>CM040421.1:5130089-5730089 GCA_022702705.1 Papilionanthe hookeriana x Papilionanthe teres
TTCCCTGAATTTCCGTGCCTAGACCATTATAAATATGCTTTAGGGCAAGGGAAGTTTACATTGCTTCAGTGTCTTTAGGCTCTTTAGTCATGTGTCTTCCTCTATCGGTTTTCCGCGATGTCTGGCGAAGGAGTTCCACCATCCAACAAGAGTGTGCTCCTCTGAGAGATGAGTAACATGCGGGGCAAGCCCGCAAACTGGTTGTGAAGTGCAACCTTGTGTGTGAGGCGTCTGTCGAAGGACTGAGTAAGAAGAGGGTTATGTCTAAGCACAGAGCCAACAATCATTAGACTCGGCCCGTCTTTTATAGTTTCCTTGTGGACCCTTCTCAGGAGAGGGTTGCGGGTCAAGTGAGAGACCGTCCAGACGACCCTCCTGCGAGGCTTTCACCTGGGATGACTACTTCACCTGCAAAAGCAAGGCTTCTTGCCCAGGCAGCTGTGGGGTCCTTGATCCCCTGAGAAGTGCTAAGGAGGCAGTAGCCGAGGTTGAGACGTGGCTTCGACGGGCTAGGAGCGGCTTCTCCTCGGATGGTGGAGGACTAGAAAAAGCATGTGAGGATCTCCTTTCTTATTCCACGTCTGAGTGGAGATGGATCCTTGGTATATATTTTGATTAAACTTTTTGTTCCTTTCCTTTCAGTGACCGAGGTCTTGACTATCGATTCTTTATCGACAAATACTGACATGGGCCTCGAAGATAACGTAATGACGGTGGGCCAAGTTGCGGTCCAGGGGCAAGCGTGGCACAGGTCACCGTGGGAGGAAACATGGCAGGATTCAGCACACCGGAGCAAGGTACCGAGCGGGGTGTTGAAGGTTCTAGTGCTAGAGCTCAGGGTGACAACCATCAATCCGTCCCTGGAGCTGGGAGGGATGAGGAGACAACTAGAGGTGCCATGTGTCCTCAAACTTTATACTCCACCACCTCACCAAGATGGAAGAGCGCTTCCTCTGCTTCATGGGGTACCCTGAAGAGAAGGAGATGGAAGGGTCTCTGAGATCCATGAGAGGTTTGAGCAAGTGGAGAGAGAAATTGTGAGGTTACTCAAGAAGCTCGCGGCCTTGCCAGGGGAGATGCTTGCTAGTAGAGGGGGAGCTACCCGCTTATGCTCGAAGCAGTCGATCTTTAGGAAGGCCCTCACCGCTCGGCCTAGGGAAAGTCTGAACGAGCACGTTAGACTGGCGGTGAGTTCATGTTCGAACGGCTTCATCACCGATAGTTTATCTCAGGTGTAAGTGCAAATGACCGTCTGGTGTGGTACTTTCTTTCTCAGATGTAAACGAGAGTTAGGCATAACGTCCCCCCTCTTTTGTAAATAAGAAAATGAAATAAAATAAAATGATATATATATATATATATATATATATATATATATATATTAGTTTTGGTTATGATTATTTACTTGGTTATTGCTCAATTTAGTCTCATTAGTCGTATCCATGGTGTTTTGAATTCCAAGGTAGTTCGCATGTGTATATATATGTACATGTCCTGTACTTTGCCTTTTAGAGCTCTCTTTCCTTTTTTATTTTCTAATTTTTCCTTCTTCTAGGTTACTCTGTTTTCCTCTTCTTCATTTCTGTCCAACATGGTCTTCATCGTGGTCTGGACATACTCCCAAGAGTCATTTTGTTCCATCTCTGCGACTGATGTTTTGGTTCTCTATGAGGAATGTGGACGAGATCCAACATCGTTGTGTCCTGGATCCTTCCATCCTCCTCCCACCGGCCGAAACTCATGAGTAGGCCACCAACGAGTTCTCCCCTTGCCTTGTTTTCCACAAGGATCATTCCAAGATGGGCCATTGGCTGCCTTTCTATTGGTAGTTAGGCTCCATCTTTAACTGTTATGAAAAAGTTCCTGTCCATGTTCTCCTGAACTCGATCGCTGCCATCATGACATATGTTCTCTTCCCCCAAAGGTTGAGGATCCCATGGTCGATCAAGTTTTTCAACTGCTTGTCTTTCTAGATCGGCCGTGATAGCTATGTACAGTTTGCCGCTGGCACCAAGATCTAGTTGCTAAGGATTTGAAGACCAAATTCCTGATCACCTCGTGCCCGGATGGATGTGGAATCCATACCTTACACACTCAATGTGAGGTAAATAAAGGGAAGACCTTGCCTAGTAACATTCGGGACTATGGGGTGCTGATCGAGGGGCAGCGTCTCTCCCTATTCCAATATCTTGATCCCAATGTGATCGAGTGGATGATTCATATGGATGGTGCAGATAACATGACCGAGGATCAGTTGAGGTTGGCTAAAGACAATGAGGTCACTCACAAGAAAGCTACCTGGGAGCGGCATGTTTTGAAGAGGCTCTGTGTGAGAGGTGATCCCATTTTAATCAGTAGAGGCTTGGGGAATACTGGCTCGATCAAGTCGACCGAGGAGTGAAATGGGGGTTAGTATTACCTACTCCCTTGTTTTTTGTGCGTGAGGAATATTCTCATGATTTGTGTGTAATTTTATAGATTCTTTGGAGGTTGGCGAGTTGGATTCTTCCCATCTTACTAGATCACTAGAGTATAGTGGTCCTTCGGCGTGTTCTCTGGCAACACGAGGAGCTTCGTTCATCCCTCTGCTTGAGTAGGGTGAGGTGAGTCACACCTCCCACCCCATCTACATCGGGAGTGGTTCTAAGGATAGGTGAGGGGTCGTAGATTGGGCAGAGAGCGATGTCCCAACGAGCAAAGGAAAGGGCCCAGTCTCCGGTGTTGGCCTGCCCCATCCTCCCACACAGGAGGGTGTGGTTCCACCTAAATGTTTGTTCTCGCATGAACAAGGAGTTGACGTCTAGACTAGCAGCCACTATGTGCTCATTGACAGGGAGATTAGCTGGTTCCGTGCGAAGCCACTGAATGAGGATTATCCCTCCCATTTAATCGATAAGTTCTGGCCTCACACTTTTGAGAGGAAGCTGCAGTCGATGGGCAGGAGGGATATCATCCAGACGGTCGACTGCTACCACGCTCTCGCTAGGTAAGAGTTGCACTTCTAAGCCCTCCTCTTGGACAAGGCCAAGGAGGACATCGAGCGGTCTTCCTCAAAAGTTTGCATGCTGAAGCAGAGGCTGGCTATGGTGGAAGGGCAGTTGACGTTCCTCATAGATGACCGACAGATGGACACCCAACAGCATAAGCAATACATGGTTGCTCTTTAGAAGGAGAATGAGGAGCTTAAGGAGAAATTTTTTTCAATGATCTCCAAAAAGGCGTACATCGAGGGTTTCTCCTAGGCACCTCATTTTCTATTGATAGATTCGTAAAGCACAATCTCATGGAATCTTAATGGCAGAATATGGAAGAGTTCTCACCTTTCAAATTCTGAGAGCGAGGAGAAATCCGCATATCAGGAGCTAGTTGGCATTGAGGAGGCAAGGAGAATAGACTTTGGGGAGTCTTCGAACGCCCAGGGGTATAACCATTTTGCTCTGTGTTTTTATTTATCTTTTTTTGTATTTTATTTATTCTCTCTCTCTCTCTCTCTCTCTCTCTCTAGTTTCGTTGCAAAGGGAGGGCACCTATTTATAACCTACATTAGTTATATAGAAAAACTTTTTGATTCTGGGGGTTTTATCATCCTGACCTTTTTCTCTTGTACTTGTCAAATGCTTGAATGATTAGTTTTTGTGTTATGAATTGTTGATAAGTGCATATTACGTATATGTGGTCTTCATAGTTTCTTTGCATAGCTTTGTCATTAGTGATTGCTAATGTCATATATAAGGTGCAGGGCTATCGGTGATGCATCCCTCACGGAGCTTGTCCCTGCTAGGTGTCATTCTGTCTTATAGGCCATAGGTAATAGTTAAACACCCCTTGCAGAGCTTGTCACACATTTAGAATAGGGAGCAAAATGATCGTTTGTACACCCCTCATAGAGCTTGTCACTGTCGTCCCCATGTGACGGAGAACAAAGAACCATTCACGATCTAGCCTGGGGTTTTTTCTTACACATTCATCTAGTTGAGATGAAGCTATCTATATAGCTAGTACACATGCATTGTTCATTTCTTTCATTAATGACTGAAGCCGAGGCTAATTTTATGGAATTCGACATATACCTTATCCCAAGAGGTGTGCCCTCTCTTTTTCTTGACAAAGATGATTGCCTTGATGCCACAAAGCTTCTCTTTGCTTCAATTTGACCCAAAATTGGCTCTAACTATAAGCTAGGCTAGAAGGTGACTCACGTTGGTTTTTTGATAGGTTGGAGAGCTCGAGAAGCCTCGATTTTGATTGTGGAGATTGTCTTTAGGCTTGGGAAAGCTTTTAGAGAGATTAATTTCTAGTTTTAAAGAAGTTTATGGCAAGGCTGAATAATGTCCTGGATTTGGGTGGAGAAATTAGGGTTTGTCAGTGGTGAGGGTGACCTGAAAATAGTGAGGATTGACTGCCCAGGTGATCGTGGCTATCTTAAATAAGTATTTATAAGTATTTTCAGTTTAGTCACAAAGTATAATCAGTCTAATAAGAAAGCAAGTATACGTATCGCTCAAGTAATACAAGGCTCTAGTGGAGTCCTGGTTATCGATCCCACAGAGAGGAAGTAAATCTTTAAGGGTAGTATAAAAATCCAATCTTCAAATTACAATGCACGTAAAATAAATATTAAAGTTACTAAAATTTAAAGATGCTAGAGATTAATATCACTAATGTACTTTCTAAACTTTAAATTAAAGTTAACTACTACTACACTAAGTTTTGTATTGAAAGGTTCAAATTTGGAGAAAGTGTCCTCCCCCTTACAATGATGTTACGATGAGTGAATGATAAAGATTAGTAAAAATCTTGTATTATGCCAAATAGGAGCATACCTATTCTTTACCCTATTCCGAGTGTTATAAAAAATATTGGCTAATCCTAGGTTTAATCCATAAATCTGTGGTTAGGCTGGGAGGATACTGGCTCCCAATCCAGAGCTCCCACTTCCTTTCGCCTGAAGGCAAACTCTCGCTTTAGTTTCCAAACACTAGGACCAAATTGGGGATTTTAGTCTGTCACCCTAAAATCTCCAATTCTACGCCCAATAAACCATATTTTCTTATTTATTTGCACCCAACACCCATGAACTATATCACTCATTCATGGACATTGAATGTAATCTTCACTTTTGTTGTAGAACGTATAGTCCTTTCGGATCGTATGTTTCACAACATATTTTAACAATTCAATTGCTAATATCAAAAAATAAATGAAGTATGAAGTGAAAAATCATCACAATTTCTTAACATTCATATGACACATCTAATCTAAATCATCACTTCACCATTTATCATTGCAAGGAGAGAGACAAAGAAATTTACTCAGAATTCATAAGGAATGTACGATAAAACAACAATTTTATATATAAAAGCAAAGTCATACAAACAATAAGAAGTAAACACAATTTATCTCAATTTCTTCCCCAAGTAAATCCCTTGAAGTTCCTTTGAAACACTTTCTCTCTTCACAACAACACATAATTCTCTCTTAGAATAGTAGGGAAGAAATAATTTCTCACTTCCCTTTCCTACTACAACTCTTTTGAGAAGAATCTCTCATAAAACAATACTTTTTACACCAAACCTAGACTCTAAACTCTCTACACACATTCTCTCTACTCACAAAGCACTCATACACTAATCTACTCACTAATTCTTGGCGCCAAATTCGTTTTAAAATAGACTATGGACGAATTCCCCAAGAGATGCCTTAAAAATCCCTCCAAAACTTGTCCAAATACATTGAATCTAGCCTTCACCAACATTAGGTGCCACTGGTGCCCTATCTTGCTTAATATTCTGATGCTCTCTAGAAAATGGCGCCAACAGTGCCCAATCCGGCGCCGTCGGTGCCAGAACATAGTTTTCTGGTTTTTGCCCATTTTCTCTCCAAATTCATTCTTTTTTACTTCTTCTTGCTCTAATTACATAAAATCATCATACCTGCAGCAAAACATGATAATACATTCCTTTAAAGTGCAATAACACCAAAAATTAGTACATAATATATATATAAATCCAACATCTTTAGGTGCATCACTAGGTCAAGAGAATTGTTTTTGCTATTTTGAGCACGAGGTTTTGGAGGCTATATGGGGATCTTGGTGTGTGCTTGAGGCACTCGGGTTCCCTCCTTTTATAGCCATGAGAGCTTGGTGTGGAGCTTGGCATATCATTGAGACACTCAGGTGGCACTTTAGAGGATCTCCAGATAATTTTCTTAGAGACTTTGGGCAATGAGGGGAAGCTTTTGTAATTCACTATACTTGGGACAAGGTGGTATTGACGGTGAAGGAGGCATAGGAGATGGCTTGGTTTGATTGGGGAGCCTTTTGGTGGGTGGCTAAGACCAGCTTTGGTCTGGTCATGGATCTCCAAGGCTAGGATTGGCCTCTCCAAAAATGGGTCAAAGGGTTCATAACCAAGGTTTCATGTGGCCTCCCTAATGGTGAAGTGTGTGGACTTGTCCTCTAGTGTTTGGACTTAACTTGGGTTGTCTTATGGTAGTTTGGTCTTGTGTCATGAGTAACCCATTAAGAATAAGCTATGAGCTTCATGGGCCATGGGCTTTAGTTGGATTTTAGGGTTTAAGGCCTAGGCTAATGGGATGGATCTTAGCCCTAAATTTTGGCCTTGCTGAAATTTAATAATCCTCTTAATTAATTAATTAATTAATTAAGTGAATTATGGGGGTTGAACCCATGGTATCGATTGGGTTCACCACATGGTGTGATGTTAAGACCATGTTACGTGAGGTTCAATTGGATGGAAATGTGGTCAATTGGTCAAGTTGACCAAAGTTTGGTTAGGGTCAATTGGATTTGACCATCCCAAAGTGCCACCAAATATAAGGGTCAAAAGCGCATGTTAGGGTTTAGAGTTAATTTTTAGGGTTTGGTGGGGTTAGAGAGGCCTTTGGTGAGGCTAAGGATTGATTTAGGTAGTCCCCTACCCCAAAGTGAATTTCATGGTTAAAGTGGTCCATAGGATCTATAGGAAGGCTCGTAGGGTTTTGGGCCGATGTGGGTGGCCCAAGGCATATCTTGCTCATGGATCAATTCGGGTTCCTCACTTGGTCAAAATCTTAAGCCAACCCAACCAAGGGTCGGGGGATGAGGCCCAAGAAAGCACAACCCTTGTCTACAATCATGTGCAAGTAGGTGGGGTGAGTCCTCACAAAAGTGAGGACAATAGAACCTTGATGTGATTGTTCTAACTTTGTTATCTTGGAATTTGCAATATAATTTGTGATATTTTCATCTAAATTGAATATAACTTAAAATTTTCTCCTCCTTTAAATCGAGTTTTATGCAATTTAATGAAATATATGCCATGTGATTGCGTGTTGATGTCATTGTAAGTTCATAGTTTAACCTTTTGAGTTTTATTTACTCCTAAACTGATCACTTAGAAAGTGAAAATGGGTTGTGGTCTAGTACTATAGGAGTAGGCTTATGGAACAATTAGGTTAACTTACACCATCTAAGATAATAGGAATATTATTGTTAGGATAATACAAACGTGTAGGGAAATTTGCAAACACTAAAGTTTTGGCATGATTAGAGGACTAAATGTAACATGAAACCCCAATTTTCTTATGAAAATTGAGATTAGTTAAAAAAAACTATTATTTCTAATTGGCAACTTCATTAGATTCATTTTGATAAATCTAGTTTGCATATGACTAATTCAAGGGAGTCTTTCATTCAGTTGTTCAACCTTAGAACTAGTTATAGGATTTATTTTCTGCAAAAATTAGGAATAGAAACTTTAACTCACTAGATTTTAAACTTTCAGGCTAGACACTTAATTATTAGAATAAAATTTTTCTAACTTTGGAGGTTCACTCATTCTTCATGGCATTATACACTGACTCAGTCCATATACTACTAGGTCGACATGTATACTTACATGTATTGTCGGTTATTAAAAATATATTTATTTTATAAACCTGGTAATAAAGAGTCTAATCACATCTTAGAACATAAGTATAACAACATCGTTAAAAGCACCATTGTACCCGAAGGTCGCATATAATTTTAGAAAGCTAGCTATGTGTAAAATTTGGTGCTTCAGTGGGTGATCTTCCAAACTAATTGTTTTTTTTACCATCTTGATCATGGTAGGCTTCGGTTTAAAAGAATTAGCTTCTACGACGGAGTTATTAATACTCAAATAAATCTCTTCTATTGAAGTGTTAGCATAATTTCTATCTGGTCTAGGGTTAATATTTTCTTCTTGAAGGTTGGCCATTGCTCATAACTTCTTAATTTTTTTTAAAGTTTTTTATTTTTTTAATTAAATTTTCATCTTCTCGATAGGATAACACTAGTTCAGTAAGTCCAATCCCACACATACAACTTAGAACTAACTAGTGACTCTATGCTAATAAATAATAAAATTAACATAACACAATTTACTTAAAACACAATTAAGCATTTATATGTACAAAAAATAAAAATAAGAGATCACAAAGCAGTATTTTTTTTAAAACACAAAAATAGAAAAAAATAAAAGTAAAAAAATAAAAAACATTACACATTTCAAATCTATACTTCAAAAGTTCAACTAAAATTCGCCTGAATTGAAAATTTAACGTTGTTTCCCAGCAATAGTGCCAAAATTTTGATTCACATTGTTGTGAGACATGCTTCAACCACACAAGTATATGTGATGATCAAGTAGCATATGATTTTTTGAGTTTTTGTATCAATCCCCTAGAACACTTGTTAATTTCTAAAAAAGTAATAGTTCTAGTTTACTAATTCTAGGTCTAATTTGAAGCGTTAAAGGTTTGTGAGTTTTTAAAATTTTTTCAAAAGTAAAATCCTAAGTAATGAGAGTATGGTTCTTTATTAGGTGAGAGAGCCTCCCTTGAGTTGGAACTAAGTAAGCTAGAGTTTTCGAAGAGATCAAATTTTTGTGAATATTTAGGACTAGATCTACTGTTTAGCCTCTTCCAAGGTCATCAGAAGGCTTAGGGTTTCTTACTATAGTTTAGTCCCCTAAACCATGCACTCTCAAGATTATGTGTTTCCCTATTGATTACATTAAACTAGCATCAATAATTATATCCCCCTAGAAATGAGTAGGTTAACTCAATTGTTCAACTAGCATTCTTTTGTCGTCCTAGGTCACGACAAGTTTAACTTTCCAAGTAGCCAATTTGGAAGTCAATGAATCATGCAAAATTAACATATAAACATGATTCAAAAGATTTTAACAATCACATGACATGGATAATTAAAAATACTTAGATTACCTTTCCAAGGGAGAGAAGAGTTGAGTTCCTAAGCATGAAAAATGAACCTAATAAAAATTCCATTGAAATAAAAGTAAAAAAGTGTTTAAGGAAAAGAACTATCTAACCCGATAAAAGAACTTCTTTATTCCACCACACTTCATTCCTTACAATTTTGATGCAACTTGACTCGATTTCCCACCTATAAATCTTGATTCTTCCATCTTCTTCTTCACAGAACCTCACCGATCACTTAATGAATCACTCAAAAACTCACTCCCTTAATGCTCACTGCGCTTGTACTCCCTTTACACAATATGATTTAGGAGAAATGCATTTAAATGCACTCTACTTCGTTGATCCCATGTATTTAAGCCACTTACTGTGAAACAACGTGAATGAGTCATCAAATCGTAGATCTTGAGGTCACACTTCCAAGCCCTGACACTACACATCCAAGCATGGCGCCACACATCCTGGTGCAGGCGCCACACTTTGGGTTGCTATGTATGTTCACGTGAAATGGAGGTTTCATCCAAGTGCCACACACCACACTTCCAACTTTCTTCCCTATGTGTATTGTGCATAAACAAAACAAGTACATAGGAAAAACATAAAAATAGAATAAAATAAAAGCGAAAACATATTAAAATTCATATTTTTCTTCACATCATTAATATATCTTGCCTCCCACCTTGAGCATTCTAACATTGTGGGAGACACTTCACAATACCTTTAGAATTAAGTGAATAAGTTACACAATAATATTAACAATCATCGAGACAAAATTAAAAATGCTCACATTATCACTGCCTAAATTCACTCCTATAAAACTTTAAACAAATAAATATAAATAAAATAAATACTGAAATTAGGGGCAATTAAATAGATAACGCTTGAAACATTATTATTTACAAAAAGAATATCAAAATTCATGAAAAAATACCAACACATATTTTTGGTGTTTGTCAAATTCTCAATAGGTTGATTGTTCCATATAGGGCTGTAAACGAGCCGAGCCTGAGCGAGCTCAGGGTCGGCTCTTGTTCGGCTCATTCGATACTGGCTCGAGCTCGAAATCGGCTCGTGTTCGAAATGGCTCGTGAAATGTGTGTTTGTGTTCAGCTCGAATTAAATATTCTTATTCGTGTTCGACTCGAAATTGGCTCGTTAAAATTAATTGAAAAAAATATATGCATAGATGTCGGATTCGAACTCTGACTAGAATGAATTGAAACAAAACGCATAACTACGTTACCACACAAGCAATTATTATTTAAACTTAAATATAAATATATGTAATATATTAATATATAAATAATACATATAATAAATTAATATATAAATAATTATGTGATTATTTTTTTATTTCGAGCTAAAACGAGCCGAACACGAGCGAACAAAGAGTTATTTGTGTTTTGTAATTTGAGCTTAAAAAATTTGTTCGTATTCGACTCGAAACATGAGCTTTTCGCGAACAACGAACTTTTTGACGGCCGTAGTTCCAGATGTACATGCATAGGTGTAATGGTTAAGAAAATCACAGGTGCTAATTTTATAAATATGAATATTTCAATCGTTATGTGTGTAATTATCCCAAGATATATAAAAACATCAGAATTGATTAACATATGTGAAAATCTCCCTTCAATAAAAGCCCTTTCTTTTTGTCCTGTCACTTTCCCAGCTATCGCTATCCGGCGAAAGTTCATCATTTCATGGCCAATTGGCAGTTCAGCTCGTGCCAATCGTAATATATTAACCTTTAATAGAGAGACTAGAACGATACAGAAACCTCTCTCATATCTGTACATGGATCGAATACAAGGCAAGAAAACAAACGCCGCTTCTTTTTATTTACCCTTTTCTATCGAGGCTCTGCTTTTGATTTAGGTTTTTCCTGCTTAATTTTGCTTATCTTTGTATGAATTTTTGGAATCTGTGAAAGTTTTGTAGTTATTTTGCTGCAAGTTCCGATTTTGAATCATAAAATACTTTTTCTTTGTTTGATTGGACTTTGTTTGCGATGCTTCCTGTTGGCAGGTTTATATTTTATTGCTGGTATTCTTAATTAGCTTCTGGTTTTCTCAATTGGATTTCTTTATCTTATGGTAGGTTTCTGAATCTGTGGTAATTTTCTTGCGTATTATGCTTCAAGTTCCAATTTTGAATCATCAATTTTATCTTGTCAACACTGACTATCTTTGGGATTTTTCCTTTTTGCAGGTTAATATTTTGTTACTGATATTCAACGTCTGGTTTCCCTAAATCTCGTTCTCGTCTGACAAGGTCTCTGGATATGTCATATTTTCTTGGTGCAAACTTCAATTTTGAATCGTAAAACAGTTTTTTGTCCCTTTAATTCACACTTATTACATGTCTTCAGTGTCCTTTCTTTTTGCAGTTTCATAATTTATCACTGCAATTCCACTTTAGCTTCTGAAATTCTGTGAAAGATTGCTTTTTAAAGTGGTCAAGGATGACAATTGCAAGTGTTCTTCCGGAGAAGAGAAGCAAGGGAAAGGGAAAGCATGTTCTTGAGGAGAACTCTCCCTTGCTGCCAAGCTTGCGGAAAGATGATGCAGAGTTTGATGAATTTAATGGAGCTTCATTTTCTGGTGCTGTATTTAATCTGTCGACTACCATAGTGGGGGCTGGAATCATGTCTCTTCCAGCCACCATGAAAGTGTTGGGTTTGGTGCCAGGGATATTCATGATTATATTTTTTGCATTCCTAACTGAGGCTTCGATAGAGTTTTTGATCAGATTCAGTCAGGTTGGGAAGTCAGTTTCTTACGCAGGTGTCATGGGTGATTCTTTTGGAAAGATTGGGAAGATGCTGCTTCAGATTTGTGTGATTGTAAATAATGTTGGTGTGATGATTGTCTATATGATTATAATTGGTATGGCATCTTATGCTGTTTATGCTTTGATTATGTACTACAGATACGGTTTTTTATGTTTGATTGGCTTGTTATTACTTTTTTGTATGTAGAATTTTTGAATCATCCTGGATAATTAGAAGTTAGATTTATCACAGTTCATTTGGAAGTTTTGGTATTGTAACGATTTATTTCGTTGAAATTTCTTCTTTGTTGGTTTTTTTCCTGTATTGTTTGAAGAGCTTACTTTGTACTTGATTTTTTTCCTTAATTGCTTATTCGTGGCGTTCTACAATTTGAAAACTTAGTTCTGTTAATGCACTAATGGTGACAGATTGTTAAACCAATTTTTTTTCCCCTTAAAGGTAGTTATAGCTAGAAGAGTACTGTTTTCATTAAGGTTTTATTGGAAAAGCACCATTTTAGTTATGGGCACTGCAATCTAATCCTTTTTTGAAATCTAAGATTTTGCTTGCACATATGTCAACCGATCTGAACTGTTATTTGGGCTTATCTTACTGTCATCAAGATCTTCAAGCTATTATTTTCTAAGTAATTTCTTTTTTGGTATTTTCATCCCATTGATGTACTTTTTTTATCTTCTCCTTTATGTTGTACATCACTTATGAAAAAACTGGTTCACTCATCATATATTTATCTTCTCAGATATCTTTTCCTAAACTGTTTAGCAAGCTACATGTAATGCCTTTTTTTATTTTTAAGTCCTCTCACAATTCTTTAGAATTTATAACATTTTAGTTCTTTTGTGGGTTGTCTGATTCAAGCTGGAATCTATACCAAGTTTAGGATTTGTTTCATATGATTTATTTGATTCTTTTATTTAGTGTGTGAATTGTGTTAATATTAGTATTTTTTTGTTGGGCAAGGTGATGTGCTCTCTGGAACATCTTCTGGTGGTGTTCATCACTCAGGTGTATTAGAAGGATGGTTTGGTGAGCATTGGTGGAATGGGCGTTTCTTTGTTCTTCTTGTGACAACTCTTCTTGTTTTTGCTCCTTTAGCAAGCTTCAAGCATGTGGGTAAGTCCTCTCCTACTATTTGTTAAGTTTAATAATTTTCCAAAGGGGATTTTATATACATACCTCTCAATTCTAATATATTTGTATATGTAACAGTTAGAGTTCGATATGTACACTTATAACATCTTAGTGTCATAAATCTGAGCATGAAGAAAGTGCATTTTACTATTTAAAAAGATAGTGCTGGTGGTGATATTTTTGATGTGACGTTAAAGATCTGATTGTTATGCACTTAAATATGAATGTTTATATGTTCGATATGTAAATACATAAGAATTATGTGGTATGTATGTAAATGCCCCATATCTAAATTATGTTTCTGATTATTGACAATAGTGATTTTCTTAATAAGTGTTGTGCTTCTTTCTCTTGCAGATTCATTGAGTTACACGTCGGCATTGTCTGTTGCTCTCGCTGTAATTTTTGTTGTAATCACAGCTGGGATTGCTGTTATCAAATTGCTAAATGGAAGCATTTCCATGCCGAAATTGTTTCCTGTGATACCTGATCTCACATCTGTTTGGAACCTCTTCACCACAGTTCCGGTTCTCGTGACAGCATTTATCTGCCATTATAATGGTATTCATGTCTTCTTTTAAAATTGTTTTTGTAAAATTAACTATAATAATAGTCATGATGTAAAGACTCAATTATAGGATGTTGAGCTAAATTATTTGTATTGCAATATTTTGATTTTCTTTCTATGAGTATCTCTCTTTTATTTCATACTTATGATGACTTATACACAGTTCATAGCATTGACAATGAGCTTGAAGACTCCTCCCAGATAAAGCCTATTGTGAGGACATCACTAGCACTCTGCTCTACTGTTTACATAGCCACGAGCTTCTTCGGTTATCTTCTCTTCGGCGAATCGACTCTTCATGATGTGCTTGCCAACTTCGACGAAAACCTCGGTATACCTTACAGTGCTGTTTTGAACGATGTTGTTCGTGTCAGCTATGCTGTACATCTCATGCTTGTATTCCCTGTGATATTTCATGCTTTGAGGCTCAACTTGGATGGTCTCCTCTTTCCCAACGCTAGGCCTTTATCTACTGATAACTGTAGGTTCACTCTGACTTCAGTATCACTTCTTTCGCTCGTGTTTTTAGCCGCAAACTTTGTTCCGAGCATCTGGGATGCCTTCCAATTCACCGGCGCCACCGCCGCAGTTTGCATCGGGTTCATCTTTCCTGCTGCCATCACACTTAAGTGAGTTTTAATTGCTTTTCCTTTTGCATTTATGAACAATAGAAAGGATGATTTACATACATGTCACTCAATTCCTATGTATTTAAATATCTAACACTTAAATTTCACATTGTACGTATATACCACCTTACAGGTGCATGAAAGGTGTATTTCTCTTTTGAAAAGTTAAAATTTAGGTGATATAAATGTAAAAAGTAAAGACCAGGTGTCAGATGTCTAAATACATAGGAAATGGGAAGTATGTATGTAAATTGCCCCTAATAGAGAATGATCGCTAGATCTATCAAGCATTAACTTTAATGTTGTTAAATTAATTCTATAAATTATTATTTAAATTTATTTCTTTTTATTTTTTCATTTTCAGGGATCCCCATGGTATTGCGACCTTGCAGGACAAACTTCTATCTGTTTTAATGATTGTGCTTTCTGTGCTATCAAATGGAGTAGCTATTTATAGTGATGCCTCCTCTCTCTTCAATGCTACCAAGGCTTAAGATCAGCATTGAGCTATTTGGTTCCCCTTTGGTTGAGATAACAAGCATTTATTATGGGTATTATGACGAACAAATAGGAGTCCAGTGTTAGGCTTCCTTTGTTCAATGTTCTGTGCAATAAGAATAGTAATAAACTATTGAGCCTCAAAATGTTAGTTGAGATATTTTGTATTGGTTATTTTGTATTTTAATATAGAAGGATTCAATGGCTTATGTAGATATTCAATCAGTGTTTTGTATTGGTATGAATAATGTTGAGAAGCTGAAGAATGTTGTAATGTATTTTTAGTTGTAAGTTGTCTCTGTTTGTTTGCTGATTTTGCAATGGATGGAACAGTATGCCTTGGAAAATTAGTGTGGCTAATATTTTATGGTTTATTATCAAATTATATTGATAGCTACATAATTGATATTTTTCCTGTGTTTGCTTATCAATCATGTGATATTTTGGAAAATTTGATCTAGCAAGTGCATTATAGCTTATCTATTGGTTAAATCTTATTAGGAAGTTGTTGGTCAAATTCAATTATTTTGATCTTTTTTTTGCATTAATAAATATATATTATATTAAAGATTAAGATATATAGAGAGTTTTAGGCAACGAGTCTCATGAGATGGATAATATAATTTATAGCATTCCATAGGCAGTAGGAGATGAGAATTCAATTGAAAAGCAAAATAGTAGTTATCATTAAGAAATATATACCACAGTTCTCATAAATGAGGAAGATCTTGAGGAGGTGATAAGAGTTTTTCAATATTAGATTAGATACAGAGAAAGTGTAGCCAAATATTAATAGTTCTATTTTTAAGAGAAGGAGAAGTAGAGACAGGATTACATCAGCAACCTCAATATCTGAAGAGTTTGAATCTTTGGCCATTGTGAGAGAATTCCAGACTAAATCATTTAGATGATCATCTATTAGGCCAGTGATAATCTTCTAGTATTAATCTAATTTGCCAAAATTTTATCTTATGAAAAGTATATCTTAGCTAATTTCTTGCTTCCTTCATACTTTTTAGATAAAAAAGATTAGAGTTTGATGCGTTGGATCGTGATTCCAAAATCAAGGAGGGAGTTAGAGTGCTTCTTCCAATAATTAGGGAAGCAATAGAGCCTCAAACAAGGACAGTGAGAGCAAGTCTTAGCAGCGTCCATATATCAAATTTTCTAGAAAAGTTAATTCTTTCTATTCAATTTATAACTTCAATTGATACATTAACAACTATAAATGCAAAATCTAAACTCAAATGTCCATTATAGTAATAAAGTGGTGGTAATTGTTTCATTTACTAACCATTTTAGTATATTCTTTGTTGTAGGTTCTTTTATCAAACAGTGATGCAAGCTCTTGTGAAGGGCTTGGATGATGCCTTCACACAAGCATTTTCAACATAGGCTCACATCCCCTACTATTAGAGAGATGCTATGAGAGTAGTTTGAGTTTTGATATATGATTTAAATCATTTTATGATCACTTGTTTGGACATCTACTAGCATTCTTTTTCTTAGTTAAGGACACTTTCGAGGCATCACACGAGACTGCCACTATAAGGGATGCTTGAGAAAGTATTACTACGAGGTTCCTTTTGCATACTCATAATATGGCTTCTAAAGATGCCTTAAAAAAGGCTAATATAGATCATAATAGCAACAAGAAGAGAAATGAATTGTACTAAATGAATAAATATTGTATGGAATAGATTTATCCTATATTGGTTAGTGAGGATTGACAGAAGTCCTAAGAAGTGGCTTCATCCAAGGGCTTCATTATGAAGAAGGGGCTATCACAAAATATTTATGAGCTTAATTCTCTGTGATGCACATAAGCATTATATAGTATTATGTGATGCACATAAGCATTATATAGTACTATGTTCTATTATTTATTGCAGTTAAAGAAAAACATGTTTGGAGGAGTATTTATTTGTTTTGAGAAGACCTTTATGGAGTAGTTTGTTATATATTGACGTTAATTTGTTTTAAAATACAGTCTTATAACTTAGTCTTATGCTAAAATTAGAGTTATTACTTAAAAAACTTTGATTAGCTAAAATAATGATTAAAAATTTAAAGACTTGAAATAATAATTTAAACTTTTTCTATGATTCATAAAAAATAATTAAATAGATAAATAACTAAATAAATTTGAATTTATTAATAAATAATTTATGTGATTTTTTCAAATATAATTTTCTCATAAAACACCAAGCACGTTATTAACTTAGGTTAAGTTTAATTCATTTGAAAATATATATAATTTAAGAAATAATCAGTTTAGGTGATATTAAAAAAGAGTTATTATAAACTGAACTATAATGTAGATAATGAAACATGTGTGAATAATGATATATTCTTTTGAATAAGACCAATAGATGAAATCTTAAACTAAAAATGAAAAACACTTGAGCAATAAAGATAGTCCTCTAGAGTATAAAAATTAAAAAAAAAAACATAAGAAAATCAAGCAAGAAAGAGAAAAGATGAATTGACTGAAAATGAAAAAAAAAAAGAAATAAATGGGAGAAATGTTTGAGGCTAAGTGTTGATATTTGAAATTTACGTCTTTCCTATAATCTTATAAGTTGTAATATTAAAATTAATCATATTGTTATTATTTGTATTATATTTAGGACTGAAATTCTATTTTGTGCTCACTTAAAAGCTTAAGTTCAAGAATTTTGTTATTTTCAACTAATCAAAACTTCAATAAGTCAATTTCTTCACGATGAACACTGAGAAATTTTTATTCATAAGAATATCTATATGAATCAAAATATAAGTACTAATTGGGTTTTTGGTATTTGCTATTTATTATCCAATATGAAAGATTTAAAATGCTTTAAATTATTTTTCAAGGAAATTAAATTTAAGAAAAAATTAACTATCAAAGAAAATAAAATCTAAAGTTAAGATTTTTTGAGAATAACTAATAAATAAATTTTGGGATAATTTATTATGTGTCAAAAAAATGTATAATTTTCCTTTTTTTTGGCATTAAAGTAAAGTTATTTTATAATTCTATGTTTTTTTTATTTCTTATTATACAGGAAAAATTATAAAGATTTGAAAATGATGGAGCCAAAACATTAATAATGCTGTGATGTTAGACAAGTAGCATCATAATGTTAGAGGCCCCAAATTGAAGCAAGGACCATAAGAAATTACTGTTGCGTCACTACTTTGTAGCACCGCAGCACCACATCCTAAGAATCTCAACACTACCACATGAGAGAGATCAATATCAAAAAGGCAAGAGCTACATCCTTAGCACCAAAGCGCTACATCTTAGCACCACGATATTACATCGCGGTGTTACAACGCCATGACCCAACGAGGTAGTTATCAACTTAATTATAAGTAGACCCGGGAGAGCTAGTGAGCAGAAAGAGTATTTGAGAAGGTTAAAGAATATTGAAATAATGTATGAGATGGTGGCAAAATTGTATAAATTTAGCCTTTATGTGTGTTCCCAAGAGAGGAGATGATTTATGGCATGTTTGGGGCTGTTGTAGCTTATTAAAAAGCAGTTGCACAATAGCTGTGGTGGGAAGCTGCTACGCAGAAACTGACAATATGTTGGTTTTTCCTAGTTTCGAAGCAACTTTGTTGCAGTTATTTCTGAACAAATGACATTTCTGGCCCACTACTATATTGTTGTTTATAACAAAACTATTCATACTAGCACATTCCATAATTGAAAGCAATCAACCAGTTTGAATGTTACAAAATAAAAACAAAAGCCTTAAAAAATTGTAACACATTAATCAAATTAAAATAATAATTAATAATATGATAACATTGTTTTTAAAATAAAATTGGCTTATGTCATGAGATAAACTGTCCTCCAAAGAAACTCGCCACGCTAGATCACTATCAGCTGTCGATTCTTCTAGCTCATCTGCCCACCTAAAAAAGTCATGGCTTTCTTGTCTTCTCCTCGGACACCTGCCAGACTGTTCCCGTAGCTATGTGGTTGTCTCAATATAAGCAGGGAGCATGGTAGCCCATAGCAATACAATGCTCTCGAGGTACCAAAAGTCCCCGAGCTTTTCTTTTTTGAAGGTTTAAAACAACAATGCACAAATCTGTAGATGCAATATTGGTGAGAAAAATATTATAATTAACCAATGCAAGTTTTATTAAACTTTGAGGTCACTAAGGACATAAAATAAACCAACAAATCAATCACCACAAAAAGACAACAGACTTTATTGAAAAAGGTTTTTGGTTATCTTCAAACCACATAATACCGGGCTCATTTGTATGCATATCACCAAATAAAAGCCATAGAACAAAACCTCAGAAAGTATAACACTGAATAAAAGTGAGAAACTTGGTTGTTTTCATCGGGATTTCACATGTGACAAGAACCAATAGCGAAATGTAGGTCATCCAGAAGAACCCTTAAAGTTGAATGTCTCATCATCGACTTCTAAAAAATAAAAAATAAATGCAATAAATACTTATAGAACATATTATATCCACGGTTGCCTCTTCGACCATCCAAATGGGGGATAATACATGCAAAAGAGCGACAAATAGAATTGAGATTCTAAATATAGATGATTGGGCAAAACATCGATACAAGAAACTATAAAATTTTTCACTAACTATTGCAAATAAAATAGCAAAAAAAAAAAAAAAACAATCGGTCCATTCAGCAGCCACCATTCATCTGTAATTTGGTCTCTCAACTCTATCATTTCCCAGCACATTCCTCATCCTGGGTGCAACTCTCAGGTAATTCAACTTCTGTATGTGATAAATAATTTCCTATGAAATATTCAAATGATTGAGTTGGGACATGTAAATGATCTTTATTGGATTTGCTGAAATCAATGTCACTGCGCGAAGGACGTCTCTGAATACAGTTGTGGAGAGCCAATGTGGCCACCACAAGCTGCACTTGCTTAGGAAACGGATATGTCTGCATATCCCACAGTATTGCCCATTTATTCTTCCACACTCAAATGTTCTTTCAATGTCACCATGCAAGGGTTTGTGTCTCTTATTAAACATTTATTTCCTGCCCCGAGCGACATTACTAGCTCTTTCAAAGTAAAAAATGTGATATTTAGTATCCGTAAATGGCTTCAAATACTACCTTTATAAGGGATATCTAGCATCAACCAAAAAATATTTATCTGTCACAAATATAATAATTAGTGATGCACAGAAAAAATATTTAAATAGGATTAAAAGTCGAGCAAACCTGGGGGTGGCTGAGGAAAGTTATACTTCCGAGTTCTTGTGGCAAATTTGAATATACGACTGTCATGTACACTGTCTTTCCAACCAGCCATAACAAAAGTAAAGCACATGTTGAAATCACATACAACCATTACATTTTGTGTTGGTGATTCACATCACTCAATGAATGCGACATTTTCTCTGTGCAAACCATACGGCTAATAGAGCTATTCCACAAAGAAGATATGAGAGGGAGAGGAAACTGGAGGAAGAAGGAAGCAAACAACGAGAAAAACCCTATTCAAATGTGTTGGCAAACAAAGGGAAAGAATAGAGAAAAATCTTAGGCAAAGCGCACAAACAAGGCCTAGCGAGATGAAAGGCACGGGAGTAAAGAATGACAAGTAACATGGAAAAAGCTGGGCCGAGATTGCGATGCGACTTATCGTGCACATTTAATTTAATGCGCCCACGCCGCATGATCCAAACAGTGGCAGTCGTGGCAAAATTTTTCATGTTTATTTAATGATGTTTGTCAAAATTTATTGTAAATAAGCCTTGATCCTTTTAGCTATTGATATATTTGAGTTTCTTAACCTTGAATTTCTTTTATATGCATTTTACTCAATATAAATGTTAACATAAACTATGATCTAAAAATTTAGATAGAAAACTAGTTGAACAATAGGGTTAGCATTCAATTTCTCTGAAATATAGAAATATCATCTGTAGAAAATTTCAATACGAGGAGGAATTGGGATCCTGGAGACTTTTGTATGACTTAGACTACCTAATTTATAATACGAATCATTATCGCTCTTTAAAGCTTGGCATAAATTAAAGAGCAATTTCAACTTAGTACACTTAAAATATTCACTAGTCCAAGGAAGCTTTTTTAAATTTGAAAAATCCTAAGAAAATCATTTGTTTTAATTTGGTAAGAAAAATTTTCAAAAATATTTCGTGATGATTGGATAAATCACAATTCAAAATAGATTAGTATTTGACTATTGGAGAATCTGATCTATTTTCTCGTAGGAAAAAACTGAACTCAATCAACTTATTACTTGAATAATGAATGCACTCGCATGAATCCATGCATATGCATTGCAATACTTAGACCATGTATTAGCATTGTAAAAGTGTCTTCCTTTTGGCAAGTTGATTTACTCATCCTTAGAGAACTGTTAAGAAGCTGGAGAAAAATCGGCATCTGCTGACGCTTGAAACCATTTCTTATTGTTCTGAACATCTCCAGGTGAAGAAAACATGTGTGGTAGTCCAAAAGGTTTGAGCTTCTCCCATGCCTTACGATGTGGATGAGCAGAATGCTTAGATGCTTCCCTCCTCTTTGCTCGAGCAACAGCAATAATATGTCTCATCGATATTGAATACATAAATTTGCTCTTAGTTAACAAATCAGTAGAATTGGCATCCCTAATAATATCAGATTGACGGAAAATTAAATCTTTATTTACCCCAATGAAATGTATGTTCAGAATGATTTACTAGAGAAGAAAGAAAATATAAGTGCATATGTACCTTTGACCTATCAGAACATCCTTCTCAGAGAAACACACTCAACGAAAGCATCAACGTTAGACCAGTTTACAGTATAAACAGACATCTGAATAATTAGATTTTACTTGGATTTCTCATAATATGTTTTGTTCTTCTTTAAAATTAACTACGTAATATTGTAGTTCCCACAGTATTAAACAAGCTATGAGTTCGAATCAAATTCACAGAGGCTGGTAATTTTTTATTATAAGGCTTAATATCCTTGTGATTAAGCAACTTACCTACATCTCTTGGATTAACTAAGATCTTAAGTGTAGTACTCTGTGCTCTAATCTCAGGTGAAGCAGTTTCCTTGTTTTATTGCTTCATGGAAGTCTGACCAGCAAGAAAGCCGATGGCACCATCCAACTTTTTCTCATCAATATTACAGCGGCTAGGGGCTAAAGAACAATTATCTACAACATTCAAAATCCCATATTATTGTTAATACTTTCCTTCATTCTAGAGCTAGCATTTCTGACAGTAAGTTTACCAGCATTTGAAATAGAAACGCCCACAGTCTGTTTTGCCTGTCCTGTATAGCGTTTGGTGCTTGTTCAGTTTAAGCTGCATCACTAGTTCGACTCTAATATGAAAACACATGTATGCATAATTGTCAATTTTCTCTGGCCTTCATAGCATCAGAAATATCATAATTGATATAGAAAATTCAAGTGAAGTTAGCTCTGAAGATAAAGCAAAAATATGCAAAATTTTAGTTTAGATAAGATACCTATTTAGATTGGAGAGATATGAATGATATTATTGAGAAAAAGGACACGAGTGATAGTAAAGTCACTTTCTTAAAAGTATTCCACTAAAATTTTGAAGAAAGATTTTGCCAAATGATTTGAGTAGATTGATTTTGATATCAGCTTTCAAGGTTAAAAGAGTTTTTAATTTGTTGGTAATCATTAAGGGATTCATCACCAATGCTGTATAAAAGTACTCCAAGATTCGTATCCATTAACCGAACCTAATACAGACATGTATATGCAGAGAGAAACAATGAACCATAAATGCAATAGAAAACTTAACTGTTAGAGAGAATTCATAAAACAGATAAGACATAACAGCAAGCTGTGTGACTTTCACAAAAAACTTTATAGTTTAAAAAGTCATAATAACTTCTTACTCATAATAATGATTAATTGGACTCTCAAATAGGCAAAGTTGACTCTTACACAATTGATGCTGCTATCACAATTAATGATGCATGCCACTTAAATAATTGGAAACAGTTAACCAGAATGTTGAAAGGGCAGAAATAATTTCTTTCATTTCGTCTATTCCATCTGATACATTATTCTCAACTCTCCATTTATAATCATTCAGAATTTACATAAATTCATAAATTACAGAGGAATGTAGGTACATAAACACATCTTCAAAAATTAAGGGCAGAAACAGCTTTATTTCCTATATTGGGAAAAAAATATATATCAAAGTGGGACAAAATTACTTAATTTCCTAAACTATATAAGAATAAAAAATATTAAATTTTACTATTAATTTAGAAAAATCTTATATTGCAAAGTGAGCAATTGCCCGCGCTAAATAACTAAACACTACAGCTTAACACACACAAAAAACAGCATACTATGATCATAAACAACACATTAGTCCGATTACAAAAGCAATTACAACTCTGAACATCACTTCTAAAATAACTTTTCATAATCAAAATTTTTCTAAGTTGCACGTGGTTCTTTCTCGCTGCTTGATTTAAATGATTATCGTCAACACGTCAACACGATTCCTAAGGCATCTATAAAACTTTTTTTTCTATAACTATTGATTTTTGGGCAAGTGTATAATGTATACCTTTTGGCAAGTGTATAATGTACACTACAAGTTATGCCTATAAAAAATGGGGGGTCGTGCATAGATCTAGTTGATAGCATTTGACTTGAGCTCCTCCTCTTAATTACAACACCTACCAAACAATAAACTTGTCATGATCATTCAGTGATTCAAAGTAGAATGCATGTAAAGATTATCAAGAAAAAATTTAAACTGTCAAAAGAACTTCATAAAACTGTAATCTACACTTATATCCTCAGCAAACCATTTGCAACTAAGCTTAAAAATATTTGAAAAGTTCTTATTAAAGAGAATATCAAATCCAAAAATAATTTTCTAGAGCATTCTTAGTTTTTCTTTGGAAAAACTGAGGGTCACGCCCAGTTTTTCATTAATCAAAAAAGGATTACATGATAGCCATAGAAGGTAATGATATCATGACAAAATATTAAAAATTATGAAATTTAGAAAACAACACTTATTGACAAAACTATAATGCAAAGTATAAAAATGAGAAAGACGACCTCAAGTGAATCCTTGTGACGTGAGGCAGTTAACTCCATCCAAAATTATCCAACAAAGCAACAAAAAGTAGGATACAGACGGGAAAAAGTCCCAAGATCTAAATTAAAGCAAAGAGACATAAAATCTTCAGAAAAATTTATCATGTCAATCCAACAGAAGGGCTTTGTAAAGTTGAGATAGTAGTATTTGTTAAATAGTGGAGTCCAAAAAGTGTATAATTTAGATAGAAGAAGCAATGTTGACTGCTTGGAATATTGTTACAGTACAGGATCACGGCGGGTGGAAAAAACCTAATGGAATCAAGTCAATTGTATTGTCAAAGCTACAAAATAGATCCCAGAATTATGTAAAGATAGTTGTGTTCAATAACTGGTTGAGTCCTGTTTTTGATAAAGATTCCTCATCATAGCTCTAAAATATCAAAATATGTTGTTGTATACAATCAAGTGTAGTATCATAAGCAGAAAAATCGATACAGAGAAGTCAAATGTAAGACTTCAGAGACAACACATATCCAGCCCATCATGAAGTAAATAGAAAAGGTAAGACAAGCCGGCATAACTTTTCAAAATAGAGAGCATAAGGTTTCAACAGAAGTATCCTAGAGTGTGCATAAAAATATAATAGTAAAGTTAGAGAGCCATCATAATTAATCCAATAATCTAGACCATAGAGAGCAATGTTTTCAATTCTAGGCTTTCAAACACAAGCAATGACAACAACCTAAAGTAAAGTTGCTCATCCTTATCAGAAAATAAATAAATAAATAAATCCATCTCATGGAAACTGCATTTTGTGAGCTCATAAATTTGTGATTGTATTGTAAGAAAACAAGGAACTAAGTTACAGCAGACAATAAACATGGGAAAATACAACATGGAAGGCAACAATAGCAGCAGGTGCTACCCTCTAGCAGCATCAGCATGCTGCCTCTCCACCCATTGCACTACCTTCCACCCACATTTCATAATGATCAGCTAAAATTGAGGATGTAAGTACCGCTAAAACAATAAAGTATAAGAAGTTGTGTATATATCAATGAAATCTCAAAAAATAATGGAATGCAGACAAGCCTCGAGCTTTCTACCCAAAACATAAGAACATGACATTCCCTCAATCCAGAAACTTGAAAAAGAAAGTGTTGTAATACAAAAGATTGTTAAATGTGGATTGAAATAAATGAAGTCAAAAAAAGAAAAAAATAACGTGTGGAGAATTATATTGTCCTACACGGGTTAAACGCAAGATGGCTGGTGTCAAGGCAAACTGTGGATTTCAGGAAGACTACTACAATTACAAGGGAGCGAATGTCGCTTAGTCTTCCGCGCAAGCTGGTTAGCTTAGAGGAAAGAATTGAAAACATTGGTTATGTGGGGCTACTGAGATGAGGTTGTTTTGGGAGACAGTGGTTGTGGAACTCCGTCAATTGAACACGTGGCGCCCCACTATTATACATAGAAGTGGGGCCCAATAAACACGGGACACTTCATCATTAGACTCAAGACATAAATACACTCAATTACGATGCGTCAAATGATATTATTGTTCTGTTCATTTATACATAAAATATTATTTTTGTTCTGCCCATTTATTTAGCAAGTCGAATACAAATTCTTTGCGAATAAAAAATCATTTTGATAATTTTAGTCACACAGCAGTAGAATATTAAGAATTGAGGCGAGATTTAAATATAATTATTTATATTAAAAAATTATTTAAATATAATTTAATATATTTGTGTTCTCTTTTTTTGAATTAATAATTTAAATTAATTAAATTGTTTTGCTTGTTTGCTTAGCGAATGAATTGAATACGAGCTTCTTAATAAGTCAAACACGAATTGTTCACGAACAAGAAGCTATTTTTGACAGCCCTACTTGAGTGGTTGTTCGGATGTACAGACATTTGAACCCTATATTTGTTGTGGGTAATAGGGTCGTATAATGAGTATTATAGATTTAGGGGATGTTTGGCTTCAAATAGGATTTAAGTTAAATAGGATTTATTAAATCCGGTAATCGGATTTATTAAATTAAATATTATTTGATCTAAAATAATATTTGGTTCAATTAAGGTTAAATCCAATTATATTCATTTCATGTTTTTGGCATTAATCTATTTAGAGCTGGCAATTTGGCTCGTTGTTCGCGAACAGCTCGTGTTCAGCTCGTTAAGTAGCTCGTGTTCGGCTCGTTCGTTAAGCCTAACGAGCCGAACACGAACAAATTTTTAAGCTCGAAATGTTAACGAGCCGAACACGAACAACTGTTTGTTCGCTCGTATTCGGCTCGAATTGGCTCGAAATAAAAAAATAATCATATAATTATCTATATTTAAGTTTAAATCATAATTGCTTGTGTGGTAGCGTGGTTATGCTTTTTGTTTCCATTCATTTGGTCCAGGTTCGAATCCAGCGCTAGACTTATATTTTTCCAATTAATTTTAACGAGCCAATTTCGAGCCGAACACGAGCCGAACACGAAC
This sequence comes from Papilionanthe hookeriana x Papilionanthe teres, assembly GCA_022702705.1. NCBI lineage: Eukaryota > Viridiplantae > Streptophyta > Magnoliopsida > Asparagales > Orchidaceae > Papilionanthe > Papilionanthe hookeriana x Papilionanthe teres. The sequence continues at coordinate 5,156,518 of CM040421.1, forward strand.
AAGAATATTTAATTCGAGCCGAACACGAACACAGCTTTCACGAGCCATTTCGAACACGAGCCGATTTCGAGCCGAGCTAATTTCGAAAGAGCCTAACAAGAGCCAAGCCTGAGCTCGCTCAAGCTCGGCTCGTTTACAGCTCTAAATCTATTTGATTTTTTTTTTTTAACTAAATCCGTTGTATCCAACTAATTAGATTTAGTAAATTCAGATTTAATAAACGAAATAAATAAAAATTAGATTTAACCTAACAACGGATTTATCTAACTCATTTTTTTTTTATATTTGGTCGGATCTACGTTAAATCTAACTTAAATTCTCTTAAGATATCTTATCAGACACCCCCTTAGGGTGGCATGTTTGTGATTTTAATATTTGTTAGGATTGGCTTAGATTTAGGGTATTATTTTTAATAACATCAACATTAACATTAACATTAATTGTTTGTATTCAAAGTAAAAATACAGATAATTTCACATGAATTAGTTTGTACACTCTTTTTATGCGTTCTATTGATTCAATTGCGGGACTTATGCAAAAAGATTATTATAGGTAATTTTGATTGTTTCAACAATTTTGGCGGTTGTCAAAACAATTTGGGCTCAATTGAACGCAAGCTACGTCCGGACAGCGGTTGTGATCCATCAGACGTCTTTTTTTCCCTCCACATCTTTCGGTGGATCGCAACCGTTGTCCGAACGCAACTTACGTCCAGACTTCAGATGTAATATTTTTTCAAGATTGCATCTGTCATTTTCTCGATACATATCATTTCAATCATGAAAAATCCATTCTCAAAATTAAAACTAATGATGAATGTTTAAAGTGGCATTGCATGAATATATATAATTGACTTCATAATAGCAAAAATTAGAGAATATGTATGTTTGTTTTATTAGGGAAATATACATAAATGTCAGTTTTGAACCAAAATTCTCTTGTTATTTGGGAAGTTGAAATGATGCTCAAGCAAGTATATAATTGAACTTTCAAGCAAGAAGCATTTTTAACAAATATTTAAGGTTAAGTCTCCATCTCAAGCTAACTATTCAAGATTAGTATTATACATTTAATTAATCATCTTTGAAAATATATTGCAATAAACCCTAAATTCAAGCAATATTATACATCGCATTACATATAAAAATGTTAATCAGAACTTATTCTAGCATTGATCAAATATTTTATACACTTTCGACCCTAAACTCAGAAGAGTGTTAGACATCACGTTAATTTAAGAAAATGTCGGTAGACACCTGATTAAATCATGATCATGTCCTGTTTAAATATAAGTTTTATCTTTCTCAAGCCTAATTGAAACCTAGTTGAACTTATGTACATAACATGAAATTGAATTCGTCCAACTAATAGATTTTCTTTTTTTTTTTTTCTTTCTTTTGACTAAATCAAAATTGATTGGAATGGATAATGTGTATTGCATACTTCATGAGCAAGAAGCATGTTTGGAATTATATGTTTAAAACAATAAATAGATTTAATTTTTTTTATAAAAGCATAGTTAAAATTCTAAAGTTCAAAAGCATTTTTAAAATTGTATAAGAACATATTTGTTATGAATCTCGAACAACAAATAAAAATGAACAAAAGGCAAAAGCACTTGCTGGTTGGAATGTCATAGCAAAGTACAAAAGCAAGTGCCCTAAATCCAAATTCAAATGTGAATGACATATTAAGAAACTCTTCTATCTAATATGAAAGATAAGAAAAAATGAAAGAGTATAAGATCTGGCTTGTGAATCATGGACGACAATCATTGGCTCTCATCACTTGGAATGTCACTACACTCAGTCGAGGGTAGATGACAATTTAACAAGCCCTATTTCAAAAAAAAATGTCAAATGCCCTAAATTGTGTGCATGCATGGAGTTTTGAGGTTAGTGCTTTACATTGATGTTAGCCACATTTTTCGATTTTAATTTACTTTAAGTATATATAATTTTAAATAATTTGGAAAGTAATATTTGATTTTGAAAATACGAGACCAAACCGATCCCATATTCTTAACAGTTTAAATAAACGAATCATACACCGCAAGCCATGCACCTATCCCGAGGGATAAACACATTACCTGACAGTGAGGCTCTATTAAATAAACTAATTGATTTATGACATTCGTTTATTCTGCAAAACTATTTTTTATAGGCCGACAAGTTCCCCTGTTTAATACGAAAGATTAAATAGGGTTTATATTACTTGGGTTCTAAAGTTCCCTGTAGATGCAATCCCTTATAGTTAATTACATCATAAATGATCGAAGTCACTTAAGAAAACTCTCGATAAAGATCAATGGTTTTGATCTCAAGAATTTCAAAGTTTAAGGTTTTTACGATTGGACATTGGAAATTCAAAAGGAAACGAATCAAATAGGAACAATTATTTTAAGAATCCAAAGGAATGAGAGGTAGGGGCCGTCACGGATCCAGAGGAGAACCCTGGTGACTTTCCAAACTATCATATTGTGTAGCTTTAAGTTGAAAGATGAAATTATTTAATGTTTCATTCTGCCAATTTTATTATTTTGGGCTTACATCTGCATGACACGGATCATTCAGATAGCCTAGAAGATATGAGTATTTATGTCGTACTACACGACAACCTCGAAAACCTAAAATGAGTTAGGGCTTATATTGCACGAGGTGCAAAGGCCTAAAGAGATAAAGTGAGGGTATATGTTGCACTTGATGAACAACCTCGAAGTCTTATGACTTTTAATTCTAAGGAATGGTTTAGTTGCATAGATCTGTTTTGCTGTTGAAAATGGCCGTGCTACCCATGGTGTTTGCTCCAAGCTCCTCATCGCATCATGTTTAGTTTTAGAAGTGTCAAATTGCAGAGATGAGAGAAGTGTCAAGTTTTGGAGTTCAAGTTCTGGTGTGACTGCCAAGTTTTCATTATTATTTAAATGTCTTATTATTTTGATATCCTACTCAAGGGGAAATATTTAAGTTGATTATAGTGACACCGGTTAGGATCCCACAATTCCCTCATTCCGGCACCACTATTTTCTTTGGATTCACTTAGTCTAGATGAATTTACTAAACTCAAATGAATGAGTTCCATAATTTCATCTGGACCGTAGGTTACCTCCTCCAAGGGATTCCCAATCATCCGATAGAGACGTATTAATTTAATTGCAATTGTTTTTTTTTGTTTTATTTCTGATTAAATTTTGAGTTAACTTATATTTTGATTATTGTGAATAGATTTTTTTGTTTCTTTTTGTTTTTATGGCTATTGTAAAAGTTTCAGCTTTGACATGCAGGAAGAAGGTAAAACATTTAATAAATAAAGCAGCGTAAATTGCAATAAGTAAACATAAATGCGTACCTAGCAGTCTTCGAGTACACCCGTTGAAATGTTTAGCATTTAAAGAAGGTATATAAGTGGTGATTAAGTTCAGAGGTTTAAGTCCAACGAAGGATCCTATCTCATAACTTGGTGGGTTCTTAAGATATGTTAAGGATGATTTTCTTGATCAAAGAACAATGAAATCCAATTGTTCTTCTAAACTAACACATTATATTGAGGAAGTGCTCGGGGCATAACCCTGAACATCTTTCTCAAAATTTTGGGTCCACTTAGAGTTCATTTGATTTCATCATATTGTTCAATCAACCACCCATACTCAATTAGGGTTTATTAATAATGTTTTAATTCTTGATCAATGAACTTAGATATTTTGATTATCCCTTGAGTGTGGTAACATTTTTTGGGAGTTTCATTTATGAGTTATGTGAGTGAAAGCCTTTAGAGGCAAGTTGAATTATTAAGGGACTTAGCCATTTAAATTTAGGTTGTGCTAATAGTGTTTTCAAAATTTTTATAAATGATTGTGTTTTCTTTTTTAAGCCTCATTAATTAAAGTCTTAGATTCAGCTTAGTTCACTATCTAGCCCTTAAGCTTTTATGGGTAGATTTGCAATTTAAAGTGATATTAGATTAAGTGACATTTGATGTTCATCAAAGATTGCATTATCATCAAACCATTGATTAGGGGCTTTAGATTAGTGAGTTAAATCTTCCTAGATCAAAACCCCTTACTTTAGGATCATCAAATTTGATTAATCTTCCAAATTTTAATAATTTAAGAAAATACAACTTTACCCTTATATTGAAAAGTTGTGAATTGGTTTCTACCTTTTAACCCTTATGTTTTAATCATCTAAGAATATCAATTAAGATTTTTAATTTCCCATTTACCCTTTTGGTTAGGCCTAAATATTAATTAAGACTTAAGTTCCATAATTACAATTTTGCCCTTTTAAGCTTATCACTTCATAATTTTTTCAATTTAACTCAAATGACTTTAAAATTTTAATTTTATCCCACTAATGGTTTAATTAAAATAATAGAGGAGAAAATGTAAATTTATGAAATTTATTTTATTTTTTATAATTATTTTAATTCAAAATTAGGTATTTTCCATGTTAATTCATTTAATTATCCAAGACTATTCATCTATCCTTAAGAAATTTATTAGAGGTTCATCTAGGTCAGAGGACCATCTTGACCAATTTCCATAGTTTTTTTAGTTTTATTTTAATTATTAAAATTATTTGTTGATTTTGAGTATTAATTAAATATAAAATATTATTTAAGTTGAAAATCAAGTTTTATATTTTTCTTAAATATCTGTGAGTCTAAGGAATTTTAAAAACAGATTTCATATTTTTATGATTTTTATTTTATTTATTGAAATTATTTTAATGAAAAATTAGGAAAATCTATTTTAACCCTTTTAAAATTCATTTTATGTCTTTTAAAACTTATAACTTTATTTTAAAATTAAGAAAAATATTTTAATTGTTCCTAAGTGATCAGGAAGCAATTTAGAACATTTTTGTGCATTTTAATATTTTAGTGATTTTTATGATTTTTTTATTATTTTAATTTTTTTTAAATTAAGAAATATGTTAAAAATGAACTATTAGCTTTAAATTCAATTTTATTTTTCTTAAATTTCTCTGATTATAAGGAACTTTCAAATCCATTTTAATAATTTTTTGACTTGTATTTTATTTATCATAATTATTTTAAAGTTAAAAATGTCATTTTATTTAAAAAATCAAGTTTAGTGGTTAGATCAATTCATATTGAGTTCAGATTTTTATTTGAAGTTGTCGGCATATTTTTAGGTTGTGTGTTGTATTTTAGAAAAAGGGGTCTCCTACAGAAGGTTGTCGGCGAATTTTAGATTTTAAATTTAATTTAAATATATATATAATTTGGAAAGTAGCATTTGATTTTGAAAATAATTTTAAGTTTAAAAATTTTAAGATATGAAATCAAACCGATCTCACATCCCAAATAGTTTATATAAACGAGCACCGCATCACAAACCGTGTATCTATCCCGAAGAATGACACACCGCTCGATGATGGGGCTCGATTAAATAAACTAGAAGATTTGTGACATCCGTTTGATCTGCGAACCAATTTTATAAGTCGACAAGTTCCCCCGCTTAATATAGAGAAATTAAGCAGGGTTTATATTACCTGGGTTCTTAAAGTTCCCTATAAGGGAAAGCCCCTATAGTTAATTACATCTTAAATAACGGGAATCATTTAAGAAAACTCTCAATAATGATCAGTGGGTTTGCTCTCAAGAATTTCAAAGTTTAAGGTTTTCAAAGGATTGAATTTTGGAGATTTCAATAGGGAATGGATCAAATTTGGAATAGTTATTTTCAGGAGTCCGAAGGAAGAGAAGTAGGAGAAGTTGAGGATCTAAGAAGAATCTTGGCAACTTCCCAAACTATCCTATTGTTTAGCTTCAATTTAAGAGTATGTTTAACGTTGTAATCCTGCCAATTTTAGTTAATTAGGACTTATATTTGTATGATATAATCATACAAATAGCCTCGAAGATGTGAGGGTTTATGTCGTACCAAACGACTACCTCAGAGTCCTAAGACTGGTTAGGGCTTAATTTGCATAGCTTGATTATACAAATGCCTAACGAAAAGTTGAGGATTTATGTTGCACTAGGCAAGCTACCTCGAAATCCTATGGCTTTGTTATTTAAAACTAGGAAAGGTTTTGCTGATGTAGATTCCAGTTTTGCTGACGACGATGGCCGTGCTGCCCACTATGCTCCAAACTCCTTGTTGTTGCAAAGGTTTAGTTTTAGAAAGTGAAAATCAGGAGATGAGAGAAGTGTTTTGGTTTAGAAAAGTCATAAAGTCCAAATGTCTTTAATGTTTTATTAGGGGAATCTTAAAGTTGATTATAACAACACCGGTTAAGATCCCACGGTTCCATCATTCCGGCACCGTTATTTTTTATCGGATTCACTTAGTCCAGATGAATTTGCTAAACTTAACTGAATGAGTTCCACACTTTCATTTAGACTGTGGGAAATCCCGTTAGCAACACGTAGATTACATCATCTGAGGTATTCCCGATCATCCAACAAGATGTTTTAATTTAGTTATAGATGTAGTTTTGTGTTATGTTTGTGATTAAATTTTGAGTTGTTTTATATTTTGAAATGTTGTGGCGGTGAATTTTATCTTGTTGTTACTTTTAATTCAGTTTTTTGTTTTAGTTTTGTGGCTATCCTAAAGGTTTCAGTTTTCATGCAGAGAGTCAATCTTGTTTAACATGCAAGAAAAGTAAAGTACAGTGCGTAGTAAGTAAATTGCAATAAAATAAAAGCGTACCTGGAGGGTCTTCCCGTCATTCCAAGCTACACTTAAAACACATGTTAAGGCATTTATATATTTGCAAGAAAACACTTAGGTAAAGCTAAGGGAAGGTTTTGGTTGTCTACTGTTGACCTCATTTTTGATGAGGTCTTCTCTTCCCTCTTTAGTGTTTAGGATCTAACCTTAGGCTTTTCCTTTCGACTATCTTAGAGGACTAGAATCGGGACCCACCCCTTAGAAATTTGAACCACTTCTTGCCTCCCCGCAAACCCCACAAGCTTGATTGTAGACCCCTAATCACCTAGAGGGTCGAGATCAAAAGTGAATGTTTAAAGGATGAGTTCCCTATGTGACTCTTTAGCCTTAGACTACCCTCGGGTGGCTCGGTCCGGTGAGGGTTGACTTACACACTCACTACACTCATACTCTACACTCTCACACACACAATCCAAATCCTAAAACCACACCCATACCCAACTTGACTCCTTGACTCATGTAGGTAATTCATATGGATGGACCTTAACCCCTAAGCCCTTGGTTAAGAGGGTTAGGAACAACATAGTGAATGCCTCGTATGAGTCCTCCCATGGCTCATATAGGCTTAATATGGCTTCATGGCTCAATCAAAGTGATTCCATTCCACTCATATTTGATCAGTCTTCATTATTCCAAAATTTCAATTTTTGGCCCCGGGGACCCTACACCTACCAAACCAACTAAAAACCCTTAGAATTGCCCAAATCCTCCAAAATTTCCAAATCACCCAAAATTCCCCAAAATTAACCTTGAACATTTCCTCACCAATCAAATTGATCATACATAGCCAAAAATACCAAAAAATCCAAAAATACCCCCCAATACCCTCCAAATACCCAAAATGCCCCTCTTAGCCAAAAAATCCAAAAATTCAGAAAATTCCCAGAAAATTTCAGAAAATCCTAAATATTCCCAATTTTATTTTGTCCAACTACACCATGGGCCAATTTTGTCAATTTACCCCACTTTTACCAAAACCCCCAATTTACCCCATTCTTAACCCAAGTGAACCCAATGTCAAACCAAATCTAACCAATTGACCCCAATTTTGGTCCAATTCAATTCTAAACTTCAATTTAATATCCACAATATCAATCTAGACAAAGCCCAAGTCCAATTTGATTAACATTTGAATCCAATCTCACTTTTGACCTTAAAGCTCAATTTGAACCCATAACCTAAACTTAGCCCAACCCAAACCAATTCAACTCCAATTGACCCCAAACCTTTTCTAAATCTTCCCTAACATCCCCACAAACAAAACACTAACATGATTTGCCCAAAATTTGGACCCAAACCCCACTCAAATTCAACCCAAAACCAAAAAGCCCAATTTCGACCTAAACCCAAACCTAACCCAAATAAGCCCAAGTCCCAAAACCAAAACCCAACCAAAGTTAAAACCTCTTTGAAACACTCCCATAAACATTTCCAAACATTAATTTTACATCAATTTCAACCTTAGCCCAACATTGGCCCAAATTAGCCCAATTTGACCTACATTGGCCCATTTACCAAATGAACCCAAATTCAACCCAATTCAATTCCAAACCACCACAAATTTGCTTCAAATTATTCAAGACACATCCTTCAACTAAATTCAACATTTATTTGGCATGGCCCTTTACAAATTTTTTTTATCTAAAAGCCCATTGCTAAACATAAAGGCCCACTCCCTTAAACCTTCCTAAAAGCCCACTTCTACCAAATTCAAAAGCCCAAATCAATCTAAAGCCCACATGACACTTTCCCTCATCACACATTCAATTTAAAATCATTCATAAAGTCCTAATTTATCAATTAAACAATCCCAAATCAAGCCTCATAACAATTCCCATCAAAATGCCAAAATTCACAAAATCCTTTTTTTTTATGAAATTGACCAAATCTTTTCCCAAGCCACATGGAGCCATGAAGCCACATGCAAGCCATTGGCAAGCCATGAGGATCTCTAAGTTGTCAACCCTCCTTAAATGGCAAAAGGAGGAAGCCCTTTAAGCACCTCCTAAAAGTAATTAACCTTAAACATGTTTCACCTTAACCCAAATTTAATCCAAATATATTTGGATAAGGACTTCTTCATGCCAAACCAGCTGATTCCTTTGACTCCCCACAACACCCAAAGCCACCTTTAAGGGTGAACCAAGCCCAAAAGGTAGACTTGACCAAATCAAGCCAAAATTGGCCTTCCCCCATGCCATTTTAACCCAAGCTTTTGATACATGGCAAAGCTCAATTGCCTACACAAAACCCCAGCCCTGACCCACCTGAACTTGAGGGTGACCCTTGCCTGCAGGCCAGCAGCCTGGATTGCCGGAAAACACCATGGCCGAGACCTCGAGAGGAGCCAAATTTTGGAATTCCACCTTCGTCGAGCTGCCTCACTCCAAATGGCCATTGCAGCTGTTCTTCTCCTCACCAGAGCAGCTGATCCCAACCCTTAAACCCCCCTGGGAGGCCCTCCATCCTCTCCTATTTAAACACCCCTCCTCTCGGCCAAGAGAGGTGCTGAACCAAACCTTACTGAAACCCTGCCAAAATCATCCCAGACCACTCTCTACACATAGAGAACTTGATCCCCACCGAAATCCCCCTGCCATTTCCTCTCGCGAGCTCAATTTCAGAGTTGAAATCCAAGCCCAAAACCAGGATACTTCACCACAGTGAGTCAATCTCCAAATTGATTGACTCTACACCTTCACCAGACTAAGAGGAGAAGTTTCTCAGCAAAAGCCCCCTCACCAGGCCAGCCATTGCCTCCAGCCTCCAAGCTTTGTGATCGGCTGTGGTCACTTTTGTACGTAGGCAATTCACCAGGCCAAGGGACTTCATCCGGAGCTTGCTTGGACCCAATCGAACGTGACACAACCCTCAGATTGAAGCTTCACTTCTCTGAGCAAAGGTATGGACTCACTCTTCTTCCCGAGCTTACAGAGATTCTCCATTTAGTTTGAGTTAATTTCAATGCATGTTCACCGTATGGATGTGTTTGTCTCTTCAAGACGAATCCATAGAGCATAAGAACACCAAAATCCGTTGAGAATCGAGTGAGAAATTAGGGTTAGAAGGTCGACGGTCACGGGTTCGCACCAGTCGTAGACGATGACTGGGAACCGTTGGATCGCGCGTGTATCGGATGGACGGCTCGGATCGCGTCGGACCGGAAGATGTTACGTGAAAGGCGGGTCCCGGACGGCTGAGTCAGATGGCGGCGCCGAATCAGGAGACGACGCGTGGAGCTTCGGAGCTGCCGAGGTTGACGCGGCGCCGCTTGGATAAGTAGATAAATAGGCTATTTTTCTATTTATTTAATTACCATAACTTCAAAAATCCATAACTTTGTGTAGAAAAATCCTAAAAATAAAATAAAAATACTCAGTGAACAGAGGAGAATAATGTGGAAAAGAAATCAAGTAATTTCATTAAGTATTTTATTTTTAATGATTTATTTACTCTCTGCATTGTTTTAATTCTCCATTTGCATAGGAAATTCATCATGGCATGAGACCATAGGGCTTTTGAAGCCTCCGAACTTGGGAACATTCCCTGAATTTTCCAAGGTCGAGGCCATCCCTATGAGAAGTTATTGATTTTTCAAGTTCATGTTACTGTTTTGAGTATTTTAATTCCAATAATTATCATGTTGAGCAATAAATTCTAGGAAAATTTGGTGATGTTTCTTGTGACCAGAGGGACCTAGGAAAAATAAGTTTTGAGTTAATTCACTTTGAACAACCCTAATTGGCCTAAATACTCAAAATTGAACTTTAATTAATTAGGGTTAACCATTCATCAAATTAACTTAAAAACAATTCTCCACTGTCCTCTAGGGATAGGAGAACACCACATAAAAATTTGAAACCAATTGGACTTGGTTAACCCCACCAAATGGGTTGATTAAGCCTCTTAAGCAAAAATGGGTAAAATGAAACTTTAAAAATTCATAACTCACAAAATACTTTTCAAAAATTCACAAAAATGGTTTTGGAGCTTCTCTGATATCAGAGGAACTTAGAAAAATTAAAATTGTAATTTTCTAAAAAAGTTAATTTTTATCATTATTTTAATTTTTTTTCATAATTAAAAATAATAAAAATCATAAAAATATTAAAAATCACCAAAATGTCACATTTTGAATTCTAATCATTTAGGAACAAACCAAATATTTTTTTTAAGTCCCTAGGATAAGATATTGAATTTTTAAGGCTTAATGTAATTTTTAATATTAAAAAAATGTATTTTCCAATCTTTTCACTAAATTAATTCTAATAAATCAAAAAAAAATCAAAAAAATATAAAATTTATTTCTTTGGACTCCTTGAGGTCAGAGAGATTTAATAAAAATATAAAATCCATTTTTCAACTTTAATTTTATTTTAAAATTAATTAATACTCCAAAACTCAAAATAATTGTAATAAATAAAATATAATTCAAAAAATCACCAAAACTAGTCCAAATGGTCCTCTAGTCATTAGGAGTGCCCCACAATTTTCTTAAGGACAGAAAAATTCCCTTGGTTATCTTATTGAATTTTCCTTGGAAATCACTATTTTCTACAAAAAATAATTATATAAATAAATTAAATACAGAAAAATCACATTTTCTCCTCTAATGTCTTAATTGACATGTGAGTGAAGCCACATAAAAATTTCAAATTCATTTAAGCTCAATTTAGTGAGTTATGGAATTATTAAGCTTGAAGGGCAAAATGGTAATTAAAATTTTAACCCTTAATTAAAACTTTAGGCTTAATAAAATGAGAGAGTAAAATATTTGATCTTAATCTGATTTGGATGATTGAAATTTAAATAATTAAAGGATAGAGACCCATCAATCATTTTTAAGATTAATTAGAGAAAACTTTAATCACTTAATTAATGAAATTTGGAAGATTAATAAAAATTGAAATTAATAAAATAGGGATATTATTAAGAAGACATTTATACTTTAATTTAAGAATCCCTAAATTGATCACTTCAATAATATTTAATTCTCAATTAAAATGATAATCCAAGATCAAGATTTAAAATACTAAAAGACTTAATCATTAAATTAAATTAAAATTAAAGCATTTAAATTAAATCCTTCCAAAATCTCAATTAAATTAATACTTTAACAATTAAATTAAATCATCTTTAAAACATAAAAAATAAAATATTAAATTAAAATTAAAATAAAATTAAATTAAAATAAAATTAAATAAAATAAAATTAAATTAAATTAAATAAAATAAAATTAAATTAAAACATATTAAATTAAATTAAATTAAATAAAAAATAAAATCAAGTCAAAATAAAATTTAAATTAAATTAAAATTAAAAATAAAATTAAATTAAAATTAAAACTAAACCAAATTAAAATTAAATTAAATTAAATTAAATTAAATTGAATTAAATATAACATCACCTAAGACATAAAGAATTCAAAATAGGTCTAAAAACAATTTGAACACTATTCCAAACTTAAACCCATTAATTAAAATTAAATTAAATCACAAATCACTTAAACATCAATTTGCCCTCAAAAGCTCTTGTTGTCATAACTCCTAAACGGAGTATTAAGTGAAGTGTTACTTCACTTATAGGATATTCAAATGTCCTAGTTCACTGAGCAAAAGAACAAAACTTAATTAAACCTCGGATGATTAATTCACCTGATTAACTAAATCCGTTTGGACTTAGAATAATTCTAGTAATATTGAAAAGATGTTTAAGATTCCTCTTAAGCACTTCCTCAATATGACGGGGTGTTTTATAAGAACAATTGAATTTAATTATTCTTTGGTGCAGAAAATCATCCATAAACAAAATTGAAAACCTAAACGTCATAGGAATGACTAGCTACGGGACTCAGGATCTTGGTAGAAAACCGTAAACCTCGCTCTTAGCTTTACCTAGTAATTGCAATAATTACTTAAATGCTCTAACATGTGTTTCAAGTGCAGCTTGGGATGACGGGAAGACCCTCCAGGTACGCTTTTATTTTATTGCAATTTACCTTCTCGCAATTTAATTAATCGCATTGCACTTTCTTTTCTTGCATGATAAACAACTGTTGCATGAAAACCAAAACCTTTAGGATAGTCCCTAAACTGAAACCAAAATTAAAATAAAAATCATTACAAGATAAAATTCACCGCAACAACATTTCAAAATATAAAACAACTCAAAATTTAATCACAAACAGAACACAAAACTACAATTGCAACTAAATTAAAACGTCTCGTTGAATGATCGGGAATACCTCGGATGATGTAACCAACGTGTTGCTAACGGGATTTCCCACGGTCTAAATGAAAGTGTGAAACTCATTCAGTTGAGTTTAGCAAATTCATATGGACTAAGTGAATTCGATGAAAATAACGGTGCCGGGATGACGGAACCGTGGGATCTTAATCGGTTCTGTTTAAACAACTTTAAGATTTATTTTAATTAAAATATTAAAAACACTTAGATTTTAAGATTTTATCTAAACCAAAACACTTCTCTCATCTCCTGATTTATGACTTCAAAAATTAAACCTCTGCAACAACAAGGAGCTCGGAGCATGATGGGCAGCACGGCCATCGTCATCAGCAAAACCTGAGTCTACTTCAGCAAAACCATTCTTAGAATTAAATAACCAATCCATAGGATTTCAAGGTAGTTTGCCTAGTGCAACATAAATCCTCAACTTTTCGTTAGGCATTTGCATAATCATGTTATGTAAATTAAGCCCTAACCGGTCATAACCCTCCGAGGTAGTCGTCTGGTATGACATAAACCCTCACATCTTCGAGGCTGATTGTATGATTATGTCATACGAATATAAGTCCTAATTAACTAAAATTTCCAAGATTGAAATATCAGATAATATTAGGATTTTCCCAAATCTAAGCCAAACAATAGGATAATTTGGGAAGTTGCCAAGATTCCTCTTGGATCCTCAGCTTCTCCTACTTCTCTTCCTTTGGACTCCTAAAATAAACTGTTCCAAATTTGATCCATTCCCTTTTGAATTTCCAAAAATCCGATCCTTGGAAAATCTTAAACTTTGAAATTCTTGAGAGCAAAACCACTGATCACTATCGAGAGTTTTCTTAAATGATTCCCGTCATTTAAGATGTAATTAACTATAGGGGCTTGCCCTTATAGGGAACTTTAAGAACCCAGGTAATATAAACCCTGCTTAATTTCTTTGTATTAAGCAGGGGAACTTGTCGGCTTATAAAATTGGTTCGCAAACCAAACGGATGTCACAAATCTTCTAGTTTATTTAATCGAGCCCCCATCATCAAGCAGTGTGTCTTCTCTGAGATAGATATACGGTTTGTGGTGCGGTGCTTGTTTATATAAACTATTTGGGATGTGAGATTGGTTGATTTCATATCTTAAAATTTTCAATCATTTTCAAAATCAAATACTACTTTCTAAATTATATATATTAAATTTAAAATTTAAAATTCGCCGACAATTTCTGTTAGGCGACCCCTTTTTCAAAAAATACAACAGACAACTTAAAATATGCCGACAACTTCTGGCGACTCCGCTGGGGAATAGTTCCTCTCTCCATTTTGATCAGATGGTTTTGCTTTCATAAATCGGTAGTGAGCCCATGCCCCTAGTGGACCAAACTACCATTCTTCCGTTGGAATACCCAGCTCATTTCGTCTTCGAACGAGTATAGCCAACTCCTCTCGGATTTAGGAGCCATCTGTTTAGACACCCCTAAACGGAGAGGTTCCGAGATCCTTTTACCTCTTTTCTGAGGTGGGGTGGACCGTCAATAGATGTTAGTTTAGGAGCGGTCCTTCGAGTCGAGAAGTCTTGCATAAGACTTTCTCTTCCTTTCCAATTCTGAATCAGATTCCTTACCTTCTCTACACCTTTGAACAATCTGTTCCTAATAAACAAACCCTCTAATGAATGACTCTTTTAATAAATAACTCCTTTTTATAAATACATGAACAAAAATGTGTTCGGACTCTTTTCGATTCCTTTCTTTTCGTCCTGATGAGAAGAAGCATAACTTGGGACCGACAATCGAATCTACCTTGCGAAGATGTCTACCCCAAAGCCGATTTTCTCCTTCACCAATGGATCGGACTTCGTCGTTTACAAGGATGAGCCGCCCGACAATGGGATCATCCGGCTTGGACAAGGATTCGAGAACACAAATGTCAAGATCACCGACGTTACCCTTTTCACACTTACGTACAAAGTACCCGAAACCGAAAGACCTTTGATCGAATTCAACCTCAAGTCAACTCAAGAGTTCCCTCCCCGCAAAGGGTTCCACTCGAGAGGAATACTACCGTCCATGGAGGATCGTTGTCTCTACCCCCACCGGTCTAGTCGTCTCCGCACCTACCCCGGCTTCCGCCAAGCCGAAGGGGAAGGAAGTTCAAATTTGTAACGAGCATGTTACGCGTGGAGGGTACGGATTTCCGTGCGAGACCTTCTATTTTCGAAATTGGGTCCAGTCTCAAGGGTTCCACTCCTAACACGGACTCGGAGAAGAAACAGAGGTAGAAAGATTGCCGTAGAAGGCCGTAGCCGCCGAAGTCGCTTTCTTGGAAGAGATCCCTGAGTACACACCATTACCTGAATACATACCATTGCCTGAGTATACACCGCTTTTGGAAGGAAGTAGATTCCATCCCCTTTCCGCTGCAGCTGAGGAGGAAAATGTCCGCAAGATTGCTTCTACATTACCTCGACCTGCATACTATAGCGACAGCCGAAAGAAAAGGGCTAGGATTACACCATTCGCCCGACTACGGACCGTGATAGAGAAGTTAGCAAAGAAAGAGAAATGTCTTGTATCAGAGATTTTAAGAAGAATAGGGCGGGTGCCAGCCAAGTCCTGTCTTGGGCCGCGAGTAGAACCCGTTATCGCC
The DNA here is from genome assembly GCA_022702705.1 of Papilionanthe hookeriana x Papilionanthe teres. Lineage (NCBI taxonomy): Eukaryota > Viridiplantae > Streptophyta > Magnoliopsida > Asparagales > Orchidaceae > Papilionanthe > Papilionanthe hookeriana x Papilionanthe teres. Next base: position 5,172,100 of record CM040421.1, read on the forward strand.
ACAGAAAAGCCGAATAAGAAGATGAAGGCTAGTCCACCTGTTGTTGTTTCATGTTTACAGATCAGGGAGGATACCACCTTCCAGCATTCAGCCGACAGACCATCCGGCCCTAGGCCTTCTGCTGCTAGAAGGATGGTATGGCGTCCTACTACTGGACAATTAACACCGAAACAACGACCAGAAAAGGAAAGTCTCGTCAGGAGACTTGAGTCCGAAGAGAGCGCCACTGCAATGAAGGGGACTCCCAAAAAGGAAACCCAACAGCCATCGCATGATAACTGCGAAACCGCACGAAAAAGACCATTGGAAGACGCTATGAAAAAGCTAAGAACCGACATTCAACGATTAGCAAGAGAAAGAGAAGAAAAGTTTGGAGATGAAGTTGACTCATCGAGTTCATGGATGACGAATATGTGGAGATCAACATGGTTGAAACACGAGCATCGTCAGCTTCGCAAGGTGCCCTGGCAGCTGCGGAGAGAGATGAACCGGAAGCATTAAGAGCACAAATTCGAGAAAAAGATGATACAATCTCTCAAATGGCAAAAAGGATGGAAGAGATGGCTGCAGCCCTAGCCACTCTTCAGAGTCAGGCTCAACCCCAAAGAGAAACGCCTCTAGAAGTTATTCATATTACAGACGGAGGAAAAGAGATTACATCCGTTAACGGAGACGATCAACCGAAGAAAGATTCTACCTAGAATATGATTCCAGAGAAGGACATCAAGAACATGGTGGAACAGCAGGTGCGAGAAGCCTTAGCACGATCCTAAGAGCGGAACATCTATTCGGACGGGTAGACCTTACCCCGAAGAATTTGATGCAAGACAATACCCGAAAGGCTTCGTACCACCTCTCGTTCAAGACTTTCGATGGTACCGGAAACCCTCGACGGCATGTTGCACATTTTCGTGCTAGTTGTTGCAATGCCGGTGGAAGTGACGCCTTACTCTTCCGACAATTCGTCGGCCACTGTCGAGGATCGCCTTTGATTGGTACGCGAGTTACGGAACGGTTCGGTAAAGACATTTTCGGAATTGGAAAACCTCTTCGTGAAACGGTTTGCGGAGCTCAGCACCATATCACCATCGGTGACTTAGTGGTGGAGAAACGAAACCGAATGAAACTTTAGTGGACTACATACTTCGATGGAGAAATCTAAGCATGAAGTGTGAGCCACAGCCTACAAGAGCAGCGTGCGGTCGGTATCTTGCTTAAAAGCATTCACGGCCCGATAAGCACTTCTCCTTAAGGGATTTACAATTAAGACTTTCGAGAAGTTGTTAAGCGAAACTGGAAGCTTGCAAGAGGAAGCGAAGCAACTAAGTTTTGTCGACAAAACAGACAAACGAAGCTTCGTGAAGACATTTGAAAAGAAATCCGGGATCGTCGATGCGGTCGATAAGGGCGAGCGACCAATGCAAATACGATCGGAGCAACCGACAACCGACTATCAACAACCTCGACAGAACTACCAACAACCTTAACCCGGTTATCAGCCCAACTCAACAATATGAGCAACCGCGTCGCCCACAGCGCACGTTAAAGGAGCTTATAAATAAAGAATATCCATTCAAGAATGAGGCAGTGCCAAAGATGATCCTCAGTTTGATGAAGACTTCGGATTTTCGACTGTCAGAACCCAGGAAGCCAGAAGAAGTCAACAAGAAAGACCATCCCAACTACTGCCCTTACCACCAGATGCTTGGACATAAGATAGAGGATTGCATCACCTTCAAAAGTTGGCTTGATTTCAATTAATCACTTTAAATTTAATTAAAAGCTAAATATTATTAAAGTGATTCATTTAGGGATTTTTAACTTAAGTGATTATAGTCTCCCTAAATTATATCCCCATTTTAATAATTTAAATTTCAATTAATATTCCAAAATTTAAATTATTTAATTAATTAGGGTTTCATTTTTTTTGGATTATTAGAAATGATTAATGGGTTCCTACCCTTTTATTTCCCAAAGTTTCAATCATTTAAGAGAAAATTAAGATCAAATATTTTTCCCTCCATTTTGATTAAACCTAAAGTTTTAATTAGGGGTTAAAATTCTTAATTATTATTATGCCCTTTTAAGCCTAATTATTTCATAACTCATCAAATTGAGCTCAAATGAGCTTGAAATTTTTATGTCACTTCACTCACATGTCAATTAAGACATTAGAGGAGAAAATGTGTTTTTTCTATTTTTAATTTACTTTATATAATTATTTTAATGAAAAATAGGGATTTTCAATGGAAATTCAACAACATGACCACGGCAAGGTTTCTGTCCTTAAGAAAATTATGGGATGTCCCTATTGACCAGAGGACCATTTGTACCAATTTTGGTGATTCTTCAAATGATATTTTATTTATTATGATTATTTTGAGTTTTGGAGTGTTAATTAATTGTAAAATAAAATTAAATTTGAAAAATGGATTTTATATTTTTCTTAAATCTCTCTGCCCTCAAGAAACTCAGAGAAATAAATTTTATAATTTTTTTATTTTTCTTTGATTTATTAGAATTAATTTAGTGAAAAGGTTAAAAAAATACATTTTTAATATTAAAAATTGTTTTAAGGCTTTAAAATTAAATATCTTAACCTAGAGACTTAGGAAAAATATTTGGTTTGTTCCTAAGTGATTAGGAGTCAAAATATGACATTTTTGTGATTTTTAATATTTTTGTGATTTTTATTATTTTTTAATTATTAAAATATTAAAATAAGGTAGAAAATGAAAATTTTTGAAAAATTTTAATTTTAATCTTCTTAGACTCTTCTGATATCAGAGAAGTTCCAAAATCAATTTGATGAATTTTTGAAATGTATTTTTGGAGTTATGAATTTTTAAAGTTTAATTTTGGTCATGTAACTTAATTAGTCCATTTAGTGGGGCTACTCACCTCCAATTGCTCTCAAATTTTTATTTGAGGTCCCTCTGATCCTAAGAACCAGTGGAGATTTGTTTTCAAGTTATTTTGTTGTATGGTTAACCCAAATTAATTAAAATTCAGTTTTGAGTATTTAGGCCAATTAGGGTTATTCTTAATGAATTAACTCAAAATACATTTTTCCTAGGGTTCTCTGGTTCTAAGATACCTCCCCAAATTTTTCTATAATTTATTGAACAGCATGCTAATTATGGGAATTAAAATTTCAAAACAGAGACATAAATTTGAAAAATACATAACTTGCCATAGAGATGGCCCCTGACCTTGGAAAATTCAAGGAATGTTCAAAAAACAGAGGCTACAAAAGCCCTATGGTCTCATGTCATGGTGAATTGTATGCATGTATGGAGAATTAAAATACTGAAAACAGTAAATAATTAATTAAAAATAAAATATTCATCAAAATAACTTAATTCTTTTTCCACATTATTCTCCTCTGTTCACTAAGCAAGAGGGTATTTTTATTTTATTTTTGTGATTTTTCTACACAAAGTTATGGCTTTTCTAAGTTCTGGGTATTTAATTAATTCAGAAAAATAGGGATTTTTCTACTTATCCACGCGGCGCCGCGTCAACCTTGGCAGCTCTGAAGCCCTACGTGTCGTGCTCTCATTCGACGCCACCACCTGAGTCAGCAGCCACGCGTCTTGCGGACCCGCTCCGTCTTCTAATCCGACGTGATCTGCACCGTCCATTCGATACACTCAATCCAACGGCGGCTGGTCATCGTCTTTGACTGGTGTGTCCCGAGAGCCGTCCACACTCAAACCCTAAGATCTCTCTCATTTCTCAACAGATTTTTGTGTTTTTATGCACAATGGATTCATCTCGAGGAGACAAACACATCCATACAGTTTACATGCTATGAAATTGATTCAAATGAAATGGAGAATTCACAGAAGCTCGGGAGGGAGAAGTGATCCATACCTTGGCTCTGAGAAGTGAAGCTTTAATCAGAGAGTTGTAGCACCTTCAATTAAACCCAAGGAAGCTCCAGATGAAGTCTCCGACTCTGGGGAATTGCTTAGGTACAAAAATGACCAAGGCCGATTTCAAACCTTGGACTCTGGAAGCAATGGCTGGCCTGGTGAGGGGGCTTTTGCTGGGGAACTTCTTCTCTACCTCTGGTGAAGGTGTGGGAGAAGTTAATTTGGATTTGGTGGAGTTTAAAAGGATGTCCTCGTTCGGCTCGAGAATCGAGCTCCAAAATCGAGCTCAATCGAGTGGAAAATAGGGCGGGAAGACAAGTGGGGATGAGTTGCTCTCAGGCTAGGGAAGCTCGTGAGGAGTTTGGTGAAGTTCCGTGAAGGTTGATTACGACCAACCTTTTGGCCGAGAAGAATAGCTGGTTTAAATAGACATGGTTAGGGGCTTCCCAGGGGTAATTGAGGGCTGGTATTTGCTGCTTAGGGGAGTAGAGGAAGAGCTGTGGTGGCCAATTAGGATGGGGCAGCTCAGCAGGGTGAAATTTGAATTTTTGAATCCATTTAGACCTCTCGGCCATGGCATTTTCCGGCGGCCTGGTGGCTGGCCGGAGTCACTGTTCTGATCAGGGAGCTCAGTGCTTGAGACTTGTGAGCTCAATTGTCCAATGCCATGTGTAAAGGGAGTGAATTGAAGTGGAATGGAGAAAGGCTTATTTTGGGTCCTATTTGGTCAACCCATAGTTTTAGGCTTGGTGCACCACCTAAGGCCTGGTTTTGGGCTGAAAAGAGTCCTTTGGGTCAGCCAAGAGAAGGTGGTGAGGTCTCCATAAAAATTGTTTAAGTTAATTTTGGGTTAGGGTGTAGCATAAATAAGGTTAAAAAGGCTTAGGAAAGGCTCCCCTCTTATTGCCATAAATGACTAGGTGAGGTGTCAAAACTCTCATGGCTTCATATGGCTTGTAAATGGCTCACATTTGGCTTGGAAAAGGTTGGCTTGTTTCATGAAAAAGGGTTTTAGGCATTTTTGATGAATTTTTGGGAGATTGTCATGTGCGTTGATTTAGAATGATTTGATGATCAATCAGAACTTTAAGGATGATATCAATTAAAAGGATGATGAGAGGAAACTTCATGTGGGCTTTGGAATAAGTCTTGGGCTTTTTGAAATCATTTTGGATGGGCTTTTAAAATGGTTTAAGGAAGTGGGCTTTTAGGTTTTGAAATAAATTGATGGATGAAAATTGGTGAGGGGTTGTGTCAAATAAATGTTGGGATTGGTTTAGGAATGTACCATGAATAATTTGGAACAAGTTTGGAGTGACTTTGAATTGAATTGGGTTCAATTTAGGCTTTTTGGTAATGAGGCCAAAGTGGATCAAATTGGGATAACTTGGGTTAAGGTTGGACCAATGTTGGGTTTGATGTAAAATTAATATTGAAATATGTTTATGGGGGTGTCAAAAAGAGTTTTCAACTTTGGTTGGGCTTTGATTTTGGGATTTGGGCTTATTTGGGTTCATGATTGGTTTAGGCTAAATTGGGGATTTTTTATTTGGGTTAAGTTTGGGTGGAGTTTGGGTTCAATTTTGGGGCAAATCATGTTAGTTTTTTGTTTGTGGGGATGTTAGGAAAGTTTTAGAAAAGATTTGGGGCTAATTGGAGTTGAGTTGGGTTTAATTTGGGCTAAGTTTAGGTCATGTGCCAAAATTGGGGTTTAAGCTTAAATTGAAATTGAATCCACATGTTGATAAACTTGGGTTTGGGTTTGGTCTAAATTGGTATTGGGGATATTTAATTGAAGTTTAGAATTGAATTGGATTAAAATTGAGGTCAATTTGAATTGTTTGGTTGGACATTGGGTCCACTTAGGTTAAAAATAGGTCAAATTAGGGGTTTTGGTAAAAGTGTGCTAAATTGATAAAATTGTATTATGGTGTAGTTGAACAAAATAAAATTGGAAATATTTGGGATTTTCTGAAATTTTCTGGAAATTTTTGGAATTTTTGGAATTTTTGGGTTAAAAGGGTATTTTAGGTATTTGGAGGGTATTGAGGGGGTATTTTAAAAATTTTGGTATATTTGGTCATGGATGATAAATTTGAGTGGGGGGAAATGTTTAGGATTGATTTTGAGAAATTTTGGATAATTTAGGCAATTTTGCAAATTTTGGGCAATTTCGAGGGTATTTGGTAGGGCTGGTGGGTTTAGGGTCCCGGGGGTAATTGAAATTTTGGAAAAATGAAGATTGATTAAATGTGAGTGAAATGAAATCATTTTGGATGAGCCATGAAGCCATATTAAGCTCACAAAAGCCATGAGAGGACTCATTTTAGGCACTTAATATGTTGTTCCTAACCCTCTTAGCCAGGGGCCTAGGGGTCAAGGTCCATCCATATGAGTTACCTACATGAGTCTGGGATTCAAATTGGTTAAAGGTAGTTTTAGGGTTTGGAATGTGTGTGTGGGAGTGTGATGTGTGCAAACTTACCCTCACCAGGACCAGAACATCCAGGGTAATCGTAAGGCCAAAGAGTCCTATAGGAGCTCATCCTTTAAACCTCCACATTTGATCTTAACCCTCCAAGTGGCTTAGGGGTTTGCAATCAAACTTGTGGGGTTTAAAGGGAGCCAGGAAGTTTTTGAATTTCTAAGTGGTGGGTCACATTTCTAGTCCTCTAGGATAGTCAAAGGGAATACCTGTGGCTAGATCCTAAGTACTAAGGAGAGAGAAAAGACCTCACCAAAAAATGAGGTCAACAAATGGACCCCCAATAGGTGTGGTGTGCTAACTAAGCACACCGCGCGTATTGGCGTTGACCGAAAAGATCAACATAACCAACACAGACGTCTAAGTGACACACTTAGAACAAAGTATAAAAAAAATTCCTCTGGGGAGTATCAGGTAAATCTCCAGGACTGAAGATTCTAGAACTCTCACTGGGGAAGAGAAAAGGAGGTAAATTCTAGATCACAAGATCTAGAGAGATTCGATTTTAGATTCGTTTCATTTTCTGTTTCAAGTTTTTAATGTGTGAGTTTGGATTTTTGGTTAGAGTTTCAATTCCGATTGAAGTTCAATTCAAGATTTATTTCTAGAGGGATTTCGTGGAAATCTTAGATTTGAGGTGAGCACCGGAACCTAGGTTCCAACCTCGGGATTTGAAGAGAATTAGAATTTAGGCTCTAGCCTCAAGAAGAGAGTTGGAATTTGGGCTCTACCCTTGAAAATTTGAAAGAGAGATAGAAGTTCGGCTCTAGCCTCGAAGAGAACTGGAAGTTCGGCTCCAGCCTCGGAAGTTTGAAAGAGAGCTAGAAGTTCGGCTCTAGCCTCGAAGAGAACTGGAAGTTCGGCTCCAGCCTCGGAAATTTGAAAGAGAGCTAGAAGTTCGGCTCTAGCCTCGAAGAGAACTGGAAGTTCGGCTCCAGCCTCAGAAATTTGAAAGAGAGCTAGAAGTTCGGCTCTAGCCTCGAAGAGGACTGGAAGTTCGGCTCCAGCCTCGGAAGTTTGAAAGAGAGCTAGAAGTTCGGCTCTAGCCTCGAAGAGGACTGGAAGTTCGGCTCCAGCCTTGGAAATTTGAAAGAGAGCTAGAAGTTCGGCTCTAGCCTCGAAGAGAACTGGAAGTTCGGCTCCAGCCTCGGAAATTTGAAAGAGAGCTAGAAGTTCTGCTCTAGCCTCGAAGAGATATGGAAGTTAGGCTCCAGCCTCGGAAGTTTGATCTGTATGAAAAGGGACCCAATCATATGCCATCAGAACCAAACAAACAAAGTTCGTGGCTCCGTGTCAATAGGATTAGTCGATCCTCTAACACACAGAGGAAGGAGAATTGAAAGGTTGGAATTGAAGGATTCAGAATGAAAATCAGTCTGAGATTTAGATTTGTTTTATTCGTTTTAGTGATTCGATTCATTTTCGTCTATTTAGAGTTCGTGTTTATTTGCAATTTATTTTGACATTCAAATTCTTAAAAAGAAGGAATTCCTTATTCATTCTCTTTCTCTTTTCGTTCTTTGTTCGAAGTTCATTTAGCTTAATGTCGTTTTCCGGTCAATTTGCACAAAAAGAGTTGAAGGCAGAAGATGACATGATCATTCTCATTCCAATCTGTTAAAAATACATCATACAACTTGATCCAAAACATGATGATATTTTCCTCGAAAATTCAGTATCTCATACAATCCTCATAAATCCAAAACGGATTGTGTAAGATTCTTTTTGATTCTTCCAAAAGCATTTGTCAAAATTCATGTCTGAATAGTAAGATACATGGACAATAACATCACCTTCCAAGCCACCCTTGGCAGGAATGTCGTACTAATGTGCATTGGAGGTGTGCTATCTCCCATGTAACTCACAGCTCGTAGGGCCGGAGACTCTCTAACTCTGGATCTGGCTGAAAATGAAAAGGCATCTTTCTGTCATCCATCCTTTTGATAGTGACGGAGATTCGTTCAACAGGCACTCCTAGAATGCAATGTTTTGCTATGTCCGCTCCATTTCCTTTTAATACCATGACGGAACCTACCGGTAGTGGTATTTCCACCGGCCCTCGGAATTCTTCAGGGGCCGCTATCCGGAGGTCAGATCCGAACATGATATTACACTGGTTGACAAATGAGACTGTGCAGAAAGGACTGAAAAGGTCATGATGACCTATGTGTGGAGGTATGCAGTCGCTCTCCTTGTAAATGTTAATGATACAACTGTTGGGTATGCAATCTGCAGGCAATACCCTCCATGTTACCATCCTTTTTACCATTCTTCCGATAATTTTTGGCATCGGATCCACCTCACTGTGACGGATGTTGACCTCATTTTTGATGAGGTCTTCTCTTCTTCTTTTAGTACTTAGGATCTAGCCTTAGGCTTTTCCTTTGACTATCCTAGAGGATTAGAATTGGGACCCACCATTTAGAAATTCAAACCACTTCTTAACTCCCTGCAAACTCCACAAACTTGATTTTAGACCCCTAATCACCTAGAGGGTTGAAATCAAATGTGGAAGTTTAAAGGATGAGTTCCAATAGGACTCTTTGGCCTTAGGATCGCCCTGATGGCCCTGTCCAGTGAAGGGCCGACTTACACACACACTACACTTATACACTACACTTTCACACACCTCCTAAAACCACACCTATACCCAACTTGACCTCCCGACTCATGAAGGTGATTCACATGGATGGTCCTTAACCCCTAAACCCTTGGCTAAGAGGGTTAGGAACAACATAGTGAATGCCTCACATAAGTCCCTTCATGGCTCATGTGGGCTTGATATGACTTCATGGCTCAACAAAAATGATTCCATTCCACTTACATTTACCCAATCTTCAATTTTCCAAATTTTCAATTTTTGACCCCGGGGACCCTACACCTACCAAACCTACTAAAAGCCCTTAGAATTACCCAAAATTTTCAAAATTCTCTAAAATCACCCAAATTCCTCAAAATCAATCTCAAACATTCTCCCACCACTCAAATTGACCATTTTTACCCAAAATACCAAAAATTCCAAAAATACCCCCTCAATACCCTCCAAATACCCAAAATGCCCTTCTTGACCCAAAAATCCAAAAATTCAGAAAATTCCCAGAAAATTCCAGAAAATCCCAAATATTCCCAATTTCATTTTGTTCAACTACACCATGGGCCAATTTTGTCAATTTACCCCACTTTTGTCAAAATCCCCAATTTGACCCATTTTTAACCCAAAGTAAACCCAATGTCAAACCAAACCTACCCAATTGACCCAAATTCTGGTCCAATTCAATTATAAACTTCAATTCAACATCTCCAACACCAATCTAGACCAAATCCAAGCCTAATCTGATTGACATTTGAATCCAATTTCACTTTTGACCTTAAAGCCCAATTTGGACCCATGACCCAAACTTAGCCCAAACTAACCCAATTCAACTCCAATTAACCCCAAATCTTTTCTAAACCTACACTAACATCCCCACAAACAAAACACTAACATAATTTGCCCAAAATTTGGACCCAAACCCCACTCAAATTCAACCCAAAACCAAAAAGCCCAATTTTGACCTAAACCCAAACTTAACCCAAATAGACCCAAACCCCAAAATCCAACCCCAACAAAAGTTGAAACCTCTTTGAAACACTCCCATAAATATTTCCCAACATTAATTTTACATCAATTTCAACCCTAGCCCAACATTGGCCCAAATTAGCCCAATTTGACCTACATTAACCCCTTTACCAAATGAACCCAAATTCAACCCAATTCAAACCCAAACCACTCCAAACTTGTTTCAAATCAATCATGACACATCCTTAAACAAAAATCAACATTTATTTCGCATGGCCCATTGCAAATTTTTCTCTTCAAAAGCCCATTTTTTAACCTAAAAGCTCATTCCCTTAAACCATTTTAAAAGCCCACCTTTACCAAATTTTAAAAGGCCCAAACCCATCCTAAAGCCCACACTACAATCTCATCTCATCCTCACTCAATTAAAATCATCCCTAAGTCCTAATCCAATGATCAAATAATTCTAAATAAAGCTTTATCCAACTTTCCACAAAATATCCAAAACCCTTAAAATCCATTTTTATGAAATTGACCAAACTTTTTCCAAGCCAAATGTGAGCCATTGAGCCATGTACAAGCCACATGGAAGCCATGGGAGCCACTTTCCACCTCACCAAGCCATTAATGGCAAGAGGAGGGGACCCTTTCCTAATCCTTCATTAAGCCTTTTAACCATACTCATGTCACACTCTAAACCATGCTTAGCCACCTCACCATGGATGGAGACCACACCATTTTCTCTTGGCTGACCCAAGTGATCCTTTTCAGCCCAAGACCAGGCCTTGGGTGGTGAACCTAGCCCAAAATCATGGGTTGACTCATTTGAACCCAAAATAGCCTTCCCCCCATTCCATTTCAATCCAAGCTCTTTACACATGGCATTGGTCAATTCCCTACACAAAACCCCAACCCTGACCCACCTGAACTTGAGGGTGACCATTGCCTGCCGGCCAGCCGCCTGGATCACCGGAAAACAACATGGCCGAGACCTTGGGAGGAGCCAAAAAATCAATTCTCCTCGTCGACTTGTCTCAACCCAAATGGACAACGATAGCTCTTCTTCTCCTCACCAGAGCAGCTAATCCCCAGCCTTAAACCCCCCTGGGAGGCCCTCCACCCTCTCCTATTTAAACACCATCCCCTCTTGGCCATGAGAGGTGTTGAACCAAACCTTACTGAAACCCTGCCAAAATTGCTCCAGATCACTCCCCACACTTAGAGCAGTTGATCCCCAGTGACAATTTGCCCTAATCCCCACCAACAGAGCCCAATTTCTCAGCCAAAATTCCACCCAAAACCAGGACATCTCCCAATTCTCCACCAAATTCAAATTAAACTCACCCACACCTGCACAAGGTCAAGAGAAGGAGTTCCCCAGTGAAAGCCCCCTCTCCAGGCCACCCATCTGTTCCAGACTCCAAGCTTTGTAATCGGCTGTGGTCGAAATCATACCTGGACAATTCACTGCACCTAAGGGACTTCATCCGGAGCTTGCTTGGACCCAATCGAAGGTGACACAACTCTCGGATCGAAGCTTCACTTCTCCGAGCAAAGGTATGGACTCACTCTTCTTCCCGAGCTTACGGAGATTCTCTATTTAATTTGAGTCAATTTCAATACATGTTTATCAGTATGGATGTGTTCGTATCCTCAAGACGAATCCATAGAGCATAAGAACACAAAAATCCGTTGAGAATCGAGTGAGAAATTAGGGTTAGAAGGTTGACGGTCACGGTGCACACTCGTCGTAGACGATGACCGGGAGCCGTCGGATCGAGCGTGTATCGAGCGGACGGTCTGGATCGAGCCGGACAGCGCGATGGTGCATGAACAGCGGGCCCCTGGAGCGCTGAGTCGGGTGGTGGCGCCGAATCAAAAGACGACGCGTGGCCTTTCAGAGCTGCCGAGGATGGCGTGGCGCCGCGTGGATAAGTAGGAAATTAGGGTATTTTTGATTTATTTAATTCCCTAAACTTCAAAAATGCATAACTTTGTGTAGGAAAATCAGAAAAATAAAATAAAAATACTCTCTTGCTCAGTGAACAGAGGAGAATAATGTGAAAAAGAAATCATGTAATTTCATTAAGTATTTTATTTTTAATTATTTATTTACTCTCTGCACTATTTCAATTCTCCATGCATGTATACAATTCGCCATGGCATGAGACCATAGGGCTTTTAAAGCCTCCGAATTTGGGAACATTCCCCGAATTTTCCAAAGTCGAGGCCACCCCTATGAAGAGTTATTGATTTTTCAATTCTAGGTCACTATTCTGAGTATTTTAATTCCAATAATTAGCATATTGTGAAATAAATTCTAGGAAAATTTGGTGATGTTTCTTATGACCAGAGGACCCTAGGAAAAATAGTTTTTGAGTTAACTCACTTGTAATAACCATAATTGGCTTAAACACCCAAAATGGAGTTTTAATTAATTAGAGCTAATCATACATCAAATTGAATTGAAATTAATTCTCCACTGACCCTTAGGATCAGAGGAACCCACCATAAAAGTTTGAAATCAATTGGACTTGGTTAGCCCTATCAAATGGGTTGATTAAGTTATTTAGCCAAAATTAAACTTCAAAAATTCATAACTTTCAAAATACTTCTAAAAAATTCACCAAATTGGTTTTGGGGCCTCTCTGATATCAGGGGAGTTTAAAAAAATTAAAATTGCAATTTTCAAAAAAAGTTGATTTTTTGCATTATTTTAGTATTTTTAATATTTAAAAAATAATAAAAATCACAAAAATAATAAAATTCACCAAAATGTCACATTTTGAATTTTAATCACTTAGGAACAAACCCCATATTTTTCTTAAGTCTCTATGATGAGATATTAAATTTTGAAGCCCTAAGATAATTTTAAAATTAAAAAAATGCATTTTCTAGCATTTTCACTAAAATAATTCTAATAAATCAAAGAAAAATACGAAAATTGTAAGAATCAGTTCTCTGATTTCCTTGATATCAAAGAGATTTTTAAAAAATATAAAATTCATTTTTAAACCTTTATTTTATTTTTAAATTAATTAATACTCCATAAATCAAAATAATTATAATAAAAAGAATAAAATTCAAAAAATCACCAAAATTGGTCCAAGTGGTCCTCTGGTCATTAAGAATGTCTCATTATTTTCTTAAGGACAGAAACTTTCCCTTGATCATGTTGTTGAATTTTTCTTGAAAATCCCTATTTTCCACTAAAAATAATTACATAAATAAATTAAATATAGAAAAATCATATTTTCTCCTCTAATGTCTTGATTGATATATGAGTGAAGTCACATAAAAATTTCAAATTCATTTAAGCTCAATTTAGTGAGTTATGAAATTAGTAAGTTTAAAGGGCAAAATGGTAATTAAAATTTTAACCTATAATTAAAAATTTTAGGTTTAATTAAAATAAAAGAGTAAAATATTTGATACTAAGTTTATTTTGGATGTTTGAAATTTAAATAATTAAAAGGTAGAAACCTACCAAATAATTTGAAAATAATTAAAATAAATCTTAATTAAATAATTAATTTTGGAAGAATAATGAAAGATTGGAATTATTAAAATAGGGATATTATTAGGAAGAGATTTGTTCTTTAATTTAAGAATCCCTAGATTAATTATCCCAATAATATTTAATTCCTAATTAAAATGATAATCCAAATTCAAGATTTAAAATGCTAAAAGACTTAATCATTAAATTAAATTAAAGTTAAAACATTTAAATTAAATCCTTCTAAAATTTCAATTAAATTAATATTTTAACAATTAAAATTAAATCATCCTTAAAGCATAAAAAATAAAATATTAAATTAAAATTAAAAAAAATAAATTAAAATTTAAATTAAATTAAAATTAAAAATAAAACCAAATTAAAATTTAAATTAAATTAAAATTTAAGCTAAATTAAATTAAATTAAATTAAAATTTAAATTGAATTAAATTAATTTAAATTAAATTAAATTAAATAAAATTAAAAAAATAAAATCAAGTTAAAATAAAATTAAAATTAAATAAAATAAAATTAAATTAAATTAAAATTAAAACTAAACCAAATTAAATTAAATTAAAATTAAATTAAATTAAATTGAATTAAATATAAAATCACCTAAGACATAAAGAACTCAAAATAAATCTAAAACAATTTGAACACTATTCCAAACTTAAACTCATTAATTGAAATTAAATTAAATCACAAATCACTTGAACATCAATTTGCCCTCAAAAGCTCTTGTTGTCATAACTCCTAAACGGAGTATTAAGTGAAGTGTTACTTCACTCATGGGATATTCAAATGTCCTAGTTCACTCGAGCAAGATAACAAAACTTGAACTCCTGGATGATTAATTCATTGTATAATTAAATTCTCTTGGACTTAAAACAATCCTAGAGGTATTGAAAAGATGTTTAGGACTCGTCTTAAGCACTTCCTCAATATGATAGGATATTTATAAGAACAACTGAACTTAATTGTTCTTTGATGAAGAAAATCATCCTTAAACCAAAACACAAGAACCTAGACGTCATAGGAGATGACTAGCTATAGGAGTAGGACCTTGGTAGAAAACCATAACCCTTTCCTTAGCTTTACCTAGGAACTTGCTTTAAATGCTTAAATATTTTGAATTGTGTTTAAGTGCAGCTTGGGATGACGGGAAGACCCTCCAGGTACACTTTTATTTTATTGCAATTTACTTTATTGCAATTTACTTAATCGCATTGCACTTTACTTTTCTTGCATGATAAACAACTGTTGCATGAAAACCCACACCTTTAGGATAGTCCCTAAAATTGAAACCAAAACTAAATTAAAAGTCATTACAAGATAAAATTCACCATCACAATATTTCAAAATATAAAACAACTCAAAATTTAATCACAAACAGAACAACAAAACTACAACTACAACTAAATTAAAACGTCTTGTTGGATGATCGGGAATACCTCGGATGATGTAACCTACGTGTTGCTAACGGGATTTCCCACGGTCTAAATAAAAGTGTGGAACTCATTTAGTTGAGTTTAGCAAATTCATCTGGACTAAGTGAATCCGATAAAAATAACGATGCCGGAAGGATGGAACCGTGGGATCTTAATCGGTGTTGTTATAATCAACTTTAAGATTTGTTTTAATTAAAACATAAAAAAAACACGTGGAAATTAAGACCTTCTCTAAACCAAAACACTTCTCTCATCTCCTGATTTATGACTTCTAAAACTAAACCTCTGCAACAACAAGGAGCTCGGAGCATGGTGGGCAGCACGACCATCGTCATCAGCAAAACCTGAGTCTACTTCAACAAAACTTTCTTAGAATTAAATAATCAAGCCATAGGACTTCGAGGTAGTTTGCTTAGTGCAACATAAATCCTCAACTCTTCGTTAGGCATTTGCATTGCAAATTAAGCCCTAACCGGTCTTAGGATTCCGAGGTAGTCGTCCGATACCACATGAACCCTCACATCTTCAAGGCTATTTGTGTGATCGCATCATACGAATATAAGTCCTAATTAATTAAAATTGGCAAGATCAAAACATTAAATAAACATTAGGGCTTTCCTAAATTCAAGCCAAACAATAGGATAGTCGGAAATTACCGAAGTTCGCTTCGAATCCGTGATTTCTCCTCGCCTTACTTCCTTTGAATTCCCAAAATAAAATGTTCCAAATTTGATCCATTCCCTATTGAAATTCCAAAATTCAATCCCTTGAAAACTTAAACTTTAAAATTCTTGAGAGCAGTAACTACCGATTATTATCGAGAGTTTTCTTAGGTGATTCCCGTCACTTAAGATGTAATTAACTATAGGGGCTTGCCCTTATAGGGAATTTTAAGAACCTGTGTAATATAAACCCCGCTTAATTCATTTATATTAAGCGAGGGAACTTGTCGGCTTATAAAATTGGTTCGCGTACCAAACGGATGTCACAAATCTTCTAGTTTATTTAACCGAGCCCCATCATCAAGCAAAGTGTGTCTACTCTCCGGGATAGATATACGGTTTGTGGTGCGGTGCTCGTTTATATAAACTATTCTGGATGCGAGATCAGTTTGATTTCATATCTTAAAATCTTCAAATTTAAAAATTATTTTCAAAATCAAATACTACTTTTCAAATTATTTATTTAAATTAAATTAAAAATTCGCCGACAATTTCGTAGCGACCCCCTTTTCAAAATAAAACACATAACCTAAAAATATGCCGACAATTTCGGCGACTCCGCTGGGAAAATTCCTCTCTCCATTTTTAATCGGATAGCTTCGCTTTCAAAAATCGGTAGTGTATCCATGTCCCTAGTGGATCAAACTACCCTTCTTTCCGTTGGAATACTATGTTCATTTCTACCTCGAACGAGTATAGCCAACATTCTCTCGGATTTAGGAGCCACTCGTTTAGACACCCCTAAACAGAGAGGTTCTGAGATCCTTTTGCCTCTTTTCTGAGGTGGGGTGGACCCCCAATAGGTGTTAGTTTAGGAGCGGTCCTTCGAGTCGAGAAGTCTTGCATAAGACTTTCTTTCCCTTTCCAATTCTGAATCGGATTCCTTACCTTCTCTACACCTTTGAACATTCCGTTCATAATAAACAAACCATCTAATGAATGACTCTTTTAACAAATAACTCATTTTTATAAATACATGAACAAAAATGTGTTCGGACTCTTTTCGATTCCTTTCTTTTCGTCCCGATGAGAAGAAGCATAACTTGGGACCGACAATCGGAATCTACCTTGCGAAGATGTCCGCCCCAAAGCCGATTTTCTCCTTCACCAATGGATTGGACTTCGCCGTTTACAAGGATGAGCCGCCCGACAATGGGATCATCCGGTTTGGACAAGGATTCGAGAACACAAATGTCAAGATCACCGACGTTACCCTTTTCACACTTACGTGACAAAGTATCCGAAACCGAAAGACCTTCGATCGAGTTCAACCTTAAGTCAACTCAAGAGTTCCCTCCCCGTAAAGGGTTCCACTCGAGAGGAATACTACCGTCCATGGGAGGACCGTTATCTCTACCCCCACCTGGTCTAGTCGTCTCCGCACCTACCCCGGCTTCCGCCAAACCGAAGGGGAAGGAAGTTCAAATTTGTAACGAGCATGTTACCGTGGAGGGTACAGATTTTCGTGCAAGACCTTCGTTTTTGAAATTGGGTCCGACTCAAGGGTTCCACCCCTAACACGGACTCGTAGAAGAAACAGAGGTAGGAAGATCGCCGAAAGCGCCGTAGCCGCCGAAGTCGCTTTCTTAGAAGAAATCCTCGAGTACACACCACTACCCGAGTACATACCATTGCTCGAGTATACACCGCTTTTGGAAGGAAGTAGATTCCATCCACTTTCCGCCGCAGCTCGACGAGGAAAATGTCCGCAGGATTGCTTCTACATTACCTCGACCCGCATACTATAGCGACAATCGAAAGAAAAGGGCTAGGATTACACCATTTGCCCGACTACATACTGTGATAGAGAAGTTAGCAAAGAAAGAGAAATGTCCTGTATCAGAGATTTTAAGAAGAATAGGGCGGGTGTCAACCAAGTCCCGTCTTGGGCCGCGAGTAGAACCCGTTATCACCACAGAAAAGCCAAGTAAGAAGATGAAGGCTAGTCCACCTGTTGTTGTTTCAGGTTTACAGATCAGGGAGGATACCACCTTCCAGCATTCAGCTAACAGACCATCCGGTCCTAGACCTTTTGCTACTAGAAGGATGGTATGGCGTCCTACTACCGGCCAATTAAGACCGAAACAACGACCAGAAAAGGAAAGTCTCGTCAGGAGACTCGAGTCCGAAGAGAGCGCCACTGCAATGAAGGGGACTCCCAAAAAGGAAACCCGACAGCCATCGCATGATAACTGCGAAACCGCACGAAAAAGACCATTGGAAGACGCTATGGAAAAGCTAAGAACTGATATTCAGCGATTAGCAAGAGAAATCATGACACAGTCCACAATTTGCCATAAAGTCTAAACCCCATATATCAAAAATTTCAACTTCCAATATATAGTTTAAAGACATTTCATCCTTCCTAGATATATTTCCCATCCTTTGACATCGATCACATGTTTTCACATAATGTCTCACATCTTTAAATAAGGTAGGCCAATAAAATCCAAAATTTTAAATTTTAAATGCAGTTTTATCTATGCCAAAATGTCCTCCAAAATCGACATCATGACATTTTTGAATAATAGCAAAAGTTTCCTCATAAGGTACACATCTTTGAATTATAGAATCTCTTCCAATTTTAAATAAATGAGGATCTTCCCAAATATAAGATTTAGCATCATATTTAAATTTCTTAATAAATTTGTTATCCAATTCATAAGGTAAAATATTGCTAACTAAATAGTTAACAATATCAAGCATACCAATGTGTTTTGCATCCTCGAATAACATATAAAGATTCATCGAGAAATTTCTCATTTATATTTTCTTCCGAAATAATATCATTTTTAATTCTAGACAAATGATCGGCAATTTGGTTTTCGGTTCCTTTTCTATCTACTATTTGAAAATCAAATTCTTGTAGAAGTAAAACCCATCTTATCGACCTAGGTTTAGAATCCTTCTTAGATATTAGATATTTAATAAGCAGAATAATCGGTATGAACTATGCATTTAGTACCAAAAAGATAAGGTCTAAATTTATCAAAGGCATATACTATAGCTAGAAGCTCCTTCTCAGATGATAGTGTAATTTCTTTGTGTTTCGATGAGAGTTTTACTAAGCATAATATACAACTTTGAAAACTTTCTCATATTTTTGTCCTAATACGAACTTCATTGCAAAATCACTTGCATCACACATTAATTCAAAAGATTTATTCCAATTAGGTGCAACAATGATAGGTGCAGTTATTAGTTTTTCTTTTAGAATATTAAAAGCATTAATACATTCTTTGTTAAATTCAAATTTCGCATCTTTTTCCAATAAATAACATAGAGGTTTAGCAATTTTAGAAAAATCCTTTTTGTATCTTCTATAAAATCCAGCATGACCTAGAAAACTTCTCACATCAGTAACAGTAGTAGGTGGTTGCAATTCAGCAATAATTTTCACTTTCGCTTGATCTACTTCCATTCCTTTTGTGAAACTTTGTGACCAAGTACAATGTCTTCTGTGACCATGAATTGACATTTTTCCCAGTTAAGAACTAAATTTGTTTCTTCACATCTTTTCAGAACTTTGTAAATGTTTTCCAAACAAGATTCAAAAGAAGTTTCAAAAACTGAAAAATCGTCCATGAATATTTCAATTCCTTTGTCAATCAAATCACAAAATATTGACATCATACATCTTTGAAAAGTTGTAGGTGCATTACATAACCAAAAGGCATTCTTCTAAAAGCAAAGGTTCCATAAGGACTTGTAAATGTTGTTTTCTCTTGGTCCTCAGGAGCAATAAGTAATTGATAATAACTAGAATATCCATCCAGAAAACAGAAATATGGGTGTCCAGCTAATTTATCGAGCATTTGATCCAAAAAAGGTAAAGGAAAATGATCCTTTCTAGTGGCGTTATTTAATTTTCTATAATCAATACAAATTCGCCATCCAGTAACTTATCTTGTATGAATTAGTTCATTTATATCATTAACAATGATAGTTACACCTCCTTTCTTCGGAACACAATGAATAAGACTTACCCATTGACTATCCAAAAGAGGATAAATAATACCAGCATCTAACCACTTAACAATTTCTTTTTTAATAACCTCTTTCATGATAGGATTTAATCTTCTTTGTGGTTCAATAGTAGGTTTAAAATTTTCTTCCATTAAAATTATATGCATACAAATGGAAAGGCTTATTCATGTTATATCAGCAATAGTCCAACCAAAAGCTTTCTTATAATTCTTTAACACACCTAGTAATTTTTCTTCTTGATCTTTACTCAGTTCAGAAGAAATAATAACAGGTAAAGTTAACGAATTTCCAAGAAATGCATATTTTAAATGTGAATGTAATATTTTTAATTCCAGTTCAGGGATTTTTTTAATTGAGGGTAAAAGTATATCATTTTGAGTTATGTCTAAAGTTTCCCAGTTATCTTTAATAAAATTAGTCTCTTCTTCTTCTACTTCTTCATTTTCATCAGTTAAAAATTCAAATTTTCCTTCAGAAATGATTTTACATTTTTCTTGATAATGTTTCTCAATTAAATAATCAATTATATCCATTCGATAACATTTCTCTTTATCAGGGTACTTCATTGATTTAAGAACATTGAATTTAATTTCTTGATCATTAACTCTCAAGGTTAATTCTCCCTTTTGCACATCAATCATAGCTCGTCCGGTAGCTAGAAAAGGTCTCCCTAAAATAATAGGTATCTCTTTATTTTCTTCCATATCAAGTACGATGAAATCTACAGGGAAGATAAATTTATCCACTTTAACAAGGATATCCTCTATAATCGCTTTAGGATAAGTGATAGATCTATCGACTAACTGAAGGGTTACAGTGGTGGGAGTAATCTCTCCTAAATCCAATCTTCGAAAGATAGAAAATGACATGAGATTAATACTTGCTCCTAAATAACATAAAGCTTTTCCATAAATTTTTTCTCTAATAGCAGAGGGTATAGTGAAACTTCCAGGATCCTTAAGTTTTTCAGGTAATTTCTTTTGAATTATTGCACTGCATTCTTCACTTAATGTAACAGTTTCAAAAGCTTCAAATTTTCATTTCTTGCTTAAAATATCCTTCATAAATTTTTCATAAGTTGGCATTTGTTCCAAAGCTTCAGCAAAAGGTATGTTAATAGTAAGTTTCTTAAAAATTTCAAAAAACTTAGAAAATTGATGATCAAGTTTCTGCTGTTTAACTCTTTGAGGAAAAGGTGGTGGTGGTTTTTCAACTTCCACATTAATTGGTATAACAGTCTGATCTTGACTAGGAGAGAGAGTTTATTTAGGTTTTTCAATCTCTTCAACCTCAATCTCTTTTTCAATTTCATTCTGCATTCTTTCTTTTAATTCCTTTCCACTTCTAAGTTGCACTGACCTTAACATGTTCATGTTCTTTTCCAGCTTTCCTTTGGATTAATTTCAACATTACTAGGAAGTGTTCCTACAGGTCTGTTATTAATTAAAGTAGCAATTTGCCCCATTTGATTTTCAATATTACGAATAGCAGTATTTTGATTTTGTAAATGATTATTCATTTGTAAAATTAATTCTTCTATTGATAACTTTTTCTGTTGATTATTAAATTCAGGAGGTTTATAATTTGGATTAACTTGATTATTCCAATTTCCAGTGGGATGAGATTGATTATTACCCCATTGTTGTTGTGAATTATTCCAGTTAAAATTAGGATGATTTTTCCATCCAGGATTATAATAATTTGAATAAGGATTATTTTTACTTGCAATAGCTTATAATGTTTCAATAGTTTGAGAATCTTCAATATTAGCAGAGTTATTATGTGAAATATTAATTGCAAAATTATCTAATTTTTTAGACATTGCTGCTACTTGTGAAGCTAGGATAGAAAAGGCTTCATTATCATGAATAGTTGCCATCATTTTAGGATTAATCCTTTCGGAAGGCCATTGAAAATTGTTGTTGGTCATTTCTTCAATTAAAGTGTAAGCTTCTTCAAATGATTTAGACATTAAAGAACCTCCTGCAGCAGCATCAATAATTGATTTTAAAGATCCAATTAATTCATTGTAAAATGTTTGAATAATTAACCAATCAGGTAAAGCATGATGAGGACATTTTCTTAATAGTTCTTTAAATCTTTCCCAAGTTTCATATATTGTCTCCCCATCAAATTGACTAAATGAAGTAATATCATTTCTTAATTTAGCGAGTTTTAGAAGGAGGAAAATATTTAGCGAGGAATTTTTGTGCCATTTCAGCCCATGTTTTAATAGAACCAGTTGCTAATGAGTTTAACCACATCTTTGCTTTATCTCTTAAGGAAAAAGGAAAGAGTCTAAGTCTAATAGCATCATCAGAAACATTGTTATATTTAAAGTTAGCATAAAGTTCTAAAAAAATAACAATGTGTAAATTTGGATCCTCATTTGGTGTTCCACCAAATTGATTGTTTTGCACCATTTGAATAATAGACAGTTTAAGTTCAAAACAATTAGCATCTACAGTGGGTATTATAATACTACTATGAAGTTCATCAACTGTAGGGTTAGCATAATCCTCTAATGGTTTATAAACATTTTGATCATTAAGTTCAATTGGATTTTATAAAGTAGCCATTTCTTGAAATTTTTGAATTTGTTTTCCCTTTTTAATCTTTCTAATTGTTCTTTCTAGTTCAGAATCTAAAGGTATTAATCCTTCAGAACCAAAACTACGCATAAAAAAATAAAGCAAGGAAAAATATTTGTTATTATTATTATATTTTTTATATTATATATTTTTATATATTTTTTATGTTTTTAGAAATATAATATTTAAAATTTGTACCTCTTTTTCCTTCCCCGACAATGGCGCCAAAAACTTGACCTGATTTTTGTATTTCCAAATACAAGAATTTGTTACCACTGCTAGAAAATTTAATTTCTGGCAAAGGCGCGAAACACTTGACCCGGATTAACTTGCTATATAGATGTGTACCAAATTTTAATTACGACAATAAGCATTAAATAAAACTTGATTGCTATCGAATGCTAGTGCGTTAATGATTAATACTTTTTAAATATATGTTTATATAGCAAAATATAATTTTAAAGGAAATTATTTTATATATTTTTGGGTACTACGCAAGTATACGTATCGTTTCAAGTAATAAAGGGCTTTGAAACAAAGACCACAGTATCGATCCCACGGGAAAAATATATGGTAATAAATTTTTAAATATTGTATTTCAAAATCTTTTTGGTATTTTAATCTAACTATAAATTACTTTTAATTTACTAGATGCCGATAAAGAAAATAACAATAAGAAAATGATTTTGTGAAAACTATATAAAACAAACAACTTTCTTCCTTTCAATTAATCCAAGATTTTTAAGATAATTTAATATTCGTTGGAGAATCTATTTTATGGTATTGTGCCAAATAAAAGCATTCCTATTCTTTACCCTTTAATCCAGGCGCAAAGAACATCAGGCTAATCTACGGATCGAGTCCGGATGTATTGTTAGTAGAATGGGTTAATCTAGGCTCACACTACTAGATGTCCAAGGGTGGCTAAGGCCCTACTAGTGACCCTTTCCTTATCTATAAATCAAATTATAAGAATTTAGTGTGTCACTCTAAAAACTTATCAATTCTACGCCCTTTAAATCTTATCTTCCTATTTATTTGCACTTCACCTTGAATAGCCCGCACAGGGCCTTCGACTACCCAAGGATTCATTTGACATCTACAAGTTAAGAGTTCTTCTCCTTCTAGGTCTCAAAACTCTTCAACAGGTTTTAACAATTTAAATGGCCAATTTAAAAAGTAAAGTAAGATCAGGTATTAATATCATCACAATGTTTTGAAAATATTTTGATTTTCAATTCTCCATCGAATTTTATATTATCTTATTTATCTTTCATAATTGAAGGAAGAAAGTAAACTAACTACTCAGAACACATTGAATATAAACAACAAAACATAATAAATAAACTTTGAATAAAAAATAAAATACTTATCTCAAATATTCCTTCTACGGCATCTTCCGATTCCTACTGACTCCACAGTGTAATGAACTCCAGATGCAACAACTTGAAAATAAACTCACTAAACTAAATAAAAGTGGCCCTAAATTTCTCTCTCTATTTCTCTCTCTAAGGATGAGAGATCCTAAAGTGGCTAAAAGATAGGAGATACAATGGGGGGCACGTTTTTCTAAAGGAGTGGACTCCTATTTATAGGCTTCAAGGCTTGCCTTGAGGCACCTCTTCAAAACATGTCCACATTCAATGAATCTTCTAGAAGGTCTGTCTGGCGCCTAGGCTCCGGAATCTGGGGCCTAGGCGTCAGACACAACGTCCAGTTCTTCGCACCTCTTCACTTTGGCTTGCACCTCTTCGTGATTAAAACTATTTTGGAGCGTCCAAATGCAATGTATCACATGTCCTATTCTCAAGGAACAACTGCCAGTCTTCTAAAATGTCCAATAACCGCTAACTCCGTCAAAATAACCGTCCAAATGTTGTCAAAAACTTGACAGTTTCTGTATCAAGTCTGGCACGTAGGCACCAACTTCTGGCGCCTAGGCACCAGGCCATATTTTTTTATAATTCTTGTATTTTGCTCCATTTTTGCTCCTTTTTGCTCCTTTTTCACCCTTTTTCCTTTTTTGGACCTTTTTACATCACCTACATCCAAAAACACAAAAATACCTTTCATTAAAGCATAATATCCTTAGAAATTGGTAAAAATCAGGGCATAAAAATAGGTATTTTTTTATGGATCACGGAGTATCTCTGGTGGATTTCCTTATCTGTCTTCTGCGAAGTTGTAGCAACACCCGCACTGGATAGTAACTCTTCCTTTTCCTGGCATCCATCTTCGGGGTTCTGAATAGGTCTTTTCCCTTAGGCGGTCAGCTCGACCCATTTTCTGAAGCTCGATGACACAGTCCACAATTTGCTGTTGTTCGTAATCTGAGAACACATCCGTATGCAGCTCAAGGCCTTCCAAGATGTTGACCCTCTTGCCTCGAATTCTCTCGAAGTATTCAAAAGTTTTCTTTTCAACTTGCTGTAATTTCTCCAGTTCGTATTCCGGGATTATCTGAAGTCCTCTGGGTCTGGTAACATATTGTGGGATGTACGGCTCAACCCCAAAGACGCTCTCCCCGCATGTCTCGGCTCCTCGGGATAGTCTGCCGTCGGGACATCCTCCGGGGTTGCTTTCGCAACAATACTCTTCAAAACTGGTAGCTCTGTCTGGCGTCGTGGTACTATCTCCGTTTCTATTTTCCTTGGGATTTCTTTCATCCTTTCTGGTTCCTGACAAACCAATCTCTTCTAAGTATTTGTACTGACGGTAGCGACTGTCTCTTCACGCTGATCTGCTGCCAGCTTAGTTAGCATCTTGCGAATGCGACGGTTCTTGTTTCTTCGTTGAGTAGGAGTGAGAGTGGCTCTCCTCACCTCTTGAATTTCTGTAGGCATGGCACTGACAAGTCTGCCTTCTGCTGTAGCCACCACGTACTTAACTTTCTTATCCTCTCCTGTTGCATGAGAGGTGTTTGCTTTTCTTTTCTTGCTAGTAGACGGCTGACTCGGGCCCCCTAATTTCATCACTGTCTGACTGTGGAACTCTTCCCGATCAATCGGAGTCCAATCAGTTTCTTCATATTGTAGCCCGGCCGGTGTGAAATCGGAGTCAATTTCAATTACGGCTCCATCATTCATCCTCTTTTCATCGAGTGCTAGACTCACGCCATTCTTAAAGTTCAAAACCAACCGCCCGTTCGACATTTCCCTGCGAACAAGGAAAGGATCAGAGGCTGTACGAAGAACAAGAACAATAAGAAAACATTTATTAATGAAAAATTTTATTTACTTCTTTTAAATTTTAAAGAGAGTAGGAAGAGATGAGGAAAGATCAGGAATGAGCTAATATAAAGGAAAAGATCAAAATTTTATCATTTCACATATTTTCTTTTTAACACATTTTTTTGTTAATGATTTTTTTATCTTATCATCCATTTTTTTATATTTTGGGTTCGGACCCAGTTACGAAGGATTACTCTACCCGTGTTTCTAGGAATGAGACTCCACTTTTAAATTCCATCCTTCGAAACATCAGGTTGATTAATATTTCTTCAAATATCGTCCATTAATTGGAAGCATAGGTCATTCTCCACGACAGTTAACAAGCTGGTAGGAACCCCCTGAGTAGACTGTCTCGACCACGAACGGCCCTTCTCAAGTTGGTTCAAATTTACCTCCTATCTTGCGGTGTGTAAGAATAGGTCTTCTAAGTACTAGAACCAAATCACCGACTTTGAATGTCCTTGGGTGGACCAGTTTATCGTGGGTCTGAATCATCTTGGCTTGATACAGTTCCAAATTTTGTTGCGCTGAAAGTCGTTTCCCTTCTAAGCTTTCCAATTCTTCTAGTCGTAATTTGGCATTTTCTTCTGTAGTGATCTTGTTCGCAACTGCAATTCTGAGTGATGGAAGCTGAACCTCTAAGGCTAAAACGGCCTCGGACCCGTACACTAAGGCGTAAGGCGTAGGCTGGGTAAGAGTTCTGAAAGTTGTTCTGTAGGCCCATAAAGCTTCTAACAACTTCTCGTGCCAATTTCTTTTGTTGTCATCCAAAATTTTCTTTAATATTTGGACGAGAGTTTTATTAAAAGCTTCGGCCAAGCCGTTTTCTCTTGGGTAGTAAATCGTCGAATAGCGCCAGTCGATCCCGTGTCTCCTGACAAAATTGTTGACCTTCATACTCTTGAACGCGGACCCATTATCCGAAATGATTCCGCGCGGTACCCCGAAACCGGTAGACAACTCGATTCTCGAAGAACCGTAGCATGTTGTGTGCCTTCACTTCTCTGAGTGATACTGCTTCTGCCCACTTGGAAAAGTAATATGTTGCTGCAAGAATGAAGCGATGTCCTCTTGAAGAAGGCAGTTCTATCGGACCCACAATATCTGAGCCCCAACACTTAAATGGCCACGATGCGATTGTTGGATGTAGCACATTCGGAGGCTAATGTACAACCACTCCATGCACTTGGCATTGGTGACAACTCTTGGCAACTTTCATGCAATCGGTCATCATCGAGGGCCAGTAGTACCCTAGTCTCTTAATCTTCATTTTCATCTTCGGACCCGACTGATGAGCGCCACAAAGTCTTGAGTGCACTTCTTTAACAATTTCATGAGCCTCGGACTGGCTCAGGCACCTTAGCCACATCTGGTTAAAATACCTTCTATATAACGTATTGTTTATTAACGCATAAGACAGAGTTCTTTTCTTAATTTGATGGGCGAATGACTTATCATCCGGTAGGTTTCCTGTTTGCAGATAGTGTATTAGTGGCTGACGCTAGTCTTCTGCATTTTCTGTTACTGCCACAATTATTTCTTCTTCTTTTCCTGACTTGTGTATCGTGTCCATGTCGAGCTGTGAGAGAACCTGACGTCCCTGAACTGACACTTCAACTGATTCATCTTGCAAGCAGGTAAATTCTTTTGCAAGGCGGGCTAATGCATCTGCAAGAGCGTTTTCTCTCCTGGGAATCTTGTAGATCGTTACATTCGGAATCTGCTCCATCAATTTCATGACATACTGAAAGTACTGCTCGAGTCTTGGCTTTAGAATTCTGTATTGTCCTGCGACCTGTTGAATTATCAACTGAGAATCCCCATAGATGTTGATATCCGTTATCTCCATTTGAATGATTAATTCCAATCGGGTTATAAGGGCTTCGTATTCTGCTTCGTTGTTTGTACACGGTTCTGTTAAGTGGTAGGAGTACCTTAACATCTCCCGCTCCGGTGTTATAAATATTAGTCTGATTCCCCGCTTCACCGGACTATCGTTTGCAATTCTTTATTTCTCTGTGCTGAAGATGCTCCGTCGAAGTACAGTTCCCAACGTCGATCGTTGGGGTTTTCTAGGCTCATTATCTGTTTGTCTAGCAAGTCGTTGTTGAGAGGCGATTCTGCCGGTAAAGGGTATGCTGCGAGGAAGTCTGCTAGGACTTGTCCCTTTACGACACAAAGAGGAACGAAAGTTATATCGAATTGCAATAGTATCATCGACCACCTAGCAAGTCTGCCGGAAAGCGTCAGGCGAGTCATCAAATATTACAATGAATTAACTTTCGAGATAAGGTTGACCTTATGAGAAAGCATGTAATGTCTGAGCTTTTGAGCGGCGAAGATCAGGGCCAAACAATGCTTCTCAATTGGGGGATACTTTACTTTCGTCGGAATTAAACGATGACTTAAGTAGTAGAGGGCGTTTTCTTTCCCCTCGTCATTGACTTGGGCTAGCAGGGCTCCAAGGGAGTCGTCTAAAGCTGTGGTATAAAGTATCAACGGTCTACCCAAGACCGGGGTCGCTAAGACGGGAGGTGTCATTAAATATTGTTTGATGTCATCGAAGGCATGTTGACATTTGGAGTCCCAAGTAAACTTGGCATCCTTCTTAACCAAAGCAGAAAAAGGCTGACACCTTCTTGACAAATTCGAAATAAAGCGCCAAAGATATGCCAATTTTCCTTGAAAGGATCGTAATTGTTTCAAGGTTTTGGAAGGTGGCATTTCTAAGATAGCTTTAATCTTCTCCGGATCGATTTCAATTCCACGATGTAGGACAACAAATCCTAAGAATTTCCGCAGGTGACGCCAAAGGCGCATTTCAAGGGATTCATCTTAAGGTTATATTATCTTAATCGCTCGAAAACAATTCTCAAATCATACAAATGATCTTCTTTCAGTTTGCTTTTAATGACTACATCATCCACGTAGCATTCAACTTGGTTGTGAATGAGATCATCAAAAATTCTCGTCATAGCTCTTTGGTATGTTGCTCCTGCGTTCTTCAATCCGAAAGGCATCACCGCGTAGCAGTATATTCTGATTGGCGTTCTGAAGGCTGTGAGCTTTTCGTCTTTCGGTGCCATCTTTATCTGGTTGTATCCTGAAGATCCATCCATGAAAGAGAAGACTTCGTGCGTTGAGGTGATGTCGATCATTAATACTGGGAGTGGTAGTGGGAATTCTTCCTTTGGACATGCTTTATTCAAATCTCTGAAATCCACGCAGATTCTGATCTATCCATTCTTCTTTCTGACTGGTACCACGTTGGCTAACCAAGTTGGATATTGTTCTTCACGGACAAATTTAGCGTCTATTAGCTTCATAACTTCCGCTATTACCCGTTGTTCAATCTCTAGACGCATTCTTCTCGGAGCTTGTCTGACTGGAACGACAGTGTGATCCACTTCTAGCTTATAAACTGCAACCTCTGGAGCTAATCCTGGCATTTCATCGTAACTCCAAGAAAAACAGTCCTTGAATTCTATCAGTAGCTTGATCATTTCTTCGGAGTCTTCTTTATTGAGTAAGGAGCTAACAAAGGTCGGCTAGGCTCTTCGCTAGTACCTAAGTTAACTTCCATTAACTCGTCTATTGTAGATTTAATTTCTTCTTCAAATTCTGGTGGAGTGTCTCCGACTGGTAGATCTTCAAGATCATCTGAAGCTTTCAAGCAATCTTCATTAGGCTTGCAAGTGACAACCAAGCAAAATCCCGTATCATCAACTGATCCTACTGTGCCGAATCCGAGACCATGTTTTGAATTGAGAGGCCGATCGGCATTATTCCATAATTTTTCAAAGTGTTGTGATCGACCTTTTTTCCATTGTTTAGGTAAGACACCACGTTGAATTAAATTCTGAACACAGGGAGAATACCACTCAAAAGGCAGTTCCATTAATTCAGAAGAAGTAATATCTTCAAATTGTACATCATTTTTAGTTTTGGAAGAAGATCACCACGGTAGAATTTGATCGGCTTAGCACCACTGCCATGCACTTCCTTGACCACCATACCCTCGATCTTATTAGAATGGATCAGGGTCAGGGTCATAGTATGCACATAGTGGTTAATCTTATAATACATTGATTTGTATTCTTCATTCTTTTCATCTTCGAGAGAGATCTTGAACTGGGGTTTCTTTTGATTTACTGTTGCTGTTTTTTTTATTTCTTCTTCATCGAAACTGTTCTCCCAATCAACATCGATGACCGGTTTCTTCTGTCCAACTGTTCCAACGTCTCTTCCTCGACCTCGGGTGCGAGTTCTGGAGAAACCTTCACCATCTCGCCGTGAGGGAGTGGTGAGTAACTGTTGGACTAGAATTTCAGGTTATTCGTCGTCCCGAACTTCTTTTGCTTCATTTGGTACGGTATTTCTGGAGAAGATTGTTTTCTTCAGAGGCGCGTAATAGGCTGCATCTTAATGAAATCCAATCTCGTGTACGGAGAATGGTTGTAAGTCACCCTTAATACACTGTTCTTCTCCTTCGTAATACTTTATGCACTGGTGCAAAGACGACGGTACCATCTGGTTTTCATGGATCCATGGCCGACCCAGTAGAGCGTTGAACGATGTCTCAGAATCAATTATGTGGAATTTTGCGGTTGTCTTTGCTAAATCACCGGTCTTCATTAATAGTGTTATCGATCCAAGAGCTCTTTCTCCCTTCTGATTGAACCCTCTTAATAACATCTTATCTGCATCAAGCTCGCGAGCATCAATTTTCAAATATGCTAACATTCGAAGGCTCATTATGTTGATTGATGCTCTTGAATTAACCAACACTCTGGATATCGTAAACTTTTCAATAGTGACTGAAATGTACAACGGTCGGTTGTGATCAGCAGTTCTAAGTAGCAGATCATTGTCTGTGAAGGTAACACCACGGTGTTCTTTCAACGAGCAAACCTCGTCTAAGGAATTACCGGCCAATTAAGCTAAACAAATCTCTGGATCAAGTAAGGCCTTGATCAGAGTTTCCCTCATCTCTTTTGACAGGATCAAAGCGTCGTAGATGCTCAGTTTAGCTGGTAGCTTCCTAAGATGGGCTAGCACGTTATAATCCACTTTATTACCATGTTCCTCGATTTCTTCCCGAACGGGTAATTCTTCTGTTGGGGTTGGCTCCTCCTGAGCAACCACCTGCTTTCCTTTATCCTTTGAACCCATTCTCGGAGGTAGAACTTTTCCGCTTCTTCGGTTGACTTCAGTTACTTGTTCTGAATCTGGTGGTGACTCTACCGGTGTCTCCTCTTGAATCAGAATGACTGGCTTTTCTGGAATTGCTTTAGAATCTGATAACTCCAGTTCTATAGTGATTGGAGCTCCTCGGAATTCACAAATAGATTCGTTACTTGTTGAACTTTCGTAGCCATCTTTGTGAGCGTCTTCTCCTTCGCCGTGGTCATCGAGGTTTAGTATGATTTGAGAATCGTTTATCGTATCGGAATCGAGATCCATATTAGGTTGGTTATCGTTAGTTACGTAATTGTTAGAAATAGTCAAAACGTAACCAACACCAAAACTCTTATCATTATAAGATCCCGCCGGGGAGAGCAAATAATCATACAGAGTCAAAGGTCCGAGGGATTTCTCCCCCGAATCAGAAATAACCATCCTAGGATAAGCAGCCCCTAGTCTACCCTTCGAAACCTCGATCTTCTTTTCTTGCACGATCTTCTCCTCCTTTTGGGGCGGTTCTTCAATCGCAAGCGATAGTGCCGGCTCGGCAGGTTTCAAACTCTGAGTTGAAGCGCGCACCGAAGCATTCTGGATATGATCCAAGATTTTCTTTGAAGACTTTGTCCAGACGGTATTCCATCCATCATCGGTCGTGTATGGGTTTATCGAAACAATAGGATCCGTTGAAATGACATTGATGGAACCTCCTTTTTAGGGTTCCTTCATGTATTCCTTCGGGATCGTTATGTTCCCTCTTCGGAGATTACCTTCGAGCCAATTCTTAAAAGTGAAGCAGTCTTCAATCTTGTGTCCGATCATCTGGTGGTAAGAGCAGTAGTTCAGATGATCATTCTTGTTGACTTCTTCTGGCTTTCTGGGCTCTGGTAATTGAAAATTAGGTGTATTCATCAAACTGTGAAACATCTTAGCTACTGCTTCCGTCTTGAATGGATATTCCTTGTTCAGAAGTTCCACCAGGGGACGTGACAAACGAGGTAGTGGTCGACTATGCGTCGCCATGGCTGGTGGTTCGGTCGAGGTTGTTGATAGCCCTGCTGAGGTTGCTGATAAATCTGTTGTGGTTGTTGGTAAGTCCGTTGTGGTGGTTGATAACTGGGCTGTGGCTGTTCTGGTCGTATTTACACTGGTTGTTTTCCCTTATCGACTGCCGCGACAATCCCAGATTTGTTTTCAAATGCTTTTACCGGCTTCTGCTTATCGGTCTTGTTTACGAAACTTAGCTGTTTTGCTTCCTCCTGCAAGCTCCCGGCCTTGCTAAGCAACTTCTCGAAAGTCTTGATTGTAAATCATTTAAGGAGAAGTGCTATCGGGCCATGGATACTTTTCAGCAAAATACCGATCACATGCTATTCCCGAAGTTGTGGTTCACACTTCATGCTTAAGTTTCTCCATCGAAGTATGTAATCCACCAAAGTTTCGTTCGGTTTCTGTTGCTCCACCACTAAATCACCGATAGTGATGTGGTGCCGAGCTCCGGCAAACTGCTTAACGAAGAGGTTTTCTAACTCTAAAAAGGTCTTAACTGAGCCATTTGGCAATTCTGCATACCAATCGAAGGCAATCCTTGATAGGCTGCTGACAAACTGTCGAAAGAGTAAAGCATCGCTCCCACCAGCATTGCAGAAACTAGCATGAAAATGTGCGACATGATGTCGTGGATTTCCCGTACCATCAAAAGTCTTAAACTGAGGTGGTACGAAGCCTTTCGGGTATTGGACCGCATCAAATTCTTTAGGATAAGGTCTACGTGTCTGAATAAAAGCTCCGCTCTTAGACTGTGCTAAGGCTTCTCGCACCTGCTGTTCTACCATGTTTTTGATATCCTTTTTGGGAATCATGCTTTGCGTAGAATCTTTCTTCGGTTGTTCATCTCTGTTAACAAATGTGATCTCCTTTCCTATGTCCGCAATGTGAATAATCTCTGGGGGTGTTTCCTTTTGAGGTTGCAGCTGACTCTGGAGAGTGGCTAAAGCGGCAGCCATCTCTTCCATCCTTTTTGCCATTTGGGAAATTGTATCATCCTTTTCTTGAATTTGTGCTCTCATCACTTCCTGTTCTTCCCTTTCTGAAGCTGACGGAGCGCCTTGCGAAGCTGCCGATGCTCGGGTCTCGACCATATTAATCTCGGCGTACTCTTCATCCATAAATTCTGATGAATCTACTTCAGTTTCCAATTTTTCTCCTCTTTCCTTTGCCAACCGTCGGATGTCCGTTCTTAGCTTGTTTATGGCATCCTCTAGTGGCCTCTTCCAAACGGTTTCACAGTTGTCATGTGATGACTGTTGGACTTCATTCTCAGGAGTTTTTTTTAATGCAGTAGCACTTTCTTCGGATTCGGCTTTCGACGAGACTCTTCTTTCCAGAACATCGTGCTTGTATCGGTTCAGCAATAATAGGTCGCCACACCATCCTTCTCGCAGTAGAAGGCCTAGGACCAGATGGTCTGTTGGCTGTGCGTCGGTAGGTGGTGTCCTCCTTAATATGGTGTCCCGATACGACAACAGACGAACTAGCTCGCACTTTCTTCCTTGGCCACTCCGGGACAGTGACGGGGTTTACTCACGGTCCGAGGCGAGATTTGACTGGCACTCGTCCCATTCTTCTTAGGATCTCTGATACGGGGCACCCTTCCTTCTTAGCTAGTTTCTCTACTACGACTCGCAGTCGGGTAAGCGGAGTAATCTTGGCTCTCTTCCTCTTACAGTCACGATAATATACAGGTCGAGGTAATGCAGCGGCGATCCTCTGGACATCTTCTTCATCTGATGCAGCAGAGAGAGGGTGGAACCTACTTCCTCCCAACAGCGGTGAAACTTCAGGTAGTTCTTCTTCCTCCTCAGGAATCTCTTCCAAAAAAGCAACTTCAGCAGCTTTGGCCTTCTCGATCCTGGCGATCTTTCTGCTCCTATTTCTTCTCTGAGTCCGAGTCAAGGGTGTAAACTTTGAACTGGACCCAATTTCGAAAACGGACGGTATTGCAGCGAAATCTGCACCCTCCACGGTGGCAGGCTTATCATAAACTTGGACTCCCTTCCCTTTCAGTTTGGCGGGAGCCGAGGTAGGTGTAGAGATAACCAGACCGGTGGGGGTAGAGATCACAATCCTTCTACGAATAGTGGTGTCTCTTTCAGTTGGGACTTTTCGTAAAGGCGAGAACTCTTGAGTTGACTTCAGGTTGAACTCAATCATGAGTTTCTCAGTTTCTGGCACTTTGTCCACTAGTGTGAAGAGGGTGACGTCAGCGAACTTAATATCTATATTGTTGAATCCTTGTCAAAAACGGATGATTCCATTGTCGGGCAGTTCATCCTTATAGACGGCGAAGTCCATTCCATTGGTGAAGGAGAAAATTAACTTTGGCGCAGTCATTTTCTGTAGGGTAAATTCCAAACGTCGGTCCCGAATTATGCTTCCTTTTGTCGCAAAACTTAAGAAGGAAAAGAAAGAGTCTGAACACATTTTAGTTTATCTTAGTATATTTGCGATTTAAAAGAGTTCGTTTATTATAAGGTTGTTTATTAGAGGATTTGTTTGTTAGGAACAAAACGATTAATGGAGGAAGGTTAAAGGAAAGGTAAAAGACCCGATTCAGAATTGGAAAGGAAGAGAAAGTCTCGTAAGACTTCTCAACTCAAAAGACCGCTCCTAGGCTAACACCTATTGGGGGTCCACCCCACCTCAGAAAGAGGCAAAAAGGATTTCATAACCTCTCTGTTTAGGGGTGTCTAAACAGTGGCTCCAAAATCCAAAAGGAATTGACTATACCCGTTCAAGACAGAAATGAACGTGGTATGCCAACAGGAAGAATGGTAGTTTGGTCCACAAGGGGTATGGACTCACTACCGATTTATGAAAGCAAAACCATCTGATCAAAATGGAGAGAGGAACTAATTCCCCAGCGGAGACGCCAGAAATTGTCGGCATATTTTTAGGTTGTGCGTTGTATTTTAGAAAAAGGGGTCACCTACAGAAGGTTGTCAGCGAATTTTAGATTTTAAATTTAATTTAAATATATATATAATTTACAAAGTAGCATTTGATTTTGAAAATAATTTTAAGTTTGAAAATTTTAAGATATGAAATCAAACCGATCTCACATTCCAAATAGTTTATATAAACTAAGCACCGCATCACAAACCGTGTATCTATCCCGAAGAATAGACACATCGCTCAGCGATGGGGCTCGATTAAATAAACTAGAAGATTTGTGACAACCGTTTGGTCCGCAAACCAATTTTACAAGCCGACAGTTCCCCGCTTAATATAGAGAAATTAAGCGAGGTTTATATTACTCGGGTTCTTAAAGTTCCCTATAAGGGCAAGCCCCTATAGTTAATTACATCTTAAATGACGAGAATCATTTAAGAAAACTCTCGATAATGATCAATGGTTTTGCTCTCAAGAATTTCAAAGTTTAAGGTTTTCAAAGGATTGAATTTTGGAGATTTCGATAGGGAATGGATCAAATTTGGAACAGTTATTTTCAGGAGCCTGAAGGAAGAGAAGTAGGAGAAGTTAAGGATCCAAGAAGAATCTTGGCAACTTCCCAAACTATCCTATTGTTTGGCTTCAATTTAAGAGTATGTTTAATGTTGTAATCCTGCCAATTTTAGTTAATTAGGACTTATATTTGTATGATATAATCATACAAATAGCCTCGAAGATGTGAGGGTTTATGTCGTACCAAACGACTACCTCGGAGTCCTAAGACCGGTTAGGGCTTAATTTTCATAGCATGATTATACAAATGCCTAACGAAAAGTTGAGGATTTATGTTGCACTAGGCAAACTACCTTGAAATCCTATGGCTTTGTTATTTAAAACTAGGAAAGGTTTTGCTGATGTAGATTCCAGTTTTGCTGACGACGATGGCCGTGCTGCCCACTATGCTCCAAACTCCTTGTTGTTGCAGAGGTTTAGTTTTAGAAAGTGAAAATCAGGAGATGAGATAAGTGTTTTGGTTTAGAAAAGTCTTAAAGTCCAAATGTCTTTAACTTTTTATTAGGGGAATCTTAAAGTTGATTATAACAACACCGATTAAGATCTCACGGTTCCATCATTTCGGCACCGTTATTTTTATCGAATTCACTTAGTCCAGATGAATTTGCTAAACTCAACTGAATGAGTTCCACACTTTCATTTAGACCGTGGGAAATTTTGTTAGCAACACGTAGGTTACATCATCCGAGGTATTCCCGATCATCCAACAAGACGTTTTAATTTAGTTATAGTTGTAGTTTTGTGTTCTGTTTGTGATTAAATTTTGAGTTGTTTTATATTTTGAAATGTTGTGGCGGTGAATTTTATCTTATTGTTACTTTTAATTTAGTTTTTGGTTTTAGTTTTGTGGCTATCCTAAAGGTTTCAGTTTTCATGCAGGATGTCAATCTTGTTTAACATGCAAGAAAAGTAAAGTACAGTGCAGGTAAGTAAATTGCAATAAAATAAAAGCGTACCTGGAGGGTCTTCCCGTCATTTCAAGCTACACTTAAAACACATGTTAAGGCATTTATATATTTGCAAGAAAACACCTAGGTAAAGCTAAGGGAAGGTTTTGGTTGTCTACCAAAGTCCTAATCCTATTGCTAGTCAATCCCTATGACGTCTAGGTTCTTTTGTGTTTTGTTAAGGATGATTTTGTTCATCAAAGAACAATTAAGTTCAGTTGTTCTTCTAAAACATCTCATCATATTGAGAAAGTGCTTAGGACGAGTCCTAAACATCTTTTCAATACTTCTGAGATTATTTTGAGTCCAAATAAATTTTATTGTACTGGTGAATTAATCATCCAAGAATTTAGTTAAATTTTGCTTCTTGCACAATGAATTAGGATGTTTGATTATACTATGAGTGGAGTGACATTTCACTTAATGCTCCATTTAAGAGTTATGATAATGAAAGCCTTTAAGGGCAAATTAATTTATTAAAGATTTTAATGATTTAAAATTGGAATTGATGATTTAAAGTGGTTTAATTTAGTTATGAAATTTTAATAATTTTAAGTTTGGAATAGTGTTCAAGTTATTTTAATTTAATTAAATCTCTACATTTTAAATGACCTAAATATATTCGATTAATTTGGGTTAAAAGAGGTGTTTAGATTATTCAATTTATATTTTAATGATTTAATTTTAATTTAATTGAAATATTTAAGGTTAATTTTTAATTGGTTTGATTTTTAATTATGAATTATTTTTTAGGTTGATTTTGATGTTTCAAGTTTGTTTTAGATTTGCTTTCAAGTGATCTTTGAGATTAATTTTTAATGTTTTAAATTTATTTCAATTTGATTATCAAGTTATTCAATGTTTTAAGTTTTAATTTAATAAGGGTTACTCTTTTTCTTTTAATTATTTAATTTATTAATTTCAATTATCACTTTAAATTTAATTAAAAGCTAAATATTATTAAATTGATTCATTTAGGGATTTTAACTTAAGTGATTATAGTCTCCCTAAATTATATCCCCATTTTAATAATTTAAATTTCAATTAATCTTCCAAAATTTAAATTATTTAATTAATTAGGGTTTCATTTTTTTGGATTATTAGAAATGATTAATGGGTTCCTAACCTTTTATTTTCCAAAGTTTCAATCATCTAAGAGAAAATTAAGATCAAATATTTTACCCTCCATTTTCATTAAACCTAAAGTTTTAATTAGGGGTTAAAATTCTTAATTACTATTATGCCCTTTTAAGCCTAATTATTTCATAACTCATCAAATTGAGCTCAAATGAGCTTGAAATTTTTATGTCACTTCACTCACATGTCAATTAAGATATTAGAGGATAAAATGTGATTTTTATATTTTTAATTTACTTTATATAATTATTTTAATGAAAAAAAGGGATTTTCAATGGAAATTCAACAACATGACCAAGGCAAGGTTTCTATCCTTAATAAAATTATGGGATATCTCTATTGACCAGAGGACCACTTGGACTAATTTTAGTGATTTTTCAAATTATATTTTATTTATTATGATTATTTTGAGTTTTGGAGTTTTAATTAATTGTAAAATAAAATTAAATTTGAAAAATGGATTTTATATTTTTCTTAAATCTCTCTGACCTCAAGAAACTCAGAGAAATAAATTTTATAATTTTCTGATTTTTCTTTGATTTATTAGAATTAATTTAGTGAAAAGGTTAAAAAAATACATTTTTAATATTAAAAATTGTTTTAAGGCTTTAAAATTAAATATCTTAACCTAGAGACTTAGGAAAAATATTTGGTTTGTTCCTAAGTGATTAGGAGTCAAAATATGATATTTTTGTGATTTTTAATATTTTTTTGATTTTTATTATTTTTTAATTATTAAAATATTAAAATAAGGTAGAAAATGAAAATTTTTGAAAAATTCTAATTTTAATCTTCTTAGACTCTTCTAATATCAGAGAAGTCTCAAAACCAATTTGGTGAATTTTTGAAATGTATTTTTGGAGTTATGAATTTTTAAAGTTTAATTTTGGTCATGTAACTTAATTAGTCCATTTAGTGGGGCTAATCACCTCCAATTGATCTCAAATTTTTATATGAGGTCCCTCTGATACTAAGGACTAATGCAGAATTATTTTCAAGTTATTTTGATGTATGGTTAACCCAAATTAATTAAAATTCAGTTTTGAGTATTTAGGCCAATTAGGGTTATTCTTAATGAATTAACTCAAAACATATTTTTCCTAGGGTCCTATGGTTTTAAGATACCTCCCCAAATTTTCCTAGAATTTATTGAATAGCATACTAATTATGTGAATTAAAATTCCAAAACAGAGACATAAACTTGAA
Organism: Papilionanthe hookeriana x Papilionanthe teres; assembly: GCA_022702705.1. Classification (NCBI taxonomy): domain Eukaryota; kingdom Viridiplantae; phylum Streptophyta; class Magnoliopsida; order Asparagales; family Orchidaceae; genus Papilionanthe; species Papilionanthe hookeriana x Papilionanthe teres. The sequence goes on from CM040421.1 coordinate 5,210,491, forward strand.
AAATACATAACTTGCCATAGAGATGGCCCCTGACCTTGTAAAATTCAGGGAATGTTCCCAAAAGCAGAGGCTACAAAAGCCTTATGGTCTCATGCCATGGTGAATTGTATGCATGTATGGAGAATTAAAATACTGAAAATAGTAAATAATTAATTAAAAATAAAATATTCATCAAAATAACTTAATTCTTTTTCCAAATTATTCTCCTTTGTTCACTGAGCGAGAGGGTATTTTTATTTTATTTTTGTGATTTTTCTATACAAAGTTATGGATTTTCTAAGTTCTGGGTATTTAATTAATTCAGAAATTAGGGATTTTTCTACTTATCCACGCGGCGCCGCGTCAACCTTGGCAGCTCCGAAGCCCTACGTGTCACGCTCCCATTCAACGCCGCCACCTGAGTCAGCAGCCGTGAGTCTCGCGGTCCCACTCTGTCTTCTGATCCGACGCGATCTGCACCGTCTATTCGATACACGCTCAATCTAACGACGGCTGGTCATCGTCTCCGACTGGTGTGTCCCGAGAGCCGTCCACACTCAAACCCTATGATCTCTCTCATTTCTCAACGGATTTTTGTGTTCTTATGCTCTATTGATTCGTCTTGAGGATACGAACACATCCATATGGTTTACATGCTATGAAATTAATTCAAATGAAATGGAGAATTCACAGAAGCTCGGGAGGGAGAAGTGATCCATACCTTGGCTCTAAGAAGTGAAGCTTTAATCAGAGAGTTGTGGCACCTTCGATTGCACCCAAGGAAGCTCCAGATGAAGTCTATGGCTCTGGGAATCGCTAGGTACAAAAATGACCAAGGCCGATTTCAAACCTTGGACTCTGGAAGCAATGGCTGGCCTGGTGAGGGGGCTTTACTGGGGAACTTCTTCTCTACCTCTGGTGAAGGTGTGGGAGAAGTTAATTTGGATTTGGTGGAGTTTCAAAGGATGTCATGTTCTGGCCTGAGAATTGAGCTCCAAAATTGAGCTCAATCAGTGGAAATTAGGGCAGGAAGACAGTGGGGATGAGTTGCTCTAGGCTAGGGGAAGCTCTGTGAGGAGTTTGGTGAAGTTCTGTGAAGGTTGATTTCGACCAACCTTTTGGTCGAGAAGAATGGTTGGTTTAAATAGACATGGTTAGGGGCTTCCCGAGGGCACCGAGGGCCGGGATTCTGTCGCTAGGGGAGTAGAGGAAGAGTTGTGGTGGCCAATTAGGTGGGACAGCTCAGCAGGTGAAATTTGAATTTTTGAATCCATTTAGACCTCTCGGCCATGGCGTTTTCTGGCGGCCTGGTGGCTGGCCGGCTAGGGTCAAGTCACTGTTCGATCGGGGAGGTCGCGTTCGAGACTTGTGAGCTCAATTGTCTAATGCCATGTGTAAAGGGCTGAACTGAAGTGGAATGGAGAAAGGCTTATTTTGGGTCCTATTTGGTCAACCCATAGTTTTAGGCTTGGTGCACCACCCAAGGTCTCGTTTTGGGCTGAAAGAGTCCTTTGGGTCAGCCAAAAGAAGGTGGTGACGTCTCCATCAAAATTGTTTAAGTTAATTTTGGGTTAGGGTGTAGCATAAATAAGGTTAAAAGGCTTAATGAAGGCTTAGGAAAGGCTCCTCTCTTCTTTCCATAAATGACTAGGTGAGGTGTCAAAACTCTCATGGCTTCATATGGCTTGTAAATGGCTCACATTTGGCTCACATTTGGCTTGGAAAAGGCTGGCTTCTTTCATAAAAAAGGGTTTTAGGCATTTTTGATGAATTTTTGGGAGATTGTCATGTGCATTGATTTAGAATGATTTGATGATCAATTATAACTTTAGGGATGATATCAATTAAAAGGATGATGAGAGGAAACTTCATGTGGGCTTTGGAATAAGTCTTGGGCTTTTTGAAATCATTTTGGATGGGCTTTTATAATGGTTTAAGGAAGTGGGCTTTTAGGTTTTGAAATAAATTGATGGATGAAAATTGGTGAGGGGTTGTGTCAAATAAATGTTGGGATTGGTTTAGGAATGTACCATGAATAATTTGGAACAAGTTTGGGGTGATTTTGAATTGAATTGGGTTCAATTTAGGCTTTTTGGTAATGAGGTCAAAGTGGATCAAATGGGCTAACTTGGATTAAGGTTGGACCAATGTTAGGTTTGATGTAAAATCAATGTTGAAAAATTTTTATGAGGGTGTGACAAAGAGTTTTCAACTTTGGTTGGGCTTTGATTTTGGGATTTGGGCCTATTTGGGTTCATGATTGGTTTAGGCCAAATTGGGGATTTTTTATTTGGGTTAAGTTTGGGTGGAGTTTGGGTTCAAATTTGGGACAAATCATTTTATTGTTTTGTTTTTGGGGATGTTAGGAAAGTTTTAGAAAAGATTTGGGGCTAATTGGAGTTGAGTTGGGTTTAATTTGGGCTAAGTTTAGGTCATGGGCCAAAATTGGGCTTTAAGCTTCAAATTGAAATTGAATCCACATGTTGATAAAATTAGGTTTGGGTTTGGTCTAAATTGGTATTGGAGATATTTAAGTTAAGTTTAGAATTGAATTGGATTAAAATTGAGGTCAATTGGAGTTGTTTGGTTGGACATTGGGTCCACTTAGGTTAAAAATAGGTCAAATTTGGGGTTTTAGTAAAAGTGGGCTAAATTGACAAAATTGGCTTATGGTGTAGTTGAACAAAATGAAATTGGGAATATTTGGGATTTTTTGGAATTTTCTGGGAATTTTTGGAATTTTTGGTATTTTTGGGTTAAAAGGGTATTTTGGGTATTTGAAGGGTATTGATGGTGTATTTTGAAAATTTTGATATATTTGGTCATGGATGATTAATTTGAGTGGGGGGAAATATTTAGGATTGATCTTGAGGAATTTTAGGTAATTTAGGCAATTTTACAAATTTTGGGCAATTTCGAGGGTATTTGGTAGGCCTGGTGGGTTTAGGGTCCCGGGGGTCAAAAATTGAAATTTTGGAAAAATGAAGATTGATTAAATATGAGTGAAATGAAATCATTTTGGTTGAGCCATGAAGCCATATTAAGCTCACAAAATCCATGAGAGGACTCATTTTAGGCACTCAATATGTTGTTCCTAACCCTCTTAGCAGGGGCACAGGGTCAAGGTCCATCCATATGAGTTACCTACATGAGTCAGGGAGTCAAATTTGTTAAAGGTAGTTTTAGGGTTTGGAATGTGTGTGTGGGAGTGTGATGTGTGCAAGCTTGCCCTCACCAGGACCAGACCATCCAGGGTAATCCTAAGGCCAAAGAGTCCTATAGGAGCTCATCCTTTAAACCTCCACATTTGATCTAAACCCTCCAAGTGGCTTAGGGGTTTGCAATCAAACTTGTGGAGGGAGCCAAGAAGTGTTTGAATTTCTAAGTGGTGGGTCTCATTTCTAGTCATCTAGGATAGTCAAAGGGAAAACCTATATTTAGATCTTAAGTACTAAGGAGAGAGAAAAGACCTCACCAAAAAATGAGGTCAACAGAAGTTCCCTTATCATTTTCTTTAGTGTAGATTAATTTTCATGATTTTTTTGATTAAATTTAAATTATTTAATTTTTCTTTTATTTTAATGATTTAAATACATAAAGTGACATTTTTACTTAATGAATTCCATTTTATATTTTTCTTATGATCCTCTGACCCTAATGAACCTACCAAAGCAAACCTTACATTTTTCTGATTTATCATTTAATTATTACAAATTTTTAATCAATCAGAGGTGATTAATTTTGAAAATTAGAGTTCTCATACTAGAGATGCCCTCTAACTTTGAAAAAATCAGAAGATGCCCCTATTAACATGAAGAGTGAACCCTTAAAGTTTCAAGTCATGGTAATTATTATTTAATGAGTTATGGTTAAAGTACTCCATAGGGTATTTAATTAATTAAAAATTCGAGCATGTCAAATAATTTTAATTTTCTTCCATATTATTCTCCTCTGTTCACTGAGTAAGAGGGTATTTTTATTATTTTCTTAATTTTCTACACCAAGTTATGGATTTTCTAAGTTAACTGAATTAAATAAATCCAGAAAATCCTTAATTTCATACTTATTCGCGTCTGCACTGACTCAACCTTGGCTGCTACTAAAGCACACGAGGCGTCTCCCCATTCGACGCCGCCATCCAAGTCACCTGCCATGTGGCTTGCGATTCATCTCCCATTCCACTTTCTGGCGCAATCACAGGCCTCCATCCATTACACGCGTGATTAGACGGCCATGGTTCATCATCCCCAACTGGTGTAATCAATGAACCACACATCTTCAACCCCTAATATCTCACTGGATTCTCGAACAAATTGCATGGGGTTTGTTCCTAGAGCTTCATCTAAATGAGACAAACCTATCTATACGGTTAATCAAGTATGGATTGCAAGTTTTCTTCACAAGGCTTCAAATAGAGCTCAAATTTGGGGATTTTGATCCATAACTTGGTCTGAGAGGGGAGGCCTCAATTAGATGCTTGGAGAAACTTCAGTGGAGTCTAGCGCATCTCCTAGATGTGTTGATTGGCCCTGATAAGTTGTTTGTGTAGGACTTCCTCCAATAGGTGAGCAGCTTGTGATGGAAGTCTGGTACAGAGGATCCAATTAATGGGGATTTAAATGGGGAGCTTCCTCTCTTGTTCAGGTGAAGCTCAAGAGTAGCTCATTTTAGGGATTGATGGAATGTTTGGAGGTCAGATAGAGGTCAGCGAGGTTGGAAAATGGTTGGGCTGAGCTTCTCTAGGCTGTGGGAAAGATTTGAGACAATTTTTATAGAGTTTGGCTAGGGAGGGTGGTCCATTTTATAGCCATGTCGTGGTTGTCCGCAGGGCAAGCTGAGGTGGCAGAGAGGCTGCTTAGGTGGAGGGAAGAAGAGCTCCAGCGGCCAATGATACTTAGCCAACTCAGATGGATTTAATTTTGGGTTTTAGTCATTTGGGTCTTCTTGAGCTGGGTGCTTTTCAGCGGCTGGGGTGGTTGGCCGGCCAGGGTCAGGTCATCTCTGAGTTCAGGTGAGCCAGGGAAGTTGAGTGGTGGAGTCAATTTGGGTTTAGCATGACTCCATGGTGAAATCCAAAGTGGATTAGAGGTTTGGGTAATTTGTCTAGGCTTGGGTTTAACTCCTTGGTCCAAGGGCTAGACTTGATTCCATGGTGGTTAAGGTGCTTAGCTTGGTCCCAAAAAGGGTTTAGGTGAGCTTAGATGGCTGTTTTAGGCATGAGGAAATGGTTTAGGAATTTTACAAAATGGGTAAATCCTAATGGAGAGGGGAGAAAGATTGGTCACCTCCACTTGCCAAATTTGGAAAATTTGATTTCATGATGCCCATGGAAGGCTCCATGAGGCATGTCATACTATGTATGAAGCCATGGAAATGTTTTATGCAAATGCAATTTTGGATTTTGTGATTTGTAAATGCAAAATGTCAACATGCCCAATTTGGATAAAGTGTGATGTATGTGCATGATGTGTTTCATGTGATGCCATGGTGGGATAATTTTAATTATCATGAGATGATAAAGAGGGATATTGTTATGTGGGCTTTGATTTGGGCTTTTAAAATTGATGACATGAGCTTTTGAAAATACATAAGGGGATGGGCCTTTTAAACAAGTATGTGATGATTTGGATTTTTGAAATTGATTATGGAATGATCAAATTGGAGTGGGATTGATTGAAATTGGATTTAGGCAAGTTGAACTTTGGTTCGGAATTGAAATTTGGGGAAATTGATTGGTCATGAGGTTTAATTTGGGGAATTTGGGATTTTAAGTCAAAATTGGGGGTTTTGGTTTAAAGTTAAAAATAGGGTTTGGGTTGGTTCAATTGGGCTTCAAATTGGTTTAAATTGGAATTGGATGTTGAATTAGGGTTTAAAATTGAAATTGGGGAAATTTGGGATCATTTTGGTGGAACTTGGGATTGATTTAAGGATTTAACAAATTTGGGGTAAAATTAGGATTTTGGTAAAAATTGGTCAATTTGGTCAAATTTGGCAAATTTGAGACAATTAGGTGAAATGGAAAAGTTTGAAATGATTTTTTGGATTAAAATGGATGAAATTTGGTTTTTTGTAATTTTGGGTATTTTGGTAATTTGGCTAATTTTGGTTGATCTTGAGTCCATTTTTGGTTTAAAATGATTTGGGTAAGGTTTTGGAATGAATTTGGAGTTTTTGGTAAATTTTGGAATTTTTGGTTAGAAAATTAGGATTTAGAGTGGAATTAGGGTTTTGGGGTATTTGACCATGGGTCTTAGCCGTGCCTAACCACTTTGGGACCAGGCCTAGCCAAATGGCAACCTCTTTATGAACCTTCACATATTGATCATAGCTATCTTGATCAAAGACAAGAGGGTTGGGACTATCCATGTGAGTTTCCTAAAGGGGTAGAGAGGAATTCTTTTAGGGTTTTGGAATGGGAGGAGAACCCAAGGAATTAGGGGCGTGTGTGCAAGACCAAGCCCTAGTCATCCAGGGTTGCCCTAAGTTCAATCATTCTTATGGTAACTCATTTTTAAACCTCCACATGTTGGTTTTCAACCTTCCAAGGGGTTTGGAGGATTGTAAACATCTATGTAGGGCTTCAAGAAAAGCTAGTAAGTGGTTTAATGGGCTCCATTTCTAGTCTTCTAAGATAGTCAAGGGGAAACCCTATGACTAGATCCTAAGTAATAAGAAGAAGTTTAGACCTCACCAAAAAGGTCAACAATTGAATTATATCCTAGGTGTAAGTTTACTCAAAATCATCATTTATGCTACACTTATTTTGGTTAAAGGGCTTACACTCTTGAACTATTAAATCTTTTGATATATTATTAGAATTATTGGCTTGTGTCTTTCTCAAAGGTGCACTACCTCCTATAAACACATTTGAAGTTAAGAATATTATGAAATTATTTGATTTTACTTATGAATATATAGATGCATATAGAAATGATTGTACGTTATTACGGAAACATTATCCTCATAAGGACGTGTGTATGTGATATATGTAGTTCTTCACAATGGTCGGCAAATCAAAAAAGAAATATTTAAATGGAAAGAAAACAAAATTGAAGTCAGCTAAAGTTATGTGATATTTTTAATTAATACCCAGATAGCAATATATGTGTGTGTGTGTATGTATATATATATACATATGTATGTATGTATATACATATATATATATATACATATGTATATATAAATATATATATATATATATATATATATATATATATATATATATATATATATATATATATATATATATATATATATATGTATATATATGTATGTATGTATGTATGTATGTATGTATGTATGTATGTATACATATGTATGTATGTATATACATATATATGTATATACAAATGTGTGTGTGTGTGTGTGTGTGTGTGTGTGTGTGTGTGTGTTTGTGTGTGTGTATAACAACTAAAGACATGTTGTGTCATTCCATGTGGAGAAATAAGGATGGACTGCTACGATATCCTGCTAATGAGAAAGCTTGGAAGTTATTTGATTCTGAATATCATGATTTTACTATTGATCCTTGAAATATAAATTTTAATTTAGTTGTTGATGAATTTAATATTTTTAAACTTTTGAGTAATATATACAGTAGTAAATGCTAATAGTCCAACATAACTTACCTCTTTGTATTGGGATGAAACTAACCACTTTCATTCTCTCTACAACTATACTAAATGAGAACAGTTCAGGGTAATATATTGATATCTACTTACAACCATTAATTACAAAGTTATATTTATGACAAAGTGCAAACTTATGATGTTGTAACTGGATTAAGTTTTAAAATGTGTGCAATAGTGTTGTGTACTATCAAAGATTTTTCTTCAAACAATATGTTATATGGGTGAAGTACAATATTGATTTAATTTTCCATCTTGTGCTAAGAAAACAAATTCATTATGATTTTTGAGGTGTAAAAAAGTTTCTTGTGTTGGTCATCGATTTTGGTTGTCTACTAATCATTTGTTTTGCACACAAAAGCAACACTTCAATAACACAAATGATTTTAGATCTATCCCTGATAGAGCTATCAGAAGTGAAGTTTTATCACAAGTTGAAACTATACAATTCTATGTTGGTATGTTCGTTAAAATGGGAAAAAACTCAAAAGAAAGAGCTACACATCAGTCTTACCAGAGTCTACATATATGATATAATGGAAGAAAAAAATATTTTTTAACTTGTCGTATAGGGAGCGCAATGCACTTCCACATAATTTAGATGTGATGAATATAAAAAATATTTATGATACGTATATTTAAGATTTTGAAGCGATATGTATACTTGCGTAGTACCCCTAGTGTGTAAAATATTTTTCAATTTTTATATCATTTAAGATTTTGCAAACTAGCCGCTATTTATAAATTGGGTCAAGTTTTTTACCATCTTTTGGAAATTAATTTACTGCGTAATTGTGGGTCAGGTCATGAAACATCAAATCATTCTCTCAAATTGAAGCCAAACAATAGGATAGTCGGGAAGTCATCGAAGTTCACTTCGGGTCCGTGACATCCCTTACTTCTCTTCCTTTGGATATATTTCTCTTCCTTTGGACTTTCAAAATAAACTGTTCCAAATTTGAGCTAATCCCTTTTGAAATTCCAAAATCCAATTTGTTTGAAACCCTAAACTTTGAAATTCTTGAGAGCAAAATCGAGAGTTTTCTTAAGTGTCTTCGGACATTTAAGATGTAATTAACTATAGGAGCTTGCCCTTATAGGGAACTTTAAAAACCCAGGTAATATAAACCCTGCTTAATTCCTTTATTAAGCAGGGGAACTTGTTGGCTTATAAAATTGGTTCGCATACCCAACGGATGTCACAAATCTTCTAGTTTATTTAATCAAGCCCCATCATCAAGCAGTGTGTCTATTCTTCAGGATAGATACACAGTTTGTGTTACGGTGCTCGTTTATATAAACTATTTGGGATGTGAGATCAGTTTGATTTCATATCTTAAAATTTTCAAACTGAAAATTATTTTTCAAAAATCAAAATGCTACTTTCCAAATTATATATATTTAAATTAAACTTACAACCTAAAAATATGCCGACAATTGTGAAGTCTGCTTTAGGCCTGATTGTTCATGGATCAATTTATGGGCTTAGACGTCCTTCTCCAATTTTTGCACTATGCAGTCAGTACCAAGTTTCATATGAAGCCTGGGAGAAGGTATTTCTGCCTTGGAAACCTTTAGATCCAACTGATATGTTTCCTACATTGGATGATGATAACTATGGAGCCATTATTGTGGATCAAACATCTCAGTGTTCTTTTTCAATCAAGCCCTTGATTGATAAAATTGATCTGATCTTATGGAAACTCAAAGGACTGGAAAAAGAGGTACAAAATGTGATGACGTCAATTAATAACATCTCTGAATTATTTGATCATCTTGACTGTAGAATGAAAGAACACTTCGATCATTCTGGACATCTTGAGGCTATTTTTATACGGCTTATGAGAAAGAAAGGATGGATAAAAGAAGTTTATACTGAAGAATTTCCTTACAGACCCTTCTACAATATTTTCGTTCTTTTACGTTCTATGGGTGATATCATATATGAGTTTAGCACTGAGCCTGATGAGTAGAAGACCTGCGTATTTGTTTATGTGTTGAATTAGTTTGAATTTAATTTTTTGTAATTTGCACTTTTTGGTATTTTAGATTTTGATATTTTGATCTCAGTATAGATGAGATTATGCATCATTTGTTTGTTTTCAGCGTTTTGAGTATTGTGGTTTGGATTGCGACGCTGAATTTTATGTATTAAGGTTGAGAAAATACCTTTTTATAATGTTGTGTACGAATATTGTAAACACTTGGATTTTATATTAAATTTGTGATATTTTGTGTTGTGTGAATTTAATTGAGTTAAAATAGTATTTAATCACAATAAAATATGTTTAAATTGATTGATCGGACGTTAACGAGGCTTAATATGAATTAAAAAATTACAAAATATTTAAAATTTTAATTTTCAAAAAATTCCACCGACAGCGCCCTTGACGCAGCTAACGGCGAATTTTTCCAGAGACTTAAGCCATATTCAAATTAATTAGCCCGCCGAAGGCGAGATTCTGCCCGCTGACGGCGAAGACCCAAAAAATACCTTTATTTGACCGGTCAACTACCACTATTCATCGTCCCCTTCCTTTAAACATAAAAAAAACCGACCTAGGGCTTGAGAGATCTTGGATTTGGAGCAGATTCAACACATTTTGACACTGGATTTCATCTTCCCTTGATAAGAGCTTCACTCCCATGCAAAAAATTATTATTTTCACCATGTATTTCTTTCACATTTAGGAATTTTGGAAAAATCAAAATATGGAGAAAATAGTTGGAAGAAATTCATGGAATTCATTTTAGATTACTTTAAGTCACCTTTGGAAGTCATTCTAGTATTATTTTGGAATTTAGTTGAGATTTTTGTAAATTTGATAGATCGAGAAATGGCTCCACGATAAAAGAGGTGACTAGATTTTGACGAGACACAATTTGTGAATGTTAAGGCTCAATCAAAGTACAAATTTAGTATCAAAGCGAGAAAATGCATCCAGGATAACGTTTTCAAGAATCCGGGAGGAGAAGTGGAACAGACAATTAAAGTGCGAAGATGGAAACATTTTTGTTATACGACGAACAGAGTTGCATTTGAAGTTGTAAAGGAGTTTTATGCCACTTTGACCCCGATAGAGGTTAGACCTATAAAGGTTAGAGGATTTTTAGTTGATTTTAATGTTGTACGAATAAATTCTTTCTATGAAGCACAAGATCTTCATACCTGCGAATATGATACGTTTGGGACAATGGAAGGACAGCTGGAAGAGGTGATTAACTTTCTCACTGATGCGAAAGGGACTTGAAAAATAAAGCAGCGTGAACGGGTAAACTTCCCTCTTTCTATGTTAAATGCAACCTCTAAGGCTTGGTGTTATTTTATTTGCTCTACTTTTCTACCCACTTATCATCATAGTGAAGTTTCAAGAGATAAAGCAGTTCTGAATTTTTGCATTCAGAACAACAGAAGTATAAATGTGGGAAATATTATTTATAAAAACATATTAGCCATTGCAAGAAGTGAAACTGGAGGAGGATTAGGACATCCTGGACTGATTTATGCACTCTGTCAGTTATCTGGAGTAGAGGTAGGAGATGATGAGGAATGGGTTGAACTTATGAAACCCATTACCAAGGCTAATATAAAGACTTATGAATCCCACGAAGGATGGAGATCAGGGACTAGGAGCTCTGCACCTTCGACTAGTAGGGATATTCCCTCTACTAGTTATGACCCTCCTACCTATAGCTTCTCCTACACTTTATGACTTGATGAATGAACTGACTCTGCAGCGGAAAAGTTTTGAGAAAATTGATGAAAGGTTGAAGCAAATAGATCAAAGGATTGGAGGATTAGAGCGGAGGCACGATTATGACAGTGAATATCTCCAGAGGCATTCTGAGTTTAAGATGACCTACTATGATGCTGAGAATCGCTATAGGAGAGGGGAGCTTGATGTTATATTTCCTGAGTGACCTCTTTATACTCACTACCAGCCTACTCCACCTGCTGAATAAGGAATTGAGGATATAGCTTGGGATTTTGATGCTGAAGATTAGATTCTACGATTAGATACTAGTGTTATGTGTTTGTTGTTTTCTTCAATTTAGTATTGTTTTTTAGTTTATGTATTTTAATTATTATGTTGTATAAGTCATTTAAACTTTGTTGTATAAGTTATTTACATCAGTGTATTGTTAATTTTTATATTTTAGACTGTGATTGTAACTCTATAATTGAATTAGTGAATTGTATGTGGATGTTGTGTTAATTGTGCTTAGTACTTTAATAGGTAAAGTAATTAAATGTAGTAGGAAATTGTGTTAGTATTTTGTACTTATTTCAAAATTTCCTTACCCAGCAATTTCTTTAATGTTATATGTGTGTAGAAAGTTATTGACAGTACAGGTTAATTAAGTGATGAAAAGAACTTGCAAACTTCAAAAAGAGAAATACCTAAAGCACGAAGGTATGATTTAAATTTACAGTATGTTTTCTTTCCACCTATATGATTAGATAGAAAAGTTTAAGTTTGGGGAAGGGAAAAACAAAATTTAACTATTAAATTGTTCTCAGATAAATATTTTCAAAAATTATTATAAAAATGATTTTTTGTAGTGAATTTAATTCAGTAAACTAGAATTAATTTATTTAAATATTATAGAAAGTTAAAAGAAATATTTTTTTATGATTAAACTAATTTTATAGATTAAGATATTTGGAATAAAATGATAAGAATATAGTTAACTATTTAAAGTAAAGAAAACTATATTTTAAAATATTAAATTCTTAAGTATTTAGTTGAGAAAGAAAAGATTGAAACTCAATGATGTAAAAACTATGAAATACATATAAGAAAAGGAAATGTTTCAAGTTTCAAATTCAAGAAGAGGAAAGTGAAGTTCAAAATCATTAACAAACTATCTAGATACAGTAATCCTCACTTGAAAAAGAAAAAGAAGGATTGAAAAACAATCCCTGAAAAGAAAATAAAAATATATATATATGATTGAAATGCAATCCAAATAAAAAGAAAAAGTAAGTGAGTAGAAGCTTGAGGAGCTGCCTTATAAAAAATTGGCTTCATTTGAATCAACCTAAAGGGAAAAATCATTTACATTTCTGAACTTATATATATGGATTAGTCTTTTACTAAATAGTGTTTTCATGAATTTCCTATCATCTGAATATCTTAAGTAATTTAATATTGTAATATATAGTCATTCTTGAAATAAATAGAAGACTAGAAATCTTAAACTTGATGAATAAATAACCTTACATCTATAGAATTAATTTAATTATCTAAAAAATCTTTCTAATAAACTTTACTATAATATTTATGTAAATTAAATTCATAGTATTTCTGAATTAAAACTTTACTACAAATAATCATTATTTTTATGTAGTATCAAGATTACTTGAGGACAAGTAATAGTTAAGTTTGGGAGATTTTGACCAGAGAAAAATGTATTGAGAAATTCATACCAATTTTATATTAATATTGCACTTTAAAGAAACGTATTTTCTGTGTTTTATTGCATGAATGAAGATTTATAGATAATGGAGCAAAAAGATGAGAAAAGGAGCGAATCTGGGACAAAAAGGATTAAAAGAGACAAAAATTGAACTAGGCCGCCGACGGCGAGGAATAGGCCGCCGACGGTGTGTTTTTCCCGAGAACATTCGAATATATTATAAAGAAGCCCACCGACAGCGAGATCGAGCCCACTGACAGCGAGCCTGAGCAGTTGGCCTTTGTTCTAGAAGCCCGCCGACGGCGCTAACGAGCCCGCAGATGGCGAGAAGGTCGGTTCAAGCAATGTTCAATGAATCTGGACGCTTTTTGAAGAGGTGCTTAAGCAACCTTTGAAAATATTTCTCCCTCTTTAAATAGAGACAATTTTAGGCCTAATGTGTGTCCTTGGTGTCCTTGGTGTCCTTGGTGTCCTTGGTGTCCTTAGTGTTCTTGGTGTCCTTGATTCCTTGGTGTCCTTGGTGTCTTTGGTGTTCTTGGTGTCCTTGGTGTCCTTGGTGTTCTTGGTGTCCTTGGTTTCTTTGGTGTCTTTGGTGTGTCCTTTTTGAGTGTCTTATTAGTGTCTTTAGTGTGTAAGTGTGTTCTAGAGAGTATAATAGTGAGTTTAGTTGAGTGTGTTGTACAAGAAGGAAGAGTCGGAGGAACTTCAAGGAGTCTGCTTGGGGAGAAAATTTAAGATAAATTTTGTTTATTGTTTTATAACTCTAATTTTATATGAAATCTAAGTTTTGTGTTATTCTTCGTATGCATTCTGAGTAGTCTTCTCTGTATTTCTCCTTGTTTTTGAGATTTTGTGAAATGGAAAATTAAATTAGTTGTGCCTAAAATATTCAATAAAATTTGTGATAATCTTTTACTTGAATTTTAATTTACTTTCAATTTGGCCAATTTAACTGTTAAAATATGTTGATTTCACAACTAAAGTAAAGATTACATCCAAGATTCAGGGAAAGCAAAATCCTTGAAAGGAGAGTGCAAATAAATAGAGAAATATTATTTATCGGGCGTAGAATTGGATATTTTAGAGTGACGGACTAAAATCTTCAATTCGGTCCTATCGTTTGGGTACTGAAGTGTAGATGTTAGCTCTTAGGCGAGGGGAACATGGGAGCTCCGAAGTGAGAGCTGGTATCCTCCTAGCCTAGTCGCAGATTCAGTAACCAAGCATAGGATTAGTCAATATTTTTTATGCCTGGACCAAAGGGTAAAGAATAGGAATGCTTCTATTTAGCACAATACAATTCTAACTAGTTTAATTATACATTCACTTAATTCTCTTAACAAGGGGAGAGATACTTTTCTAAATTGCAATCTTCCATTCAAAAATTAGTAAATAGATTTTAGTATAAGTGTTCTTTATTTTCGTATACTAGATAGTAATTGCAACTGCTTTAATTAGTTCATAATCTCTAACTTCTCTGTGGGATCGATATCTAGGACTCCATTAGAGCCCTATATTACTTGAACGATACGTATACTTGCGTTGATAAAGGGGTAATTGTGTTATTATTTAATATTATTTTTACACTGGTTAAACACACATATATTTACGCAGCACCCCCCGGTCACCAATCAAAGGGAGTGTTGTAATGATGACTAGTGTTGGTCAGCTAACTCAACTCGTTTCGGCGACCGGACCCACAATGCATATCCTAAACTATTCTTAGGGCTAGCTAAGAAGGAAAAATGTGTAGCATTTAAGGAGATTATACTGTCACGGTGGTTGCTCGATGTCCATGGAAGTCCAGGAAGAAGCTTTCCTAAAAAGGAGAGAGGGTGCCCACGCTTTTCACGCTCTTATGTCAGGCTGACGATGAGGAGCTCTGGCGAGGTTTCAGGTCGCAAGGAGAAGAAATCCAGTGAGTCAATTCAGTAGAGAGGCTTGTCGGCGGCAGGAAAACCTAAGGGAGAGGGGACTCTGCCCTAGGTCTTGCATGCGAGAGAAGATACGACTGACCATGGAACATCGATGGGAGGCTCTCACGTTGAAGGTGGAACGTCGGCGATTACGGTCGTCCATGGAGGCTTCGGCTGCAAGGCTTAAGCTTCGAGAGGGGGAGGAGATTGGAGCGCGAAGCTCACAACAATTGGGGCTCCCCGGCTTGAAGAGTGTCAGTAAGGCTGTCAAAAAAGCTCGTTCGGTGTTCGGCTCGTGAAGTAGCTCGTGTTCGACTCGTTCGTTAAGTAAACGAGCCGAACAAGAACAAATTTTTTAAGCTCGTATTACAAACGAGCAGAACACAAACAACTCTTTGTTCACTCGTGTTCGGCTCATTTTAGCTCGAAATAAAAAAATAATCATATAATTATTTATATAATAATTTATTATATATATTATTTATATATTAATATATTATATATATTTATATTTAAGTTAAATCATAATTGCTTGTGTGGTAACGTGGCTATGCGTCTTGTTTCCATTCATTTGGTCCAGGTTCAAATTCAACACTATGCATATATTTTTTCCAATTAATTTTAACGAGCCAATTTCGAGCCGAACACGAGCCGAACATGAACAAGAATATTTAATTTGAGCCGAACACGAACACACCTTTTACGAGCCATTTCGAACACGAGCCGATTTCGAGCTCGAGCCAGTATCGAACGAGCCGAACACGAGCCGACCCTGAGCTCGCTCAGGCTCGACTCGTTTATAGCCCTAAGTGCCAGTAGAAGCGACACCAACTAAAGGGGAGACCGCCACCAAGAGAGGCAGACGGCGGTGCGAGCTCGAGGAGGGAGTTTAGTGTGATCGGACGTGAGTAAGAGATCGATAGGGGGGAGAGAGGCATGTGTGAGTTTATAAAAGGGTTATTATTACTTTTCTAATATGCATCATTTAAAAGACATTTGTTTGTTGCTACCTCATGGACAAAACCATAGATAAATGGGTGTCATCTCTAAGCAAAATCGATGTTCTGGATGCGCTCGCCTGACCTATTTCATCATTTGAGATCATATGGACAAATTCACCGATGGACAAGCCAATTTATGAAAGCTCCGGCCACGACGTGGCGAATGAGATTTATTGGCCCGATCAAAGTCATCTAACAGACAAAATGTCAACCGGCCTTCGCCTAAGTGACGATCAAAGTTTAGCAAAATGATCACACGTCGGAGGGTCTCAAAATGGATGTCTTGCACTACGGGTATCAACACATGCATTAAGCAAAGTGTCATAATGCTCAAGCAGACATCATACACTCGTGACATCAAAAATTGACGCTAATAGACATTAATATAATTTCTTGTAGATTCGATCTGAGGAAAGAATATAGTTCCTCATTTTCACCAGTCGTCCCTCAGACGCCCCCAAGGCTCCTCGTCGGCGACCAAGAATTGGCAATACAATGGAATTTTATAGTCATCCCACTTGTTCTCCTTATCTAGTAATGAGTTACATATCTGGTTATGGTGATTCACCCTCTGCCCGATAGCCTAGTCTCACTCCGCTGATAGGAGCTCCTAATATAGGGATCGAGGGACCACGGTCAGATTAGATCAACCGATCGGTAAAGTGTAGCCGACTGAGTCCGTTCTGGCAATTGAAAGATAGTTAAGTTGAACCGCCAGCAACACCGACTCAGCTTAGCCGATTGAATCAGTCTTATCGAGCCGAAGTCATACTAGCCTAGCTGGCTGAGCCTAAGAGCAACAAAGTGGATACATATAGTACTTAGAATATTTTGTACAATCCACATTAAAGAATGAGCAAAAATATAATATCACTATATTGTACCCCGCTCCTATAATACATATATAATTCTATGAATAAGACAAAATAGATAAGACATATTACTATTCAATACTGTTCACTCCTGTCTCTCCGCCTACATTCCATTCCTTGGAATGTAATTCATGAACAGATCATAAGTCAATAAATATGTTGTTCAAGATATGAGTATTATGCATGTAAATATGAAAGTATGGGGCGTTAAATACGTAGATACATTTGTTTGTATGTAAATGCGCCAAATAAAGGTGATACAAATGGCATGCGTTAAAATTTTAAGCTTGTTGAGATCAAGTTAAATTAAAATATAACTAAAATATCTTGGCCCAATGATTGTCAGTATTATTGTACTCCAAAAATTCTGATTTTGTAAAGAAAATATGAGCGCACAAATTTGTGGTTCAAGCGTGCACCGTCAAAAATTAAAGTCTTTTTTATTATAAATCATTTAATGGATGGCTGATTGAGTCATTCCATATGACTGCTCTAGTCCTTATTGGAACATTCGTACGAATAAAAGCAGTGCAGGATGTCACTTGCTCTCGTATTAATTTACGCAGTCCAATTTAGCTGGACTTATTTTTCAGATTTTTTTATTAAGCCATCTGACAAATCCTATTCTACAGTCTTTTGCTGGGTGTGTAGCATTTCTATGACCAGACAAGCCCAAATGTCTCTTTCTCTCTCTCTACAGTGATTGAGATTAAAAAATCCGCTCCTTTTCGTCCTTTTCCCTTACAAGCAATCGAAATCCACCTAAAGTTCTCATCTTTACTTGCCATCAGCACGAGCCTATCCTATTGCGTGTCCTGCATTTCTCCGCAGTTCCGTGTTCATTCTGAGAGAGACTTCAACATACGGAAACGCTCATATACATTCATCGATCAAAGACCGCTACTGTTTATTTTTCTTTTTTTCCTTGGTTTTTGTTTCCCGTTTAGGTTTTCACAAAAGTTCTTTAATCTTCCGTCGAGGTCTCTGAATCTGTGAAAGTTTCTTGCTTTCTTTCTGCTTTAAGTTTCAATTTTGAATCATAAAAATTGTTTTTTGTTTCTTTTTTTTTTCTACACTGATTGGATGTTGCTGTGTTGCGTCATGCTTTCAGGCTCAGATTTACTTATTGGTATCCAATTTTATATATTCAGGTTTTCCCTTCTCAAATCCTTTGTCTTCTTGGTAAGGGCTGTGAACCTGTGATAATTTATTAGATATCCTGCTTCAAGTTACAATTTTGAATCATAAAACACTGTTTTCCACTGATTATGTGCTCTTGGGGTGCTTCTTGTTTGCAGGTTCATGTTTTGACACTGGTTGTCTAGTACATCTGGTTTTCCCTCCTGAATTTATTGTTATTCTGCCAAGGTATCTGAAGCTGTGATAGTTTATTGTTTATACCGCTTCAAATTCCAATTTTGAATCATAAAAAGCCTTTATTTATGTGTCGTTAATATGCTTCATGATTGCAGGTTCATCTTCTGTTACTGGTATTACATATTAGTATCTGAATTTTAGTGAAAGATTTCTTTTTGAAGCCGTTAATAATGACAATTGCAAGTGTATTTTCGGATGTAAGGAGCAAGGGAAAGGGCAAGGAAGTTCTTGAAGAGAACTCGCCCTTGCTGCCAAGCTCGAAGAATGAGAATGGAGAGTTTAATGAATTTAATGGAGCTTCGTTTCCCGGCGCTGTGTTCAATCTCTCAACCACAATTGTGGGAGCTGGAATTATGTCTCTTCCAGCCACCATGAAAGTGTTGGGTTTGGTGCCAGGAATAGTTATGATTGTGTTTTTTGCATTCCTAGCTGAGGCTTCAATAGAGTTGTTGATCAGGTTCAGTAGAGTTGGGAAGTCAGTTTCTTATGGTGGCGTTATGGGTGATTCTTTTGGAAAAATTGGGAGGATGCTGCTTCAGATTTGTGTGGTTGTAAATAATGTTGGAGTGATGATTGTCTATATGATTATAATTGGTATGGAACCTTATTCTGGTTGCTTTACTTTGATTATGCACCTAAAATATGACTATTTATGATTGCTTGGGCTTTTCTATTCATGAGAAGTACTCAATCATCTTGAAGAATTGCAAGCTTGTAATAGATTTATAGCAGCTCTCTTCGAAATTTTGTGATTCAAACAAATGATTTCATTGAATTTCCTACTTGTTGGCTATTTTATGAATTGCTTGTGAAGCTATCACATCTCAAAAAACTTTTGTGCTCCTTTATATTGTTGATAAGCTGACTTTGTTCATGTACAACAAAGGATAAAAAATATGTTGGTGGACGAGTTAATAAATTGATTCTCTAAGTACTATGAAGGAAAAGTGTTTGACCCGAAGCTTACATTGAAACTACTTCTCCAAATCATTTTGTGAAGAATAGCTTCAATTGGGTTGAATATAAATGAAAGAAAAATGATTATTCTTTGTGCTGACCTTAACTTTTTGGAATACGGCTAATGGTGATTGTAAACTTGTTTGCTTGAGGTGATTACTTAGATGAGTTAAATCTACTTAAAGTATACTTAGTTCTGCAAATATATGGCTGCACTGGTCTAAATTTAACTGTTTAAACAAACCATTGCTAAACTTAAATGTATTCATAGCTAGAAGAAGGTATTGAAAATCCGTCACTCAATATTTGCTAATAGATTTTTATCCAGATTTATTATTTGTGCTGATTCTACTAACCTAATAATCTTCAAAAGATTATCTACCACGTTTATTTCATGATAACACCCTTTTAGCATTTTTCTTCTAATAAATCTCATTAATTTATCATTTTTCAGTTTCATACAATACTCTAATGATAAAATGTTGATTCCATTTTTTTTCTCCTTTTCTCCAATAAGTTTACTTCTACCGTTCAGCAAGGGACATGTACTTATTTCATGATTGATATATCCTGCCATTGTCTTGCTAGCATTCTTATTTTCCTCAAAATTTCCACTACTTTTATCACATTATTGTGCATATGTGTATTGTGTACATTGTTTTAACAATTCTATTGCTCTTAATGGCAAGGTGATGTGCTTTCTGGTACTTCTTCCGGCGGTGTTCATCACTCGGGTGTTTTTGAAGGGTGGTTTGGTGAGCATTGGTGGACTGGGCGTTTCTTTGTTCTTCTTGTAACAACTCTTGCAGTATTTGCTCCTTTAGCAAGCTTCAAGCGTGTAGGCAAGTCTCCTTTTTGTTGAGTGTGATGTTTTGTTTGATTAAATTTTGATACTTGGCACCACTTTCATTGTTTAAAAATATTTTATTAATGCTAATAAGGAGAGTTATATTCCTTTCTGTTGCAGATTCTTTGAGTTACACGTCTGCCTTGTCTGTTGCTCTTGCTGTAGTTTTTGTTGTGATTACTGCTGGGATTGCTATTGTAAAATTGCTGAATGGAAGCATACCAATGCCAAAATTGTTTCCTGTGATACCGGATCTCGCATCTGTTTGGAACCTCTTCACCGCAGTTCCAGTTCTCGTAACAGCTTTTATCTGCCATTTCAATGGTATGCTTTATGTTGTTTGATTTATGATAATGATGAACTTGGTAAAGAGAAATAGTTTTGAGCTAAATTATTTTCATCAAAATTTGTTAGTCTTACATCATTATGGCTTGCTTGAGCCAGTATTTAAATCCCTTCGAGGAAGATGAATGAATAAGTTGGTGAGTCATGAAAGAGTTTGAGGATTTTATTACAGTGAATTAAGTAGAGATCACCTGTTAAATGAGCTGATATACTTCATCAAATTAGTTCATGTATGTTCAAATTTAAAGAAAACGTGATTGTATACAAATTATATGGTGTATATAGGGCTGTCAAGAAGGTTTGCCATTCTCGAACAGCTAGTGTTCGGCTTGTTAGGTATCTCATATTTGTTTGTTCGTTAAGCAAACAAGCCAAACACGAACGATTTCTTTAAGCTCATTTTCGGTCAAAATAATTAAATAAATAATTATTATTATTATAATAATTATTATTATTATTGTTATTATTATTATTATAAATTTTTATGTTGTATTTATTAAAAGTTTGATTTTATTATTTTCAAATAATTTGATCAAATTTTGAGCCAAAAACTAGTTGAAGCAAACAAATGAATTTGAATCGAGTTGAACACGAATATTTTATTCACGAGCCTATTTTGAACCAAAAAATTTTCTAACGAGCAGAGCACGAACCTAACATTGGGCTCGCTCAAACTCAGCTCGTATACGACCACAGGTGTTTATTCACTAATTTTTCTTTTTGTTATTATCTTTTCTCCTTTCTGTCCTCATTTTCTTCAACATTCTCTTTATCTCATGCTTGATTCGTATCTGTGAACTTACAATGACCCTCTGAAATTAATGGTACAATGCAGTTCATAGCATAGACAATGAACTCGAAGACTCCTCCCAGATAAGACCAGTTGTGAGGACATCACTAGCACTCTGCTCTACCGTTTACATAGCCACAAGCTTCTTCGGTTACCTTCTCTTTGGCGAATCAACCCTTCATGACGTGCTCGCCAATTTCGACGAAAACCTCGGCATACCTTACAGCGCTGTTCTTAATGATGTTGTTCGCGTCAGCTATGCTGTACACCTTATGCTTGTATTTCCTATGATATTCCATGCTTTGAGGCTCAACTTGGACGGTCTTCTCTTTCCCAATGCAAGGCCTTTATCTACCGATAATGTCAGGTTCACAGTGATCTCTGTTGCGCTTCTTTCACTCGTGTTTTTAGCTGCAAACTTTGTTCCAAGCATTTGGGATGCCTTCCAATTCACTGGCGCCACTGCTGCGGTTTGCATTGGATTCATCTTTCCTGCTGCGATGACGATTAGGTGAGTCATTATTGCTCAATTTTAACCATCTGCAAGTGATGATGCATGCCATATCAGTTGAGTTTTAGAGCCTCCATGAATTTAGTTGAATTTAGTGTTTGATTAAGGGGTTCTTTGATAGCGCCATATTAATAAGATTTATCAGTTGGATTTAGTAAATCCAGCTAAACCTTAAAATGCACAAGTTCTATGTATTTAAGAAATTTCAGATTTAGGGTCCAAATTTTGCCTTTTATTCATATTAAATCCGGATTTAATAAATTCCAGAGAAGTTGATTTAATAAATCCGGATTTAAGGCTAAATCCTTCCTGTAGCCAAACAACCCCTAAGTGTCATTTATGAAATGCATTGTTTGATTCAATATCATCTAGCATGCTATGTTGTTTAAAATGATGAAATAGTAAATGATGGATATGCCATCAAAAACATAGGTAAGCTACATGGTTGTAAGGATTGTACTGCCAAATTTCTTCACATTAAGATGAAGTTGAATCTTTTTCTTAAATAAAATATCGTTTATTATTGTTTTTCTAGGGATCCACATGGCATTGGAACTTTGAGGGACAAACTTCTATCTGTTCTAATGATTGTGCTTGCTGTGCTATCAAATGGAATTGCCATTTACAGTGATGCCTCTTCTATCTTCAACACGGCCAATGCTTGAACTGAACAGTAAGTTCTTCCGGTTTAAAGAGAGTTCTTATGAACAAATGGGAAACCTGCGTTTGGTTTCCTTTGCTCAATAATGCGCTATAATAAACTAAGTAGTCTCAACACTGTTAGTTGAGATTGATTGTATGGTTATGTATTTCTATGTGCTGCTGTAGATTTTCAATTCTGCTTGCCTTTTTATAAATAATGCTGAGAGGTGAACAATTATGTATTATATATTTTTTTAGACATTCTGTCTTCTTTTGTTTTGTTTTTCAATGCTTCGTTCACAGGTTGAGAAACTAGTGTGCTTGAGAAAATTTTTATTTATTTATTTATTTTGGAAGATTTACATTCATATCATATGTATTTACATATCTAACACCTAAACTTCAATTTTTATATACATACCATCTTACCTGTTATGAAAGGTGCATCACTTTTTAAAAGTTAAAATTGTGGAATTTTTTAATTATATGAAAGTTTTGGGTGTTGTAGATCTAAAGAACAAATTTTAGGTTTTAATGTATAAATACATAAGAATTGGGCTAGCCACGAGGATATTTGTTTGATTTCGTCCAAGGTATTTATTTGTACATTACTAAGGATGCGATTGAGGCGGAAGTGTGGTGGTGGTGTGGAGTTGCATCATAATTTTTTCTATTTTGTAAAATTTGCGATCTCAAAAAATAGTTTTTAGCTGATGTGTTTTCCCTCCAGACTTGACTCCTGCAGTGGTTGTTAGAAATGTGCAGTCTGATTTTTCCCAAAAAAAAATATATAATAGTCGCTGCAATTTTTTAAACAGCCACTTCTTCAGTAGTTTCACAGTTACAGCTGCCCCAAAGAAGAGACCTTAAGAGAGTGATTAATGACTGATCTTTGCTAAATTAGATTTTTTTTATATTATAATTTTTAGTGTAAGATTAATTTTTTTTTAATATTATAAATATTACGTCACGTAAAATATCAATCACTCTTAAATTTTTCATATAGAATAATTCAAACTAAATGATGAGAAATATATACACCAGAAATACCAGCATGAATCTTAAAATTACTAGACAGTGAAAGCAAATGACCAATCAAAGATTGCTCTCACAATTAGGATTAGCTGACGAGTTATAACAAAAAGTTCGATCAGCGGGTCATAACTATAGACCCGATCGCTCGAATTTCATACTTGAGCACCCAGCCGCAGTTGGCCGACTGACCTGTGGCGAGCAAGATCGCCATACGAACGATCTCGACTGACCGACACTTAAATTTAGAAGGCATAGTCTTTACTGTCTGGTTGCCTCAATCAGCCAAACTCAAACAAGTGGCCAAGCCAAATACCGTCATGTTAAAAATTCATATTATAATACAAATATGGTATAAAATCCTTATAATTTATTAGAGCATTAATCATATTAAAAATAGTTTCAATAAGTGTTCTCTCCTTTCTGTAATTGTACAAAATATGCTCCTATAAATAAGAGACAAAAATACGAATAAAGAAGACGGACGCGCTCTCCCCTATGAATTCTATCTAGAGCAAATTCTTGACCTGTCATTCTCTTCTCTCCTTCATCAGCTCTAACTCTTGAGGCGTGTTCACAAATGACAATCTAAAATCTAACATCCTGAAAGGTTGTGCGGTGAGCATGGACATGCCCCAGACAAGAAGCGGAGCTAACTACGACAGAAAAATTTCTCAAAAAGAGATAACACTAATGGAACCCAACAAAGGTACTATGCCACCAGACGTCGATGCATAGATCTAGGGCTTACAAGTCCAAATGACCCTCAAGATGGAGCAGTTCGAGATCTTCCGAGCAGTAATCATCCAAAGGAATGATCAGTTGCCATGTTTCGAGGCGGAACCATAGGGGACCGTCCTCAAAGGCCCCCTCCAGCGAACCCGCCTACCGACACAGCTACGTCTACGCGGGCGAACATGTGATGAGAAGAAAGGATGTGAGTGCTTATGTGGCCACTCGCAGGAGGGGATTTTACTCGCAAAATTAAATAGGCAGTGCCACTGCCCAAGCTAAGGATCCTCACTTGGACTCCTACAAAGGGAGGCACGACCCGATCGACCACGTAGCGTCCTTCAAGTCGTCAATTGGTCTGCTCCAGATCGACAATCCCATAATATGTCGCCTCTTCTTGACCACTCTGAAGGAATTATTGGTTTAAAGTTCTGCCAACCAAGACCATCCCAAATTACTATGAATTTAAGAGACTCTTCATATTGCACTTCTCAAACATACAAAAACCGAGGAAAGACTCAAATACCTTGCTCGACAACAAACAGGCGAGGGTGAGAGCCTACGGGCATATATCACTCGATTCCAGAATGAGATGCTGGAAGTTAGAAATCTAAAGCCCAAAATAGTTGGAACAACTTTGAAGTAAGGAGTCTTAAGCAAATAGATGAGATATGACCTAAATCTATTTAAACCTACTACTTTGCATAAGTATTGGATATGAAAAATGAACACATACTCACTGAAGAAGACCTCCAAGGCTCCCTAAAGGGTAAACCAAAATTGTCCAATCACCCTTCAAAGAAGCGAAAAGAGAGCCGCGAACGGCTAATGACAATCGATCCTCCACCGGTCACCAAAAAAACAACTCTCGATACCAAGAAAAGCGAAGAAGCGACCAAAAGCAACACTCTCATCAACAGTTGGCTCAATATTATAAGCAAATGCATGTTTACAGGGAAATGCAAGGTCCGACACCTCTCAACGTGTCGATGGCCAAAATAGTCCAGACCATCCAAAATAAGGACTACTTTAAGCAGGCCCCACCATTGAAGGAAACCTCGGCCTTACAGAATTCAAAGAGGTATTACCACGAAGGAGTGTACACCTCTGAAAATGAATGAATAACTCATCCACATCAGGAACTCAAAGAGTTTGTTGCAGTCAGTGCACACGCACAGCGACAGGGAAAAGAGCCAGCAGGAGATCCCTCAAATGGACCTGAAAGGGTGAACGAGCTCCATGTAGCAGGGATAATACCTAACATCTTTGGGGTAGGACCCTGCCCCTCTGTTCAAAGAGATGGTGTTCAAGAGAGGTATATTTCATCATACGTATACACAACTATTTACTAATTGTCTTTACAGATGTTGACCCCCCACTGAAGAGGAAGCCCTAAAATGAGGCAACTGTCGTCACAACTTGATCAACAACTACCAGGTGGGTAGTATTATCGTTGAGATAGGATGTTCGGTGAATATCTTATTCAAAATGGTGTTTGATAAGATCGGTGAAGGTCGACCGATTGACAGCGATGACTGGTTCATTGTTCGGATTCTCCGAAGAAAGAAAAGAGAAGCTAGGTCTTGCTTTGTCATCTCTTCGAGAGAACTAGAGAAACAGTATAATAGCTCAGATGATTTCCTCGTGGTAGAGTCTTTGCCGACCTAAAATGCTATATTCAGTTGGCCACTCCTGAACAACTACTAAACCATGACTTCAACCTACCATGTGACAGTAAAGATCTCAGGCGACGGTGAAGTAATTACACAGTCCGAAGGAACTTGGAGTAGTCTAGAAGTTGTTATTTGTGAGAAATCTTGAGCGACCATAAACCGCTCGATATCTCCACTTTTACACAGGATCCGGGAGCCCACTGATAGAGACGCTTCTAGAGCACCCATAAGTGTTCGCGTGGAACGCAGCAGAAATGTTTGGCGTTTCAATCGACGCAACATGACATTGACTGAACATCAGCCCCTACTCTCAGCCAGTCTAACAGAAGTCTGGCCGACCGCCATAATTTCAACTAAACTGATAGTGACAGAGGTGTAGAAGTTGTTGGTGTTGCTACATCCGTGAAGTCCAGTACCCGATGTGGCTATAAAATGTCGTCATGGTTAAGAAAGGCAATGGTAAGTGACAGATGTGTGTCGACTTCACCAACCTCAACGCTGCTTGCCCAAAAGATATCTACCCCTGTCAAAGATTGACACATTGGTGGATGCAATAGTCATATACTCGGTGATAAGTTTCCTCGACGCTTATTCCGACTACCTCCAGATAAAGATGCACTAACCGACGTAGAGAAAATGACAACAGCACAAGACATATATTATTTTAATGTAATGCCTTTTAGGCTTAAGAATGCAAGAGCGACCTATCAACGTCTCATGGATGTAATTTTCACTAATAAAAAAGGAAGGAAACATTGAGGTTTATGCCGACGATATTCTAGTTAAAATTAAGTCAGCCGAACAGCACATCAAAGATCTGAAAGAAACCTTAGAACACTCTGAAAATTCAATATGAGATTAAACCCCTCCAAGTGCACCTTCGGGCGTTGATCAGGAAGTTCCTCGACTTTCTATTAACTTCGGAAGGATTAAAATCCAATCCAGAGAAAGTGCAAGCAAGCCTAGAAATGATGCCCTCGCAGAGTACTAAGGAAATTTAGTAATTAATTGGTCCAATAACCGAGCTCGGCCGCTTCATCCCAAAGTCAGGTGACAAGTGTGTAGCGTTCTTTAAAGCATTAAGGAAAAATTAACTTTTTGAACGAACGACCGAGCGTGAGGAAGCCTTCATAAACTTAAAAGTTTCCGTAGTATCCCCATCACCGCTATAGAGCCCAAATCTAGCAGAAGAGCTGTCGGTGTACCTTGGAGTCGGACAAGAGGCAGTAAGCTTAGTTCTGGTCCAAGAGGAGGCAGGAAAGTAGTAACCAGTCTACTACATGAGCCTAGTGCTTCACGGAACCGAAAACAAGTACTTGATTATGGAAAAACTAACATTTGTTTTGTTTATTTCTGCTCGCAGGCTTCAACTGTACTTTCAGATTCATCTGATCCGGGTCATCTGGACCGTCCATTGAAATATGTAGTCATGCAGCCAGAGCACTCCTATCATTTGTTGAAATAGGCGGTAGAACTCGGCGAATGCAACATCACCTATATTCATCGAACGGCATTCAAAGCCCAGGTAATCACAGACTTCTTGGCTGACCTTTCCACGATAGAAGATTCGGAAGAGGGAATCACCACTGAAAACAGAATGTCGATCCTATACGTCAATGGTGCCTTCAAATGGGCAACAACGGGACTGGAGTTGTTCATATGCAACCTAGCCAGAGAGCATCTCTACCAGACGATCTTGGTGGAGTTTGATGTCACAAACAATCGGACATAGTATGAAGCGTTAATTGTTAGGCTCTGCATGGCCTATGAAATAGGTGTCCGGAACATTCTAGTAAGGTCTGACTCCTTGCTAGTCGTGAATCAGGTTAACAAAGAATTTGAAGCCAGCGACAAGCCAATGGACAGATACCTTGTCAAGACAAAAAAAGAAAATTGAAAGATATAAGAGCTTCCGCATTGAGCACATCAACCGGGGGGACAATCAGGTCGTTGATATCCTCTCCAAATGCATCAATTTGGGAGGAATACCCAGAAAACTTACCAGGCCAATGATCGACAAACTGGAAGCCATGAAGGTAGTGGTCAACAGGAACAAGAGTTGGATGGATCCATTTATCCACTATATGGAAAATGGAAAAGCAGAATAAATCATTGAAGATCTGAGGCATTTAAAATTAAAATGGTCCTGTACCTGTTAATCAGTAGAAAGTTATTCAGGAGGTTGGTTACTTTGGTATACCAAAGGTGCTTGAAAGAGAGTGAATTCCAAGATGTGCTCTGGGTGGTGCATTCCTGAAAATGTGGCAGTCACTTCGGAGGAAAGACTTGACAAGGGTACTTCTAATCGAGGCTCCTAAAGGATATGGCGAATTTCTCGAGAAGGTGTGGGTAGTGTCAAAAATATGCACCTTTACAACATAAGCTGGCTTGAAAGCTGCAGCCAATACTCAGTCCTTGGTCATTCGCCATATGAGGACTTGACATTCTCAGACCTTTTCCTCCATCTAAAGGCTAGAGAATGTTTCTTTTGGTAGCGGTCAATTATTTTCAAAATGGATCGAAGCAAGATCACTCACTCAAAACAACACAGAAGTAGTCTGAAAATTCAAATGGTCTAATTTGATCTGCAGATACGGATTGTCGCTCCTAGTCATCATGAACAATGGGACTCAATTTGAGGATCAACAAGTAAAAGACCTCTACCCAAAACAAGGGATTGATCTGAAGCTAACCTCGATCCATCACCCTAGAACAAACGGGAAGGTTGAGGCAGCTAACATACTCATCCTAAACCTATTAAGAAAAAAGGTCGCTAGGCGGCCTTCTACCGTTAGTGCTCTAGGTGATCCGAAGGATGCGTGTTACGGTGACCGGACAAACTACGATTATGGCATGTAGGTCGTGTTACCGGTCAAATATGATCATCACAACCAAAGGGCGTTACAGCCTACTCATTCGTCGGAGATGATTTGTCCATGTGGCAGCTGGCTAACATTGAAGGGGTGATGTTAGCCCTCGACCTTGCAGAGGAAACCCAAACCAGATCAGCACTCCGACAAGAGGATATTTAGAGGCAAACCACTCGCTATTTTGATAGACCGGTTCGAGAGAGGACATTCTTTTTAAGAGATCTAGTCCTAAAGATTATCAATTTAGTAGCACGCAGACAAGCATTCGATAAGTTGGACCAAACTTTAAGCGGGCCTTACATTGTTTACCTATGCATCTCAGCTGCGGTTTATTGACTAATGACATACGCTGGAAAAGGAACTCCCACGTACATTGAGCAGAGTCTATTTGAAGAAGTTTTTTTCTTAGTAAAACTTTTTGTTTTACAAATTTATTCCTTATATACCCGAAGGGAAGTGTTGTTAATTATTTTAGTTTTGGTTCAATGCAATAAAAAACAATCTAATCCTTATCTCAAAGTCTTAGTTCCTAAGATACTCAGGAAACCTGATCTGGCCAAATTCTGCCGAGCGATTGTCCTTTCCAATCAAACTAAGTCGAATTGAGCAGAGGTTCGAGAGGCACTGCTAATCGGTCAACCACAAAGATAATCAGTACAACAGAAATAAGAAACCACAAATAAGAAATTAAGAGAAAAATAAAACATAACTGAGATAAAAAAAGGTAATTTTATTCCAAATGAAAGGTACAAAACACCTTCGACACATACTAAGTACATACCTCACAACTCCTTAAACTGAAGAGACAGCTGATCCATAGCATGAGTAATGACCGACACCACGGAAGAGAGAGTACATTTTCATTCATAGGACAAGCACACCCCTCTACATAGAGCGCCTCGTGGCTAAGAGGTTGGTTTGGTCCGCGCGGCTCTCTCCAAAAAAAGCTGGTTTGGTCCACTTTTTTCTCCATAGCCTTCTCATGTGTAAAAAAAGGTCACCCAAAGATATGAAAGATATGAAAGAGAGATAAATGCCTCGGCATTTTGGACACAAAGGAATCCATCGCCATGAAGACCTGAGTTGTCTGAATCTTTTGAACCCCCCTCAATTTGACGAGGGCAAGAGGCATGAGAATACGTTGTCCAGGCAATCACCTCTTGCCAAGAGATCCAGTCGGGTCCTTTGCGATTGGGCCTAAGAATTCCTTCACACCCTGAACCCTTTGCTTGGAAAGCAGAATATGGTCGTGAGTGAAAGGAATC
The DNA here is from genome assembly GCA_022702705.1 of Papilionanthe hookeriana x Papilionanthe teres. NCBI lineage: Eukaryota > Viridiplantae > Streptophyta > Magnoliopsida > Asparagales > Orchidaceae > Papilionanthe > Papilionanthe hookeriana x Papilionanthe teres. The sequence goes on from CM040421.1 coordinate 5,240,352, forward strand.
CTTGCCCACACTCTCGCAGGGTTCTAGCTATCTACCGTGATGATAGACAGTCATAACGAGCAGGAGCAAAACCTGTCACCACCAGAGGCGTCATGTCTTTCTCTCGAAACCCTGGGTAAGGAAGGGTCTGAAGCCATAACGACCCACACGGTAGACGGCAATGGCCAGACGAACGCATTTTCCTCCAGAGGAAATGAGTTTAGCAACCCTCTAGAAGCCCACCCTGTCTGTTTGCGGAAAGGGTCTCTGCTCGGACATCTAACTCGACTCACAAAAAACCCTCCCCTTTGATGCATGACTCACAAAAGAATTTAAAAATGGTGGTGTTAGTCTCAAGACTGCGAGAACCCGCATCAATGGAAAGTCTTCTCTACCACCGGCTGTGTAAGGAGCTCTCCGACCTCTCTCCACCCTCGCAAGATCGATGCATATGTTGAAATTGCAAGGACACCATGAACCTCTCTCCCCTTTATATAGGGAAAGAAAAGTCCACTATTTTTGGGTGGAACACCTAATGAAACATTGCTAACTCAGTGCATTTATGGGACATCAAGTTGCCTCATTTCCTAAAATGGAAACAAAACATCACCATCAAGCTGCTTTTGATGCATCATAGGTTCTAAAAAAAGGCATTAAATGTGGAATGATCCTAAGAACTAAGGAACTGGGCTCGCTTGGGTATGTTTTCAAACCCTTGCCTGATACTCGCGGAACGTGGGATGGCCAAAAATGACCAATCGACGGTATCGCAAAAAGATCTAAAAAGTCCATCCGTCGACAGAAACGCCCCCGTAAGACCTATAGGCCAGAGCACTGATACATCTAAAATATATAATTAATTTTAAGTACATTTTTATACCTATTTTTGATGATATTGCACTTTAATGGAAGGTATTTTTGTATTTTTCTTACATGTATGATTAAAATAACTAATTATGATAAAAATGAGCAAAAGATGATCAAATTTGGAGCAAAAATAGGCTATGTGAAAATTTGACCTGTAGCGGCTAAGCGCCGCATGGTTGGCGCATAGACGCATAGTTTAAAAATACGAATTAAATCAAATTTGGGTGTCATTTTCAAGGGATGTTTGAAGCAACTTTTGGTGGTAACATCCTTAACTTACTTTAGGCGGCATATTTGAATGAAGAGATGCATTCTTTAGTGGATACATTTAATTTGGACTCCAAAGCACCTTATGGAGAATTATTAAAAAATGAAGACTTTAAGATCAGAAAGGGCCGCCACACCATAGTTTGGAAGAAAAATTTTGGCTGGAGAAGTTGGAGAAAAGCTTGAAGTTGTTTCCAGGGAAAGAGGAAGAAAGAGAGTATTCTTCTTGCCAAATTTTCTTTACTCTTTTACTTTAAGTTATCATAGTTTGTATTAGAATTTAGGAGAGTCAATCCTCAAAGTTAGGCGCCAACATCTGTAGAGTCTTTTAGTGGAAAGAAAATCTTCAGAGGAACTTGCAGAGTCTTGTGGAGAGGATTTTCAGATAAGTATTTATCTTTATTTTTACATTTGGTTTTTAAGTAAATCTTGTTGTGTTTTCACTATGATTTCTACTTTCAAATCAAGTTGTGTTTGTGTTTTCTCCATGAGTTCTGAGTAGTTTTCTTTATCTTTTTCCTTTTAAATGATAATGTAATTAAATTATGGAAGGAAGTTGTGTGAAGTATATAAGTTTAATGTTGGAAGAAATTGTGATGATTTATTTCCTTGCACTTAATTTACTTCATGATTTGGCAAATTAAGATGTTAAAATTTATTGAGAGATTATGTAAGATCCAATGCGATATTGTCTCAATCAACAATTGGAAAGAATCACATGCAATTGTATGGGTGAGAATTGTAGTCCATAAAATTGAATGCAAATAAATAGGGAGAAATATTTTAATGAAGAGTAAAATTAGAGGTCTTTAGATTGACAGGCTAAAGCCTCCTAATTTGGTTTGAGGTGAAAAATTTTGCATGAGATGTTAGCCCCCAGGTGGAGGGAATAGAGGGAACTCTAGAGTGAGAGCTGATATCTTCCCTGCCTAACCCATCTACAATATTTCAAAGCTTCAAATTAACCAATTTTCTTTATAGAACCGAGTAAGAGTAAAGAATATAATTGCTCATATTTGGCACAACACATTTAAATACCTCCACAATGAAATTCCATAATTATTATTGATTCATTAAAAAAGGAAAAAGATATTTTATTCTCATTGTTTTCATATCGTTTCTAGAGTCTTGTTAATTTTAGTTGCTTTCTTTATTTTTTTCTTAAATAAAAAAATTTCAGAAATAATTTTCAAATTATCTATTTTAAAACATATTTTAAAAAATCAATTTAAAAAATAAAAATTTAATTTTCTTATTTCATTATATTTTTAGACATTTCCCTGTGGGTTCGATATCTCGGGGCTTAATCAGAAAGTCTAATATTACTTGATAAACGATACGTATACTTGCGTAGAATCTCATATTATAAAATAATTAAAATATATCTCTTATTTGCTTTGGAATCAAGTTTTTGGCGTCGTTTCTAGGGGAAGAGATATTATCATTGAAAAGAAATATAAAGTGAAAAACGTAAGCATAAATATTTGGGGATCAATCACCCAGGTCGTTTCCCCTGCTCACCAATGGCGAGGTTTGCCATGAGCAGTCGGGATCCCTCTAGAGCCCTAAGTGGAAGCCCCTCCCCCCTTCCACATGTGATGACAAGATCTAGCGAGCGACAAAGTATAAAGACTTGCACAAGCGGGCAAGACCAGGGTAAGTCTCTGGAAAATCCAGAAAAATCACCGAGAGACCCAGCAATTCTAGGAAAGTTGATCGTCTGTCGCAAAATCAATTGGGAAACTTCGATGCCTTCCGGCTGTGAGCTGACGGGTAGTTTGAATTGTGGATTACCCAGGAATGACTCTCTCCTCACTAGCGACGAGATCCACAAAAGGGTAGCAAAAGTCCTCCCGAATACTCTGGTTGTCACCCTCTTAGGTAACAACAAGATCTGTGCTGGGAGGAGAATCAATCGGGGCCAGTATCTGCTCAAAAAATAGCCTGGCATAAGTGAACGGAAGAAATAAGAGTCCACCGACCAAAGTGCAATGATTAAGTCGGTTTCTTGAACCCACCTGCCAACTTTAGAGCAAGCTTCTCTAAAGGCCAGTGTCTTGGGAAAAACAAAAAATTTTGCAACAAGCCCAAGTAGCAAAGGTAATCATAAAAAAGCAAAAATGTTTCATTTCATTAATATGTAAAGAATTATAAGCCTTTTTGTGTAACACTAACAAGATTTCAAGCTAAAAAAAGGGGGGTGGAGGAAAATGATTCTCTCCTATCTACAGGGCCTTTAATGTGTGGCTGATCCCTCCTAACCATTGGAGTCAGCCTCTCCTTACGAGGCTTCATCTGATTTTTTGGGGATCAAGGTAGATAAATTGTTTAGGTTGGAGTACTTGGGGTCGATCAAACAATGATGAACGTATTGTTGGTTAGCAAGTCCACATCGTGCCTAAGCTCAACCGCCAAGCCATACTCATACTCTTCTTTAGAAACAGATGAGGCAACCTTCTCCTCCAGCTTGGCAACCTTCTTCTCCATGACAACTATGGTACTAGAGGATTCTTGGTTGACCCTCTTCGATTCGTAAAAATTGACCTGTAGGAGGTCTCAATCGTCTCGGAGCCTCTTCAGGTTGGCCTCCAGGGTGTCCTCATTTTTTCGAGCTCCATCCAATGATTCTTCCAACTTGAGCATGGTCAGCCCTAAAAAATGGGCACTCTACACCTCCATTAGATGCCACAGAAGTTCTGAAGAAGTTTCTGATGGAAAAAATCCCTTAAGCTACAACCATGCTCCCTGGGCCACAACATATCAAACAAAGACAGGGGCAAATCTCTATTTTTCTCTATCGATGGGAACTAGTACGAGGACCAATCCAAAAGGTTGAATTGTCACTGACATGGGAACTAGTTCAGGGACCAATCCAACAGCCTGAATCCCCAACCATATCTTCCCCTCGCTTCTGCCCATGGTCTCCCAGTCGAAAAACTTCCTTGGTTCTCTTAAAGGGAAGAGGACATGGGACCTCTGTGTCCTCCATCTGATCCTTCCGACACCAACATTTCATTGCCATATAAGGAGAGAATGAGGTCAACGCTCCCGTCGAGGATCTGGCCAAAGTGGTGGGAGTGTTTTGGCCAGATTTCTCTCTCTTAGACAAAGCAAAGTAGGACCCAGCTCGCAAGTTCGATAGAATCATGAAACTCGACAATGCACCAGATGGTGTGCCTACTCTTGAAGAAGAAGGTTCGACAGTAGCAGTCTCATCTTGGATTCTCTTAGAGACAGAAGCTCTCCCATCCCCTTCCCCTGCACCAACAGAACGAGAAGCACATTTTTGGACAATAGCAGCAACCTTATTAGTCACCTTATCTTGAACAACAACACTATAAACAAAGATGGAAATAAGGCATCTCGAGGCCATGCTAGGAGAGGGCAATTCCTCGTCCCTTAGAAAATTACCTAATTTCATGAAACATTTCTGCTTCTGACTTTTAGTGGCTAGCTTTTCATTCACCACCTTCGCCCAGACCTCCTCTACAATGCCTGAGTTATGCCACTGCTGACCCTTCATCTTACCTCTCAACACACAGGTAAGCATCGCCTCGGCAGTGTATTGTGGTACCAAGTTGTGAGGACCAGTTAGCATCTCCAGGGCAACAATCATGGTCTCTGGAAGAGACCTCAATTTGGACACCGTACACCGTAACCGTTCAATCTGGATTCCCCAGGAACCAAAACAGAAACTGACCGAGAACTTCTTCTTCCAATTCTTTATTTTATTCTCCACTCCTACCAAGTGGGGTTTCTTGCCCGGTGAAAACAGAGTGTAGCCCTCCCTATTGGCCTTAAATGAGATAATAGATCTAAAGTGTTTGATTGACCATGCAAGATTCTCCCGCCTACAGATGTCATGATCGCGGCTATTGAATTTGACATCATTTGCATTGGGTCACCCTGTACGTATTGAAGTCACTCTGGAGCTCGCAGCGCAGAAGAAGTTGGAGGCCATTTCTGAACTGGTTTCGGTAGACGACCAGGTCGATACCCAAAAGATCTATGGCTCAAACCGACCTTGCAACTTATGAAGGCCTATTGTCGTTATGAACATACCTTTCCTGCAGCTCTCTCACCTCTTCCTCTGTCAGCAACGAAGATTGATGCCTCTAACCGAACTGAATAGAGTAGGTGAGTACTTAGAGGCCATCTCATAAGGAAAATGTAGAAATGGTTGAGGGACGATGGAAGAAGAGAAGACCAAAGGAAAAGAAAGGAAGGTAAAAGCGTGTAAAGTGAAAATAAGCAGCCCCTTTTCTTTTTTATAAGGTGGGCGCATAAAAAGGAGAATCACATGATAATAAGTGGCACACCAAACTTCATTTCAAAATTTATTAAAATCCCATTTTACTATGAATAATATTATTACATGCCTCAAACAAAGTGTTTGATAATGGGGTCTTCCATGACCTCAAAGGGGATATACCCCCTCAACTTCCGGAGAACTAACTCTCTGCCCAACCAAATCTGATCAACTTGATTAGCTTCCTAGTTTAACTTTAATAGATTTAACAACTCGCAAAGTGCCTCCATCTCAAGCACACCTCGAAGAGCACACCTCAATGAGCGACAAGCTCCATCTACAGAGCCGCTACTTTGGCATCCAGGTGAACAGATAGCTCTCGCAAAGGATCCACAGCTGAACTGCCGAAAAATCTCTTGGGAGGGCCGACCGACGCCACTAGAAATCCGATCTAGCCTGCCTGCTCCTCAGTGATGCGTAGGGCTTTGTTTCCCCGCTGGTCTTTCTAGTTGGAGATCTATCTCGAGCGAGGGTTTGGGAGACTAATGAACTACCGGGGCCGACGACGGTTGAAGCCCAACATATACGACTTGAGGACCGACCACCTCAGCAATACAAAATTTCACGACATCTTTTGACGTGCCTCAATCCTGGAGATCCCCTGACCTGACCAATTTTTCTATGAATCTTTATGTGGAAGAGAGATTCTCAAAATCTCTCTCTCCCTCTTGCGTCGAGCTACCTCCTCTTTCCTGTAGCATCGCCTAAGGAAGGAAAGTGACAACCACTCCTTCCAGCTCCTTTTTGCTCGCCTCGGTCGAAAAGATCGGCTAGCCCTTAACGTTCAAGCCCAGACCAGTCTACAAATCTTCTTAACGAGGCATCCTCAGCGACTGGCCTTCAACGTCACCAGATAACTCGACTACGTTGACCTAGTTAGGCTTGGCCCTTGCCCATTTTTCCTTCATTTTCCTCTTTGTTGAGGAAGAGATAAAAAATTTTGCCTTTGTAAGCCTCTGAGGATCCACAACGTCTGGTTCGAACCATCAGTCATAACGCTCTTCACATATAAAAAGAGAAACTGGCAACAAATTATATAAGGCTCAGTTCATGCCCATTTATAAAGCACACAATGTACGGAATCCCAAGGGAAGTTAAATGTTCAATCAATCCATGAATATAATGCTAACATTTTTTAATAAATTTCCTTGTCTTTATTATAGTTGTCTCTATCAAGGAGCAAGAAAACTCGGTGGACTAATATGTATACACCATAAATACCAGCACGAATCTCAAAACTACTAGATGGTCCAACTAACGGTTGAACGATCAAAGCATCCAACCAATGAATGATTGATTGCATGATTAGGATCAGCTGACACACTATGACAAAGGGTTCTACCAGCGGTTCATGACTACAGTTCCGACCGCTCGAAGTGTGTATAGGAGCACCAGACTGCAGTTGGTCGACTGACATGTGGCAAACGAGATTGTCATATGACTGAGCGCCTCGACCGATTGACACGCACTTTAGAAGGCATAGTTTCCACTCGGTCGGTTGCCTCAATGAGCCAAACCTTGATAAGTAGGACCAGGCAATTACCGTCATGTTAAAAATTCAAATTATAATATAGATATGATATACAATCCATATAATTTATTAAAGCTGTAATCATATTAATAATTTTATCCATAACTGTTCCATCATTCTTATAATCATACAAAATATGATCTTATAAAAAAGAGACAAATATGAATAAAGAGACGAACTCGCTCTCCCTTCTGGATTCTCTCTACAACAGATTCTTGACCCGCTCTACTCTCTTTTCTTTCCTTCACTCTACTCTAACGCGGGAGGCGTGCTCACAATGACAACCTGGGATCTAAAGGAAAATAAGTAATCACAAGATTTCCTGATAATATTTTGCATAAATAATTTTGAATGATGAAATTCAATAAATTTTAAAACGATTTAAATGTCATTCCATCAATTTTATATTTTTTATATTCTTCATGAGTAATTAAATATTATTAAAATTGATTAAAGTCAATTCAATTCGCATATAAGAACTTTTTGTTTTCTTTATTCAATATTTTATGCTGCAAATAACTAGTAAATAATTAGATTGCCTCCATTAATATTAATATGTGAACAAGTAATCATTTTAATTTTATAATTTAACAATCCTAATAATTTCATTTACGTAATTTTTGGCAATCAATGATTTGCAGAGAGATGTAAAGTATATAACACTGGACATATGCTGATGCTTACCAGAGCAAAATAACAATTATGTAGTGATAATATCCCTTTATTCATTTGTAGGCACCGAATTAAATATTTTAGCATTTCCCTTTTGAGAAATTTACATTTTACACCACTCTTCTGTATTTACATATCTAACACCTAATTTGATATTTACATTTAATGCATAGTAATAGTCGTGCTTTGGATGTAACGACAAAGATTTGGGTGTCTTGTATGTAAATAGGAAAGTTTTGGTGCTAGATATGTAAATATAAAATTGTGTGGTATGTAAGGAAATGCCCCTTCTCCTTTTTTTATGCATAAATTTAAATATTCAACTTTTATTAACTAATCTGTCATAAGGAACAAAATTGAACTGACAGATGAAATAATAGTAGAAATTTTCCTTAGTTTTAAAAGCCTCTCTAAAAAAGATGAGACACTAGAGTAATATAGAGGGGTTTCATTTCATAAAACCTCCAAGAAAATTAGAATTTTGAATAAAAAATATTTTTGATATAAGGCACGTGATCTTGATTTGGATTTCGTGATTTTTATATTTCTTTTTTTACATTTTGAGGCATTTGACTAATAGAGTCCTAATTAAACACGTCTCTTTTTTTTCTTATTAAACAAATATGTATTTGGCAGAGGCCCAAATATCGATTTTCTTATGCGCTACAGCCAGGTGATGGAGGTTTGACGCCATGTGTTTATATATTCGAGATTCCCGCGCTACGGGAGATCGAACCCGTGACTTAAGAGGACTTACAGAGAACCCAGCCAACTAACCGGCCACAACTTGCTGCACAAATACGTCTCTTGTAACCATTTATGTGTCTACGTCTATCACTTTCTTCTCAACTTTCGCCATCATTCCTATATGGAATGAAAAAAAGCCAAGAAAGATATTGGAACACACAAGAAATGATATTTTCAATCAAGAGAGGAGGAAGACTACATGGGTATTAATAGCAAATTCTTCTAAGGTTGTTGATGACTAATGCTTGGTTTGGAGAGTCTTTCATCAAGTTGTCAAGACAAAACACTTACAGTTAAGGAGAGTTGAGGAGTAGGGGGAAGAAAGAGAGAAATATTCTACCATTGTAAAATAAATTATAGGGTATATAATGATTAATTTTTAGAGCCTACATACACTTTATAGAGAGCAAATGAATGATGGTTCGGAAAAGTATACGATGTTATAGTGATCTTATATATAAGATTATAGAGAATGATGAGAATCAATTAAATTCTAAGTTAATAGTAATTTCACACTTAAGTGGAGTATAATTTATGATATTAATCCTTTAACTAAGACTGTCATAAAAATATCTTGCTTTCCTTTTTATTGAAATATCTTTATTTCTCAATATTAGCCTCCAATTTGTGCACCAATTACTCCCAAAAAAATGATTAAAGATAGATTGAAACATAAATGAGAATACTATAAGGCAAGACAATCCAATAGCTTCGATGAATTTCGAAGTCTATGAAGTTGATGTTGGGATATACAAAATGCAAAAAAAGGTAAGTTTATGGGTATATATGACTTAAATGATGATGGTTACACGGACACTTTAATATTAAAGTTATCATTAGAAATTATTCTATCATTTTCGGATGTATCTCAAACTAATAAATGAGTTATCTCTTTTTGTTTTCATATACAATAGATTTGAAATTAAAAATTCATATTATGGAGAGCACGTAGATTAACTCCTATGCTATAAAAGCCAATGCCTAAAATTACCTTCAATTTAAAAGCTTTTGATATGATCTCATAATACATGAGTCTGCCCTATGAATTTAGAAGTTTAGAAACTTATAAAAGCAAAAAAAAGGATTAAGCAAGAAGTTACTTTTCTACATATTGAAGTACTTTTAATTCAAGATAAGAAAATTAAGAAAATATTTTTATATGACTATTATACTTCTAAAGTATACTCGTGAAGTTTTCATGCAACAAAGTTAGTGCAATCAAATATATTTAGGATTAAGAGTTATGAATCAAAATACAATTGTACTTTTATATCAAGAAACCATCAATGGACTCAATCCTGATTTATTAAGCATTTAATTTGTAAAATCCCTTAAGTAAAATGAAGTTGAACTCTTAAACATCGAGTACCTTTTGGTGTAATGGTTGGAAATTCAACAGAAACTCTAAAGTTAAGTGTGCTTGTGTTAGAGCATTCCTAGGATGAGTGTCCTCTTAGGAAGTTACATAACGAGACAAAACAGTGAGGCCATTAGGCCAATGAGGACAATATTTTGATGGGCGAGAGTTTGGACTATTACAAATGGTATCAGAGCATTAGATTTGAAGAATTAATTTGTAATAAAAGTCATAGGAATGATCAATAGATGAGTGATAGAGCTTTTAGTAGTTTAAGATTACTTTTTATACATTTTTTTCTATGTATATTATATTAATTATTGCATGTGCATGCCAGGTGCAAATACTAAAAATTTATGAACCCCTAATATTAGGATGTGATAGATGGTTAGAGTTTCAGTCATGTTGAGGATATATAGAGCCGAATGGGAGCTATAATGTCAAATTCTATGACACAGATTGATGTTGGCCAAATTAATGGATGATTCTTAGTTTAGAATGTCTACATTGAGAATAGATGAGGAAGATTGACATTTGAAGTTTTTCTACAATTGAAACGACCTTGTTTCAAGGTGCAGTAGAGCCCCAAGTAGTTGAGCAATGGCTATTACCCCTAGTAGTGTTTCTATTTGATGGTGAAATTGACCGTTGGTGGTTAGGGCAACAATGGGAGAACTTTCATGGAAAGTTGCATACTAAGATTACTTGAGAGCAATTTATTTATACTTTTAGAGATTAGTTTATACCTTTATCAACCAGATAAAAGATGTAGAAGCTTTGCTTTAAGATTTGTTCAGGGGAGCAAAATAAGAATATATTATGAGGCTAACTTTATTTCATTAATGACATATGCTCTACAGTTAATCAGTACTAAAGAGGAGTAGTGCTAAAAATTTTTTAGAGGACGCAATGATAGTTTAACACACCCATTTATTTCATTCAAGATCAAGGATTTCATTGAGTTAGCAGATATGGAAAAATTGATAGAGAATAATTTGATATCTACACAATAAAATATCAATGTGAGCCAAAAAAAAAATAGAGGAAATATGAGTGTTGTCAGTGCAAGAAGAGTCAGTTTGGTTCATATGACCCTGAGAGATATTTTACAATTTACAAGAGCAAGGGTTCGTCTATCTTAATGACTGGTATTATATTATGCGCTTTATGTGGAAAGAGCATCGTAGTCAGTGTTATTTATTTTCTGAGAGTGTTTCAAGTGTGTTCAATTTGGGCATAAGATGGCGCAGTGTCCATAGAGGCATCTGTGAGTAGATCAAATGCTCGAGTAGATCAACGAGGATGATAAATAACAAATAAGAGTCTCACTAAGATTTTTCAATGAAGGATCATCTAGTACAGGCTGTGTGAGCTTTACTAACATGCAAACTAGAGAGAGCTAGAGAGTTTATTGTTTTAGTTGCTACGGTTCAGCTCAATTTATGTTTACCATTTAACTCAGCAAAAAGCTAAGATGCATAAGAAGTTATGACATGTACAATTTTCATTTCTGAATAGCCATGTAGAATTTTATTTGATTATGAAGCTAGTTATAGATTTATATATAAAAGAACTATTCCTTGTTTGAATATACTTCATGTTGCTTTAGCTTCTAATTTATTTAACCTTTTAACCACATATATTATTTCATTGCTAACAAGGTTATAGTTGTGATATTGAGATTTCAGATAAAATATTAGAGTTTGAGCTAATTGTACTACATTTGACTAAGTTTGATGTTATCTTAAGTATGGATTGGTTGAGTAAATACGAAGATTATATTAGATGTAATTAGACGAGAGTGACTTTATATAGTAGTGATGAGATATTTTATTTTAAGGGTGTCAGAGCTGTCCAATCACCTTTGAAATTAGCTCTATAAATTGATATATTATTTGTGAAGGGAAATGATATATTTTTTTTGGTTATGTGAAAGATGGGAGTAAAGCTACTATGGCTATTAAGGAGGTTCATTTATTTAGGGAGTTTTTAGATATTTTTTTGAAAAGTTGGTGAGTTTATCAGTAAGGAGAGAAGTGGAGTTTCGTATTGTGATTGTGTTTGATACATCTTTTATTGCAAAGGCTCCTTATAAAATGAAAAAAAAAATATTTGCAATAGTTGAAGGTGTAATTGCGAGAGTTATTTGATGGAAATTTTATTAGGCCAAATGATTCTTCATGGGGTGCACACGACTTGCTTATTAAGAAGAAAGATGGGTATCAATTACAGAGATTTGAATAAAGTGTTCATCAAGAATAAGTATTCATTGCTCGGGATTAATAATTTTTTTTATCAATGTAAAGCTTCATCTATATATGAAATTGAGATAGAGGAAATTGTTAGAGCTGATCAAGGACAATGATTTTAGCATTATATATCAACCTGGTAAGGCTAATATGTTAGTTGATGCTTTGAGTGGGAATTTCATTAGTATGTTAGATGAGACACTAATTCAAGAGATAGATAAATTGGAGTTAGAAATTATTCATTTTGCTGATATGGATGCAATAATTTTACAGATAATTGTTCAAGCTTTTTTATAAGGGAGAATTAAAAAATCTCGGAAGTTAGAGATGAGTATGTCAAAATTAGTTGATCAAATTCAGTCAAGAATGAGACCTAAGCTACATATAAATAGTTATGAGGTCAACTTTGGGTTCCTGCTAATGGTGATCTAAAAAGAGAGAAATTGCGTTAATGATGATTTGATAGGAGAAACTATGAGATTCGTTATTCACCCAGATGTAATATGATTTGAAGTTGATATTTTAATGGTTAAAGTGTTAGGTGACAGAGTTTATTTCAAAATGTGAGACTTGTCAAATTGTGAAAGTAGAACATTAGAGACATTGAATTCTAACAAACTTTGATTATTCCTGAGTGAAAGTGAGAGGATATCATTATGATTTTGTTATGTGTTTTTCGATATTTAGGCAGGGTCATGATGCAAAATGAGTGGTGGTTGATTGATTGATGAAGACTGCATATTCTTTTCCTATAATATAAAATTGATAAAATTATGCCTACAAAAAAATATACAAAAATATTACTTGAAATAATTATGTAATTATTTTATTATTAATATTATAATCATTTCATTAGATATTATAACATGAAATTTTTTTAATATTTTCTATACCAAATATACTAGATTTATGATTTTCTTTAAATGCATATGTGACACATATTTTTATTTATATTGTTATTTAATAAAATGTATTTTAAAATATATAGAAGATATAAATTAATTCTTTTATTAATATTATAAACATTAAATAAGGGTTAGTCAATAACTTAAAATAAATTATAACTAAAATATAATTTTGTTTAAATAAAATGTGATTAAACTTTAATTTAAAATTAAAATTAAAAATTAAATCAGTTGTGATATCAATTATTTGAGTAAAACAAAAGAGCATAGGTGTTAGATGTGTAAAAACATATGAATTAAGGGGGTATGTATGCAAATGTCCTTATTAAATGAAAGGAAGCTTTTACACTTCATTAGAATGTCCTTATTAAATGAAAGGAAGCTTTTACACTTCATTAGAGCCAACTCCTTTAGTTTTAGTCCCACTCCATGAAATTACAAAGTATAGCTAATCTTTCAATTGATAAACAAAGGTATGTCTAATGTGTGCTGAGTACCAGGATATGGTCTTGATGGATGTGTAGTTATATAAAATATTTGATAGATTTTTAAAATTAAAAATATAATTCATATGAGATATAATTTTAAAATTCACAGGGACATTAAAATTATTTTTTGGGGTTAGTGTAGCTTAGGTCTTCGAGCATGAAGAGAAAACCTAAATGAGAGAGACGCTGTAGGTGGGCTGGACAAATGAAAAAATTGCTCACTTGTATAAATAAAATACCTAAATTTAGGGTTGGCAATTTTCCACCCTTTTTTAACTTAGTTTTGCTCCTAACAAGTTACATCAGGTTTAATAGTGAGAATTACTTTAGTTGTATCAGGACATTACACCAGCCTAAAGATGAGAACTAAGTGTCATACATAACAAAATGTTATGTCATGAGAGCCACCTTTTAAATCTATAGGAATTATCTCTAAAATCTTATCTACTTGGTGAGCAAGTTTGGGTCACAAAAACAAATGAGGATGTCAGTTACCTAAGTTGGAAAGATTGTGAAATCCCAAGTAGAACGAAGGTAATTTTAAACATAGAGACACATTTTAGTGTAACAGTTGAAATTTTGATAGAAATTCTAAAGTTAAGCATACTCATATGGGAGCACTCCTAGGTGGGGTGCAAATGAAAAAATTGCTTACTTCTATAAACAAAAAACTAGTTTTTCTCCTAACGGGTTACATTGATTTGGTGACAATTACTTTAGTGATACCAGAGCATTACACTATCCTAAAGATTTGAATTATGTGTCATAAATAACAAAATGTTATGACATGGGAGCTACCTTTTGAATTTATATGGGTGGCTTCTAGAATCTTATCTGCTTGGTGAATGAGTTTAGGTTATGAAAACAAAAGAGGATGTCAGTTACCCAAGTGTAGGGAGATTATGAAACCCCTTAAGTAGAATGAAGCTAAACTCCTAAACCTAAAGAAACGTTTTGGCATAACAATTAGAATTTTAATAAAAACTCTTATGTTAAGCATGCTCGTATGAAAGCACTTCTGAGGGGGGCACAGATGAAAAAATTGCTCACTCCTATAAACAAAATACCTAAATTCAGGTTGGATAATTACCCTCCCTGGGTTAAAGGTAGTTTTACACCTAACGAGTTACATCATATTTGGTTGTGATAATTACATTAGTGGAATAAGAGCATTACACCAGCCCAAAGATGAGAACTAAGTGCACAGATAACAAAGAAAAGACATTTGCTATGTGAATTGCATTCATCAGTATTGTTGCTAATGAGAACCTCTTAGTGGGAGCATTGAGAAGGGGGGACGATTGGAATATTGAGAAACGAGAAGAATGATTTGGAGAAAATGTTATCAAGTTGGTCTTACAGGTTGAAATTTTGTAAGAGGTGCAGGTGCATGAATTGGTGCAACTGCATCATTTTTTCTAATAAAACATTACTTCCTTAGCCTACAATGCTCTATTTCTTGAATGTGGAGACAACTTTCATTAGTACACCCGAGGGAGAGGTTGCTTTAGTGATGTATCATGCATGATACCACGTCGACCAATGTCTGATTAACTAACTGAGGCCGCAGCAAAATTCAAACCTACTGGTAGGGTTGTAATGATGAAGAAAGTTGGGATCATATTACCACTATGTGTTTGGTCGTAAAGAAGGTTCTTTATGTTTTGCAGAAGTGGGGGTTCACACCCCCTGTTCTTGGCTCTTTTAAAGAAATAATCTCGCAACTTGCAACTACCCCAAGACCTCAAATCTTGCTTGCTCACATAAAATATCATGTTGTCCACCAATGTTGGAGATCTTTAAATGCAAAGAGTCATGTGCAAACTTATGCTACGCCAATTATCATGGTTGCAACTATACTTGAGGCGCATACCCAGACACACGCAATTCCCATTCTAAAGCAATAGGACACTAGCCAGTTGTATAGAATGTCTTCTACCCTCTACTGGTGCCCCCCACCCCTCCCTGTCAGGTTAGGTCAAACTTAATGTGGGGGACGCTTTTCTCCCAAACCATTATGTCAGCATCGGTTAGTTCGTAGGGATGAAATAGGATAATTACTTTGTGCTCTGGGGCAGAAATTTTTACATTGGGGCAATGGCTTTGTGGATCTCCAAGCCATTCTTTCTATTCAGCACATCCTCTAACTTTGGATTATTAAAGCTAAAGGGATCATAGTGGAAGGCAACAATGTTAACATCATTAACTATTTTAGAAAAATTTGTTCAAAAGAACTAAAGGGATAATCCTAATCAGTGTTATATTTTTGCTTTTCTTACTTGCTTTAAACAAGTTCTTTTTCATTTTATTCCTCGACAGCTCAATAGAACTGCCCATCCCGAAGGGCCCTCTTATATAGTTTTTCTTTTACTTCGATATCGGCATCTTTGGAGCTTTTTGTCATTCTCCGGGATAACATGGCCTCTTTTGATCATGCTTAAGGGCATGCATTTACATGTTTTGTAATTGCTTTGCTTCTCTTAATGTAATATGCATACCTTCAAGAAAGAATAATAACAAAGTGTTATGACATGGGAGTTATCTCTTGAATATAGAGATACAAACTCTAGAATACTATCTCCTTGGTGAATGAATTAGGGTTACAAAAATCACAAGGATGATAGTTACCTGAGTGGGAGAAATTGTGAAACCCCTTAAGTAGAATGAAGCTAAAGTCTCAAACATAGACGTGCCCTTCGGTGTAACAGTTGATATTTTGATAGACACCCCAAAGTCAAGCATACTCTTATGGGAGCACTCCAGGGTGGGGGCCCAAATAAAAAAATTGCTTACTTTATAATCAAAATAACTAAATTTAGGGTGGGAATTATCTACCTTGGGTTCAAGGGATTTTCTCCTAACGGGTTACATCGGGTTTGTTGACAATTGCTTTGGTGGTATCAGAGCATTAAACTAGCCTAAATATGATAAGTAAGAGTCATACATAAAAAATGTGTTATGACATGGGATCCATCACTTGAATCTATTAGGGTTACTTCTAGAATTTTATATGCTCGGTGAATGAGTTTGGGTTACAAAAACTGACGAGGACATTAGCTTCCTAAGTGAGGGAGACTATGAAACATCTTAAGTTGATGAAGCTAAACTTTTATTCGTAGAGGCGTCTTTTGGTGTAACTGTTGGAATTTTGATAGGAACTCCAAATTTAAGTATGCTCATATAGGAGCATTCATTGGGGGGGGGGGCACATATGAAAAAAAATGTTCACTCATATAAATGAAATACCAAAAAAATTAGGGTGGGTAATTGCCCGCTATAGGTTACAAGTAGCTTCACTCCTAACGGGTTATATTAGGTTTGATTGTGACAATTACATTAGTAATATTAGAGCATTACATCAGCCTAAAGATGGGAACTAACAAAATACTATGTCATGAGAGCCACCTCCACAAACCTATTAGTTTATTGAATGAGTTTGGGTTATGAAAACTTACAAGGGTGTCAGTTACCTATGTGGAGGAGATTGTGAAACACATTAAGTAAAAGGAAGCTAAACTCTTAAACATTTGGGCACCTTTTAGTGTGATGATTGGAATTTCGATATAAAATCCAAAGTTAAGCATGCTCATATGAGAGCACTCCTGGGATGAGTGACCTTCTGGTAAGTTACTTCAACGGGACAAAAATGTGAGGCCTTTAAACCAAAGTGGCCAATATCTCGATGAGTGAGGGTTCATGTTGTTACAAAATCAAAGGGAGGCTTATCAAATTTTACTCTAATATGAAGTTAAAGATAATAATATTAAATATGAAGATGGACTTTGATGTGGATTTTTCTTATGAGAAAATATATAATGTTAAACAAGGTTTAGAAAATATTTATGTTTTCACGAAAAAATTTTAGTCATGAAATTATTATATTTAGAATTATTAGCTTTTATTTTTATTTATTCTAAAATTATGATTTTATTTGTTATTTGTTGGATTTTGATATGTTTGTAAATTCACTCCACCAAGAACAGAGCTGAAATAAAGAGGGCTTTGATAAAAAATAGAAAAAGAAATGATTGAAGAGTAAGCTTTCTTTAATATGTGATAATCGTCCCATTGTATTGCAGTGGTCATTCCTATTTTTAGAAGGGTTGTCTTGTGCATTATAAATTAAGTTTTCATTGCACTCGAAGAATCAATCTTTCTTATCTTCTTCTGGTAATGATGTAATATTATCTTGGTTCCCCTAATTGGATAACCATTCCTTATAAATTATTTTTTCCTTAATCTTAACTTATTAATAGCACCCACGTTAGTCAACTGAATGTATTGTGACTTAATCTTGTGGGGAGCCTAGTCAACTTAGTAGTCATTGGGCAAGTTGAGCTTCCTTGATGAGTTATCGACCTACCTCAATCTTATCAAGCATCTATGTACTAATCATCATAGTAGGGCTATTGGTAATTACTCTTATTAAGTAGTTCGGTCAACTTGCTCTAGCCGGCTCAATAAGCTATCTCCTTTCATATCTTTTGTCATCTTTGAACCTGGTCTATTGATTTCCGTCCATACATTGTCATTACATATTCAAGTTTTGACTTATTCTAATCAAACATTATATTACATGTTGTATCTTAAGATATAATTATGGCATTACTTATGCAAGAGAATTGTATAGCAACTTGTAATTGAGTGAAGAATTATTTATGCAAGAACATGGTCACATGAATGAAATAATTTAATTTAATAGTTTTAAATTATTACATCAAATAATGATAACCATCTCATACAATTTTGAAGAAGAAAAAATACATAATCTTTATGAAAACTTCATCCAATCATATATCGAAACAAAATAAGTACTACAAACATCACTCAATTAATGAAAATTTTAGCCAAACCCAAAAAGAGACTTTACGCTTGTGAATACTTTTAAATACAAAATTTTGGAGCTTATTCTATTTAGAAATTGGTAGAATTCAATTATTCATATAAGATAACTACTTTAGGCTAATCAAATTTGTTACTAAAAAAAAGAGTAGTAATAATATAAGGAGCGTAATTTATAAAATAATATTAAAAAGGGTCATTGGCATACATACCACACAATTCTTTATGTATACACATTACTTCCATTACTATATTTATAACATGAAAATTTTTTATATCACAACAAATATGTCACTATTAATAACTTAAAAAAGTGATGCACCTTTTTTAAGCACGAGTGAAATGATATAAATATAAAAATCAAGATTTAAGTGTTAGATATGTAAGTACAAGAGAATTGTTCGGTACTTATGGAGATCTTCCAGTGGAAGTTGTACATAAGAAATGCTGTCAATATCAGAGGAGCATTTGGCTAATAAAAGCCATCAGAAATTGGTGGCAAACAAGGAACAAAATTTCACTAAATGGCTATTCACTAATTACAAATCCTTTACAGTGCTAATAACAGCTATAACTTACTATAAACTAAAAAGGCAGTAAATCCAATTCTTCATCTTGCTCTGGTAAATACCAAATGCTCTCTTGTAAATACATCAGATAAATAACATTTGCATCCTGTGCCCATTTCAGGCCAACATACTAAAATCTTGTAGTTTGAATCAGGCCTCATGAAGGTGATCAAATGCTGTATTTTGGTTTTCAATTTTACAACCTCCGAGCCAGTGGCCAGCCCAAAGCCCAACTTGCACAACAATGCCGAGCGATTCAGCCTTTTCGTTCTTTATGTACGCGAGTTTTCTGTGTGGGGCGAAATGTATATTAGGTTGTTGCAAGAAATCTGCATTGGTAATGCGAGCATCAAATGAATCTGTCGAATCATAAAGAATGCAGTTTGAGGTTGCAGGGAGGTCAGTTGAAGAAGTATGTTGAATCCAGAACATCTTTAATGTTGAAATCTCCTCGCTCTGGCAATGGTGGGAAGCTCAGGGAAGGAAATGACTGGTGGAAGCCATCCAGCAACTGCACAACAAAAGAGATAAGTGATTTTTGTTAACATAATTATTTCTACAAGCTGCAGTTTTTTAATGGTTTTGTGCACATGCTAGGCATTCAATGTATAAGTGGATTCCACCAATGGGAGAATTTTCAAGGTGTTGATAAGTTGAAATGATTGGTTAGTGAAAATATTGGTGCTCATCAGATGGAATTATCAGAAGGGAGAGTTTGGATTAGTGGTTTAGGGTATTATGAATGTTTAAGGAACCAGTCACCAAAAGTGCTTTCGAAATATGCTTCGTAAGTTCAGCAAAAAGAAATCAAAGTTGGATATTATAGTCAGTATTATCGAAGCGCAAAGCATAATGTAATTTTCAAGACATTATTTTTGCTTCAAAGCACAATGTAGAGCAAAGCGTCGCTTTTATTAATCAATGTGCTAATAATAGCTTACATAAATTTATTAATGTATAAATATATTCATTAATAATTATAAAATATAAAGTACGACTTAAAAAGTTGATATAAAATAGAAAAGAATCGGTAAAATGCCTAACCTTAAGGTAAAATATTGAGGTTGAAACTGCAAATTAGTTTGTTGTAATAATTAAAAACTTAAAATTATAAAAAAAAAAAACCTGCAAAATAATTTATGTGCTTTGAAGGGCAGCACTCCGCCGAAGCGAAGCATGTGCCACAGGCTTCGCTTCGCTTTGCTCGTGAAGCACGCTTTTAAAAGCATTGGAAATAGTGATCAAACTTTTTTTAAACTTACACATACGCTTGAATGTGCAAGATCATAAACTCAAGATTTCGTGGTTGGAGACAAAGCACCTAAACTATAAGTCAGGCAACTAGCACACTAGTGATCAAACTCAAGTTCAGCTCAAAGGTTTAAAAATGCTTAGGTAAGTTTTGTAAATGAAAAAAAAAAGAAATCAAAGCTGGGCTAGACACTAATAAGTAAAACTTAACTGATGCATACACCCACACGTGGTACATTTTAAACTCAAGATCTTGTGGTTGGAGACAAAATACCCAACCATTAGTAAAGTCTGTTGCACACTAGTAGTTTAAGCCTTTAGATGAGCAAACTAATTGGTATTTCTACATCAATATATTTTTCAACTGTGTGATGTATGATTAAACCAAAGGCTTCATGTCCCTTAATAATCTCTCCATGTAGTGAGAATCACATCACATCAACCATCATCCATTGTAAATGTCTCCAACTATTGAACTTTTGCTTGACCATAATAGAATCCATCATGAGAGCCACATACAACAGGAACCACTTGATGAACCATCAAATATAAAAACATTTGCCAACCAAAGGGACTCGAAATTAGACTAAATTCACTAGTCAAACATATTTTCAAACCAAAAGCTTAAATATATGGGTAAGGGCTAATCAGCTAGAATTTCTACACCGACATATTTTTTAACTATTTGATGTGAGATCAAACTCAAAGTTCTAATTGCAAGATTGTGCATAACAACCTCCCTCCAAACTTTGTTCTTATCGGCTGCTCCATGTGTACTGTTTATATCATTAGATGGAATCTTCATACACAAGGAATAGAACAAAGATGAAAAGTGCCAAAGTCAGCCTTCATGCCTACTAAATATGATACATGTTAATGCAATTCCTCATATGGCTGGAAAAAATTACTTATTTGCGGGTGTACTCCAATGAATTAGATCATGAGACCTGAACTTACTGCTATAAAATGGCAACGTTAAGCTACAGAACTTCACGAGTCATAGTCAAGAATAACAATGGGAGTGTTACCAAGCACTTCGAGCATATTACGGGTAGAAGTTAAAAATAAGCTCTAAGCTCCTAAAAAGACTAACCAGCACGCTTATCAACAACACTTCATTGCTAAAAGATGTGGATCAACAAAGCATATCTCTCAGGACACACAATGCTGCTTTAAAAAAAATACCAAAAAAGAACGATAACTTTTAAGTAAAATGAAAGAATCAAAAAGTTATGTACACGCTACTTTTATTATTATTTGGATGATAAATCAAGCAAATACTGTCCAACAGAAAATTAGCACAATAGCACACAAATAAGGCGAAAACAATACCGGAAATGATAACTGCTAACTCCACAAAAAATTATAAAATAGCTAAATCTGTATATCAAGTTTTTTGTTCAGATAATGATTATAAGCTGATTTTAAGCATAGATCGAGTCAAAAAACTCAGTCTGAAGTAATATGCATGCATGCAAGCATGCATTCCCACATGCAACATCGACAGACGGATGGTAGATGGATAAAATTTGATTCATGCATGCATGTAAAAAAATATGTATTTGTGAAATGCAGCAAGCATGCACCAATGCTCTTATAAATATACACTTTTATGCATGCCCACTTTAAGCTTTGATTGAATTCAACAATACTTCATTCAAATTGAGCCCTTTACAAGTTCGGCATTTTTGGAGTAAGTTTGTTCGCAAGCATCCATTTCTTCCTTCTAAGACTTGATCAGAGGGGTGGGTGGTGCTTCGACTGTATCTCTCTCCTAAGGTGGTGTTTATCTTCCCCATTCTCTTTTTGCATCCTCCCCACACTGCTCCCTGCCGATGTTCCAACTATAGTCACCCGAAACAATTGACGACGCTACTCTTCCTACAGTTTCTACATTCCAACCCACATTTCATATGGATTCTATTGCTCCCACTTGTCAAAATCGTTGTTTCAACCACCATAAATTATCTCCCCTTCCCACCAACTGCTATCGCAATCATCTCGGGCCACATCCCTACCACATAACCGCTATCCCAGCCGTCCTGCACTGCCTCCTTTGCCACATATCTGCTGTTTGGCCCTATTTTGTTGTCGCCCAGGAGAACAAGGACTTGTTGTTCCGTCGTCATATACGCCCACTTGCTCCGCGCTCCCACCCTACTGCCACCTTCCAAGCCCCACTGATCACCACCACCACCCCAGAGATCCAACCTCAGTTTGATTATATGTGTCGTGTCTATTGTTATTTAAGATGTAGGGCATCGTGTTGTTGTATTTCCCTTTCAAGTGTGTTTATTGTAACCGTCAATCTGTTTTTGGTAATAATATTTGTTTTTCCTATTATGATTTAGATTAACTCCGATATCATAAATATCCCATGAGAAAAAGCTACAGCCAGAGCGCCACTCCATCCTTTAGAAGAAGATCATCACCTCGGACAAGCTACAGCCGAAGCACCACACGCCTTGGATACATCCCTAGAAGGAAGAATGAGGATGCCCACGGCTGTCCTAAACAGAAACACGAAAAAAACCTCCCTCAAACACAAAAATAACATACTCATAGGCCTAGGGTAAATCAAGAGCGGCCCTCATCAAGTGGGCTGCAACCCAAAGTAATCAGCTGGACTTGTTGGTCCATGGTTTGTTTGGACCGGAAGGTTCCAAACCGCATAGGGCACAATCCTGTGGCCTTCCCACGTCAGGAGCGAGGACGCTCCTGGGTCACTTAGTCAAGTAGAAAACTCTATTGTCCTTTAACTCGAGCACAACATTTAACACCAAATATTGTCCTTTAACTTGAGCACAACATTTAACACCAAATATGAACCCTAAAACCAATAAATACAGTTGAAATCCCTTTAAGCATGCAAGTCGCTACTAGGGTTGTAAACAAGCCAAAAGCTTGAGCGAGCTCAGGCTTGGCTTGTGTTCAACTCATTAGGAATTAACTCTATTTGAAATTGCCACGTGTTCAAACTTGCCTCGTGTTCGAAATTCCTCATGAACAGTGTGCTAGTGTTCGGCTCAATATACATATTCTTGTTCGTATTCAGCTCGTGTTCAGCTCGAAATTGGCTTGTTTAAATTAATTAAAAAATAGATGTATGATGTTGGATTCGAACTTGAACCATTCATATGCAATCAAAAGCGTAGAACCACATGACCATAGAAATTGTAGTGATTTAAACTTAGATATAACTATATATAATATATTATTATATAAATAATATATATAATATTCTTATGTCGAGCTAAAACGAGTCGAACAAGATTAAACAAAGGTTTGTTCATGTTCTCCCAATTTATAATTCGAACTTAAAAAATTTGTTTGTGTTTGGCTTGCTTGACGAATGATTTGAACACGAGCTGTTTGTGAACGAGCTTTTTTGACAGTCCTAATCACTATCCATTTGAAGGACTTGGATCAAAATTCCTAAAAAAACCAATAAACAAAAATTTGCAGCAAATTAATTAATTAGGTGTGAGAGAAGATTTGCATAAAATAAAGTTAGCAGATTCAGTTATTAATTAGACAAATGGGGAATGAAGATCCATTAATCCAATCATAAACAATTTGGATAAGCGGTAATGATGATGATCATGATGAGCATAAAAATGCCTAGCCATAGGTTCGTAAGCAATTATGGCCTTCATGATCCCGCCTCTTTGACTTGCAGCTACTATATCCTTAGTTGATGATCACCATTATTTTTTCCCAATGTCAAGCTTCTAATTTTCTCTACCACGTCTTGAGCAATACAACCATCCATTGACAAGAGAAACATACCTACATATAAGGGGAGGAGCCACCACCTATAGCCTTCCTTTAATCATATTAATTTTATTCATTCATACTCCTTTTAAACATATAAAGTTTGCAGATTAGGGTATGCCTACAGGTATATGGGGACCACCCACACCACTTCCATTGATGCGGGGCTCAGGTTTTGGAGCTGATGGAGCCGGTCCAGCAAGAAGGATGGACTGGCTAACCAGTTTTAAATTTCAAAGTTAACTTGATTTATCATTAACAAATTCTCCAGAATAATGACAAGTTTTTTATAAGATCCTTCTATGAATTGGTATATCTAGAAACAACGAACCTCAAACAAAATTAATATCAAATTAAACATTCATCATAGCAACAATTTCAACATATAATGTGACACGGGGTGCTAAAAGGCGCCTCTCTAGCGCGGGCGCTAAAACAGTGTCAAAGTGAGGGCACTGAATGCATCCCGAAAAGGGGCGCATTGAACCCGCGGGGCCAGAAATCCAGCAAAGCTTCGTGTTGGTGAAAGCAGGGCGGGATCGCGAACTCTCGCGAAGGCGAGGGGAGGCGCGAACTATTGTGATCCAGAAAGAAGCATCACGAGCTACTAAACCCATGAAGTGATTTTCTGGCCTTCCTACCCTTCTTTTGTGTGGAAATTTCCTTTCCTGCCTCTTTCATTCTCTCCTCCAATATGAGTCAATATATTGCTGTTTTTAGAGAATTATGGCAGTCTTTGATGTGCTTCCTTTCAGATTTCCTATGTCGAGATTTTTCCCTTTTGTAGGGTTGTATCTGAGGAAGTGGTAGTGCTCCGACTGTGTCGTACTCCAAGGTGGTGATGTATATTCCCTTTTCATCTTCCATAACCCTTCTCCTCCACTCATCCTAGCTGTTGGCTCGCTGCCTACTCCTCCGACCGTTGTTTCCCTCACCATCCGCACTCCCACAGCCTTTCCCGTTGTTGTCTGCACTTTCCCTCTCGTTGTGCACCCTCCACAAGTGTCGTGAGTCTTCTCAACTGTTATCCCACTTTCCCAACATGCTACGCCACCTTCCAACCAACCTCTCAGCCACCCAACAAACCTTCCCGCCACCCTAAACTGCTGCCCCCTCTTTCTGTTCACCTTTCAACCCCTGCCTACCCCTCCTGCATTTAGGGCTGTCAAAACGGCTCGTTGTTCGTGAGCAGCTCGTGTTCGGCTCTTTAAGAAGCTCATATTCGGCTCGTTCGCTAAGTTAACGAGCCAAACACGAACAAAGATTTGTTAGTTCGTGTTCGACTCGTTTTGACTCGAAATATTACTCATCAATTATATATATATATATATATATATATATATATATATATATATATATATATATATATATATATATATATATATATATATATAGGATGGCGGCGACATCTCGCTAGTTACGTAGGGTTTCGCCCTATGGCGAAACCCGGCAATGACCTCCGGCCTCTCCATCGTCTTCGTTTGGCTCCTTTTCATCGGCTGTTGGCCCAGTCGTCTCGCTACTCCTTGGCGTCGCAGTCTGCGCACGCCCTCGTCGACGTCTGCGTCTCCTTGGCTGAGCACGACCCTTTCCTGCAGGACTCGGCTCGTCGCCTGTGTTCGTCGACGTCCTCGGCACAGCTCGATGCTAACTTTCTGCAGCTGCGGGCTCGACTCGACAAAGGTGTCGTAGTTCGTTTTCTTGGTTTTGCTTGCTGCCGCTGCCGCCTCACGTCACCTCCGTCTCCCTTCTCTGTTTCGACTGGATGGGTTCTGCAGGTTAGGTCCCGCTAACCCGCAGGTCGACTTGTGATCCTGCAGCGAGCCCGTCAGCTGCACGCCATTCAGCTGTCAACAATGGTCTCAGGTCGTTCTTACGCCGCCGCCCTCATCGGCGACAACCCCGCTCGCGTCCCTTCACGTTCTAACATGTTCCCGCAGAGGTTCCACGATGCATTCGAGCAAGGTGTCGAAAGTGAGTTTCTCAAAAAAGCATCTCGTAAAGACGGCAAACCTGCAATCTTTCTCACCAAGGAAGAGATCTCTATCCTAGCTGCACCTCGCAGGTCGTTTCTAGCGTGCAGTCCTCTACTGCAATCCTAAACTTTAACCGATCCGAAAGAAATTTGAGCAAATGAAGCTCAATGGAAGAAGACCGGATGGTCAAGCACGTTCTCATCCAATTAACTGGATGATGCGGATTACGCCCAAGTGTTCATTGAAGAATATTTCTGGATAGACGATCGGCTGACGAAGGCATTGAAATGGACGGCGGATTTTTATCATCGCATCGAACCTCCCATCATTCCGGTGTGGCTACGCTTCCCAAATTCTGCGAGTACAACTTTATGATCGAGAGCTTCTCTTTACTTTCGCAAAGATATATTGAACGTCACTCCACACCGATCCGCCTACAGAAGCATCTATCTGCAGACCTTCCGAGGCTAGAATATTGATTGAACGGGATATTATGTTACTCTTCCCGAAAGAGCTTTGGATTGACACACGCATCGTGATTTTGGCAAACAAGCAGAACTCGAACGTGCACCTCCGTATCGCACTCATCGTCGTATGTTTGGCCACTCTCACCAACAGATGTTACTACACGCATCCGAATCTTAAACCTCCTCGTACAAACGCTACCTGCCCACACATTCTCGCGACGGATATACCGCCTTCCCCGGCTCGGAATCGGGATGAGAAGGATCGAGCCACTGATAGGCAGGACATGGTCACCTCTCAGTCTTCTTCTACTGGAGCAGCTATAATACCACCTCAGGCACCCACTACTATGGAGGGAGTTCAGACTCCCCACCTTGACAGGTCTGAAGACAAGGAAGAACCAAGCACTCATAATCTGACGACCGAAAAGGTGCCTACTCCTACTGAGGAAAAACTACTGGGTACCTTGGTTGTTCTACCCACTCATGGAGTAGGAGAATCCCAAGTATCAATACCAATCACTGCAGCAGCCTTTCCCGCTTCGGATCAGACTGTTAAGTCTACTGAAGAAGAATGACAAGTGTATACCTCTCGGAGGAAGAAGAAAGATGGGGTTACTTTCCCCCTGCGAAACCTAATGGATGATATTTTGGTCTCCCCTGATAATGGAGAAGCCTTGCAGAGTATTATTTATGGATGTGCTACAACAACTGTGGCTAGAGGAAGCCTCGAGACCTCGTCCTCTTTAGTTGCTTGTTTCCTTTTATCAAACTTTTGTATCGCTCTATCGAGCATTACTGCTTTGTTTCTTGCGAGTCGAGCTCAATTTTTGGGCCTTCTCATAATATTTGCTTTAGTATCCCTTTTTATTTTAATGAATAGTGCCATATGGCTCTTTCCTTTAAAATATATATATATATATATATATATATATATATATATATATATATATATATATATATATATATATATATATATATATATATATATATATTTTTCTCCGATGAGTAGTATTTTAAAAATTTTAATGGACTTCAAGGCTACAATGATTTATAATCAATTAAAAGTACTAATTAAGAAAATATAATACAAATTATTAAATTAGATTCAAATGTTTTAATATATAAAAAAAATTAAAATCTTGCCCCAATCCTTAACATCTTATGGATACGTGATTAGGGTTGTCAAAGCAATTCTTTGTTCATGAACGGCTCGTGTTCGGCTCGTGTTCGACTCGCTAAGCAAACAAACCGAACACGAGCACACTTTTTGAGCTCAAAATATAAACGAGCCGAACACGAATTGTGCCTGGCTCGCTCGTGTTCGGCTCGTTTACACCCCTACCTGCATTCACCCTTGTTGTCCCAAGCAGTCAGATCTACTTCACCGACCTCCACCGCCCTTGGAATACTCCTTAAAAGTGTTTATTTGTGTTGTGTATGTTGTGTTATTATTTTCTATCGTCTTATGTGGTAACCATCTCTCTACGTTAATAAAAATTTGTTTTGTGTTTCCAATGTTTTTCTGACTCGTTCTGTTACCAGAACGTCTCAAGAATTACTCTAATAACGTGCTCAATTGATTCATCAAATATAGGAGAAAAGCTTTGTTTACTTTTACATTCAAGAATCATTTTATCATATGTTCAGGTTCATCCTCAGGAGTAGCTTCCATTTCACATATTCAAGAACCTGAAAGACCTCCTAGATTTCAATTGGCTCAAGAGACACTACTACAGATTATTTTGTGGACAACTAATAATGAAAGTTTTCTTGCTTCATCTTGCTTGTTACTTACCGTTTCCTTTGTGAAACGAACATACTAACCAAAAATTCGTTGTTATATAACTATTACTTCAAAGCAACACCATAAAAAATAATGCATACGAAAGTGAAACAATTTGCTGATTTCTAGAAAGACCCCGGAAAAAAAGCAACAGAGAGTTACATTTTCCAATATGGGAATCTCATAGAGTTCGACAAACTTCTCCCGGAGTATTCTATTCATTTCATCAACATCACTAGCATGCGTCCAATATGAATCATGAACTCCTGCAATCATGAGAGATCAAACCATTATTACATAAATTTCATAACAATATGGGTTCCTTGGCTATGAGCACTAGAATTTGCAGTATGAAAAGCCAGAGTAGGCGATCACGTTAGATGCAGGGGATACAGGAGAGACTGTAAAATACATAATTATCAATTTATGTTGTATGAAAAATATTAATCAAAATCAAACAACCTGCAAAATTCAGCCCTGCCTTCTTGCAAGCAACTGCAGTCATCATCATATGAGATCCATCAAGTGAATGAACAAAATTTGGGGGGAAAGCTGTTCTTTGTCGCTTTACCATGACCTACAAAATAGAAAATACCATGAAGGATGCAAAATACGGAAACATAAAAGTCACTATAAGCAAGCATTGATCCTAAATGTTAATCCGGGTAGACCGCGTTAGGGGAGCAGATTAAGTAGAAAATTTGCAGTATCACAGTGCTAAGTCTAACTTGGAAGAGTACAGGGGCCAACCTTCTCAGTGCCCTGCTGCAAGCTTAAGACTTGAAGCGAGGTTTTGACCTGTAAAATTATAAAAAATGGGTGTCAGGAACAATTTTACATTTGTTTCTCTAGCATCCGCTTGACTTGTTAATGGATAAGAATTAATGAAAGTACTGTAAGGGGTATAACATACAATATGCCGGCCTATTTTCTGGTAAGGTTGAACAACTGGCAAACCAAGAGGGGTGATCCATCTCACCGTCTGATTTTCAGAAGCAATCAACTGTTACAATCAAGAGGTTTATTACGTAAGCCATGTTATTGAAAAGTTATAGATCTAATTAAGTGAAAAGGAACTGTCAAATAAGCGCGGATATAGATTATCCTTATGTTGAACTTATTTACAGGTATATCTCAAAATTTTCATAACAAGTTTCTTAATTGTTGAAATGGAAACTTGTAAATTGTGTCAATGGATCTGTTAATTTAGCACGAAAATTGAAGTTTGCTCCGAAAATAAAATAGCTTTTGGCTCATCTAGAGCTCTAATAAATTTCAACGAGCCATTTAATAAACCAAGTGTGGCTTGGATAAAACATAAATGGAGCCAGATTAAATCAAGTCAGCCGGGATCAGATTGAAATGTGATGTGGATGTATGAATGCATATATATATATATATATATATATATATATATATATATATATATATATATATATATATATATATATATATATACACTCGCGTGCGCAAAGATAAATATACATATACATATACAAAGATATATATACACAGACCTATACCTATACATATCGATATAGGCATACATATGTATATGTAGGGCTGTCAAAAAAGCTCGTTGTTTGTGAATAGTTCGCGTTCGGTTCGCCAAGAAGTTTGTGTTCGATTCATTCAATAAGCAAATGAGACGAACACGAATAATTTTTTTCGTTCGGTTTGTTAAACGAACCAAACACGAACAGATGATGCGTTCGTTCGTGTTCGGTTCGTTATTGTTCGAAATATAAAATAATTTAAAATAATTATATATAAAAAATTTATGATATTTTAAAAATAATTATATATTATAAAAATTTATCATATTTTAAATAATTAAACTTTTATAAATTATAATATATGATAAATTATTAATAACAATAAGTAATATTATAAGTATCAATTATATTAATATAAATATTATAATATTATAATTAATATACTATACTATATATTAAAATAAAACCCTAAACAAAACCTTAAACGCCTTATTCAGCTATTTCATTTTGAGGAAATATGGATTACTCGATGTGTATGAAACCCGATCAATTTGCTTCATTTTGAGTAAGTATACTTATCAAAGTTTAGTATCGACAAAAAGTCTCATTGTTCGCAAACAAGCTCGTGTTCGGCTTCTCCAGCAAGTTCGTGTTCGATTCGTTCGATAAGCAAACGAGACGAACACGAACAATTTTTTTTCGTTCGGTTTGTTAAACGAACCAAACACGAACAGTGATGTGTTCGAACATTTCGAACACGAACACTAGCTTTGTTCGTTCGTGTTCGGTTCGTTTACACCCCTATGTATATGTAGACCTATACGTATACATATAAGTGTATGTATATATGTGTGTGCGCATACATGGACCTATATGTATACATATAAGTGCAAATATGTATATATGTACGTATTTGTATATACAAGTGTTATCAATGCGCAAAGTGCTTGTGTACGCCCGCGTGTTTGTGTATGTGTCTGCATGTGTGTGCGCGCTGCATGTGCCTATGTCTCTGTGTGAGTATGTGTATGTGTGTGTGTGCGCGCGCGTCCACGTGAATCTAAACATGCATGAGTACATGTATTTGTGTGTGCGCGCACACGTAAATCTACATATGTATGAGTACATGTATTTATGTTAAATTAAGAATAGGAGATTAAAAATTGATAACGATCGATTTCTTTTAGCTCAAAGCAAGTTCAAATCAAAATTAATGAGCAATGTGTGGATCAAATCAAAATCAAATTATGGCAATCTATAACTAGATTTGGCTCAAGATCTGACCTTTAACAGTCTTATATGTCAACCAAGCACAAGAATGTTGGTTTAAAGACTACAAAAGCACATTCACCTCAATGTTGTCTGATCATGCCATGAGGAATTAATGCAAACTAAAGAGGGTATTCTTAAAAACATTAATTAAAACAATATGTGAAAACAATCATGCTCTATCTTGTTAGATATGATCAAGACTAAGGATGAATATCACCACCCTACAATTGAAATCCGTAGAAATCTCAAATCAATACTATTACATAATAAAACTAAGAAATAAACTCAGATTATCATAACAATATTTTAGTCCTTGAAATCTTCAGACAAATTACAAACAATAATACCAAAAGCAAGTGTAGAAAACCTGAAGTATAGCATGGAGACGAGAGGCTACAAAGTTATAGTTTAAATAAACTAAATTTGTAAGATTTTGAAGTAGCAAAGTTTTACCATAGTTGGAATACAAAGTTTTGAAGAAAGCAATAAGCTGTGCAGGATACGAGGATAGATCTGAAGATCTTTTCTAACACAGTTTCTGACTGGAACTAGCTAGGAACAGTATAAAAATAAGCTTAAAAATACTACCCCCATAGTAAGCATAAGGTTGCTACTCTGCTGCTTATGATGAGTAATTAGCAATGGATGCCAGGGTGAACTACATAAAAAGCTCAACCCCACCAATGCATGTCCACCTGATGCATGGAGAACAGTACAAGTCTGCCATAAAAGATGGTTGCTAACATGGTGCCTTTTTAGTAGAGCCACCCATTACTCACAGAACATTATAATAAAATTCATGCACACATAACTTTATGCCTTCACATTTCATGAAAATAAAGACTTTGCAGGCGGTCATCTTGGGCTGGGAAATAATATTGTTGATGAAGCAACAAAGTCTCTAAAAAAATAAAACTCATGCCAAGTATCTTCTGTCTTGAATGCAAACCAAAGTTACATTCTAAATTTTGGCAAAATGGTGGGTAAAAATGATAAATAGAAGCATGCTACTACAATTTACATGACATAAGGTAAACCGACTATTGAAGTCCAACCTTGGCACAATCCCCAAGCCAGGTCATAATAGCACGCGCAGCTTCAAACATCTCCCCCAGGGCAGTTAGTGTGATCTGCCAAAAAAAGAGACATTTACATACATACCACAAAATTCCTATGAATTTATGTATCTAGCACCAACTTTACTTTTTTACATTAATGCCACCCAAATCTTTCATGTAATATAAAAAATACCATCATTTTACTTTTAAAAAGATAAATACACCTTTTCATGCTTAAGTAAGGTAGCATGCATGTGAAAATTGGAATTTAGCGGTTAGATACGTAAATACATAGGATTTGAGTGGCATTTATGTAAATCTTCCAAAAAAAATCCAACAGTGTTAAGAATTTGAGCTTAGGTCAATAACGAAAACCAAATACATAATCACCTTTACTTACTCTAGCTGCATAGCAAGATGCTCGAAATAATTGAGTGTCATCAGCGATAAGCCCCCTCTCCTTCAGCCTTCTCTTTATTTGTTCGCGTGCACCAATATAGGTAACACCATATACTGATGTCATAACGGTTTGCTTTACCATTTTTCTGTCCACCTGTTTAAAGTCAAGTAAAAAACTC
The DNA here is from genome assembly GCA_022702705.1 of Papilionanthe hookeriana x Papilionanthe teres. Taxonomy (NCBI): domain Eukaryota; kingdom Viridiplantae; phylum Streptophyta; class Magnoliopsida; order Asparagales; family Orchidaceae; genus Papilionanthe; species Papilionanthe hookeriana x Papilionanthe teres. The sequence goes on from CM040421.1 coordinate 5,272,789, forward strand.
TAACCAAAAAAATTTCTGATATTCCTCTACTGTGCTAGCCACGGATGGCCTCACTCCCATGCAAAACAAACTAAACATGTATGAATCATATTATTCACATTTAATAACCATGCTAGCGAAGCTTTTCAAGCAGCCCCATGCAACTCCATTTCCGAGTTTTCAGGTCAGTAAAGGCAACTGAGGAGGTGGAACTGATTCAAATTTACTCAAGTTTGGGTTATAGCCAGAATGACCGTTTTATGATAGATTTTGTGCAGCATTAATTTAGAATATTCATATAAAAGTGCACAATTTGTTGCATTAATTTAGAATAATCATACAAAAGTGCATGCTGATGATCTAACTCAAAGGCTAGTGCATTTGAATATTACAATGCGAGTAACAAGCACAAGCTGGATGCATGTGTGAGTCTTCTAAAAAATTTTAATATGAGAAATATATTTAGTATTAAACTAATAAAATAACAATTTACCAATCTACCTCAAGACTTATTAAAAGTAGATAAAACTTAACCAAAACCATACAACATTCCACAGCACAGTAAACCTTCAATTTTTATAATGAAGGCTTCATTTCATTCGCATGTGGCACAACAATTTTTTGGTGTATGAATTTCCACATCATAAGGACTTATTTGCTAACCACAGGTTCTTGTACATGACTAGAGAACTGGTTGTTTAACCATTTTGGGTCATAAGTTCAGAAAAATGGCCTCCTGATCGAAGTGCTATGTGCCATCTAGTACCAAAATTCCTGACCTTATTCACATAAAGCTTCATAAATGTTCAGAAGAATGTTTAATGGTTACACAAAACCCCATACATGGATGCCCATTAACTATCCAAGTACAATTTCAGGTATGCATGTAATCCCCATAAATAAATTAAGCTTAGTCATGCAAATTTCACAACACGAACTGAAAAATGGTAATCGAAACTGGTACATCACAGTCAAAACATTACTATTGCAAATATTTTTTGTGAGAATTACATACAAAACAGTGTAATATTAAGGTTTTCAAATCAAGCACAAGTTATTTTTTGAACTACCAAACCGATGCATTAATGCGTGCCACCATCAAACCATTGAGAATTTGATAAAGATGAAAAATATGGGTTGGGGTTATATCATGTATTTTGATTTGAGTAAGAATTTGAAAGATTGATGCCCCCCTTTTAACATTATGCCCACCACAATGAGGACACCACTTGCTAATCAAGCACCACTTCAAAGAGATCAAAATAGCAATAAAGGAAATTTTGAGAGGAGAAACCATACTAACCTGGCCAACTAGGAGTCTAGCATGAAAAGCATTTGGGTCAGTAGCTGGATCTTTATTTGAATCCCTCAGCATAATTTCAAGCACTCTAATTAAAATCACAACAGCTTTATGAGGTTAATTGAAATGAATATGGACAAATAAACTTCCATAACATTCAAAGCACGAGTTAAAACATATGCTGTAATCAACAAAGAGAGCAGCCACGCTAGCAAAGAGTATTAGTTAAACATCAACAACTTGCTTTTTCCACCTAACTTATCTATAACAATCTCAATGTCTGGACACTTAGTTGAGGCCTTCATGGTAAAAAATTGGAAGATCAGCTCGCTGGCGCTCTTTCAATGAAAAGCAGTACTATGACTACATATCAGAAAATAATAGTTCTTTGCATACTGCTTTATTAAAAGAGAAACTTTGCTTAATTAACGAAGGCTAGTTATTTAATAACCTTGAAAAAAAAATGAAACATCAAGTTATGCGTGAAAGGAAGCATATTAAGCTATAAATTAATTGTTGTTCAAAAATGGGAAAAACTTTTACTTCTAAAATTGCATTCATGATCGCTTGACAACAAAATTAAAGTGATAATCAAGAATGTTTTCAGGTGAACGGATATATTTTCTTCCATTTTTTATCATTTAGAATGAAAGGAATGCTAGTTCTTAAATGAAAGAGATAATCCTATGGTTCAACATTATCAAGTATCAACCTTGCTTATAAATGGATTCACAATATTACAACAACAGTAAAGCCTTAATCCCACTAAGTAGGGTCGGCTACATGAATCATTTTTCTCCATTGAGTCCTATTTAGTGTCATTTTTTCATTTAAGTCTAATAAATTAAGATCAATTTTATACAATAAGCCCAAGTTTTCCTAGGTCTACCTCTGCATTTGTTAACATAAGTCGAATCTAAAATATCTACTCTCCTAATCGGATCATCAGATGGTCTATGTTTAATGTGACCAAACCATGAAAGATGGCTCTCCCTAATTTTGTCCGTCACTGGAGCTACACCAACCCTATCACGAATATATTCATTTTGCATTTTGACACTAAGAGTAAAGCCACACATCCACCTAATCATTCTCATCTCGGCAACACTTAACTTAGTATTAAGCTTCTCTTTTAAATGCCAACATTCAGCGCCATAGAGCATTGCAAGTATCACCTCCATCTTATAAAATTTCCTTTCAGTCTAAGCGGTACTTTTCTATCGCACAAAAGGCCCGAAGCATCCTCCACTCCAACCAACCAACTTGAATTCTACTATTAACATCCCCATCTATATTACCATCGCTTTCTAAATCGTTCACACCTTTTTAATAATTTGATCACCCAAAATTACACTTTAGTCACTAGAGCTACTAATACTAAAATTACATTCCATGTATTCAGTTTTAGTTCTACTCAAACGAAAGCCTTTAGACTCCAATGTAGACCCCCATAATTCAAGTATTTCCAGAGCTTTTCTCTCGACTTATCCACGAGAAGGATATCATCCGCAAAAAACATACACCAAGGTACATCCTCCTGTAAATGTCCAGTGAGACCATCCATAACTAAAGCAAAAAGATATAGGTTGTTGATCCCTGATGTAATCCAACAAAAATAAAAAAATATTTCGTCTATCCTCCTTCGGTTCAAACACAAGTAACAGCTCTAGCATACATATCTTTAACAACTAATATAAGTCATATCAATAGATTTCTTCTCAAGAACTCTCCAAATGATATCTCTTGGAACCTTATCGTAAGCATTTCTAAATTAATAAAAATCAAATATAGATCCTCCTTATTCTCTCTAAACTTCTCCATCAGACCTCATAATAAATTTATAGCTTCCACAGTAGACCTGCCTGGCATAAATCCAAAATGATTATGAGAAATCATTGTAATACTTCTTAACCTATGTTTAATTACCCTCTCCCATAATTTTAAAGTATGACACATCAACTTAATTCCTCTATCATTTGCACACTCTTGTGCATCCCTTTATTCTTAAAAATGGGGGCCAAAGTACTCTTCCTCCACTCCTCCGACATCTTTTTAGATAATATTAAAAAGTTAAGCCAAGAAACTCCCAAATCTCCTAAATATCTCCACGCTTCAATTGGGATATCATAAGGTCCTATAGACTTTCCACCATTGGTTTTCTTTAAAGCCTCCTCAACTTCTTTTTTACCAATACGACGGTAAAAATGAAACGTTTTATTATTATTAACGATATTAAGATCGTTGAAGTCAATCATATTTCAGAAACTTCATTAAAAATTTTATCAAAATAACTCACCCACCTATGTTGAATATCTTTTTTCTAAGAAAAATGTTTTTTTATTTTCATTTTTAATACACTTTACTTAACTTAAATCTTTATTTTTATTTTATCTTTGTTTGTCTAGTTTATAGAGATATTTTTTACCCTCCTTAGCGTCAAATCTATTATAAAAATCACTAAAAGCAAAATTTTTAGCGTCACAGATTGTTCATTTAGACTCCCTGCAGGCCGTTTGATATTTTTCTTAGTTCTCTAAACATTTACAATTAAACCAATTTTTATAACATAACTTCTTATATATTATCTTTTCTTGCACATTATTATTCCACCACCAACTATTTTTATTTATAGCAACTTTTTCTTTTGATTCTCCAAATACATCTTTTACCACTTGTTTAATAGTGTTTGTTACTTTATCCTACATAGCATTTGCTTCTTCATGAACATCCCAAATTTTGAAATATTAAATTTTATTCATAAAAATAATTTTATTTATCTTTTAGATACCCCATCTAATTCTACGATGATGAATCCTAGTATTCTTTATTTTACAACTCTTCAAGTTAAAATCTAGAACTAATAATTGATGTTGGGTACTGAAATCCTCACTTGGAATGACCTTACAATCTTTACAATCTCGACAATTCCTTCTTCTTATAAGAAAATAATCAATTTGTGTTTTATTATATTCATTCTTATAAGTAATATGATGCTGGTCTTTTTTCTTGAATAAAATATTAGTACTAATAAAATCAAACACTAAACCAAAATCTAATATGGCTCTACCTTCTGCTTTAATCACTCCAAAACCGTAGCCATCATGAATAATTCTGAAATCTTTTGCCTCTACCGACATGTCAATTTACATCTCCAATAAAAATTCTTTCTTCAAGAAGTATCATTTGTATTAAGTCATCTAATTCATTCCAGAACTTATCTTTAGAACCTATATCTAAACCTACTTGAAAAGCATAAGCACTTATAGTATTAAAAATCTTAGTATTAATAATAATCTTAAGTGCTAAATTCTATCTCAAACTCTATTAATATTTACAACATTATCTTTCACAATACTAAACAGAAAAAATCATCTGTCATCAATCGTATTATGAAAGTGATGCATTTTCCTTTGGAACCTCTAAACTAATTAATTTTATTAATTAGCCTTGGTCTCTCTTTTCAACATCGACCATCTGATGTTTCGATTAGGAGAGAACATGTTTTAGAGTCGACTTATGTTGAGAAAGGCAGAGGTAGACCTAGAAAGACTTGGGCTAATTGTATAAAAAATTATCTTAATTTATTAGAACTAAATGATAATATAACACTGAATAGGACTCAATGGAGAAAAAGTATTCATGTAGCCAACCCCACGTAGTGGGATTAAGGCTTTGTTGTTGTTGTTTGTTATTGTTGTTGTTGTTGTCTTAGTCTATATTTTCCTCTGCAATCGCAATTTATTTTCATGCAATGAGAATGATACACTCAACATTTGATTAAAAAAGAGACATCCCCACAATGTTGTGGTCGAGCTTGAAAAGGAGAGAGTTAATAATATTCACAAATAGATTGGTTATGAAGCTAAGCTACAAATTAGCTAGACTTGAACTAATGTGATTAAAAATGGAATAGAATTATGATCTTTGAAAAAGATCTTTTAATCATGTACAAGAAGATTTGGTGAAGATGCAAGGAGCTACATTTTATGTATCTAAAGAAATCAACTTCTAATTAAGGCTTTGTTTGGTAGGGTTTCTCCTTTTATAAAAGTTCCTTTAAAAATAACTTTAGAAGAAGCAGCGATAAAATTGTGGTTCCTAAAGTTGATACTAGTGTTTAAATTTTTTTTTTAAAAAAAAAGTGTTTCTAACACTTACTTATAGCTATTTTTAATATAAAAGACTATAATAATCAATATTTTGAAATTATAACCATCATATCTAATACTCACAAATTATTTATAAAACATAAAATTTAAATACGAGTAAATCCGATAAATTTAAATTTATCAAATCCAAAATAGTGTTTGGTTCACTTAAAATTAAATCCAGTTAAATTGGTTGAACATGTTTGGCATGTTATTTCAAGACTTAACAACAATTAATTTTCAAATTTAAATATGAAATACAAGGCCCAAACCACAATAATTTTTAAAATACTAAAAAATTTGATGTAAAGTCCTAAAGTAAAAAAATAACTCCATTTTCCCAGAATCCATCACATGGCGGTAACTTTTTGCCCGCTGTATAATCATCTTCTTCATCAAAACTCCATTTTTTAACCTTACTGACTTCGTATTCAATTTCTTTCTTCTCCATTAGAAACTCTCCATTCGGGGCCATCGTACAGATTGCTTTCATCCCATCCTACTTTTCTTCATATAAATGACCTCAAAAAGCTTTCTATCACGGTGAAAGAAAAATAATTGATTTTTAGGATTTGTGTAGAAAAAGTGAAATGGTATAAGCCGTAAAGGATGATGTTAGATTATAGAAGAACCGGAACAATTCATTTGAAGTCGACAAAGAATAGTGAGGTGATCACGAGACCTCTCAATGTCGATTACACTTATTGATTACTCATCTTTCTCCTCCCATGCCGACAGCCACTTTTTGCTGACAAATAAGGGTAATATTGGCCTTTCCAATTAGGAAACATGGAACAAAACATAGAAGCTACGCCAAGATCCTGATTCGAAAAGGGGGAGAAATGTCATTACCGTGATAGAAAATTTCAGAGAGGTTGAATGGAACAACATTTTATAAGTGTTTGGTAGAATGGAAATGAGCCGAAAAGCGTCTCCAAACAAAGCCTAAATCCCAATAACTGAAATACAAAATCATAAAAGGTAAATACGTAGATCTGTAATTTAAGCATTACAAATGATCTCCATAATTCTCCCTACATCTCTATCATGTAATGCTACACCAAAGAAAGTACATACAGATTTATGTTGGTTTCATCACAATCCTTTTCATTTTCAGGCATGCAAATTAGAATCATTCGATTAAATCCATACTACAAAAAAATAAGGATTACAAGACCCATCATCTACAACAAATACTTCTTAAATATGGCATGAGCTTCAAAAATAGTATGACCAAAAGATAACACCATTTGATAAGAGCTTGGAAGATCTCAAAAAAGTCAAAAAAAGCACTTGTTTGGATTATGAAAGGAAGCAATATGACATCATCTCAGCACCTTGAACAGAAACATTTAAACATGAACGAAAGAGCCACTAGCATAAGATTATTTAAAAGATTGATGCAAGTCTCCTGAAAATATATATTTTCCAAATATTTTTAACAGATGTCTCTAAGCGTTCAGTGGCCAGGGTAAATTTTTCAAAAATCATAAAGGCAAACTGAGAACAGGAGTAAAAAATACCCAAGCTTCATACCTAGCAGCTATTTCAGAGTAGACATCTGCAGGTTTCTCTCCGTTGACCAAGTTTACCGAGGTAGCCCCTAACTGAAAATTCAGGTACCAGAAAAGGAAAGAACGAGATTAGTAAGCGAAACCAAGTGCTCAGCAAGGATAAAAAAAATCAAGAACAATATTAAGGGTTGAAAGGATTTAATTTCAACTATGCAATGACACTAGCAAAACTTTTAGCCAGAAAGAAAGGAGGGAAACGGAGCAGGGGAGCTTATTGACAATCAAGAAAAGATAGTAGCACTCCCTGAAGCCTAAACCTAAAGGCTCCATTTGAAAGAGAGATATCTGATTTAAAAAATAAAAAAAAAGAGCCAAAAATCTAAAATCAATTTTTATTGATTGAAATTCAACCCAAAAACAAGTATTTCATTTCATTTCCTTCAGTGCCCTTCAATCCAATCGAGCCAGAATGAATTGGATGTCAAGATATTATAATTACAGCATGAAGATTCTTTTTATGTGTGCATAGCAAATAAGGAGACACTAGTAGGGCTTGCTATCTTAGCATTAGCTTTACTTAGAAAATAGACTTCATTACCTTCAAGGAGTCCACATAGAAACCATGGATGCGAATGCAAAAGCCAATAAGAATGCAATTTTAACCTAGTAAATTCAATCCTAGTGAAGAAATTTGCAAAGCTACTCCTGAGAAAAACTTTATCCTTAGCAAAATAATAAACAGGAACTAAACAGAAATATGTTTGTGTGTGTTTCAATTATTTAGACAAACAGTGAAAGAAGCTATCCAGAAGAACCACACAAAAGATTACATTATCTAATAAAAGTGCATTCTTCAATAATTTAAGAATAAAAATGAACGTTTAAACTTTGTAAACCAAGTTCCAAACACCGAATTTAAAAAACATACACTCTTTCAAATTATATAGAGGAATCAGAAACATAACTTTTTCCACATTTCTAATGATCTACAGTGCCGTGAACTATGTTCATATGAATAAGCATTTCTCCGCAACTATTACCTCCTTCATATTGACTGAACTCATTAAAGTTTAGGCATATCTAACAATACGCAAACAATAAACAATAGAATGATCAACAACTGTCCGAACATTTAAAATAATACAATTCACGAATATATATACCTTGTCTCTACCAAGGGCCGCATAATGTTGAAGACCATTACAGGAACCATCCTGAATAAAATAGACAACAAATAATCAAAGCTGCACAAATAAGTAAATATTATATGGTATGCTGGAGATTGGATTAAGCGTTATGAACTGGAAATAACAATAGCAAAATTAAGCAGACAATCTGGCAATTTTGCCCTTCACTCATCCCGCTAAAACAAAATGATATTTAAAACAAGTCAATTAAAACTTTTCATTCTAGAATTCTCACTACATCTCAGCAGATTCTTAGAATTTATTTGCATTATTCTTAAAAAAAGTATCATAGAAACCTTGGAGTGCAGCATCCCAAGGCAGGTTGACTACCACTCTAGCATATTCCTGGGGAGAAGCAACGACCAAGGTTGTGATATTGAGTTTAGTTCGGTGAACCAACATAAACTTGAAGATGAATATTTAGATTGTGACTCAAGCCAAGTTCCAGTCAAGTCAAAAGTGATGGATTTCAAGTTGATGAAGTCTAAGACTATGAGATATAAAACAATTTTAGCTCCTAATCATTATGATCATTATTATTATAAATATTACTATTACAATTAAAATTACTAAAATTACACTACACGCATTCATGCTAAAGCACACACATACATATCTTTTTATATTTACAACATGTGTTCATATACCATATATTGAGTTGATTTTGAGTTCAATGGAACTAATTTTGAGTGAGAATTCAATATTGATTTGACTGAAATTCGCGAAATGATTGAACAAATTTAAAATAAATCGGATTTGATTCGACTAAAATTTAAGCAATGATTGAGAGAATTTTGAGTTCCATACATAATTATCAGCTCTATGCAAGAATCACTAGTATTTTGGAGTAGGAAGATTATTTAAGGGGAATGAAGAAACACACAAATACTCAGCACAAAAAATGGAGATGTTAGTGCTAATCATTAAAAAAGTAAATAAAGACTTCAAATCACCTGATGAATGGGTAAGTGTGAAATTGTAGATTCCGGTGCTCGACTCCTTAATGCTTGAGCAAGATGCTTACAAACAGCCAGACACTGAAAGGGATCTTCAGCTCCTAACCACCATCTTCTACCTTCAAGTGGCCTGTCAGCAGAATCAAAAACATCCTCCAAGTGATTTTCAGTAAATGATATGCGCCCATCAAGTGACAATTTGTCCACACCACCAGCATATAAATTTGCCAGATGTATCTTCAGCCACCGCAGCCCTGAATTTCCAAGAGGGCGTCCCTCCGCAAACTCGAGAATTCCTCGACACAAATCGGAGCCAAGATGATTTAAATATGGGTGCATTGGATATGCACGGCCTCTAAAATCAAGGTTATGGGGATAATAGAAGCCCTCCTCCTCTTTCATCCTTCTAGCAACCTGCTCCCAAGTTCAAAATAGCATCAGATATCTGTTACACCTAAACCTCATTCAGCAGGAATGTAAAGAAGAAACCTCTTACAGAAAGTTTAAGTTCCACATCACACCGTTGAGAATGCATTTCAGTATTCTTCTTTTTGGCCGAGTGAAGTAACCACTTCCACCTTTTAATTTCAGCATCATCTTCTGTCTCAGGCTTCTCTGGAAGTGGGATCTGTTCAGAAAAAAAGAGGATTGCAGAAAAATCAGATGACTCAATAACTACAAAATGTTCAAACAGAATGTTTAATTTTCATTATAATTCTATTATCAGTAGATAATATCATGTATAGTTCAAGAATCTGTCACAATTGGAAAGCAGAACTTACATTTTCTCGATCAACCAAATCAGCTAGGCGGCCTCCACTAGACCATATTCTGTCAATAACATTAAGGACTTCTTTGTTGATCCTCCATTTGGTATTGCCAAGTGTATTCAAGGCCTGATGCATATGAAATCTTCTCAATGAAAAATGAAGAACTAGTTTTTTTCTTTTTAAATCACAAGAAATTTCGAACAGCGATTCTATGCAAATCTATAGTGTATTTCAAAAATAAAGAGCTGGCCATGGAAACAAAATTTATCACTTTTTAGTTAGAAAAATAATAGACAATCTGGATAAAAACAAAAAAAAAGTATAATAGCCACATTAAAATGAATGAGAAGGCACAAAAATAGGAAAGGCAAGGAGGAGAGAGAATGCCAAAACAACAGAATGCAGTTTAGCCCTCTAATCTTAGGTGAAACAAAGTCTCGAAGTGGAAAAGTGCAGAGTGTTTCAGATGGCATTGGAAGTTTAGTAATAAACCAACAGGCAAATAGTTCATTGATCCAACAACACGCCAAACTGCAGCACATTCCACGGAGAGATAGAGGCTGAGAGAGTTGTAAACAAAATAACATGTTTGCCAAGTAAATTTGTATGAATATTTTCTTTATTTAAGATAATGAAAAATATTTACACAAAAAATTTTCATCAGCAGCATATACATCTTTATCTGAGCAACACGGGATCATTTTTTACACCATTTCATTCCATGCATTTAATGTAAGTTGGCTTCATAGATTTACCACTTAAAAACCCTTCGTACAAAGATATGTCATCTGAATCTATGTTTGATATAACACTTGATGACTACACCGGATTGCCAAAGTATAATTAAATATCATAAATCTGTTGAGGTAGATAAAATGCTGAGAATGCATCTGAGGAAAAATTGCAACATTTATTTGCTTCAAGTTTTATTTATAACTTTTCAGTTAAGAAAAAAATTTGATGAACCTGAAAAATTGGTTGCAGCTGATCTCTTGGAGTCCTTTTAAATGCTTCACGTTGTTGTTTGCATCCATGAGTTCTCATGATGTATGATGGTAAAAACAAATGTGCACCTTTATCATAACTGTCAAGGATTTGACAAAAGCGTCAGATGTGTAAAAGAAACAATAAATCAGCATTCTTTTCTTTGGAAAAAGGGTAAACCAAAAGAAAAAAATTAAAAAAATAAATAAATAAAATAAATAAAATAAATAAATAAACTGTGCACATAGGTTTATTTAATAGCCCCCAGCTTGCAAGCAACACTGCATTCATCATGCAATGCATTATAGCACAGGAAACTAAGCAATCAAATTAAAGCATGAAAAGTATGCAATCATATACTAATGAATGCACTGCTACTGTAAGTTGAGAAGACCGAAATGCATACCCTGACCAAATTACTGGAGGAACCAGCATTGGCAAATAAGGGATCACCATGTGTCTTGCCTGTAAAAAAAATACACTTAAAAAACATCCCAATAGAAAGGAAACTATATGATTCTTACTAAAGAAAACAAAGTGGGAGATAGAGATAACAATAGTGCAAACAATGATGAAAATGCACTTACAGTTCTGTCAAGCCCTTGATGAATTAACGGATCACATTCAATAACCCCATACCTTCTACATAACTTCCTAAAATTTCATAAAGAATGAAGAATAGGTCATAGAAAACTAAAAGCAAGAAAATATTACGTGGAACTTACCATGTCAAAAATACTTACTTTTGCTCCCTTCTGAAATTTTTAAGCGAGTGTCTAAATGCAGGACGAACATCTGTATGTCCATCAGGTGATTGAGTAGCAGGAGGTTGTATGTAAGCTGTCTCTATAAGCAATTGGACCAATCTACTTCCCACCTAAATTAGATCAAATATAAAACCCAAAGCTAAGATAATGCTCAAAAACAATAGGGAAGCCTAGTAGAAAATGGGCAGACAAAATTGCAAAGCTGGAAGTAGGATATGGAAGTACACCTTGGCCTGAAGATCCAGGCCCCAAGGCTTAGAGCTGTCCTGTTCCTTGGCTATTTTCCGTACTAAGGGCAGTTTTTGCCTTTTAATCAAATTTGTAACCTTTTTCCTCAGATATTCTTGCTCTTTGGTTAAGTTATCATCTTCTATGCCTTCCTTTGCCTTCTCCCTTCTACTCTTTTTTCTAGTTTTCTCCAAAAGTTTCTGGATCTTAGCCTGAATCATGCCAGTAAAAGAAAAAATATGGCTGAAATAAATTTATAACAAAGAGCTAAAAATGCTATATGAATAAAATACAAGATATGCGATGATATAGTCAATATAGAACAGGAGTCGTTAGATACAAAAATACAATAGTCAAGCTATGGAACTATCAGATTTCAAGTTCATTAATATTCAACAGAAATCACTACACAAAACATGAAACAGAAACCACATGCATCTATGAATACATCAAAACATACTTGAAACGTGATACTTAAATTCTAAACAAAGTTGGATGGTGCTTCCAGGAACTAAAGAATATGCAACATGCAATCTCGTACTTTCTTTCAAGTGCTGAGATTAAAAATCTAGTTAAGTTTCTGAACTACTGAAATCATTGATTAGCACCTATTATGAAATCACTTTACAGTGAAACAAAACTATTAAACTTGAGGCACCTCCTCAGAAGTTAAACTGAGAGGACAAAGTCATAAAATTGTATAAACTAAAGTGAAGAATATCTTGACGGAGGAGAGTTTGGGGTGAAGAGTGGAATTAGAGCAATACATCGACCAGAACACAGAAGTTAGGTGTCAAGAAAGACAATGTTCCATGCTTTAGAAGTAAGTTCTTGAAACCTTTGTCACAACGTGTTATATGTTGGAAGCTATATCTTGAACCTATAGGGGCCACCTTTAGAATCTAATTTGTCGGATAAATAATTCAAGGTTATGTGCAATTCTGCTAATGTGGGAATCAATTGAATAAAGTAGGCGATATTATAAAATACCTTTAAAATATTAAAGCAAAAATCTTAAACATCAAGGTGGCTTTTGGTATAATAGTTGGAGTTTCACCATAAACTTTAAAATTTAAGCATGCCCATACTATAGTATTACATTCATAGTTGATCAAGCTTTTTAGTTCAATCATGGTCATCAAATGATCTGGCCGACCACAATTAGTCTTTTGTTTCCTTTTTTCTGAACGTAGGTTATGATGGGATTCTCATGTGCTCGTTTGAGGATCAAAACTTCTATTAAAGAGGACTAACTCCAAAGGAATACATTTATATGTGGCTTAACGTTCACTAAGAACTAAAAGATCTCTAAAATAGCAGTAAATACCAAGCAAAAAATTTCTTTTCAATTTGTTATTTTTCTTCAATCACATCGGCCATTAATCCATATAAAATGGAAGCTTTTTGGCACCATAACAAGTCATCAACAAGAGCCCCTCAAAATAGCCCAATCAACCCTGATGATTGTGTGAGAGTCAAGCACTCTTAAACTTAGCACAACGATGGCAAAGCTAATAAGACCTGTGAGATTCACAAGCCACATGAAACATTTCAGCATATCCAAATCATCGGATCTAAATTGTGATGTCAACAAAATACAATGGCCCAAGTTGGGACAAATATATTCATAAATTGGCACCCAACAAACCAAGAGCTTAATCCCGATAAGTAAGGTCACTACTTAAATATCAAGAACTAGAAATTTTTAACGCTCGTATGGACCTCAACCGCCACCAATATGGAAAATATTACCAACCATCAAAATAAAACAAAGGCAGATTAAGAGATGGAGGAGATAAAAGTAACAAATGATGTTCCTACTCACTTCCTGCTCAAGTGCCTCCCCAATCTTACACGCAGCAGTAACAACCATAATACTCCCACTTCCATCTCCAGTCATCATTAAACCCATCATCTTATGCATTGTGATGACAGCCATCATATCAGCGGAAAGAAGATTAAAACAAGGAGCATAGGGCGTGCGACAATGTACATCCTTGCACACCTCTTGCTCTTCAGCAATCTTATCCCTCAAAGGTTCAAACCAACCCAAGAACAAGGACTTCACATACGGTAAATTTGGGGCAAGCTTCTTCTTGCACATCTCCTCCAACAGCTCCCTGTACTCCTTAGCAGCTTGCTCCCAAGCCTCCGTTTCCAGCTTAATCTGTCTGCGACGAAGTCTATGGAACTTACGCGCGCTCAATAAAGCAGACTGCTTTTTCCGTGCAATTTCCGAACTCTCAAATGTTTTCAATTCTGCACAGGCTTCGGCTTCTTCGTCGACGTCCGTGGAAACAACTTCCTCAGCGACACTAGCAAACCCCCTAATGAAGCAAGGAAGTTTTGAAGTTGGACACTTCAGATCATCAGATGTAAAAGGCAAAGAACCAATTCTTTGACAAGAGATAGAGGATTTAAGGTCCAATATCAAATTTTTATTGTACGGGTCTGAGTCTCGGGTGACACCAAGAAAGCGTGAGGTGCAGCGGGAGGAAGATCTCAGTAGGTTTCGGGAGGAGTGTGAAGCTCGAGCAGCAAAGATCAACCACATGTCTTTGGTGGGAACAGGGATTGGGATAGAGGGGATTCGCGGATATTGGAATGGAAATTGGAAGTGAAAAGTGGATTCTGAAGAAAGAGTTAGCGGGAAGAATTAGATCTAGATTAGCGATTTACGGAGAGGTAAGGGCTGCGATATGCAGCAAAAGTAGGGGCGGCATTCATGCGAGATACTACAAACCGAACAACTGCGGGCTATGATTAAAGAAGTCAAAACCCTCTTAAAACCTCTTCCGTCGTGGATATAAGCCCGGACAAGGGATTTCTTCCCTGATATTTTTAAGGGGTTTTTTTTTCCTTTTTTGGAATGTTGATCATGATGTAATGGTTCAAAAACTTGTAAAAGAGGGTTCATTTTTCCTTTTTTGGAATGTAGATCTTGATGTAATCGTTTAAAAGTGTTGGTATTTATTCTGAGCCTTTTTGGAATGTAGATCTTGATGTAATGGTTTAAAAGTGGAGGTATTTATTCTGAGCAGATCCAACGATCCAGAATGGAGGAAGTATACAAAAGAGGCTCTACTAATAGAAGACCAGATCGACTTATTTGATGAGACTTAGTTGTTAGAACCAGAGTCGAAGCCTGACCGAGCTAGTAGATGGACAAAAAAGAATGACTGAACGATCTGAATCTGAATCAATCTGACTAGATCAAGATAATAAACATCCAATATAATCACTACAAGAAAAACGAACAATGGCATCGACCTACTCTCCAGTAGATCCAATTCCTCAATATCACCAGTCGTCCCATCTATTCCCTAAGGCTCTTCATTAAAAATCAAGAATTGACAATACAATAGAATATTATATTCACCCCATTTGTACTCGTCGTAGAGGAACGAGTCAACTATCGAGTTAAGGCGATTCACTCTTTTGCTCGATAGCCTAGTTTGATTTCACCGACAAGAGCTCCTCAACAAATGATTGGAGGTCAATGACCAGAGATCAACTAATCTACAAAGCCTAGCGACTGAATCAGTCCTACCAACCCGAAGCTAATTAAGCTCAGTCGATGAACAACGCTAGCTCAGCCTAGTTGACCTAATCGACATTATCAAGCTGAAGTCATACTAGCCCAATTGACCGAGCAATAGAGCAGCGAGTGATCAGCTCATATATATAAAATACCTAGAATATCTTGTACAACTCTGATGGCCCCCTAGCATGTTCGTCGTGCAATGCTGTCGTTGTTCTACTGTCGTGCAGTCATCTTCTTGTCTTCTGTCGTATAGCCCTTTCTCTCTGATTTACTCACTCTCTGATCGTGTGAATAATCTAAAGAGGGAAGAGATCATAGGGCTAAGGCTTACAATGATGGGGACAAACAAAAGAAACACATGGGAAAGCTTTCATGAAGCAGACTTCACGTTGATAGCTCTGAAATGTATTGGTTTAATACCCTAGAGGCATTCTCGCGAAGAAAGCCTAACGAAAACAAACCCACAACCAAAGATTCAGGTTGTTGTACATGTCTTGGGGATCGCTTCTACCTATGGGGGCAAGTCATTATAGTTAAGTAAATCTTAAGCAATCTGGGGATTGCTTAATAAAACTCTTGATTAATGTTGTGACTCATCCTCATAAAGTTCAAATGTCGTTATTTTCAAGGAAGGTGTTCCAAAGCCCTATCCTAAGGGTAGTGCATGCTTTGAGGGTTTCGAAGGATCCTGTTAAGATCCCGAACTATCATAGGGTTTTGTTTATTATCAAAAATTTAGTTGGGGTTCATCATTTTGCTCCGAGTTTTGAATGTATGACCCTATAAAACAGAGTTAGCACACCCTAATATCATGCAAACTAAATATTGGGTGACATCCTCCTTCTGTCTTCAGCAGCCCTTCAAAATAGTGTTAGCACAAAATATATTTTTGTTTGATTGGTTGGTTGTTGTTTTTATTTTAGACAACTCGGTTAAGATGTCAATGGCTTTTCATCATCTCGGGGTTGTCAGATTCCCTGATATAATTAATCTTAAAGGTTTTCAATCCTACTGTAGTGATACACCTAAAATATATAGTATTTTTATGCACATTTTTATACCTATTTTTAATGATATTGCACTTTAATGGAAGGTATTTTGTGTTTTTCTTGCAGGTATGATGAAAATGGTTGGTCATGATGAAAGGAGCAAAATTGGATCAAATTTGGAGTAAAAAAATGAAAAATCAAAATTTTGGCACTGGTTAAAAATCGAGATTAAATTGAATTTGGCGCCATTTTCAAAGGGAATGGGATGCAACTCTTGGTGGTAACTTCCATAACTTCCTTAGGGCGGCAAGTTTGAATGAAGGGGTGCATTCTTTGGTAGATACATTGAATCTGGACACATTTGAAGAGACACCAATGCACCTTTTGGTTAAATATTTAAAGAGAGTCTTAGGAAAGATTAGGTGGCTCTTCCTTTGCATTTTGAAGGGTTCTTTCTTTCTTTGGGCTCTTCCTTTGCATTTTGAAGGGTCTTTCTTTCTTTTGGCTCTTCCATTGCATTTTGAAGGGTTCTTTCTTTCTTTTGTTCTTCCACTTGCATTTTGAAGAGAGTTTTTACAGTATTTTACTTTTATTTTGTGAGAGTTTTTATTAAGAGTACGAGTAGAGAGTAGAAAGGAGAAAAGGGTCGGAGTGAAGTCCTCTTCTTCCCATTTCTTTTCTTTCTTTTAGTTTAGTTTATATTAAAGTCTGAAGTTTATTCTGAGTCATCGGAGTTGAGAGATCCGCTCTGAGGAGTAGTTTAGTGAAGAGTTAAAGTTTCAGAGAAACTTCCTAAGTCTTGTGGAGAGAATTTTCAGATAAGTGTTTACTTTTGTTCTTACATTTAGTTTTTTAATTAATACTTATTTTTGTTTTTTATTTTTCTTATGGTTTTTAATTTCAAATCAATGTGTTTTGGTATTTTCTCAATGCATTCTGAGTAGTTTACTTTATCTTTTTCTTTCTTAAATGGAGAAGTAATTAGTTTATGAAGAATTGTTGTGGAAAGTATAAGTGTTTAAAGTTAGAAGAAGTTGTGATGATTGATTCTGAAAACTTTGTTTACTTCTTAATTTGGCTTGTTAAGTTGTAGAATTTCTTGAGATTGTGTAAGATCCAATGCGGTATTGTCTCATAAAAGTTAGTAAGAATCACATGCAATTATATGGGTGAGAATTGTAGTCAATATAATTGAATGTAATATTAGAAGATATTTTTATGGAAGGGAGTAAAATTAGATGATTTTAGAGTGACAAGATAAAACCCCCTAATTTGGTTTGAAGTTTTGAGTTTTGTTATGAGAAGTTAGCCCCCAGTTGGTGGGAATCAAATGAACTCTAGAGTGAGAGACTGGTATCTTCTCTGCCTAACCATGTTCAAAATGATAAAAATTTCAAATTAACTTATGTTTTTTATAGAACCAAGTAAGGATAAAGAACACATTTGCTTTTATCTGTCACAACAAATTTAAATACTTCCACAACAATACTTTAATAATTATTACTACTTCATAAAAGGAAAGAAAAAAGATATTCTAGTTAATAGTGTTTTACATACAGTGTTATTAGTTATTATAATTTTAATTTCTTGCTTAACATTTTATTAAGGAAATTTCAAAAGACAAATCAACTTTCAAAACTTTTCAAAATCAAGACATACTTTTCAAAAACCATTAAAATAAGTAAAAAGATAATTTTCTGATTTCTTTAAAGATTTTCATCCTTTCCCTGTGGATTCGATATCTCGGGACTTAATCAGAAAGTCCTATATTACTTGATAAACGATATGTATACTTGAGCACTATCCACATTATAAATCAAAATCATAAGTATATATATATATCCGGCGGGATCAAGTTTTTGGTGTCGTTGCCAATTTTCATATCATATTTGTAAGTATAAATATTCGGTGCGAAGTCAAGTTTTGGCACTGTTGCCGGGGAAAGAAAATAATTACATTTTAAAGAGAATTAAGAAATTTTAAATTTTTACTTGTCTTTGTTTTTGTTAGAGTGTTGTGTTTTATTTTGTTTTATTGTTGTATGTGTAGTTCAGGTTCTGAGGGACTTGTGCCTTACGATTCTGAATTAGAAAGAACTATCAGAAAATTAAAAAAATTAAAAAATACAGAAAAAGATAAAAATATTCAAGAAATGGCAAATCATCAAAATCAAAATGTAGGCATTCATCAAGAATTAAGACCTACAGTAGATGAACTTCATGGTAGTATTCAAAACCCTGCTGTAGCTGCTAATTCTTTTGAGCTTAAACCCGTTATTATCCAAATGGTGTTTAATAATCAGTTTGAGGGAGCAACAACTGAAGATCCTAATTTGCATCTTGCTAATTTTCTAGAGTTGTGTGCTACTTTTAAATATGATGGTGTTTCAGATGATGCTATTAGACTTAGACTTTTTTCTTTCTCACTAAGTGATAAAGTTAAAATGTGGTTACATTCGTTACCACCTGGATCAATAAGAACTTGGGGTGAACTATCACAAAAATTCCTTGCTAAATATTTTCCACCATCTAAGACTGCTAGGTTGAGAAATGATATAACATCTTTTTATCAGTTTGAAGGGGAATCAATATATGAAGCATGGGAAAGATTTAAAGATCTCCTCATGAAATGTCCACATCATGCGATACCGTATCGAGTTAATAATTCAAACTTTTTATAATGGATTAGTTGGATCTCTTAGATCAATCATCGATGCTGCTGCTGGTTGATCATTAATGTCTAAACTATTTTCTGATGCTTATGCTTTAATTGAAGAAATGACTACTAATAATTTTTAATGGCCTTCTGAAAGGTTAAATCCTAAAATGGTAACCAGTGTTTATGAAAATAATGTTTTTACAATGTTAACAAATCAAGTTGCTGTTGTATCAAGGAAGATAGACCAAATTGGGATGAATTTTTCTCAGCCAAATCTCATGATTGAAGAAAATTCATTAGGCCAAATGGTTGATTCTTATTCTTCACCAGAAATTGTGAATGTTATAATCAAACCTAACAACCCATATTCCAATTATTATAACCCAGGTTGGGAGAATCATCCAAATTTCAATTGGAATAACAATAATTAGGGTGGTGTTAATCAACAATGAGGGAACCACCAAGTAAACCCATTGGGGAATTGGAAAAACCAAGGTAATAATAATAATAGATTAACTTATCCTTCAGGTTATAATAATGTTGCACAATTAAAGGAGAAGAAGGTGTCTATGGAAGAAGTAGTATCACATATGGGAAATTAATTACAAATTCAAGGAGCAACCATCAGAAATATTGAAAATCAATTGGGACAAATTGCAAATGCCTTAAGTAATAGATCCCAAGGAATGCTTCCAAGTAATATTGAAGTGAATCCAAGAGAAAAGAATAAAGAACAAGTAAAAGCAATTCAACTAAGAAGTGGAAAAGAATTGGAAGGTAGAATTCAAAAAGAAACTGAAGTAGAGAAAGAAGAGATTAAAAGACCTAAAGAGGATGCTCCAAAAGGTTTTCAAAGACCTATTTCTCCACCTAAGGTTGATTTAGAAAAACCACCACCTCCATTTCCTCGTAGACTTCGTCAACAAAAGTTGGATAAGCAATTTTCAAAATTCTTGGAGATATTAAAGAAGCTTACCATTAATATTTCATTTCATGAAGCCCTAGAACAAATGCCAAGCTATGCGAAATTTATGAAGGATATTCTTAATAAAAAGAGGAAGTTTGAAGAAAATGAGATTGTTGCACTTAGTGAGGAGTGCAGATGCGATAATTCGAAAAAGCTTTCCGAAAAACTTAAAGATCCCGGTAGTTTCACAATTCCATGTGCAATCAGAGAAAGATTCTGTGGAAAAGCTTTATGTGATTTGGGTGCAAGCATTAACCTTATGGCTCTATCAATATTCAAAAGACTGGGACTAGGAGAAATAACCCCAACTACTGTAACTCTGCAATTAGCAGATCGTTCGATCACATATCTTAAAGGAATTATAGAATATGTTTTGGTAAAAGTGGATCAATTTATTTTTCCTGTGGATTTCATTGTGTTAGATATGGAGGAAGATAAAGAGATACCCATAATTTTGGGGAGACTTTTTCTAGCTACAGGCAGAGCCATGATGAATGTGCAAAAAGGGGAATTAACGATGAGGGTTAATGATCAGACTGTTACATTTAATATTTCAAAATAGATGAAATATCCTGCTAGAGGTAAAGAAGATGAGTGTTATAGGATGAATGTTATTGAATATTTAAATCAATTTCATTTCAAATCAACTTATGAAGAGAAAGCTGAAAGAGAAGAATGAGAATATAAGCAAGAAGAGGAGTTATTTGATTCTGAAGATTTTTAAGAGGAAGATTTAAAGTATGTTCGTGAAAGTTTTGAATTGTTGGATATGACTGAGAAAGATGAATCTTATGGTCCATCAATTGAAAAACCTCCTGAATTTGAGTTAAAAATGCTTCCTGATCATTTGAAGAATGTTTTTCTAGGTGAATCCTCAACCTTTCCTGTTATAATTTCCTCTCAATTAACTGAAAAAGAAGAAGAGAGTTTGTTTGAAATTTTGAAGAAGCACAAGAAAGCCTTTGGATGGACAATTGGTGATATTAAAGGAATCAACCATTCAATTTCTATGCACGGAATTCTTATGGAAGATAATTGTAAACTGCGGGCTGATCCCCAAAGGAGATTAAATCCTATCATGAAAGACGTTGTTAAGAAAGAAATTTTAAAATGGTTGGATGCTGGAATTATCTACCCTATTTCGAATAGTGCATGGGTTAGTCCTATTCACCGTGTTCCTAAGAAAGGAGGAATAACTCGTGATCGTTAATGAAAAGAATGAAATGATACAAACAAGACAAGTGACAGGGTGGCGAATATGCATCGATTATAGAAAATTAAACCTTGCCACAAGGAAAGATCATTTTCTACTCCCTTTCTAGATCAAATGTTGGATAGTGATCACTGCGTAAATACTTTTGTTTTCTAGATGGATATACTCGGTTACCACCAAATTCAAATTACTCTCGAGGATCAAGAGAAAACTATGTTTACCAGTCCTTATGGTACGTTTGCTTTTAGAAGAATGCCCTTTGGTTTATGTAATGCCCTTGCTACATTTCAGAGATGTATGATGACTATTTTTTGTGATTTGATTGAAAAAGGGATTGAAGTTTTTATGGATGACTTTTCAGTATTTGGAATTTTGTTTGAATCATGTTTAGAACATCTATCTAAAGTTCTAAAATGCTGTAAAGAAACTAATTTGGTCCTTAATTGGGAAAAATGCCAATTTATGGTAGCAGGAGGAATTGTTTTGAGACATCAGATTTCAGAAAAAGGTTTGGAGGTAAATCTTACAAAAATTCAAGTTCTATCTAATTTACCTTGCCCAACCAATGTAAGGGGAATTAGAAGTTTTTTAGGACATGCTGGATTCTACAGACGTTACATCAAAGACTTTTCTAAGATTACAAAACCTTTATGCCGTTTATCGGAAAAGGATGCAATTTTTAATTTTGATGATGACTCGCCGTAAAGCCTTTGAAACATTAAAAGAAAAATTAATCACTCGCACTTGTAATAATTTCACCAAATCGGGAAAAACTTTGAATTAATGTGTGATGCTTAGTGATTATGCTATTGGTGTCGTTTTTAGGTCAAAAATATGATAAAATTTTCGAAGTAATTTATTATGCCAAGTAAAACTCTTAATGAAGCTCAAATTAATTATACCACTACTCGAGAAAGAGTTATTAGCTATAGTATTTGCCTTTGATAAATTTCGATCATATTTAATTGGAACTAAATGTGTGGTGCATACTGATCATTTTGCTATTAAATACATAATGAAGAAAAATGATGCAAAACCGAGACTGATAAGATGGATTCTTCTTTTGCAAGAATTTGATTTTGAGATAGTAGATAGGAAGGGTTCTGATAATCAAATTGCTGATCATTTGTTCAGGCTTGAAATTGAAAAATCTCTCTGTGATATTGAAGAAATTAATGAACATTTTCCTGATGGAAAATTGTTCACTATTAAAGAATGGTGTGTTCCGTACTATGCAGACATAGTAAACTTTATTGTTAGTCATATTATACCCTATGGTTTGACATACCAAGAAAAGAAGAAATTTTTGTCTGATGCTAAGACTTATTTTTGGGATGACCCATTTTTATATAAACAAGGAAAGGACCTTATAATTCGAAGATGTGTATCTTTGGAAGAGACTTATGAAATTATTCAAAAATGTCATGATTCTGATTATGGGGGACATTTTGGAAGTGATAAAACTGCATATAAAATATTACAATAAGGATTTTATTGGCCTACAATTTTTACGGATGTGAATGTTTATATTAAAAATTGTAATAGATGTCAGCGTGTAGGCAATATTTCTAGAAGAAATGAGATGTCCCTCAATTATATGTTGGAAGTTGAAATATTTGATGTTTGGGGACTAGATTTTATGAGACCATTTACACCATCTTTCGAAAATATTTATATTTTGATAGCAGTAAACTATGTTTCCAAATGGATTGAAGCTAATGCTTTACCTCGATGTGATGCTCAAAGTGTTGCAAAGTTTTTAGAAAAGAATATATTTTGCAGATTTGGAATACCAAGAGTAATCATAATCGATGGGGAAGTCATTTTAGAAATGCGATTATTGGGAAGTTAGCAAAGAAATATCATATTAATCATCGCATCATGCTACGCTTATCATCGCAGACAAGTGGTTTTGTTGAATTATCCAATCGTGAAATTAAAAGAATATTGGAAAAAGCTGTTAATCCAAATAGAAAGGATTGGTCAATCAAATCGGATTATGCTTTGTGGGCCTATAGGATCGCTTACGTAACACATATATGAATGTCCCCATATAGGCTGATTTTTGGAAAAGCTTGTCATTTACCTTTTGAACTTGAGCATAAAGCTTATTGGTCTATTAAAAAGTTTAATTATAATTTGAAAGATGTTGCTGAAAAGAGATTATTGCAATTGAATGAGCTTGAAGAAATAAGGAATGAATCTTATGAAAATGCTAAGATTTATAAGGAAAAGATGAAGTTATGGCATGATCGGAAGATTCTTACTAAAAATCTTGTACCAGGACAAAAAGTTTTATCGTATAATGCTAGATTAAGAATATTTTCTGGAAAACTTAAGTCCAGGTGGATGGGTCCATTTATTGTAATAAAAGTTTATTCTTATGGAGCTGTAGATGTTCAAGATCTTAAGACTGGAAAAATATTTAAAGTTAACGGACATAGACTTAAACCATATTTTTCAGTCAATAAATCTAAATCTGATAATAATTTGATATTGGGTCACTCAGAATGAGTTCTGGGTATGTCAGGCTGAAGACGTTAAAACAAGCGTTTTATGGGAGACAACCCATAATTATCGGTGTGCTTTACTTAATGTTTGTTTAGTGTCCTTTGTTTGCTTGGTTTGGTTTGTTTTTATGTTTTTAGTGGTAGTAATTTGGAGTTTTTAAACTATAGTGGAGTTTATTTGACCTTATTTGATGACTTAGAGGAGTCAGAATGAAAATTTGGACACTTAGCAGACGTGTGCTAAATTAAGCACTGGCGGCTAAGAACCTACTGGTTGGCGCTTAGGCGCCACAGTTATAAAAAATGTGAAAAATGAGGTTCTAGAAGCCTAGATCATGGGGGAGTAGTTTTGGAAGTTATTTTGGAGTTTTAAAACGTCTTGAGGCTGTTTTAGCACTTCCCAAGTCTATAAAAAGAACTTGATTTAAGAGAAACGCTTGCCTCAAATTTTTTTTTCATTTTTGAGTCTTAAGAAGAGAGTTTTGAGTGCATCATGTCTTCCTGGGAGAATGAGATTAGAAGAAGCAAGATTTTGATAAGAGTAAGTTCGTTAGTGATAGTGCTAAAGAGTTATTCAATGGATATCTCGCTGTTAGTATTCAAGGGATTGCTGAAATAATTGCAAAAATTGAAGCTCGAATGACTTCAATGGAAGCAAAAATCCATGAAAGTAACCTACATTTGGAGCACATGGGATGGCAACTCAAGATGCAATTCAGTCATTCAAGGTATGTGGAAGAAGCAGATAAGACGATGTTTCTGAAGAACAAATGGATTGAAGAAGATGATTTAAGATGAACAATTATCGGCCGTTTTATCAGATTTATATTCCAGAAGGGTCAAATGAGAATCATAATGGTTCAAGATATAATCCGCCTAATGGAGAATGGAATTAAGAGTGCTTTGTTCTTATTTGTTTAGTGTTCTTATGTGTTATGTTTAGTGTTTATGTGTGTTATGTTTGATGTGTTTAGTGTTTATATTTAAGTATTAACTAAGCCTGATGATGTGATGGTTACATCCTAGAGATGTATATTTATCAGTTTGAGATTAAAGTCTCTTGTATTTAGAGAATTTCATCCTTTATGAATGGATAGAAATTCTAGAATTGTATTAAGTGTTATGTTTATTTTAATATAAGTTTGTGTTTGTGTGAAATTTGTGTGGAATCAATAGATATTAAATTTTAATTTAGAATATTGGAAGATTTATGTGGGGAGAAATAATTACTCTGGAGTAATTAAGGGTGATTAACAAAGTGATTTAGTGCATATACCTTAATTGTGAAAATCTGGGTACTGGCGGCTAAGCGCCAGAGTCCGGTGCTTAAGCGCCAGATTTCACTGTTAAGCACCGAGGAGTTTGCGCTTATGCGCCAGCTCGCGAAATTGGTTCCCAGCAGTTAAAAACCCAAAAATTGTCATTTTTAACCACCCCATCGTCTTCAACCTTCGGTTTATCGCGAAAGAGGAGCCTAGGGCATCATATTATGGATCATTTAAGAGCCGATCTCAACAAAAATTGTTAGATTTCGATTCCTTGAGGTAAGAGCACTACTCCTAAGCAAAAATTTTTTATTTTCACCATGTATTTTGAGTACATTTTGGAAAATCTTAAAATCAATATTCATGGTAAAAATTTGAGGAAAAACTTGAGAAATTGCTTGGATTTAGTGAAAATATCTTTTGGAAGATAATTTAGCAAGTTTAGTTTGATTTTGGAATTTATGGTAAATTTTTTGTGAATTTTTTAGAGATGGCTCCAATTTCAAAGCGTGAGAGAGAAAAAGCTAGATTTGATTCTGACAAATTTGTTAGCACGAGGGCTGAGGAACGATACGTTGACGCACTGCAGTCACGTAAGTTGATTCCTGAGCGTGTATTTAGTAAGCCAGGAGAAGTAATTGAAGATATGATTGCTAGAAGGAACTGAGAGAATTACAGTTGCTTCTCCGCTATTGCTGTTGTTTCTGTGGTCAGAGAATTTTATGCAAATTTGTCTGTTGCAGAAGAGAATCAACTGATGGTTATGAGGCATGAGGTCAACTTTTCTTCAGGGGCAATCAACACTTTTTATGGACTACCTCCTGACATGTTCTATTTTTATTCTAACTATCATCCTACGGAAGGAGAATTAGATGAGATCATGGAATTTCTGACTGATGGAAGAAGATTATGGAAAATAACAAATGATAGAAGAGTGAGCTTTCCTGCTTCCAAATTGAATGTTATTTCTAAGGCGTGTCATTATTTTACCTCATCTAAATTGTTACCTTCGAGTCATACTAGTGAAGTAATGAGAGAAAGAGCTATGTTGAACCATTGCATTCAGCAAGGGAAGCCAATTGACATTGGAGGTATAATTTATGATTATGTTTTGAACTGTGCTAGAGCAACCACTACTGCAGGTATGGGATTTCCTTCCTTAATTCATTCATTATGTGAACGATTTGGAGTGAAGTTTGAAACCTGGGAAGAGGTACTTTAGCCATTGAGACCAATTACCAGTGTCAACGTTGGTGCTTACATTGTACATTCAGAGTTTGATTGGAGAGGAGGATTTGGTAGGGCTTCTACTGCTTCTGCTGCATCTACTTCTAGTGCTACTACTTCACGTGCTTCATCATCTACTGATTCACAGACTGGTTTATTAAGAAATATTTTGAAAAAAGTGAGTCTTACTCGAGAGAATATGAAAGATATGGATGGTAAGATGGATAATGTAGAGAGATATATTGTAAAACATGATGAATATGAGGAGAATTATCAGCATTATTTGGATAGACTGATTATAGGTGATCAGAGTGCTGAGATGCCCCCTCATCCATTCTACATACCTTATGTGCCATCCAGGGATTGAAACGAGCAGGATGATGATGATGATGAGGATGAAGAGTAGATGTATGTTGTTTGTTTTAGTTATTGTGTTGTTATGCTGTGTTATTGTGTACTTTATCTAGTATTTTATTTGATGATTGTGTTGTGATGTGAATTCTGATAGTATGCAGATTGTAGTTGTACTATTTATCTGTTATGCATATTCAAATGTATTGTTGTTGTTGTATTGATGATTTATATGTTGCTTTGAGTGTAGTGTGTGTGGCAGTAAATGTTTTAATGTGTATGTTATGTCAGAGTTTTTAGTAGTGTGTACTTTAATTCAAAAATTGTTAGGAGATTATAAACCACTATTGGGAACTTCTACTTAGGAAACTACATGTTTAAAATTTTTCAAATTCCACTATCATCTGTTATCTGTATCAGTGTGTTATTTTAGTTGGTGTGTATTTTCTTTGAAAACCTCCACTACTGTAGAAGTCTGACCCACGCTAAATATATGCGTACTAAAATTCAATCCCCGGCAACGGCGCCAAAAACTTGACCCGTAATCCGCTGATGACAAGTATAATAATTAATGCTTTCAAATGTAATAGATAATAATATCAGCTAGTGTATATAAATATAATTTTATCAAAAATATTTTACACAAAAGGGGTACTACGCAAGTATACATATCGTATCAAGTAATATAGGGCTTAAAGACCCCAGTATCGATCCCACGAGGAGTGAGTTATGGATTTTTAAATATTTTAATTTTATTTTTAATTATTTCTTTTATAGTTATAAATTTGATATTTTTAATTTACTAGATGCAATAATAAAGCAGTAATGAAATAATTAATGTAAATAGCAATAAGACAACAACTTTCTTCCTTTCAATTAATCCAAGATTTTCTAAGATAATGATAATATTCATGGAGAATATAAATTTATGATATTATGCCAAATATAAGCATTCATATTCTTTACCCTTTGATCCAGGTGTAAAGAATATTGGCTAGCCCATAGATCAGGTCCGGATGTATTGTTAGTAGAATGGGTTAATCTAGGCTCACACTACTAGATGTTCAAGAGTGGCTATGGTTGGCCCTACTAGTGACTCTTTCCTTCTCTATAAACCAAATTTCAAGAATTTAGTCTGTCACTCTAAAATCTTATCAATTCTACGCCTATTATATAATATCTTCCTATTTATTTGTACTTCACCTTGAATAACCCGCACAAGGCCTTCGACTACCCAAGGATTCATGTGATATCTACTAGTTAAGAATTCATCTCCTTCTAGGTATAAAAACTCTTCAACAAATTTTAACAATTTAAATGACCAATTTAAATAGTAAATTAAGATCTTGTATTAATATCATCACAATGTTTTAAAATATAAATAGTTTCTAATTCTCCAACGAATTTTATATTATCTTATTTATATTTTCATAATTGAAAAGAGAAAGTAAACTAACTACTCAGAACACATTGAATTTAAACAACAAAACATGGTAATAAAACTTTGAATAAAATTACAAATACTTATCTCAAGTGTTTCTCCTACCGAACCTCTGAATTCTTCTGACTCCAAGCAAATAATCTTCAAAAGCACCAACTCTTTAAACTCTCAATACAAACTCTAAATAAAATAACAAACTAATTTATGAAGGATAGTAAAATGTGGCCCTAAAGTATCTCTCTAATTCTCTCACTAGATGGGGCTCTAGATAGGGGGACTAAGTTGGGTGTTGGGGGCTGGGCGTTGGGCGTTGGGCGTTGGACGTTTTTCTCTGAAGGAGTAGCCTCCTATTTATAGACTTCAAGGGTTGCCTCAAGGCACCTCTTCAAAATGTGTCCACATTCAATGAATCTTCTAGAAGGTGTGTCTGGCGCCTAGGCGCCGGACTCTGCGTCCAGTTATTCACACCTCTTCACTTTGGATCGCACCTCTTCGCGATTAAAACCATGTCCAAGCGTCCAAATACATTGTATCACATGTCCTATAAACTGGAACAACTGTCAGTCTTCTAGAAGGTCCAATAACCACTAACACTGTCAAAATAACTGTTCAAAAGTTGTCAAAAATCTTGACAGATCCCGTATCGACCTGGCGCTTAGGCGCCGGATTCTGGCGCCAGACCAATAATTTTGACAATTTTGCATTTCGGCTCCATTTTTGCTCATTTTTGCTCCTTTTTGCTTCTTTTTCACTTTTTTTCCTTCTTGAACATTTTTTTTATCACCTATATCCAAAAACACAAAAATACCTTTCATTAAAGTATAGTATCCTTTAAAATTTGATAAAAATCAAGGCATAAAAATGAGTATTTTTTTCATGGATCAAAATCCCCCAAACATAAACGTTACTTGTCCTCAAGTAACCCTTTGTACTATTTAAAATGTATAACATTTAGAATGAAAGATAAATATTTAAGACTCCTTGTAATTTTTGATCTTATAAAGGCTTTAGTAAATCATTAACCAAATTTCACTAAGTTTAATTTTAAGAATTTAAAGAATATTAAACTACCAAATCATAAGACTTCAAAAATTTTTCATTCATTTCGAAAATAATAGAAGTTTATTATATTAAGATCACATAGATTATTTACAAGAAAAATATTTTCATGAAAAATCTTTCCTAAATAAAGATTCATGCATAAAAATTAAGTAAAGTATGTGACTAGTTTTCTTCATATAAGATAATTCAAGTGAAGCCAATTTTTTATTAGGCATATCCTCAAGCTTCTCCTCTTTTTTTTTCTTTTTTTTATTTCATAGTGAGGATTACTATATCTGGATAGCCTGTTAATGATTTTGAACTTCACTATCCTTAACTTATATTTTCAAACTTTTACATTTTCACTTAATTATTATAACATGAATAGAATTTCAAAAAGACTTTCAATCTTTTCTTTTTCAAGTTATAATTTTTGATTTCTTAATACTTCTAAAATTCAATTATTTCTATTATGAATAGAAAAATTTCTTAATCTTATTCTTCTTTAAGTTAAATAATTCTATTCTTAAAATCAATCGAAGTTATTAAAATTTTGGTTAAGTCCACTAAATTATTTATAATTTCAAAAATTTAAGTGATCTTAAATAGATTCTTCATTACTTATGTTATGTTAAGATTTTTTTAGAAAATATTAGTTTATTAAGGACAAATAAAATTTAAATTTGCATGTATTTTCCCTCCCCCCAAACATAAGTTTTGGTATATCATAAAAAAAAATAAAGTATAAGAGAAAGAAAAGTATAATTTAAAAATGAATTTTATAAGCATGTAAAAAAATTTTTAGAAAGAAATATAATTTACTTCTACACATGCTTTTTATGAATATTACAGAAATAATGAAGCATATCAAAGTAAGCAGGCTCAAAAAAAAAATTTTTATAGCAGTAGTTGAATTAAATAATAACATAACTAACAGAAATAGAATAACATTACTAACTATTCTATAATACTAAATAGTAGGCTGAAACAAAAATAAACACAAATTCATTCAAATTTCAGTCTGCAACTAAATATCTAAAACAGTCTCAACATCAAACACTTCATACAAAGTCTCATAAACAAATCTAAACTAGCAAACAACAAACAACAATCAAGACTAGCAAACAAAAACTAAACTAACAACGGACTCGAAGACATCTCGGAGGCAAATCAGGCTACTAATCACTGTCTGTAGCCTCGTCATCGTCATCACCAAAAGAAAACTCCACATCCTTAGGATCAACATATGGTGAAAATTTAGGACAGGTGGGAAACTGAATATCATGCTAACCCTTCAAGAATCTAACTAAAGACTCTGAATACTAAGCATCATACTCACTCTTCCTCTGAGTGTAATCAGATAGGTGATCAATTTTCTTATCGATAGTATCAACTCTGCAGTGAGTTAGAAATAACTCATTCCGCTGCTCCAGAAATTGATCATGCATCGATTCCCAAAAACTAGACGGTGGCTCAGCAGTAGAAGTAGAAGGTCTAGAAGTAGAAGCTCTACCTGGAGTAGGTGCAGAAGTAGAAGGGGCTGTAGATCTCTTCCCACGAAGAAGATTATAGATACTAACACTCTCCTACCCAATTGGCTTGGTAGACTTCAACTTCTCCTCAGAAATATCAGCAGTGACTCCATTGTTCACACATAAAGTATAAATTAGGGATGGGAATCCTAGTCCTACAGAAGTACTAGATCTAGCAGTAGACTCCACAGAATCATAAGTAATACTGCCGACATCTATTGGCTTCCTCTCCTGAATGCAGTAGTTTAAGATAGCTCAATCTCTAGTCACTTCGCTCAGGTGGTTGGAAGGTAAAAGTGTTGCAGAAATAAAGTAATGCCATGCCTTTGAAATAACATTTAACTTAGAAGATTTGAAATTTACCCGTTTATCATTCCGAATCTTCCAAGCTCCAGTGTCGTCAGTCAAATAAGCAATAATCATCTCAAGATCTCCCTCAGATGGAGATAATCTAGAATAGTGGCACTCGATGGTAGGTGGCAGTCCATAAAAAACATTGATCCTTTTCGGTGTAAATCTTATTCCAACACCTCTGACGAAGACTCTGTAGTCTTCCACATCCAAAAAGTTAGCATAAAATTCGCGCACGATTGGAATAACAGCAACAGCGGTGAAATAACAGAATCGTTGCCAGTTGTGCTCAACGATCGTGTTCTCGATCATTTCACCGGGATTGTAAAAGCTTCGCTTTAAGATAAATTTTCTGGATGTCGCAAATTCATGATATCGAAAATGCGCCGCCGCAGTCGCGAACTTGCTACTGTCAAAATTTTCTCGTGTCTTTCCTCACTTAGATTTCGGTGTCATCTAAACACAAATAAATTAAGGAATCAAAGATTTAAACTCTTTTTAAGCTTAAGAGACTTAAAATGAGTTTAGAAATTCAAGGAGAAACATTTAAAAATCAAATTTTTTTTCAAAATTTCGGTTTTTAGCCAAAAATAGGAAAAACTATGGTGAAAATAAAAAATAAATGAATTAGAGTGTAGATCTGACATTGAGATGAAGAAATCAAGTGATTTCAGGCTCAAAATCTTGATGTTTTGACCTCAAAATGGATTTAGAAGGTGGGTTTTCGCAAAAAAGAGGAAGGGGATGAAGCTTAGGCGTCAAAAATGGCTAATGGGGGTTTAAATGGTGATTTTCGGGTAAGCAGGCCGAACCGGCTCCAAGGCGCCGAATTCTGGAGCCTAGGCGCCAGACTCGCCTTTCAAAAAAATCACTTTAAAATTTTTATTTTCCACCAAAATTCATAATTTAAACTTCTAATTACTCATATAAGAGTATTGCTTCGGTTTCCTTCTTCCAAAATATTTTCCAAAAATTTTAAAAATTAAAAATTAAATCCACCAATTAAACACAAGTTTAAATCAAACTCTTCTAATTCCATTCATGATTTTCAATTTCGGGCTCAATACAATTCAGATAAGTATCATAACATGATTCAAGTTCTAACAACGATCAAACAACACAAATTTGAAAGCAAATACAACACACATTGAACATGAAAGCAAACACACAAACAATCACAATCGATTCACTAAATCGATACAACGACACACTAGATAAATCACAATCTCACCATATCACTATCTAATTCCCATTATCTTCACAATGGAGATTGCTTGGCCTACTAGGGAAAAATACTAACGCTCTCAGAAAATCCGTTGACGTTTTCTCGTCGATCTAATTGTTCTTCGCATACATTTCCACTTGAGCATCTTGATAAGCCGCTAGATGATCAAATTGAAGTTTCGCCTGCCATTCCAGATGTTCAATTTGATGATACATCTCATGGAGGAGATCTCCAATGCTTTTAAATTCTGCTTCAAACTTATCTAGACGACTAGAAATTTTCTCCAAACTTACAACGATGAAACCAATGAAGTAGGGTTGAGGATCCTTTGAGACCTTGTCTCTAGCCTCTTCTCCACGATTTATCCTCTCCATTTCTTCAAAAATCCTCTCTAATCTCTCAAGAATGGAGTGTATGGGTCGAAATAATGATTGCATAGGGATTGGGCACGAAGATAGGGTAATTTATAAGAGAAAATCGTGTGAAAAACTGAAGATTTCCAATTTTAACACGATCCAGTAACTGTGGCGCTTAGGCGCCAAATCTGGCGCCTAGGCGCCGGACCCATCGACACATAGTTTACTCTAGCGCTTACGTGCTAAATTTGGCGCTGGAACCATGTTCGACTCTGTTTCTCTTAACGTCAAATTTCAAAGTTTCGTTCTCCAACATAGGTAATTTAGAATGGTAAGATCAATATAAACTCAGTAATTCAAATTATAAGCAATCACAATGAAGGTTAACTTGATCTCCTTTTTAATCATATATGAAATAGAGTGATCCAATCTCTAAACTTTATATACTTCGAGATAATTTTCAGCTTAAGTCAATAGAGTCTTGTTAGCATCAAATTTTCTAAAGTAATATAAAATTAAACATGACTAAGGCATAACATTACATTAAAAATGTAAAAACACACAAAACAACGAATAATTATGGGTTGCCTCCCACAAAGCGCTTGGTTTAACGTCGTCAGCCCGACATAATTAAGTTTTTAATCAGGTAGACTCAACTCATAAGCCTCTTTATAAATCTTTTTAATATCTCCCAAATAAGGCTTCAGTCTTAATCCATTAACTTTTAAAAATTTTCCCGTTTTGGGATCTTTAATATCCACAGCTCCATAATGGTATACTTTTTCAATTATATACGGTCCTATCCATTTTGATCTTAATTTTCCAGGAAAATTCTTAAACGAGTATTAAATAATAATACTTGTTGTCCAGGCTCAAATATTTTTCCTAAAATCTTTTTATCATGTAATATTTCATTTTCTCTTTATAAATCCTTGCATTTTCATATGATTCATTTCTTATTTCATTCATCTCATTTAATTGCAATAATCATTTTTCTCCTGCAGTATTCAAATCAAAATTAAACTCCTTTATCGCCCAATAAGCTTTATGTTCAAGTTCAACAGTAAGTGACAATGTTTACCATAAACTAACCGTAAGGTGACATTCGATCGGTGTCTTATAAGCTATTTTATAAGCCCATAATGCAGAATCAAGTCTATAAACCCAATCAGTTCTTTCAGGATTAACAGTCTTCTCTAAAATTCCTTTAATTTCTCTGTTTGATACTTCAGCCGTTCCACTTGTTTGTGGGTGATATGCAGTTGCAATTCTGTGTTTGATTCCAAATTTTTCCAATAATGATTGAATTCTTATATTTCTAAAATGACTTCCATCATCTGTGATAATTACCTTAGGCATTCCAAATCTTGAAAAATCATCTTCTTTAAAAATTTTGAAACATTTTTGGAATCACAGCTAGGTAAAGCTACAGCTTCAATCCACTTTGAAATATAATCAACCGCTAATAAAATATAAATTTTTCCAGATGATGGTACAAATGGTCCCATAAAGTCTAAACCCCATATATCGAAAATTTCAACTTCCAATATATAGTTTAAAAGCATATCATCTTTCTTGGATATATTTCCCATCCTTTGACATCGATCACATATTTTCACATAATGTCTCACATCTTTAAATAAGGTCGATCAATAAAATCCCGAATTTAAAATTTTAAATGCAGTTTTATCTATTCCAAAGTGTCCTCCAAATTTAGAATCAGGACATTTTTGAATAATAGCATAAGTTTCTTCATAAGGTACGCATCTATGAATTACAGAATCTCTTCCTATTTTAAATAAATGAGGATCTTCCCAAATATAAGTTTTAGCATCATTTTTAAATTTCTTAATAAATTTGTTATCCAATCCATAAGGTAAAATATTGCTAACTAAATAGTTACCTATATCTACATACCAAGGTGTTTGACATCCTTGAATAACATACAAATGTTCATCAGGAAATTTCTCATTTATATTTTCTTTAGTAATAACATCATTCTTAATTCTAGATTAATGATCAGCAATTTGGTTGTTCGTTCCTTTTCTATCCACTATTTGAAAAACAAATTCTTGTAGAAGTAAAACCCATATTATCAGTCTTGGTTTAACATCTTTTTTCAACATTAAATATTTAATAGCGGAATGATCAGTATGAACTATGCATTTGGTACTAAGAAGATAAGGTCTAAATTTATCAAAGGCATATACTATAGCTAAAAGCTCTTTCTCAGTAGTAGTGTAATTTTTTTGAGTTTCAGTAAGAGTTTTACTAGCATAATATATAACTTTGAAAATTTTCTCATATTTTTGTCCCAATACAGCTCCAATTGCAATATCACTTGCATCGCACATTAATTCAAAAGGTTTATTCCAATTAGGTGCAATAATTATAGGTGTAGTTATTAACTTTTCTTTTAAAATATTGAAAGATTTAACACAGTCTTCATTAAATTCAAATTTAGCTTCTCTTTCCAATAAATGACAATGAGGTTTAGCAATTTTAGAAAAATCCTTTATATATCTTCTATAAAATCCAAAGATTACCCGTAAAACTTCTCACATCGAAACAGTAGTAGGGGGTTGCAGTTCAACGAATAATTTTCACTTTTGCTTGATCAACTTCCATCCCTTTTATGAAACTTTGTGACCAAGTACAATGCCTTCGTGACCATAAATTGACATTTTTCCCGACTAAGAACTAAATTTGTTTCTTCACATCTTTTCGTAACTTTGGAATTATTTTCCAAACATGACTCAAAAGAAGTTCCAAAAACTGAAAAATCGTCCATGAATACTTCAATTCCTTTGTCAATCAAATCACAAAATATTGACATCATACATCTTTGAAAAGTTGCAAGTGCATTACATAAACCAAAAGACATTCTTCTAAAGGCAAATGTTTCATAAGGACTTGTAAATGTTATTTTTTCTTGGTCCTCAGGAGCGATAAGTAATTGATGATAACCAGAATATCCATCCAAAAAACAGAAATATGAGTGTCTAGCTAATTTGTCAAGCATTTGATCGAAGAAAGGTAAAGTAAAATGATCCTTTCTAGTGGCGTCATTTCACCTCCGATAATCAATGCAAATTCGTCATCCGGTAACTTGTCTTGTAGGAATTAGTTCATTTTTATCATTGACAGTGACAGTTACTCCTCCTTTCTTCGGAACACAATGAACAAGACTTACCCATTGGCTATCTGAAATAGGATAAATAATTCCAGCATCTGACTATTTTAAATTTTTTTTAACAACCTCTTTCATGATAAGATTTAATCTTCTTTGCGGTTCAATAGTAGGTTTAAAGTTTTCTTCCATTAAAATTCTATGCATACAAATGGAAGGGCTTATTCCTCTTATATAAGCAATAGTCCAACCAAAAGCTTTCTTATAATTCTTTAACACTCCTATTAATTTTTCTTCTTAATCTAAACATAGCTCAGAAGAAATAATAACAGGTAAAGTTAATGATTTTCCAAGAAATGCATACTTTAAATGTGAAGGTAATATTTTTAATTCCATTTCAGGGGCTTTTTTAATTGAGGGTAAAAATATATCATTTTGAGTTATGTCTAAAGTTTCCCAGTTATCTTTAATATAATGAGTTTCTTTAAGTAATTCTTCTTCTTTTAGTTCTTTATTTTCATTAGTTAAAAATTCAATTTCTTCTTCAGGAATGATTTTACATTTTTCTCGATAGTTTTTTTCAATTATAAAATCAAAAATATGCATACGATAGCATTTTTCTTTGTCAGGATACTTCATCGATTTAAGAACATTGAATTTAATCTCCTGATCATTAACCTCATAGTTAATTCTCATTTTTGCACATCAATCATAACTCGTCTGGTAGCTAGAAAAGGTCTCCCTAAAATAATTGGTATTTCTTTATCTTCTTCCATATCAAGTACAAAGAAATCCACAGGGAAAATAAATTTATCTACTTTAACAAGTACATCCTCTATAACTCCTTTAGGGTAAGTGATAGATCTATCACCTAACCGAAGGGTTACGATGGTGGGAGTAATCTCTCCTAAATTCAACCTTCGATAAATAGAAAATGACATGAGATTAATACTTGCTCCTAAATCACATAAAGCTTTTCCGCAAAATTTTTCTCCAATAGCACAAGGTATAGTAAAACTTCCGAGATCTTTAAGTTTCTGAGGTAATTTCTTTTGAATTATTGCACTACATTCTTCACTTAATGCAACAGTTTCAAAAGCTTCAAATTTTTGTTTCTTACTTAATATATCCTTCATAAATTTTGCATAAGTTAGCATCTGTTCCAAAGCTTCAGCAAAAGGTATGTTTATAGTAAGTTTCTTAAAAATTTCAAAGAACTTAGAAAATTGATGATCAAGCATCTGTTGTTTTAATCTTTGAGGAAAAGGTGGTGGTGGTTTTTCAACTTCCACATTTATAGAAATATTAGTTTGACCTTGATTAGGAGAAGGAGTTTCTTTAGGTTTTTTAATCTCTTTAACCTCAATCTCTTTTTCAATTTCATTCTGTATTCTTTCTTTTAATTCCTTTCCACTTCTAAGTTGTACAGCTTTAACATGTTCATGTTCTTTTCCAGTTTCTTTTGGATTAATTTCAACATTACTAGGAAGTGTTCTTGGAGGTCTGTAATTAATTAAATGAGCTACTTCATCCATTTGATTCTTAATATTACGAATAGTAGTATTTTGATTTTGTAATTGATTACTCATTTGTAAAATTAATTCTTCTATTGATAACTTTTTCTGTTGATTATTAAATCCAGGTGGTTTAGAATTTGAATTTACTTGATTATTCCAATTTCTAGTTGGATGGGATTGATTATTACCCCATTGTTGTTGATGATTATTCCAGTTAAAATTAGGGTGAATTTTCCATCCAGGATTATAATAGTTTGAATACGGATTATTTTTACTAGCAATAACTTGTAAAGTTTCAATAGTTTGAGAATCTTCAATATTAGATGAGTTGTTATATGATATGTTGATGGCAAAATTATCTAATTTCTTAGATATTGCAGCTACTTGTGAAGCTAAGATAGAAAAGGCTTCGTTATCTTGAATACTTGACATTCTTTTAGGATTAATCCTTTCAGAAGACCATTGAAAATTATTATTAATCATTTCTTCAATTAAAGTATAAGCTTCTTCAAATGATTTAGACATTAAAGAACCTCCAGCAGCAGCATCAATTATTGATTTTAGTGATCCAATTAAACTATTATAAAATGTTTGAATAATTAACAATCAGGTAAAGCATGATGAGGACATTTTCTTAAAAGTTCATTAAATCTTTCCCAAGTTTCGTAAATTGTCTCCCCATCAAATTGACTAAATGAAGTAATATCATTTCTTAATTTAGCAGTTTTAGAAGGAGGAAAATATTTAGCAAGGAATTTTTGTGCCATTTTAGCCCATGTTTTAATAGAACCTGTTTCTAATGAGTTCAACCACATCTTTGCTTTATCTCTTAAAGGTAGCACAAAGTTCTAAAAAACTAGCAAGGTGTAAATTTGGATCCTCATTTGGTGTTTCTCCAAATTGATTATTTTGAACCATTTGAATGATAGATGGTTTAAGCTCAAAAGAATTAGCGTCTACAGCAGGTATTTGAATACTACTATGAAGTTCATCAACTGTAGGGATAGCATAATCCCTTAATGGTTTGTAAACATTTTGTTCATTAATTTCAATTGGATTTTGTAAATTGTTATGTAAATTAGCCATCTTTTGGATTTTTTGAGTTTGTTTTCCTTTTTTAATTCTTTTAATAGTTCTTTCTAATTCAGAATCTAAAGGTAATAATCCTTCAGATCCAGTACTATGCATAAAAAGTAAATTAACAAGAAATAAAATCTCTACTTATTAAAAAAAATTATATATTTTTTAATATTTTTGGTATTTTATATTTTTGATAATAAAAGAAAATGAATAAAATAAAATAAAAATATTTAAAGCCTAAAAATTTGCCTATGCTCCTCCCCGGCAATGACACCAAAAACTTGACCAACGCTAAATATATGTGTACTAAAAATTCAATCCCTGGCAACGGCGCCAAAAACTTGACCCGTAATCCGCTGATGACAAGTATAACAATTAATGCTTTCAAATGTAATAGATAATAATAGCAGCTTAGTGTATATAAATATAATTTTATCAAAAATATTTTACACACTAGTGAGTATCGCGCAATTATACGTATCGTATCAAGTAATATAGGGCTTTGAAACAAAGACCCGGCATCGATCCCACGAGGAGTGAGTTATGGATTTTTAAATATTTTAATTTTATTTTTAAGTATTTCTTTTATAGTTATAAATTTGATATTTTTAATTTACTAGATGCAATAATAAAGCAGTAATGAAATAATTAATGTAAATAACAATAAGACAACAACTTTCTTCCTTTCAATTAATCCAAGATTTTCTAAGATAATGATAATATTCATGGAGAATATAAATTTTTGGTATTGTGCCAAATAGAAGCATTCATATTCTTTACCATTTGATCCAGATGTAAAGAACATTGGCTAGCCTATAGATCAGATCCGGATGTATTATTAGTAGAATGGGTTAATCTAGGCTCACACTACTAGATGTCCAAGGGTGGCTATGGTCGGCCCTACTAGTGACCCTTTCCTTCTCTATAAACCAAATTTCAAGAATTTAGTCTATCACTCTAAAAACTTATCAATTCTACGCCCATTATATAATATCTTTCTATTTATTTGCACTTCACCTTGAATAACCCGCACAAGGCATTCGACTACCAAAGGATTCATGTGATATCTACTAGTTAAGAATACATCTCCTTCTAGGAATCAAAACTCTTTAACAGATTTTAACAATTTAAATGGCTAATTTAAATAGTAAATTAAGATTTGGTATTAATATCATCACAATGTTTTAAAATATAAATAGTTTCTAATTCTCCAACGAATTTTATATTATCTTATTTATCTTTTCATAATTGAAAGGAGAAAGTAAACTAACTACTCATAACACATTGAATTTAAACAACAAAACATGATAATAAAACTTTGCATAAAATTACAAATACTTATCTCAAGTGTTTCTCCTACTGAACCTCTGAATTCTTCTGACTCCAAGCAAATAATCTTCAAAAGCACCAACTCTTTAAACTCTCAATACAAACTCTAAATAAAATAATTAACTAATTTATGAAGGATAGTAAAATGTGGCCCTAAAGTATCTTTCTAATTCTCTCTCTAGATGGGGCTCTAGATAGGGGGACTAAGTTGGGCGTTGGGCGCTGGGCGTTGGGCATTTTTCTCTGTAGGAGTAGCCTCCTATTTATAGGCTTCAAGGGTTGCCTCAAGGCACCTCTTCAAAATGTGTCCACATTCAATGAATCTTCTAGAAGGTGTGTCTGGCGCCTAGGCGCCGGAATCTGGTGCCTAGGCACCGGACTATGCGTCCAGTTCTTCGCACCTCTTCACTTTGTATCGCATCTCTTCTCGATTAAAACCGTTTCCAAGCGTCCAAATACATTGTATCACATGTCCTATGAACCAGGAACAACTGCCAGTCTTCTAGAAGGTCCAATAACCGCTATCAACGTCAAAATAACCGTCCAAAAGTCGTAAAAAATCTTTACAGATCCCGTATAGACCTGACGCTTAGGAGCCAGATTCTAGCGCCAGGCGCCAGACCAATAATTTTGACAATTTTGCATTTTGGCTCCATTTTTTCTCCTTTTTCACTTTTTTTCCTTCTTGAACATTTTTTTATCACCTATATCCAAAAACACAAAAATACCTTTCATTAAAGCATAACATCTTTAAAAGTTTGATAAAAATCAAGGCATAAAAATGGGTATTTTTTCATGGATCAAAGTCTTTTTGAAATTTTTACTTTTCTTGTTATAAAAAGAAAATTGTTTTGAAAAAACTGAATTTGATTTCATTTTACTCCTGTTATTTAAATTATTATACTTGCATATTAGGATATTAAAAATTCCTGCAAGCATGTTATGTTAGTCTTTAATTCTCACCTATGTATCATTTCTTATGTTTAAATGTTTTATCTTAACTAAAAATTAAGGTTTTGGGGGGGGGGGGAGATTTTAAAAACAAAGATTTTCAAAAAACCTAAAATTTTATTTGATTATCAAGATTACTTAAAATAAATCTTATTTTTGATTGAAAACAATTATGTACATGAAGTTATATTAGGGGAACAAAAATTTTGAATATAGAAATGAATAAAAGAATTTAGTTAAAATTTATAGTAATCATGAAAAACTTAAAGTTAAAATTTTCTTAATGAAGAGGTGTTAAATAAAGTTAAACTATCTTTTGTAAGAAGTTTTGTATTTTTGGATAAATAGAATATTTGACTTTTATTCTGCAAAGTTTAAATTTCTTTTATTGAAGAATAATTTTCAAATACTATTATTATGATTTTTAACTGAAAGATGTATATCTGACCTTTATTTTAAATGGAAGGGTGGAATTCAAAATCATTAAAGGCAGATCCAGATATAGTAATCCTTGCCTTATAAATAAATAAATAAATAAATAAATAAAAATAAATAAAAAAAAAGAAAGTGAAAAATAGTATATAAAAAGGGAGGAGAAGCTTGAGGATTTAAGGGCCTAATCAAAAATTGATTTCATACCTAAAGTTTAAGATATAAGTTCAGAGAAAATCTAAAGCTTAAGATTGTAATATTGTAAGTAAATTATTTTCAAATAAAGATTTTTAAGTGAGAAAAATAAGTGTTTGAGTCCTATATTTTGAAGAATCTACAAATATTTTTGAATTAGATAGAAACTTATATTTGTCATTTTCCTTTACTTAAGAACTTTCTAAACTTTAAGTTGGTTTTAATTACTAAATTTTTTTTTTTTAAATTGGACTATTCCATTTCTAGAACAAAATTTTGTTATCTTCCTAAGAAACTCATTACATAATTTGCATGCTAAAATGTTCTATAAGATTAGCTGTCACTTGAGGAAAAGTAACATTTTATGTTTGGGGGATTTTGATACACCTAAAATATATAGTATTTTTATGCACATTTTTATACCTATTTTTAATGATATTGCACTTTAATGGAAGGTATTTTGTGTTTTTCTTGCAGGTATGATGAAAATGGATGATCATGATGAAAGGAGTAAAATTAGATCAAATTTGGAGCAAAAAAAATGAAAAATCAAAATTTTAGCACTGGCGGCTAAGCGTCGCTGGGCCGGCGCTTAGCCGCCACAATTAAAAATCGAGATTAAATTGAATTTGACGCCATTTTCAAAGGGGATGGGATGCAACTCTTGGTGGTAACTTCCATAACTTCCTTTGGATGACAAGTTTGAATGAAGGGGTGCATTCTTTGGTAGATACATTGAATCTGGACACATTTGAAGAGACACCAAGGCACCTTTTGGTTTAATATTTAAAGAGAGTCTTAGGAAAGATTAGGTGGCTCTTCCTTTGCATTTTGAAGGGTTCTTTCTTTCTTTGGGCTCTTCCTTTGC
Organism: Papilionanthe hookeriana x Papilionanthe teres; assembly: GCA_022702705.1. Lineage (NCBI taxonomy): Eukaryota > Viridiplantae > Streptophyta > Magnoliopsida > Asparagales > Orchidaceae > Papilionanthe > Papilionanthe hookeriana x Papilionanthe teres. The sequence continues at coordinate 5,314,794 of CM040421.1, forward strand.
ATTTTGAAGGGTTCTTTCTTTCTTTTGGCTCTTCCTTTGCATTTTGAAGGGTTCTTTCTTTCTTTTGTTCTTCCACTTGCATTTTGAAGAGAGTTTTTACAGTATTTTACTTTTATTTTGTGAGAGTTTTTATTAAGAGTTGGAGTAGAGAGTAGAAAGGAGAAAAGGGTCAGAGTGAAGTCTTCTTCTTCCCACTTTTTTTTCTTTCTTTTAGTTTAGTTTCTATTAAAGTCTGAAGTTTATTCATAGTCATCAGAGTTGGGAGATCCGCTCTGAGGAGTAGTTTAGTGAAGAGTTAAAGTTTCAGAGAAACTTCCTGAGTCTTGTGGAGAGAATTTTCAGATAAGTGTTTACTTTTGTTCTTACGTTTAGTTTTTTAATTAATACTTGTTTTTTTTTGTTTTTCTTATGGTTTTTAATTTCAAATCAATGTGTTTTTGTATTTTCTCAATGCATTCTGAGTAGTTTACTTTATCTTTTTCTTTCTTAAATGGAGAAGTAATTAGTTTATGAAGAATTGTTGTGGAAAGTATAAGTGTTTAAAGTTGGAAGAAGTTGTGAAGATTGATTTTGAAAACTTTGTTTACTTCTTAATTTGGCTTGTTAAGTTGTAGAATTTCTTGAGATTATGTAAGATCCAATGCGGTATTGTCTCATAAAAGTTAGTAAGAATCACATACAATTATATGGGTGAGAATTGTAGTCAGTATAATTGAATGTAATATTAGAAGATATTTTTAAGGAATGGAGTAAAATTAGAGGATTTTAGAGTGACAGGCTAAAACCCCCTAATTTGGTTTCAAGTTTTGAGTTTTGTTATGAGAAGTTAGCCCCCATTTGGTGGGAATCAAAGGAACTCTAGAGTGAGAGACTGGTATCTTTCCTGCCTAACCATGTTCAAAATGATAAAAATTTCAAATTAACTTATGTTTTTTATAGAACCAAGTAAGGGTAAAGAACACATCTGCTTTTATATGTCACAACAAATTTAAATACTTCCACAACAATACTTTAATAATTATTACTACTTCATAAAAGGAAAGAAAAAGATATTCTAGTTAATAGTGTTTTACATACAGTGTTATTAGTTATTATAATTTTAATTTCTTGCTTAACATTTGATTAAGGAAATTTCAAAAGACAAATCAACTTTCAAAACTTTTCAAAATCAAGACATACTTTTCAAAAACCATTAAAAAAAGTATAAAAAAAAATTTCTGATTCCTTTAAAGATTTTTATCCTTTCCCTGTGGGTTCGATATCTCGGGACTTAATCAGAAAGTCCTATATTACTTGATAAACGAAACGTATACTTGCGTAGTATCCACATTATAAATCAAAATCATAAGCATATATATATCCAGCGGGATCAAGTTTTTGGTGCCGTTGCCAATTTTCATATCATATTTGTAAATATAAATATCAGGTGGATCATGTAGCTGGAAGATTCATATCAGCAACTATGGGTTGCATCGTCCAAGATATCTTCATAGACCCAAGTAGTAGGGGTTCAAGTTGTGTTCAGTGAACATTATTCATTAGACTCATTTAAGTTTTAATGTCTTTTTTTATATTTTTTAGGAGTTAAAATATTTAAGTTGCTTGAGACTTACTAGCCTATTAGACTTTTTTATTTTGTATTTTTTGTGTAGAGATGATCCGATCAAGATTCCATGGTTCCGTCTTCCCGGGTCATCAGAAGTTTGCGAATTGATTAGTCATAAGTGAATGGAAGGTAGTTTGTTAGCAACCACGGGTTGCCTCTGCCAAAATTCCTTCTCAAACCAACTTGCATTTTATGATTCAAGTATAAGTTTTAGTGGCTTTTAGCGTGGATTGTATGTCATTTCTTTTAGGTTTGTTTGTACTTTGGTCTAGATTGTCCCTGATTGAGGCTAAGTGTGCTTTCGTTCTCGAACAAGAATTCAAAAACTCCATAACCTCCATTCACCTAAGACTAATTTGATTTTTAGATAGTTCAAGTTAAGTTGAACTAATCTAAGATGAGTCTCTAAGTAATCTGAGTTAACTTAAGTTAGGCTATTATTCCCTAGGATTATCTTCGAGCTTGTTTAGGTCAACCAAAGTTTAATAGGATGGACCCTAATTGGTTTAATTTAATCGGAGATCAAATTAGTCTTGCTTGGTTTATATTGGCTCGGGGTAAGCCAAGTTAAATCAAGTCAGGTTAATTTGTGAACAAACCAGATTAAGCTGAACTGGTCTGAGGCAAACGCCCTGGGATGAATCAAGTTTAAGTTAAATTAAAGTTGAATGGAGTCTAAGTTAATTCAGTCTTGAATTTAATTTTAAGTCTAATTTGGATTTGACTTAAATCAATCCTTGATTAAAGTTGGTTTGAGACTTACGCTAAACTCGAAGTTGATTCTCAAGTAGGGTCAATCCGAGTTAATTCTGATTAACCCAAGTAACAGCTGACTTGGGGTTAACCCAAGTTAGCACGAGTTGACCTGGTGAGTTGAGTTAGTTTATCTAACCCGAGTTAGGTTGGGTGACCCGAAAATTTCAGTTGATTTGAGTTAGATCGAGTTAGGTCCGGTTGACCTAGTGAATTGAGTTTATTTGGTTTATCTCGGGTTAGTTTGGGTAGACCCAGTGAAGTTTATTTAGGTTAACCTGAGTTAGGTCGGGTTGACCTGGTGCAGTTGATTTGTAGGTTGGGTTGACCCGATGGTTGAGTTGAATTGGGTGGGCCCGAGTTAAGTCAGATTGACCCGATGGAGTTGATTTGGGTTAACCTGAGTTAGGTCAGGTTGACCAGTTAAAGTTGATTTGGGTGAACCTACATTAGGTAGGGTCAACTTAGTGCAGTTAATTTAGGTTAACCCGAGTTGGGTCGGGTTCACCCAGTGGAGTTAATTAGGGTTAATCCGAGTTGGGTCGAGTTGACCAGATGAATGAAGTTTATTTGGGTTAACCCGAGTTGGGTCAGGTTGAATCAAAAGTTTAATTCAATTAGGTTAACTTGAGTTAGGTCAGGTTATCCCTGAATTTTAATTTGAATAGGGTTAACATGAGTTAGGTCAGGTTGACCCTAATAATCGATTGAATTAGATTAACCTGAGTTAGGTCGGGCTGACCCTGTGATGTTTATTTGGGTCTCAGTTAAATTAGACTTAAGAGAGCTTATGTTTGACTAAGTACAGTTATGCTTCTAGGTCTGGGTTGGGTGAGACCTACAAAAAGTTCAAGTTAAACCAAGCCTAAGTTTAGTTAGACATAGGATGGTTCACATTTAAGTCGAATGTAGGTCAGACTTAAAGGATTGCTAATGTTTAGGTCTAAGTTAAGTTAGACCCAAGGTTGGTTCATATTTAGGTCTAATGTGGGTTAGGCCTAAAGAGGATTCAAGCTTGTCCAAGTTAGGTTAGACCTAGGGTTTGTGTTTAGTTTTATTTATAGTTTAGACCTAGGGTTTAGGTTAGGTCTAATGTGGGTTAGACCTAAGGGGTTTAGTTAAGGTCTAAGTTAAGTTAGACCTAGTGTTGATGTTTAGGTCTAATGTAGGTTAGACTTAAAAGGTTTTAGTTTATATTTAAGTTTCTAGGGTGGATGTTTAGGTCTAATGTAAATTATACCTAAAAGGTTTTAGGGTTTATGTCTAATTTAGGTTAGACCTAAGAGGTTTAAATTACGTCTAATGTGGATTAGACCTAAAAGTTCTTAGGGTATATGTCTAATTTTAGTTAGACCTAAGAGACTTAAGGTTTAGGTTTAATTTGGGTTAGACCTAAAAGGTTCAGGGTTTAGGTCTAATTTGGGCTAGACCTAAAAGGTTTAGGGTTAGACTAGGTCTAATTTGGGCTAGACCTAGGGTTTAGATCTAATGTAGGTTAGATCAATAACAAACCAAAGTTGAATATGAGCTAGGTCAAATCTGATTAGAGCTCAAACTTGACCTTAATTGGATTGGGTTTAATTGTGAGTGCACTCAAGTTAGGTCTAAGTTGGGTTTACCAAAACCCAAGCTCAGATTGAGCTAACCCTTGGTTATTAAGGTTGGATTCAGGATGACCATGTTATTAAAACCTTTAAGACCTCTATTAGGTCAAGCTCCTAAGGTTGGAATAATGTTTGAAATTAAGTTTAGGGGACAACTTGGGACAAAGTGTAAATCTTTAATTATAGATTTTTATCCCTAGCTTCCTAATTTTCATTTGAGGATTTCTAAGGACGGAAATTGTCATTTTAAGGTATAATATCACTACCATAAATTTTCCTATTAAATTTCAATTTAATTTTTAATTTTCTTATTTTTTATAATTATTTTTATTATTTTAAATTTGATAGAAAATTAATTATTTTAATGTTAGAGAAGTTATATGACCCTGGAAAAATTAGTAAATGTTCACAAAGGTAGAGGGAAAATCACTAAAAATTTTCATATTTTTTAGAATTATATTTAATTTTACTCTATTGACTATTTAATTCATTTAAAATTAAATATAATTTAATTATTTTTAATTTTATTTTCATTATTTTCCCCTTTGTTCACTGAGTTCAGATATATTTTTATTTTATTTTTAGGATTTTTATTTCTAGAGTTATGAAATTTTAAAGTTTTATTTAATTTTATGGATTTTATTAAAAAGGAAAATTGGGATTTTTTTATTTATCCGACTCGGCACCACATTAACCTCGATGTCGTCAAAAACCCACGTGACGTCTAGCGATTGGTCGCATTTAACACGCAAGCGCCACGTTTTCCTGCGATATGCTTCCCTTGTTCCACACGATTGTGTCGTCCCAACCCCATGTTATCGTTCATTTGTAATACATGGAAACGAAAAACATTGGTTCATCGTCCCCATGGGGCAAAGAACCGAGAACCATCCATGATCAAACCCTAATATCTTGCTTGATTCTCAACCAATTCACTTGGGCTTTGTTCTTATAACTCAACCTAGGTGAAACAGGCCTATCTATATGGCTCAATGAGCATGCATTGTTCATTTCTTTCATAAAAGACCAACTCGAGAGCAAAACTTAGAGATTATGATCAGTGCCTTGTCCCAAGAGGTGTGGCCTCGATTGGACTTGACACAGGCAATCACCTTGATGCCACGAAGCTTCTCTTTATCTCAATTCACACTGAAATTAGCCTTAGCTGTGGGCTAGACCAAATGTGGTCTTAGTTTGGTCTTGGAATAGGTTTGAGCTTACGAAAGAGCACAATTTTGATTGGCGGGAGTGTCTTTAGTCTTGGGGAATTGATGCACCAAAAATATATACTGTTTTTGCTATATAATTTTACCCCTTTTTGGTGATATTGCACTTTAAAGAAATGTATTTTTCATGATTTGTTGCAGTTATGATGATTTTAGGTGATTGGAGAGAAAATAAGCAAGAAGGAACGAATTTGGATCTAAAAGGAACAAAATAGGAGAAAACAGCTTTTGGCACCGCCGACACCATTTTCCCGAGAGCCCCAGAATTAATTGTTGATGGAGCACCGTCGGCGCCCCTATCGGGCGTCACCGGCGCCCAATGTCGGTGCAATTTAAATTTGAAGAGTTTTGGTGACTTTTTGAAGGGATGCTTAAGGAAACACTTGGGAATTCGTTTCTAACATATATGTAACTGTTTTTTGACAAAAAAAAGTGTAGGTTTAGGAGGTTTTGGTGAGGGAGAGAAGTGTGTGCGAGTGGAAGAGAGTTAGGGCTTGGAAGAGGAGTGTAGAAGTGAAGATTTGAGAGGGATTCTTCTCTAAGGATTGAAGGAGATGGAGTAAAGTGAGAGATTGCTTCTTCCTTTCCATTCTAAAGAGGGAATTGAGTGTTGCAAAGAAGAGATAAAATGATTCAAAGGAACTTCAAGGGCTTGCTTGGGGAAGAGAAAGAGATAAGTTGTATTTTATATTGTGGTTCGTATGAATTTTCTTTTATATATAAAATCCATGTTTTATTGTGTCTTCTCTATGAATTATGAGTAGTCTCCTTTTTCTTTCTTCTTGCATAGAGATGTGATGATGTGGATTTGAAGTGCTTTTCAAAGTATTGAAGAAATTGTGATGGTTTTTCATTTCAAAGTTAATTTACTTTTCGATCTGACCAATTGAATTGTTAAAATCTGTTGTTGTACATTTACTCCGAAAGGATTGAGTGTCCTACAACATTAATGAAGAATCCATTCAATGTCCATGGATAAATTGCATAGCTCATGGGAATTGAGTACAAATAAATAGAGAAATGTGTTCTGATGAGCTTCAAATTGGAGGTTTCAGGGTGGTAGGCTGAGATCCCCAATTTAGTCCTAAGATTTGTAACTAAACTCGAAGGTTAGCCTTCAGGTGAAGGGTGAGAGGGAGCTCCGTAGTGACAGCTGATCCTCCCAGCCTAGCCTTAGATTTAGTGACTGAACTTAGGATATGTCAATGTTCTTTTCATGCTTGGAAGAGCGAGTACTCTTTTAAGGGTAAAGACACATTTATGCTCCTATTTGGCACAATACAATAAATAATCTTTCCATATCATTCACACATCATATACTCATTGCAAGAGGAAGGACACTTTTCATATATATCAAAACTTTCAAATACAAAGCTTATTGTGTCTGTTAGTTAATTTTGTTTTAAAGATATTAGAAGTAATTGTGGTTTGCTTAACTGTTACTGTTTTTTGCATCTCTTTAGTAGAAGTAAACTTAAACTTTAATTGCGATTTGAGTATTGGATTTCAGTATTACGCTATATATTATAAGGAATGTGCCTTCATGTAGGATAGATAACCAGGACTCTATTAGAGCCCTGTATTACTTGATATGATACATATACTTGCGTTGAAGTTTGGACTTTACAAAAATCATTATAAATATATATAAATTTAGGTTCATAAGTTATTGCATAATACAAAGTCCGCGGTCAGGAATCTTGTGGGAGAGTTGGTTTTGAGTTTTGGGGAACTTGATGTCGGGGCCAAAATTGGTCCTAGTTTTCAGTGGGTAAATTAGGGTTTTGTAGTGGTGGGGAATTAAAAACGGTAAGGATCAACTGCCTAGGTCAGGGGTAGCACATTTGCTGTTAGGAACAATACGGATAGGTGGCTTTATAGGACTTTGGTTGTGTCTTAATGCTCTTAGGTATGGGCTATTTACAGCCATGAGAGCTTCGGGGAGGGCATGGTTGTTGACCCACTCCACGCACTTAGCGTAATTTTAATTTTTGTAACAAGTACATAATATATTCTTTTAATCGCAAAGTTACTCTTTAACGCAAGTATACGTATTGCTCAAGTAATACATGGCCCTAGTGGAGTTCTGGATATCAATCCCACAGGGAATATTTTAGAGTCTACGAACTAGGATTATAGAACCCAATTCAGAATCACAACTTGTAAATCAAAATTGCCTATCTATCACTAATATGCAATCGACAATAATATGAAGTTTTAATAAACTAGTTCTACTAACAGGTAACTAATTCTACTAATAAAGCGAAGTTCAAATATATAAGCAAGAATCTTTCTTCTTTGTTAAGAAATTTAAGTGAATGGATAATTTGAATTAGTTTAAAATGGTGTTGTGCCAAATAGGAGCATACATATTCTTTACCCTTTGGTCCAGGCATAAAGAACATTGACTAATCCTATGCTTGGTTACTAAATCTGCAGCTAGGCTGGGAGAATACCGGCTCTCACTTCGGAGCTCCCACGTTCCCCTCACCTGAGGGCTAACATCTACACTTCAACACCCAAACAATAGGACCGAATTGAGGATTTTAGTCTGTCACTCTAAAATATCCAATTCTACGCCCGATGAATATTATTTTCCTATTTATTTGCACCCTACTTCCAAGGATTTTGATCTCCCTGAATCTCGGATGTAATCTTTACTATAGTTGTTAATCTCAACATATTTTAACTAATAAATTAGCCAGATTGAAAGTAAATTAAGTTTTAAGTAATAGATTATCACAACTTCTTTTAAAATTTTCTTGACACACTAATTCAATTTACCATTTCACAAAAAATATCAAAATAAGGAGAAAGACAGAAAAATTACTCAGAATTCATGGAAAGGATACGATAAAACTTAGATTTCATATATAAAAGCAAAGTTCTACAAACTAAAGTAAATAAATACAACTTATCTTAAATTCCTTCTCAAGCAAACTCCTTGAAGTTCCTCTGAATCTCTTCCTTTCTTCACAGTACGCAGAATTCTCCTTCAAAACAGCAACGAAGAAGAGATCTCTCACTTCCCTTCCACTCTTACAATCTCTCGAAGAATTCCTTTCAAATATCACTAATTTGAACTCACTGACTAACAATCTAAACTCTATATGGACTCATTAGACTCACACACTTAACTCTCTAATGGATTAGAATGACACGTAAGGGACATAAATGAACGCTAATGAACCCAATTGGACGCTAGTGGACCTTTTTTTCGGCCCCAAATTATTCCTTTTAAAGTAAATGAAGAGTCTCCAAGAGTTTTCCAAGTATCCCTTAAAAAATTATCCACATTTAATGCACCTCGTGAAAGAACCGTCGATCCCGTCCTCAGCGGCCTCGAGCTCACCGTCGATGACCTTCGAGAATACTTAGCCTTAGACCCCTTCTGAATAAGCCCCGCTGTCGGTGGCCTCGATCTCGCCGTCGGCGGGCTCCCTTGTAATATATTCTGAACTCTCGGTAAAAACACACCGTCGACGCCATCGACCTCATTGTCAGCACCCTAGATCAAAATTTTCCTTTTTTCCTCCAAATTCGCTCCTTTTTGCATATTTTCGCTTCATTATCCATAAATCAACATACCTGCAGAAAAACACCAAAATTACCCTTCTTTAAAGTGCAATATCATTAAAATAAATATAAAATAGACATGAAAATCTTAACATTTTTTGCTTGAGTCAGTTGTGCATGGGAAATTTCAGCCAGCTCGTTAGAGAATTTTCAGGGGGTTGGAAAACTTTTGGCAGTGGGGAAGGAGCATTGGTAAATTTTCATACCTTGGCCATGGTGGTGCTAACCGGAGTGAGGGAGGCATGGGGGAGTGCTCACAGTGATTGAGAGAGCTTTCATTGGGTGGCTAAGACCAACTTAGCCTAGTCTTAGCTCCCCAAAGCGTGGTTTAGCTCCTCCAAGGGTGGGACAAAGAAACTGCGCCAAGGTTCCATGTGGCTTCTCCATGGTAAGTAGTGCCAAGCTTGTCCTTTAGTTCTTGGACTTTGCTTGGTTTGTCTTTTGTGTCACCTACATGTCATGATGGGTTGTCCTTGTGTCATGGGTAACCAATGAAAAATGGGCCATGGGCTTGGGATTAGATTTTTAGGGTTTTGGACTTGACTTAATTGGGTTAGGTTTAGCCCAAAAGCTTGGGCCCTAAGGGAATTTAATAATCTTCCTAATTAATCAATTTGTTAATTAATTATATGAATTACAGAGGTCGACTCTATGGTGCCAATTGGGTCCCTCACATGGTGTGATGTCATGACCATGTTGGGTAGGGTTTAATTAGATGACAATGTAGTCAATTGGTCCAGATTTGAAAAAAATGAGGCTAGGCCCAATTGGTTTTGACCAATCATGGTGTCACCAAAATTTGGGGTCAAAAGAGTGTGATAGGGTTTAAAGTGGTTTTTAGGGATTATTGGGGTTGGGGAGGCCTTTAGTGAGGCTAGGGATCAATTTAGGTAGACCCTCTCCAAAACTAAATTTCATAGTTAAAGTGGCCCCTAGGGCCTATAGGAAGGCTCCTAGGGTTTAAGGTTTATATGGGTAACCCAGGGCATGTCTTTCCCATAGGGGTCAATTTGGGTTTATCACACAGCCTAAACCAACTAAACCAAGGGTTGAGGGCTTGGGTTTGCCCTGATGAGGCCCAAGAAAGCTCATCCCCTGTCCTAGAGGCTTTGTGCATGTGAGTAGGGTGAGTCATCACAATAGTGAGGTCAATAAGCCCTCGTTAAAGGAGGGGCATAAATGGAGTATAACTATATTGTACGTTCCCTCCTATAAATGGTGAGATTATTTTGTGAATAAGATTTGATAGATAAGTTGTACTACTATTCACTCATATCTTTGTCTCTATCTCTCTCTCATTTCTTACACTTTATTTCTTGGGGTGCGATTCATGCACAAAAACATGATTCAACATCCTAAAAGTAATGATGAGCATGGATCATGTCATAGAAAAAAGAGGAGTGTCACATGGAGAAGAAAAACTCATAGCATATAAACTGGTATTATGGAGTGCACAAAAGAGTTTACGAATGTTTAAAGACCATGCACCTTCCATTCAGAGCCTCTCGTGGTCAAAGAGAGTCACAAAACACTCACATGCATACCTTGAAGAAAATATGGGTGTATGTTGGTTTACCCTCGCGGTGGTCCGGAGAGCCTTTTGACACTAAAAGTTTGAGATAAAACCTCCGAAATGTTCATCTCTATGTTTTGGGGTCTTATTTGGAGTTATACATGGCTTCTTGTGGTTTATGAGTCTATATAATCACCCACAACATGTGGTAATGTGCAAAATCAGTAACTTGGTGCAATCGCACCCAGAGGTTCCCACCTTAAATTTGCATTAATATTTGATATGAGATATATTTAGTAGTTATTTTAATTTTTTAATATTATATTTCAATCATAAATATTACCCCACACTTTATAGATAAAAAAAACCCTTCGCTAGAAGTTTCCCGCAAAAAACAAGTAGGGGTGTCAGGGGCAAGCTGACGCCTTATTGCCAGTCTCAGACACCTGAGCTCCTGTCCCAGTGCCTACGTGCCAGTCCATAACGCGTAGGCACTCAGAATAGTTCTAGAAGTCTCCAAATCGATAGCTCAGAAAGTAGGCGTCGCCCCCCCGCGAAATTTGGTGACATACCCGACGTCCCAAACATGTCGAAGGTATTGTCTTTTAGAGCCCAAATGATTTTTTAACCCACATTAGGTTGGGGCTAATTTTGGAGGTCCAATAGAAGCTCTCTTTTTACTTCCAATCCAACCAAGGGCTAATGAATGAATGACATATGTAAAAGCCACCTTATTTTAAGCATGGGAGGGAAATTTCCCTCCCTTTTTCATAGCTAACTTGGGGTTTAATTAGGGGATCCAAATTTTCGAAGGAGTTCATTTTCAGTTGTGGGAATAGCTTTTGAGATTTTTTGAGATTAAGAGAAAGGTATGGGAAAGCTTCTTCTTGCCCTTCTCTCCTCCACATCTTAGTCTTCCAAGCCTTCTCCTCTCCTCCACTTCATTCTCTTCCTAGAGATCCTTTCTCTTGACATCATACAAAGATGAGAACGTGAAGTGAGATTTTCAACCAAGGTCTTTTGGTTTTAAAACAAGAAGGAGCCACCATTTCCTTTACAAAAGGAAAGCTTGTCCCACACTTGGGTGAAGAATAAGGAGAGTTATTTCTCCTACGAAAGAGAGCTTTATCTTTGCTAATGAAATGTGTCTCCAGCCGCCATAAAGATGAAATGTCTAAACTTTGCATTTTATTTCTTCTTAGCCGGCCTCTAGATCTGCCTTGATATTGATCTAAGGACTTAGGCTATCTTGATAGATGATCCAGTTTAAAAATACCCATTTTTATGCCTTATTTATGATTCAATTCTTAAGGATATTATGCTTTAATGAAAGGTATTTTTATGTTTTTGGATGTAGGTGATAAAAAAAGAGTTCAAGAAGGAAAAAGGAGCAAAAGGAGCAAAAATGGAGCTAAAAGAGCAAAGTTGTCGAAATTGTAGGACTGACGCCAGAATCCGGCGCCTAAGCGCCAGTTCTATACAGCCGCAAACAAGATTTTTGATGACTTTGGGCAGTTATTTTGACAGTGTTAAGCGGTTATTAGAGCTTCTAGAAGCCTAGAAGTTACTCCTAATATATAGGACATGTGATACGATGCATCTGGATGCAGGGAAATGGTTTTAATTGCGAAGAGATGCGACCTAAAGTGAAGAGGTGCGAAGACCTGGTCAAAGAGTTCAGCGCCTAGGCGCGACAGTTACCTTCTAGAAGATACATTGTGTTTGGAAGAATTTTGAAGAGGTGACCCTGCTCAAATTCAGAGCTCTATAAATAGGAGCCCATTCTACAGAGAAAATCGCACCCTATAGTCCCTTTCACCCCTTCTAGCACCCTATAGTCCCTTTCACCCTTTCTAGCATCCTTTAGTCCCCAAGCACTATATAGCCATCCAATCATTTTAGGGAGCCACCTTCTTTATTATTTAGTGAGTTTATTTTGAGTGTTAAGTGTGAGATTATTAGTGTTGTTGTTGTTGAAGTCTTTCATCATCGCATCGAGTCAGTAGGAGTCAGCAGATCACTTGAAGGAACATTCCAGATAAGTATTTGTAATTTGGTTCAAAGTTTTATAAATATGTTTTCTGGTGTGAATTCAATGTGTTCTGAGTAGTTAGTTTTCTTTCTCCTTTCAACTATGAAAAGATAATAAAATAAATAAACTTTGATGGAGAATTTAACTTAAAATATTTATAAAAATTGTGATGATATTAATACCTGATCTTAGTTTACTTTTAAACTGGCCATTTAAATTGTTAAAACCTGTTGAAGAATTCTGAGACCTATCCGGAGATGAGTTCTTAACTAGTAGATATCACATGAATCCTTAGGTAATCGCAGGCTATACGTGGGTTATTTAAGGTGAAGTGAAAATAAATAGGAAGATATGATTTATCGGGCGTAGAATTCATTAGTTTTTAGAGTGATGGACTAAATTGTAATAATTTGATTTATAGAAAGGGAACGGGTCACTGGTAGGCCGACCATAGCCATCCTTGGACATCTAGTAGTGTGAGCTTAGATTAACCCATTCTACTAATAAATCATCCTGAACTGATCTATAGATTAGTCAATGTTCTTTATGCCTAACCCAAAGGGTAAAGAATAGGAATACTTTTATTTGGCACAATACCATAATCTAAATTCTCCACAAATGGTAATTATTCTAAAAATCTTGGATTAGTTGAAAAGGAGAAAGTTGTTTTATTTATACCAGCATTAATATTTATTTTAGTGTTGCTTACTTACATTTAGTATAAATTTTCATTAAATCTAAAATCAAAACTTTAAAAAGAAATAAAAATAAAAATTATTTTTAATTTGAAAAATCTAAAAATATTACTTAATATTCTAAAAATATTCCCTGTGGGATCGATACCTAGGACTCCACTAGAGCCCTGTATTACTTGATACGATACGTATACTTGCGTTCGAAATTGTGACTTCTACAAATTATAAAAATCTAAATATAAATTCATAAACTATTTCATAAGTAAAATCGCATCAAGTGTTTGACGCCGCTGTTAGTGATTAAATCTTCTAGCAGAGGTATCAAATTCTTGCATTTGAAAGTATATATAAGCCCTTGTAGGATAAGTCACACATCAATAGAGAAAGCTGATCCACTTTAAAAGTACATATTTTTATGTCTTATTTATGATTCAATTCTTAAGGATATTATGCTTTAATGAAAGGTATTTTTATGTTTTCGGATGTAGGTGATAAAAAAGAGTTCAAGAAGCAAAAAGGAGCAAAAATCAGCAAAAATAGAGCAAAAATAGAGCTAAAAAACAATTATGCAGTAAATTAACTTCCAAAATATGGCCAAAAACTTGACCCGATTTATAAATGACGGCTAGTGTGAAAATCTTAAATGATATAAAAATTAGAAAATATTTTACACACTAGGGGTACTACGCAAGTATACGTATCGTTTCAAGTAATATAGAGTTTTCTTTAAAAACCCCAGTATCGATCCCACGAGGAAGTGAAGAAAGAAGTCTTTAATTAAATTTTAGTCTACTACTAATAGTCCTTAGTTTGGAATGTCGATTAAAATTGTGTTTTATCTAGCAACAATTCCTAAATGCAAGTGTTAAATGTAATAGTAACTATAACTAAATGCAAATAATAATTCTAAAGATAACTCTTTTTGGATGAATTGGTTTGGAGAATTTTGAGATATTAAAAACTACTATTCTTATGTAATAAAATAGATAATGTATAGGAATGAGATGCATTAAATATTGTATGTGCCAAATAGGAGCAATCCTATTCTTTACCCTTTGGTTTAAGCATAAAGAACATTGACTAATCCTATGCTTGGTTCATCGAATCGTGGCTGAGCTGGGAGGATACTCGCTCTCACTTCGGAGCTCCCACGTTCCCCTCGCCTGAGGGCTAACAATCTACACTTCAGCACCCAAACGATAGGACCGAATTGAGGATTTTAGCCTGTCACTCTAAAATCTTCAATTTTATGCCCGATAATTATATTTCCCTATTTATTTGCATTCAATCCCCATGAACTTCACCACCATGGAATTTGAATGTGGTTTCACTTTGTTGAGAATTACACCGCCCTTTCGGGTCGATGCAATTACAACGAATTTTAACACTACAATGGACCCTTATTGCAATGTAAATGAAGTGCAAGTAAAAACCATCACATTTATAATTAAATTTACTTCTACCATGCATCACAAAATCCTAAACTTGATTTCTACTCATTGCAAAAGAAAAGTAAAAGGAAAACTATGACATAATCTTCTTATGTCACTATTTTCAAAGAAGAAGAAAGAGTAAGAGAGATGCATCACAAAGCACGAAGAAAACATAAAGGAAACATCATTTAACAAAAGCAAATCTACTAAATAAATGTTTACAAAATTATAAGATAACGAAGAACAATACTTAGCTTTTTCCCCTTGAAAGAAAGACGAAGATCTCTCCCATAAAGTCTCCCGGCGTTCCATGCAATGCTAGTGAAATCCCTTACAAATTCTCTCAAAATCTCCTCTCCAATCTCTCCAAAAGGGTAGAAATCTACATTTCTACTCTTAATCTAAGAATCCTAAACATTCCTCTAAGTTTTTCTCTCCTTTCCTCTATTGTTTCTCACCCATTTCTAACATATATTCGCCATTTTAAAGAGTATGGACAAATTTTGAAGAGTTTCCTTAAGCACCCCTTCGAAAAAGCGTCCAAATACGTCGAATATTGGCCCAAAACCGCCAAATGTCGATTCATGGTCATCCGGGCCGCTGTCAGCGGGTTCGAGGCCGCTGTGGGCGGCCTTTTCAGCCATATTTCGGTGGTCTCGGGAAAATCTCGCCGTCAGCGAGCAGGCTGCTGCGCGGCTCCACGATTTCGCTCCGTTTGGCTCCGTTTCAACTCCGTTTCGCCCCATTTCAGTTGCGTTGCGTTCGTAACAGATAGCCCTACAAAATAAGCATAAAAATAACCTTTCTTTAAAGTATAATCTCATTAAAAAATATGCAAGAAGTGTAAAAGAGATTAAGCATCAAAAGACTTATTGAAAGGTGTCAGGGCAGAATTTCATTTCTTGCTCGTTTTTGCTCCAAATTGCACCGTTTTTGCTTCCTTTTGCTCCAATCACCATTTCTTGTACCTAAAACAAAAAAAATAAGATAATTTAATTTTTTAGAGAACTTAAAGTTAAATTGTAGTTAGTTCAATGTGTTCATTCAACAAAACACAACAAAACACAAGAAATAAAAATAAGTTAGTTCAATGTAGTTAGTTCAAGACTTAAGAATTCTTGTGTTTTGTTGTGTTTTGTTGAATTAACAGAACACATTGCCTTATCCCTTATAAATATGTTTTGTTGTGTTAATTCAATGTGTTCTGAGTAGTTAGTTTTCTTTCTCATTTCAACTATGAAGAGATAATAAGATAATTTAATTTTGTAGAGAACTTAAACTTAAATTTTATAAAAATTGTGATGATATTAATATCTGATCTTAATTTACTTTTTAAACTGGTCATTTAAATTGTTAAAACCTATTGAAGAATTCTGAGACCTATCCGGAGATGAGTTCTTAACTAGTAGATATCACAAGAATCCTTGGGTAATCGAAGGCTATATGCGGGTTATTCAAGGTGAAGTGCAAATGAGTAGGGAGGTATTGTTTATTGGGCCTAGAATTGATTAGTTTTTAGAGTGACAGACTAAATTCTAATAATTTGGTTTATAGAAAGGAAACGACTCACTAGTAGGGCCGACCATAGCCACCCTTGGACATCTAGAAGTGTGAGCTTAGATTAACTCATTCTAATAATACATCCTGAACCGATCTATAGATTAGCCAATGTTTTTTATACTATCAAGCGAAGGTAGAAGAATAGGAATGCTTCTATTTGGCGCAATACCATAATTTCAAATTCTCAATGAATGATAAATATTCTAAAAAATCTTGGATTAGTTGAAAAAGGAGAAAGTTGTTTTATTTATACTTGCATTAACAATTTACTTTATTGTTGTTTATTTGCATTTAGTAGAAATTTAATTAAACTTAAAAATCTGAATTTTGAAAAGAAATAAAAATAATAATTACGTTTAATTTAAAAATCTAATATATTTCTTAAAATTAATTTTCACTTAATCTTCCCTGTGGGATCGATAACCAGGACTCAAATAGAATCATGTATTACTTGAAACGATATGTATACTTGTGTTTGAAATTGTGAATTTTACAAAAATTATTATAAATATTTAAATATAAATTCATAAATTCTTGCATAAGTAAAGATCAGGCGGTTTAAAAGCCTTTAGGGTTAGGAGCTTTTTGAGTTTCCTTGACGAACCTAAGAGAAATAACCTATCTTTCTTTAGCCAAAAACCCAAAATATGAGATTGTAGTAATCATGCGATTGGTTTGGCGGTTCCATTTGTTGTATGGGTCGGATGGAACCCTTAATTGGTTTACAGAACGAAGATCGTTGTGATTCTTCGTTCCCCTAGGCCGGGAAAGTTTCGACTATGAAGATATCTTTCATCTCATGAAGGGTTCTCTTCATCAAAGAAGCTCTCTCTCATATTTGTCAAGTGTGACTACCCAGAAGTGGTGATCTTCCGTCTGATACGATGTCGTCACGCCGCCGTCGGTACGTGTCATTCGATTTGCATTTTCTATTGTTATGGAGTCACAAAATTGTTCTTCCTTTTCCCTCTTCTTTGAATAATTTCTTTTATTAGCTAATATCGATGAACAAAGAAATCATAAATTGGAGAAATATGTTGGGAAAAAATAAGGAATAAACAAGAGAAGTGTGGAAAACTCTTTGTATGAAAAAGCCTTCTATAAGATATTTGTGGCATGCGTTACATATGAGGTTAACTCAATGTGCTTTAAAATGAGCCTACGAAGAAACCTTACGAAGACTAAATACCAAAGACTTAGGATTCTTATTCACTTATGAAGGTAAGCCATCATAGTTAATTGCATCTTAAGTAATGGAATTACTTAAAAAAACTCCCGATTAAGGTTATTATTTATTCTTAAAAAAGTTTATGTGTTAAAAACAAGGAAAGAAACTTCAACATGTTGTCCCTAAGGGTAGCAAGATTCTATGAATAACAAATTATCCTTTGGTTTATGTTTAGTTGAAGTTCGTTCATTGCTTCGAGTTTTGAATGTTCGTCCCTGCAAAACAGAACTAGTACATTCTAAAAACATGTAAAATAAATCTAGGATAGTTTCCAACTTTTGTCTTCGACAGCCCTGCAAAATTAGCAGAAAAAACATTCTTCTTTTGTATGTTTAATTTTTTTTTTATTTGTTAATTTTAATTTTTTAGACAACCCGATCAAGATGCTTTCTTCATTGTCCTAGGGTCTTCGGGTACTCGAGTCTACTTATCTGAGAAGGTGATTAAACCTACTCTGACTCGAAGATTCTTATCAGCAAACATAGATTGCATCATCCAAGAGATCTTTGTTGACCAAATGCAGGGGTTTAAGTTGTGCTGCTGCTGGTGGTTCTTTAATGGCTAAGACATTTGATGAAGCTTATATCTTAATTGAAGAAATGGCTAATAATAATTTTCAATGGCCTTTTGAAAGGGTTAATCCTAAAAGAGTGGCAAGTATTCAAGATAATGAAGCTTTTTATATTTTAGCTTCACAACTGGCTGTGATATCTAAGAAATTGGATAATTTTGCTATTAATATGTCGTATGTAAGTAAAGATAATTCTGTAAATATTGACGATTCTCAAATAATGGATTCTTTACAAGCTAATACTAGTAAAACTAATAATCCTTATTCAAATTATTATAATCCAGGTTGGAAAAATCACCCTAATTTTAATTGGAATAATGGACATCAACAATAGAGTAATAATCAAGGTAATCTAACCGGGAATTGGAACAATCAAGGAAATTCAAACTTTAGACCAACCTATCCTCCTGGTTTTAACAATCAGCAGAAAAAGTTATCTATAGAAGAATTAATCTTGCAACTAGGTAATCAGCTACAAATTCAAAACACTGCTATTCAAAATATTGAGAATCAGATGGGTCAAATTGCTAATTTTATTAATTACAGACCTCAAGGAACACTGCCTAGCAATGTCAAAATTAATCCAAAAGAAACTGGAAAAGACGATGAACAAGCAAAAGCTGTACAACTTGGAAGCGGAAAGGAATTAAAAGAAAAGATTCAGAATGAAATTGAAAAAGAGAGAGAAGTTGAAGAGATTGAAAAACCTAAAGAAACTCTTTCTTCAAGTAAAGATCAGACTGTAATTCCTATTGAAGTGCAAGTTGAAAGACCACCACCACATTTTCCTCAAAGACTAAAACAGCAGAAACTTGACCATCAATTTTATAAGTTATTTGAAATTTTTAAGAAACTTACCATCAACATTCATTTTGCTGAAGCTTTGGAACAAATGTCGAGTTATGCAAAATTTATGAAGGATATTTTAAGCAAGAAAAGGAAATTTGAAGCTTATGAAATTGTTGCATTAAGTGAAGAATGTAGTGCAATAATTCTAAAGAAATTACCTCAGAAACTTAAAGATCCTGGAAGTTTCACAATACCATGTGCTATTGGAGAAAAATTCTGTGGAAAAACCTTATGTGATTTAGGAGCAAGTATTAATCTCATGTCATTTTCTATCTTTCAAAGGTTAGATTTAGGAGAGATTTCTCCCACCACTGTAACCCTTCAGTTAGCTGATTGATCGATTACTTATCCTAAAGGAGTTATAGAGGATGTTCTTGTTAAGGTGGATAAATTTATTTTTCTTGTGGATTTCATTGTACTGGATATGGAAGAAGATAAGGAAATACCTATTATTTTAGGGAGACCTTTTCTAGCTACCGGACATGCTATGATTGATGTGTAAAAAGAAGAATTAACAATGAGAGTTAATGATCAATAGATAACATTCATTGTTCTGGAATCAATGAGGTATCCTGACAAAGAAAAATGCTATCAGATAGATATCTTTGATTATATAATTGAAAAGCATTATCAAGAAAAATGTAAGGTCATTGTTGAAGAAAAAAATGATGAATCTATAATATATAATGAGTCATTAACTGAAGAAATTGAAAAAGAAAATGAAGAAAATTTATCTGAAGAAACTCATTATATTCAAGATAATTGGGAAATTTTAGACAACTAAAAATGATATACTTTTACCCTCAGTTGAAAAAGCCCCTAAACTGGAATTAAAAATGTTACCTGCACATTTAAAATTTGCATTTCTTGGAAATTCATTAACTTTACCTGTGATTATATCTTTAGAACTAAGCAAAGATCAAGAAGAAAAATTAATAGGAGTTCTGAAGAATTATAAGAAAGCTTTTGGTTGGACTATTGCAGATATAAAAGGAATAAGCCCTTCAATCTATATGCATAGGATTTTAATGGAAGAAAATTGTAAACCTACTATTGAACCTCAAAGAAGATTGAACCCAATTATGAAAGAGGTTGTTAAAAAAGAGATTTTAAAATGGTTAGACGCTGGAATTATTTATCTTATTTTGGATATTCAATGGGTAAGTCCTATTCATTGTGTTCCGAAGAAAGGAGAAGTAACTTTCGTTGTTAATGATAAAAATGAATTAGTCCCTACAAGACAAGTTACTGAATGGCGAATTTGCATTGATTATCGAAAATTAAACAACACCACTATAAAGGATCATTTTCCTTTACCATTCTTAGATCAGATGTTGGATAAATTAACTGGACACTCATATTTCTATTTTTTGGATGGATATTCTGGTTATCATCAATTACCCGTTGCTCCTGAGGACCAAGAGAAAACAACATTTACAAGTCCTTATGAAACATTTGCCTTTAGAAGAATGTCTTTCGGTTTATGTAATGCACCTGCAACTTTTCAAAGATGTATGATGTCAATATTCTGTGATTTAATTGATAAAGGAATTGAAGTATTTATGGATGATTTTTCAATTTTTGGAACTTCTTTTGAGTCTTGCTTGGAAAATATAACGAAAGTCTGAAAAGATGTGAAGAAACAAATTTGGTTCTAAACTGGAAAAAAATGTCAATCTATAGTCACAGAAGGAATTGTACTTGGACATAAAATTTCACAAAAAGGTATGAAAATTGATCAGGCAAAAGTGAAAATTATTACTGAACTTCAACCACCTACTACCGTTACTAATGTGAGAAGTTTTCTAGGTCATGTTGAATTTTATAGGAGATATATAAATGATTTTTTCTAAAATTGCTAAACCTCTTTGTCATTTATTAGAAAAAGAAGCTAAGTTTGAATTTAATGAAGATTTTTTGAATGTGTTCAATATTTTGAAAGCAAAATTAATCACTGCACCTATCATTGCTGCACCTGATTGGAGTAAATCTTTTGAATTAATGTGTGATGCAAGTGATTATGCAATTGGAGCTGTATTGGGACAAAAATATAAGAAAATTTTCAAAGTTATATATTATGCAAGCAAAACTTTAAATGAAACTGAAATAAATTACACTACTACTGAGAAAGAGTTCTTAGCAATAGTATATGCCTTTGATAAATTTAGACCTTATCTTCTTGGAACAAAATGTATCGTACAAACTGATCATTTTGCTATTAAGTATTTAATGTCTAAAAAGGATGCTAAACCTACATTGATCAGATGGGTTTTACTTTTACAAGAGTTTGATTTCAAATAGTGGATAGAAAATGAGCTGACAACCAAATTGCTGATTTTATATCAAGAATTAAAAATAATAATGAGAAGATTTAAGTAGAAAACATAAATGAGAAATTCCCTGATGAACAATGATATGTTATTCAAGGATTACAAACGCTTTAATATGCATATATAGTTAACTATTTGGTTAGCAATATTTTGCCATATGGATTGAATAGCAAATATATTAAAAAAATCAAGAATGATTCTAAATCATATATTTGGGAAGATCCTTATTTATTTAAAATAGGAAGAGATTATGTGAATCAAAGATGTGTTTCTTATGAAGAAAGTTTTGCAATTATTCAAAAATGTCACGATTTTGAATTTGGAGGACACTTTGGAGTAGATAAAACTGCGTTTAAAATTTTAAATTCTGAATTTTATTGGCCTACATTATTCAAAGATGTTGGATATTATGTAAAAACTTGTGATCGATGTCAAAGAATGGGGAATATTTCCAGAAAAGATGAAATGCCTCTAAACTATATATTATAAATTGAGATTTTTGATGTATGGGATTTAGACTTTATGGGACTTTCTGTACCATCATCTGGAAAGATTTATATTTTATTAGCAGTTGATTATGTTTCAAAGTGGATTGAAGCTGTAGCTTTACCTAACTGTGATTCCAAAAATGTTTCAAAATTTTTAAAGAAGATGATTTTTACAATATTTGGAATGCCAAGGGTAATTATCACAGATGGGGGAAGTCATTTCAGAAATGTAAGAATTCAATCATTACTGGAAAATTCAGAATTAAACATAGAATTGCAACTGCTTATCACCCACAAACAAGTGGAATGGTTGAAGTATCAAACCGAGAAATTAAAAGAGTATTGAAAAAGACTGTTAATCCTAAAAGAACTGATTGGGTTGATAAACTTGATTTTGCATTATGGGCTTATAGAACAGCTTATAAGACACCTATCAGAATGTCACCTTATCGGTTAGTTTATGGTAAACATTGTCACTTACCTGTTGAATTGGAACATAAAGATTATTGGGGGATAAAGGAGTTCAATTATGATTTGAATGCTGCAGAAGAGAAACGATTGTTACAACTGAATGAAATGGAAGAAATAAGAAATGAGTCCAATGAAAATGCAAAGATTTATAAGGAAAGAATAAAGAATTTGCATGATAATAAGATTTCAAGAAAAATATTTGAGCCTGGACAAAAAGTATTATTATTTAATGCTCGTTTAAAACTTTTTCCTGGAAAATTAAGATCTAAATGGATGGGACCATTTATAATTGAGAAAGTATACCCTTATGGAGTTATGGATATTAAAGATCCCAAGACGGGAAAAATAATTAGAGTTAACAGATTAAGACTAAAGCCTTATATGGGAGAAATGAAACCAAAATGCAAGGAGGCTTACGAACTATGTCTACCCAATTAATTCAACTGATTAGGTCGGGCTGAGGATATTAAACCAAGCACTTTGTGGGAGGTAACCCATATATTATCATTGTGATTGTCTGTGATTTGAATTTATCTTTATCGATGTTTGTGTGTTGATCACATCCTTTTAATAGACCTATTTTTAAGACCGAAACTTTGTAAATTGACAATAGGTGAAAGGGAGTCGAATGTGGTTCCGGCGCCTAGGCGCCCAAAGTCGGCTCCTAAGCGCCAGCATAACCAATGGTATCGATAGTCCGGCGCCTAGGCGCCAGATTTCAGCGCCTAAGCGCCCCAGTTACAGATCGTGTAAAAACAAAAAATCTTCAGTTTTTCACACGAAATCTCCTTATAAATTGCACTATCTTCGTCCCCAATCCCTAAGAAACCCTATTTTCAACCAGAACAATTCATTTTGGAGGAGATAAGAGAAGTTTGGAAGCAATGGAGAGAGTAAATCATGACAATGAGGTAAGAGACAAATCTTCCAAAGATCCTCAACCTTATTTTTATGGTTTTATTGTAGTTAGTTTGGAGAGGTTATTTAATCGTTTAGAAAACATTGAGGCGGAACTTCAAAGCATTGGGAATCATCTGCATGAGATGTATCATCAAATTGAGCATTTGGAAGAGTGATTATGATGCTGAGTATTCTGAGTCTCTTGTTAGATTCTTAAAGGGTGATCATGATGTTCAGTTCCCTACCTGTCCTAGATTTTCACCTTATGTAGATCCGAAGGATGTAGAATTTTCTTTTGGCGACGAAGATGACGAGGCTACAGACAGTGATTAGTAGTTTGATTTACCTCCTGAGATGTATTTATTCTATTTTTATTATTTTATTTCTAGTATGTTAGTACTGATGAGTCTGATTTTATTGTTGTTTGTTAGTGTTGATTTGTTTAATTAACTTTGTGTGGACTTTTAATGTTTAGACTGTTTTAGAACATCTATTGTCTTATGTATTAAAGACTGAAGTATGGATGAATTTTTATTTTCTATGATAAAAGTTTGTTTCTGTTTCAGCCTGCTGTTTAGTATTCCTGAATAGTTAGTAATTTTGCATATTTTTAAAAAAAATGAAAGAATAATAATAATATATATATTTGAAAAAAATTTGTAGAAATTAACTCCTACTCTGCAAACTTTTCTATATATGCTTAATCATTTCTGTTACATACATATTAAAGCACGTGTAGAAGAAGAAATGAGTTTTTCCTTTCTACATCATCATTGTACCTAGATAAATTCCTATTTTATTCTTTCTCTCATGCTTTAGAAAATTTTATGATTCAATTTTTATACTAAAGTTGAAGTTTGGGGGAAGGGAAAACATTTTCAAATATTAAATATTACTTGTTCTCAATGTACTAATATTTTCATTAAAAAAATATTAACATAACATAAGGAATGAAAAATCTATTTAAGATTACTTAAATTTTTGAATTTATAAATAATTTAGTAAACTTAACTAA
The DNA here is from genome assembly GCA_022702705.1 of Papilionanthe hookeriana x Papilionanthe teres. Lineage (NCBI taxonomy): Eukaryota > Viridiplantae > Streptophyta > Magnoliopsida > Asparagales > Orchidaceae > Papilionanthe > Papilionanthe hookeriana x Papilionanthe teres. The sequence goes on from CM040421.1 coordinate 5,338,644, forward strand.
AATTTTAATAATTTTGATTGATTTTAAGAACAAAATTATTTAACTTAAAGAATAATAAGATTAAAATTTTTCTATTTAAAGTAAAAAGAATTGTATTTTTGAAATACTAAGGAATCAAGATTATTACTTGAAAAAGAAAAAATTGAAATCATTTTTGAAAAATACTTATTAAGAATGTTATATTTATTAAGTGAAAATGTATAAGTTTTTATATATAAGTTAAGGATGGTGAAATTCAAAATCATTAACAGGCTATCCACATATAGTAATCATCACAAAATAAAAAAAATGGAGGATTGAAAAATATCCTTAAAAAAAAGAAGAAGAAAAGAGCAAAAAAAAAAAAAAAGAAATGTGAGGAGAAGCTTGAGAAAAGCCTAATCAAAAATTGGTTTCACTTGAATTATCTTATAGGAAGAAAACTAATTACATTTTTAACTTAATCTTTATGTACAAATATTTTTATTAGAAAAAATTTTCATGAAAATCTTTTTTCTTGTAAATATTCTATGTGACCTTAATATGATAAATTATAATTATTCTTGAAATAAATGAAAAATTGAAAGTTTGGTAGTTAAATATTCTTTAAATTCTTAAAATTAACCTTAATTAGTGAAATTTGGTTAATGATTTGATAAAGCTTTTATAAAACCAAAAATTACAAGGAATCTTAAATATTTGAATTTCATTCCAAATGTTATACATTTTATATAATTAAAAGGGTTACTTATGGACAAGCAACGTTTAAGCTTGGGGGAATTTGATCCACTTAAAAGTACCTATTTTTATGCTTTATTTATGATTCAATTCTTATGGAAATTATGCTTTAATGAAAGGTATTTTTATGTTTTTGGATGTAGGTGATAAAAAAAGAGTTCAAGAAGGAAAAATAAGCAAAACTCAGCAAAAATAGAGCTAAAAAGCAAAGTTGCTGAAATTTTAAGCCTGGCGCCAAGGTGTTAGAATCCGGTGCCTAAGCGCCAGTTCGAGACTAAAGCAAATAAGATTTTTAACAACTTTAGGCAGTTATTTTGACAATGTTAAGGCGTTATCAGACCTTCTAGAAGACTGGAGGTTACTTCTAATACATAGGACATGTGATACAATGCATCTGGACACGGGAAAACAGTTTTAATGAGGTGTGATCCAAAGTGAAGAGGTGCGAAGACTTGGTCACGGACTCCGGCGCCTAGGCGCCAGATTCCGACGCCTAGGCGCCACAGTTACTTTCTAGAAAATACATTGTATTTAGATGAATTTTGAAGAGATGCCTTAAGCAACCCTTGGTCATTTTTTAAGCTCTATAAATAGGTGTCAATTCTACAGATAAAAGGGCCCCAAGCACCCTAAAGTTATCTCATGTTTAAAAATAATTTTAGGGAGCCACCTTCTTAAGTATTTAGTGAGTTTATTTTAGTTATTTTGAGTGTTACTACTCAATTCCTTGAGTAGTAAGTGTGAGTTTGCAAGTGTTGTTGCTGTTGAAGTCTTGTACCTTACATTGGAGTCAGTAGGAGTCAGCGAATCACTTGAAAGAACATTCCAGATAAGTATTTAGAACTTGGTTCAAAGTTTTATAAATATGTTTTGTTGTGTTAATTCAATGTGTTCTGAGTAGTTAGTTTTCTTTCTCCTTTTAACTATGAAGAGATAATAAGATAATTTAATTTTGTTAGAGAACTTAAACTTAAATTTTATAAAAATTTTGATGATATTAATACCTGATCTTAATTTACTTTTTAAACTGGCCATTTAAATTGTTAAAACCTGTTGAAGAATTTTGAGACCTATCCGGAGATGAGTTCTTAACTAGTAGATATCACATGAATCCTTGGGTAATCGAAGGCTATATGCGGGTTATTCAAGGTGAAGTGCAAATAAATTGGGAGATATTGTTTATTGAGCGTATAATTGATTAGTTTTTAGAGTGACAGACTAAATTCTAATAATTTGGTTTATAGAAAGGGAACGGGTCACTACTAGGGCCGACCATAGCCACCCTTAGACATCTAGAAGTGTGAGCCAAGATTAACCCATTCTACTAGTAATACATCCTGAACTGATCTATAGATTAGCCAATATTCTTTATACTATCGAGTGAAGGTAAAGAATAGGAATGCTTCTATTTGGCGCAATACCATAATTTCAAGTTCTCAATGAATGATAATTATTCTAAAAAATCTTGGATTAGTTGAAAAAGGAGAAAGTTTTTTTTTTATACTTGCATTAACAATTTACTTTATTGTTGTTTATTTGCATTTAGTAGAAATTTAATTAAACTTAAAAATATGAATTTTGAAAAGAAATAAAAATAATAATTACTTTTAATTTGAAAATCTAATATATTTCTTAAAATTAATTTTCACTTAATCTTCCCTGTGGGATCGATAACCAGGACTCCAATAGAGCCCTGTATTGCTTGAAACGATACGTATACTTGCGTTTGAAATTGTGACTTTTACAAAAATTATTATAAATATTTAAATATAAATTCATAAATTCTTGCATAAGTAAAGGTCAGGCGGTTCAAAAGCCTTTAGGATTAGGAGCTTTTTGCGTTTCCTTGACAAACCTAAGAAAAATAACATATCCCCCTTTAGCCAAAAACCCAAAATATGGGATTGTAGTAATCCTGCGATTGGTTTGGGGGTTCCATTTGTTGTATGGGTCGGATGGAACCCTTAATTGGTTTACAGAACGAAGATCGTTGTGATTCTTCTTTCCCCTAGGCTGGGAAAGTTTCGACTATGAAGAGATCTTTCATCTCATGAAGGGTTCTCTTCATCAAAGAAGCTCTCTCTCATATTTGCCAAGTGTGACTACCCAGAAGTGGTGATCTTCCGTCCGATACGATGTCGTCGCACCTCCGTCGGTACGTGTCATTTGATTTACATTTTCTATTGTTATGGAGTCGCCAAATTGTTCTTCCTTTTCCCTCTTCTTTGAATGATTTCTTTTATTAGCTAATTTCGGTGAACAAAGAAATGATAAATTGGAGAAATATGTTGGGAAATAATAAGGAATAAACAAAAGAAGTGTGGAAAACTCTTTGTAAGAATAAGCCTTCTATAAGATTTTTGAGGCATGCGTTACAGATGGAGTTAACTCAATGTGCTTTAAAATGAGCCTACGAAGAAACCTTACGAAGACTAAATACCAAAGACTTATGATTCTCATTCTCCTATGAAGGTAAGCTGTCATAGTTAATTACATCTTAAGTAATTGAATTACTTAAAAAACTCCCGATTAAGGTTATTATTTATTCTTAAAAAAAGTTTATGTGTTAAAAACACGGAGAGAAACTTCAACATGTTGTCCCTAAGTGAAGCAAGATTTTATGAATAACAAACTATCCTATGGTTTGTGTTTAGTTGAAGTTCGTTCATTGCTTCGAGTTTTGAATGTTCGTCCCTGCAAAACAGAACTAGCACATTCTAAAAACATGTAAAATAAATCTAGGATAGCTTCTAACTTTTTTCTTCGACAGCCCTGCAAAATTAGCAGAAAAAACATTCTTCTTTTGTATGTTTAATTTTTTTTATATTTGTTAATTTTAATTTTTTAGACAACCTGATCAAGATGCTTTTAGCTTCATTGTCCTGGGGTCTTCGGGTACTCGAGTCTACTTATCTGAGAAGGTGATAAAATCTACTCTGACTCAAAGATTCTTGTCAGCAATAGATTGCATCATCCAAGAGATCTTTGTCAACCCAAATGCAAGGGTTTAAATTGTGCTCGGTAATCTTTTTTCATTAAAGATTTCATTTAAGTTTTAATGTATTTTTTGAATTTTAGATGTTGAAGACTTATTGACCAATTAAATTTATATTCTGTTTTTGTATTTTTATTTTAGTCTTTTGGTAGGGTTTACATTTTGTATATAGTTTATTAGCAACCAAGGGTTTCCTTCTAAACCAATTTTTCAAAACTAGTTGCAAATTTTTGTTTAATTTTAAGTTTTAATGAGTTTTAAAGTGATTTATATGTCATTTCATACTTCAGTCAAGAGTGTTTCAATTAAGGTTAAGTGTTTCTCAATTTCTCCAAGTAAGAAATACGTTTAATCCATATTGGGTGTTTTAATAATCTGAATTCAACCTTCTCCCGGTTAAGATCAACTTCTGCTCACTAGGATTGACCCAAACTAAAGAAAGTTGCTTGAAGGATTTAAGTTCAAACCACCTTAAATTTAGGTGAAAGTCTAAAACGATTTAAGCTTGAATCGTTCTTTAAATCTGAAAGAGACTTAAATCAACCCTAGACTTGAAATTGAGAAGATAACCTGAGTTAGATCATGCCACTCAAATAATTGAATTGTATTAACTTGAGTTAGGTTTTATTAATTTTATAATTCAATATGAGTATGATTTCCATGCACATATAGAGTTAAATTTAGAACGGCTCTGTATTGGACTAGATCCAAATGTCTTGTTGGAGTTGATTTAGGTCTAAGGTCAACTAAATCAAAAATCTAACCTGGGTTAGAGTTACCAATTAAGTTTGTTGTCATATGAACCTAATTAGTTGATGGTCTAGAGATTAAACCTAAAGGCTAGGACTATGTCTAAGGTCACATGTTAAGTCCAAGTAAATTGAACTTGTGGCTTGACTTAAGTTCAAAGGTTGAACCTGAGGGTTGAATTTAGTTCAATTCTTATGTTCGATTTGGGTTGAACCTAAAGTATCAAACTGTATGTTGGATCTGAGTTAATTTTGATCCAATATAAGAATTAGGTTCAAGTTGGGTTGAACCTGAAGTTTAAAAATTTAGTTAAACCTAATTTAAGTAACGTTTAAAAGATTAATTTAAGTCTAATAGGATTTAGACCTAATCAAGGTTTAGGTGGATTAAACCCAATTTAAGTAAGGCTTAAAAGCTTAATTAGGTCTAATTTAGATTAGACATAATTAGGGTTTAGCTGATTAAGCTAAATTTAAGTAAGGCTTAAAGGTTTAATTAGGTTTGATTGAGGTTAGACATAGTTAGAGTTTAATTTTACTTAAGCCTATACAGATAAGGCTTAAAAGATTAATTAGTTATGATTTAGGTTAGACCTAGTTAGGGCTTAGGTTTAATTAAGCCTAATTTAGATAAGACTTAAAGGATTAATTATGTCTGATTTGTGTTTGACTTAATTGGGTTTAGGTTTAATTAAGCCTAATTTAGATAAGGCTTAAAGGATTAATAAGGTATGATTTGGGTTAGACCTACTTATAGTTTAAGTTTAATTAAGCCTAATTAGATAAGGCTTAAAGGATTAATTAGGTCTGATTTGGGTTAGACCTAATTAGGGTTTAGGCTTAATTAAGCATAAGTTAAAGAAAGCATAAAGGATTAATTAGCTCTGATTTGGGTTAGACTTAATTAGGGTTTAAATTTAATTAAGCCTGAGTCAGATAAGGCTTAGAGAATTAGTTAGATCTGATTTTGGTTAGACTTAATTAGGATTTATGTTTTATTAAGCCTAATTTAGATAAAGCTTAAATGATTAATTATATCTGATTTGGGTTAGACCTAATTAGGGTTTAAGTTTAATTAAGACTAATTTTGATAATGCTTAAATGATTAATTAGGTCTGATTTGATTTATACCTAATTATGGTTTAGGTTTGATTAAGCATAATTTAAGTAAGTCTTAAAGGATTAATTAAGTCTAATTTAGGTTAAAACTAATTAGGGTTTAAATTTAATTAAGCATAATTTAGATAAGGCTTAAAGGATTAATTATGTTTGATTTGGGTTAGAACAAATTAGGGTTTAGTCTGATTAAGCTTAATTTAAGTAAGGTTTAAAGAATTAATTAGTTCTAATTTAGGTTAGATCTAATTAGGGTTTAACATATGATTTAAGCCTAATTTGAGTAAGGCTTAAGATTTTAATTAGGTCTAATAAGGTTTAGACCTAATTAGAGTTTAAAATGTAATTAAGTCTAATTTAAGTAAGGCTTAAAGGACTAATTATGTCTTTAGACTTAATTAGAGTTTAAAATATGATTTAATCCTAATTAAGTAAGTCCTAAGCATTTAATTAGGTCTAATAGGGTTTAGACCTAATTAGAGTATAAAAGTGGTTAGAATTCACCATTTTGAGATCTAAGAAAATAGGCCTCATTTCCTAATGTTAAGTCAAGTCCAAGATGGTTGGACCTCACCCTTTAGGAATAGGTCAAGTCCAAGGTAGTTGGACTTAGCTCTCAAGGTTAGGTCAAGTCTAAAGTGGTTGGACTTTACCTCTTATGGTTTAAGTTGGCTAAACCCTAGGTTTGAAGTGTGTGTATGTGTGATCAAGGAGATAACCATTATATTAACCTCTAATGATAGGGAATTAAAGTTTAATCACATGGTTACAACTAAGTTTGAGATGATTTGGGGTAAAATGTAATTTTTAATTTTACATTTTTATTCCCTTAAATTTCTAAAATTTTCATTAAAAACATTTAGGGAATAATAATTATCATTTTAGGCTCAAGGTCATCACCCTAAATTTTTCATAACCAATTTCAATTTTTAATTTCCAATTTTCTAACTTTTATAATTATGTTTGAAAATAATTACAAAATCTGGTTGGGCATCTTCACTTTAGGGATTCTTCTTGACCATGGAAACATCAAGAGACGTATCTGAGGATGGAAGGAACATCCTCTGTAAATTTCATATATTTTAAGATTTTATTTAATTTCTAATAATTTAAATACTTCATATAGAATTTAATTAATTAAAAATTTAATATAAATCAATTATTGTCAATTTTGTTTTTCTTATTTTCTCCTTGATTTATAGAGTTTAAGTATGTTTTCCTTTTATTTTTGTGATTTTTCTAAGCAGAGATATCATTTTTTGAAGTTTATTTGATTTTTGTGGATTTATTTAATTAAAAATTTCCAACTTTTCTACATATCCGACACAGCACTGACTGGATCCTTAGAGTCGTCGAAGCGCTGCTCAACAGCCTCTTATTCACAGAGCTTTACACATAAGTACTGAGGTGTTTTGCGCTTTAAAATCCTTCATATAAATGGTTCCACTGTTCTACTTAATCGCGGTCGTCCATTTCTGATACATGTAAATGGGCGACATCTGTTCATCATCCCTGCGGGTAGATTAAGTTAGAGCCATTCACATTTAAATCATAAGATAACCCTGGATTCTCGGCCAAATTCCATGATTTTGTTCCTATGCTTTATCTTGCTTATGGGAACATATATATATGGCTAGTTTATCATGGTTTAACAATTTTCTTCATAAAAGACCAAACCCGAGGCTATTATTAGGGTTTGCAGTGCATACCTGGCCTCAAGGCGTTTAGCCTTTATTGGGTTTGATGTAAGTGTTCACCTTAAACTCTCGAAGCTTGCCCTTAATTCAATTTTAGTTAAAACCAGGCCTATGTATGTCCTTGGTGAAACGGTGGCTCGGTTTCAACTTGGAGTAGGTTAGGACCCTCAGGATGGCTCAATTTTGCTTGGAAATGTCTTCGTTGAGCTTGGGAAAGCTTTTGGAAGCATTATATTGAAGTTTCGAAGGAGTTGATGTTCAACCCAAAAAATGTCCTGGGGTTGTGGTGGAAAATTACAGTTCTTCAGTGAGTTTGAGTGGCTGAAGCTATGGGGGATCAATTGCTTAAGGGATGAGGAGTCATTCCTATGTTGAGTGCGACAGAGTTTGGAGCATGTTTGTGAAGTTAGGTTGTGTGTAAAGGATTGGGGCTTTAAATAGCCATTAGAGGCCATGGAAGAGCTTGACATTCATTGGAAGAAGAGGATATCTGCTCAAAGAATCTTGAAGGATAAAAATTTGGCCATGGATAGTCAAGCTTTACATTCCCCATGGTATGCTTATCATGAGTCCAAGCATGGAGAGGAAGGTGGCATGAATGGATTGTGAGCTCATTGGAGGGGCGGAGAAGCGGATGGAAAGACTCGGAATTGAGCTAGCTTGACCCTTGAATTTGGTCCAATAAGTTGAGGGATGGAAGCCACCTAAGATGCCACATATTCCCTTTCTTTATCATGACTTGGAAAAGGTCAAAAATCGAAGCTTAATGAGTTTTTAAGAGGTTTCTTATGTCATAAGTGATTGGGTCATGGGTGATCTAATGAAGATGGTCCAAGAAAATCATGGGCGTGGCCCTCATTGATGGGCTTTGGTTTCCATGCACGGGCTTGGGCTAAGCCTTCCATGAAATGGATTAATTAATTAATTAGTTAGTTAAATCAACGATTTAACCATGTAATCATAAGTTTGACCATATGGACACATTTGGGCATGAAAATGGTCATGAGGTGTTGAGTTGTCCATATGGCCATTATATGGGCCATATGAAGTTAGATTGATCATATGGCCAAAATGTTGACCATGTGGCCCAACATAGGGTTTTGGTTTGATCATATGGTCAATGAGGTGACCATAGGATCCTTCATTGACCCAAATAGTCAAATAGTCAATGTGGAGTCCATTTGGTGTATGATGGTCAATTTGGTCAATTTTGGTCCTAATTAGGATTTGTTATCATTGGTCTGACCAGTCTAGGTTTTCAATAAATTTTGATGTCAACAGATGCATATTTAGGGTGTATGGTTTTTAGGATTTGGGACCTCTCGTGAGGCCAAGGATCAATGTTGATAGATACCTCTCCCTAAGATAAATTTTATAATCTTATTGATTTCTAGGACTTCTAGAAAGTTTTTTTAGGGGTCCTGAATTAGTCCAGGTTACTCAGTGCATGTCTTATCCATAGATGTCAGCTCAGGGAGAACCTTTACAAAAGTGAGGTCAACACCAAGTTGACAAGAGATGAGCTTCTTATCAACTTAGACAATAAGCATAAAATGGATAATAGTTTTTACATCTCACCATACAACCTTAGGATCTCGTAAGGTCGTTAGGGCAAGCACGATTTGTCATTATACCCAATTGGGTAATAATTTTTGCATGTGCTTCATTTTGTATCATGTTGTCGGTCGCCAAATTAGAAATTGTCGGTCGCCGGAATAAGAATATAGTCGCCTGGTTTAAAGTAGATTTAATTTAATATATATATATATATATATATATATATATACATATATATAATTTTGGAAAGTATTGTTTTAATTTTTGAAAATATGAGACCAAACCGATCCCATATCCTTAATAGTTTAAATAAATGAATCATACACCGCAAGCCATGCACCTATCCCAAAGGGTAGACACATTACCTGATAGTGAGGCTCGATTGAATAAACTAATAGATTTATGACATCTATTTGATCTGCGAACCAATTTTATGTTGATCGACAAGTTCTCCTACCTAATACAAGAGAATTTAGCAGGGTTTATATTACATGGGTTCTAAATTTCTCTATAAAGGCAAGCCCTTATAGTTAATTACATCTTAAATAGTCAAAGTCACTTAAGAAAACTCTCAATAAAGATCAGTGGTTTTGCTCTCATGATTTTCAAAGTTTAAGGCATTCAAGGATGGACCTGGAGAATATATAATGGGAATAGATCAAATAGGAACAATTATTATTAAATCCAAATGAAAGAGATGTAGGGGATGTCGCGGATCCAGAGGAAATCCCTGGTGATTTCCTAAATTATCCTATTGTTGGGCTTCAGTTTTGAAGATAAAATTATTTAATGTTTCATCCTGCCAGTTTTTTTAGGTATGGTTTACATCTGCATGACACTAATCATTCATATAGCCTGAAAGATAAGAGGATTTATGTCGTACTGAATGACAACCTTGGAATCCTAAGATGAGTTAGGGCTTATATTACACAAGGTACAAAGACCTAAAAAGATAAAGTGAGGGTTTATATTGCACTTGGCAAACTATCTCGAAGTCCTATGACTTGTTGTATATTTCTAAAGAAGGTTTGCTGTTGTAGAGTTGTTCGCTTCCTCGTCGTGTTGCACACTGTATATGCTCCAAGCTCCTAGTTGCAGCAAGTTCAGTATTAGAAATGTCAAATTGTAGAGATGAGAAAAGTTTCGTATTCTAGAGTTTAAGTTTTTTTTTGATGTCATTAGGTGTCTTAATTAAGGGGGAAATATTTAAGTTGGTTATAACAACACCGGTTAGGATCCCACGGTTTTCTCGTTAGTCTAAATGAATTTGCTAAACTCAAATGAATAAGTTTCATTATTTCATTTGGACGGTGAGAAATCTCGATAGCAACTGTAAGTTACCTCCTCCGAGGGATTCCCGATAATCCGATATAGATGTTTTAATTCAATTACAATTGTTGTTTTGTTGTTTTGCTTGTAATTAAATTTTGAGTTGTTTTATATTTTGATTGTTGTGGAGATGAGTTTGATTTTTTTGTTCATTTTGATTTGGTTTGTGGCTATCCTAAAAGTTCTAGTTTTGACATGCAAGTTTGGTTTTATTGTTTTAATAATTATCACAAGTATGACATGCAGGAAAAGGTAGAACATTTAAATAAAGCAGTGTAAATTGAAATAACATAAATGTGTACCTGATAGTCTTCGAGTACATCTGCTGAAGCATTTTAAAGCAGGTATAAAAGTAGCAATTGAAATTCAATAGTTTAAATTCAGCAACGGGAATCTATTTCATAACTTGGTGGGTCCCTAAAGTATGTTGACAATGATTTTCTTGATCAAAGAACAATGAAATCCAATTATTCTTCTAAAATGTCCCATTAGATTGAGGAAGTGCTCGGGGCATAACTCTGAACATCTTTTCAAAACTCTTGGGATCATTTCGAGCTCATTTAGTTTCATTTTTTAGTTCAATTAACCACCCACGTTCAATTAGGATTTATTAATAATGTTTTAATTCTTGCTCAGTTAACTTAGATGTTTTAATTATCCCTTGAATGAGGTAACATTCATTTGAAATTTCGTTTATGAGTTATGTGAGTGAAAGCTTTTAAGGGCAAATTGAATTATTGGGAAACTTAGCCAATTTAATTAAGGTTGGGCTAGTTATGTTTTAAAAAATGTTTGTATATGAATGTGTTTTCTTTTCTAAGTCTCATTAATTAAAGTTTTGGTTCAGCTTAGTTCACTATCTAGCCCTTAAGCTTTTATGGGTAGATTTGTAATTTAAAGTGAATATTTGTTTAAGTGACATTCGATCTTTATTGAAGATTTCATTATGATCAAACATTGATTAAAGGTTTTAAATTAGTGAGTTAAAATCTTCATAGATCAAAACCTCTTACTTTAGGATCATCAAATTTGATTAACTTCCAAATTTTAATAATTTAAGCAATTACAATTTTACTCTTAATGCGGAAAAGTGGTAAATTAGTTTCTACCTCTTAGTCCCTTATATTTTAATCATCTAACAATGTCAATTAAGATTATTCATTGCCCATTTACCCTTTAGTTAGGCCTAAATATTAATTAACGCTTGAATCTCATAATTATCATTTTGCTCTTTAAGGCTTATCACTTCATAATTATTTAAATATAACTCAAATGACTTTAAATTTTTCATATTACCCCACTCATGGGTCAATTAAAGTATCAGAGAGAAAATGTAATTCTCTCATTTTTACTTTATTTTTTATAATTATTATAATTCAAAATAGGGTATTTTCCATGTTAATTCAATAACTTAACCATGATAAAAGATATGTCCTTAAGAAAATTGTTTGTTGGAGGTTCATCTGGGTCAGAGAAAATTTTAAACCAATTTTTATAACTTTTTGAGTTTTAGTTTAATTATTATAATTATTTGTTGATTTTGAGTATTAATTAAATATAAAATTTTACTTAAGTTGAAAATTAATTTTTATATTTTTCCTAAATCCCTCTAAGTTTAAGAAATCAAAAGAAACAAATTTCATATTTTTTTATTTTTTTTATTTATTGGAATAATTTTAATGCAAAATTAAGGAAAATTCATTTTAAGTGTTTAAAAAATTATTTTAAGCCTTTTAAAATTTATAATTTTATTCTTAAAATTGAGAAAAATATTCTAATTGTTTCTAAGTGATTAGGGAGATATTTGGAACATTTTTGTGTATTTTAATAATTTTTATGGCTTTTATGATTATTTTTAAAATTATTTAAATTATTTAATAATTAAGAATAGGTTAAAAATGAATTATTTATTTTAATTTCAATTTTATTTTTCTTAAACTCCTCTGGTCATAAGAAACTCCCAAAATCATTTTTGTGTTTTTTTACTTGTATTTTAATTATTATAATTATTTTAATGTTAAAAGTGTCATTTTACTTGAAAAATTAAGTTTAGTGACCAATCAATTCAAATTGAGTTCAAATTTTTATGAGGAGTTCCCTTATTCACTTTCTTTAGTATGGATACATTTTTGTAACTTTTCTAATTATATTTTAATTATTTGATTTTTCTTATGTTTTAATGAATTAATGACAATTAATGATATTTTTAATTAATAAAATCTATTTTATATTTTTTCCTAGGATCCTCTGACCACAGTGAACCTACAAAAATAAGTTTTGCATTTTTCTTTATCTTTTAATTAGTATAATTTATTAGGCAAAACAGAGACCATTAACTTGAAAATAAGGGTTCTCTGGCTATGGATGCCCTCTGACCTTGGAAAAGTCAGAGAAGATCCCTAATAACAGGGAGAACAAAATCCCCAAAGTCTCATGCCATGGTGAAATGTGTGTGATGAGTTATGGTTAAAATAGGAATTAGTGTATTTAATTAATTTAAAAATAAGCTTAAGTCAAATGATTTTGATTTTATATCCACATTGATCTCCTCTTTTCACTCAGCAAGAGGGTATTTTTATTTTATTTTTATGAATTTTCTACACCAAGTTATAAATTTAATGAGTTTTCTGAATTAAATAAATCCTAAAAATCTTAATTTCCTACTTAAACCAACCAGCGCTAACTGAATCCTCGTACGCGTCTAACTACCACGCGCCGCTCCGCCATTTGACGCTACCATCTGACTCAGCACTGAGGTGTCCCGCTGTTCACATACCGAAGCGTCATCCGACCGCATCAGGGCGTACATCTGATACACGCGCGATCGGACGGTTGTGGCTCATCGTTCCTAACTAGTCATCTCGTAAGTCGTTCGCCTTCCAGACCTAAAATCTCAGTCGAGATTAAACCAAATTACATGAGGTTTGTTTCTACACATTAATCTAAGTAAGACGAACCTATCTATACAGTTAGATACATAATAAATACAAGTTTGCTTCATAATGTTCCAAACCGAGCACAAAAATGGGGAAAAAGTTCAATACTTTTGAGGTTTGGCCTTAATCAGGTGCTTGCAGTAGCTTCGTTTGGTCCTGGTGAACCTCCTGGAAGTGTCAATTTGAGCTGGGCTTTGGTCTAGTTCAGAACACCTCCTACAGGTGGCTCAGGCTTGGTCTTGAAGTGGGTTAGGGTGCTATGGAGATGGGGTTTTTTGTGGGGAACTCCCTCTCTTGGTCGCAGTGAAGGTGAGGAGCAAGTCAATTTGTGGTTTTGTGGAGTTTGAAGAGGAGTCTTGTTTCTGGCCTGAGAATTGGCTTGGGAAATTAGGCTCGAGCAGTGGGAATTAGGGCTGGAGGATGGTTGATTAAGCTTGGGAGGTCTTGAGGAGTCTCCGAAATCAATTGGGCAGAGTTTCCCTTTGGAAATTGAACATCTCCCCTTGTGGCCGTAAGAGGTGGTGTATTTAAAGAGGACCTTAGGGGCTTTAATTGGGCTAACTAGTCGGTGAGCTCAAGCGCCTAGGTGGAGGGAAGAAGAGTCCTAATGACCAATTAGGTTGAGACACATTGGATGGGTGTATTTTTTAGTTTAGGCCAAGGTGGAGCTCTCGGGCTGGGTGTTTTCCGGCTGCTAGGATGGTTGGCCGGCCAGGGTTAGGTCAGCCTCAAGGTCAGGTGAGCCAAGGAGGTTGAGTCTGGAGTCAATTTGGGTTTAGCATGGCTCCATGATGAAGGTTCATAGTGGATTTTGAAGTTTTGGCTAAGTTGGCTAGGTTGGGTTTAAACCCTTGGTCACTTGGCTAAATCATTCCCCAAAGTGGCTATAGCTAGTCTTAAGGTCCCTTAACAGGTTTTTGTGAGTTTAGATGGCTAGTTTAAGCATGGGAAAATGGTTTTAAGCTTATCATGAAAAGGGTAAATCCAAGTGAATGGAAAGGTGGGAGCGGTCACCTCCCCTTGTCAAATTTGGCAAAATTGACTTTAGGATGACCATAGAATGCTCCATGAATTATGGAATGATGCATATGATGCCATGTAAATGTTTCATGCAAATGGAATTTGGACTTTATGAATTTTTAAATGCAAAATGTCAACATGCCCAATTTGGGTAAATTTTGATGTATGCATGGCTAAGTTTGGTATGATGCCATGAGAAAATGACTTGAATGCCATGAAATTATAAGGGAAGGGATTTATGTCATGTGGGCTCAAATTGGGCTTTAAAAATTTTGGCCATGGGCTTTTAAAAATGCATAAGGGTATGGGCCTTTTAAGATGCATGTGATGATTTGAATTTTTGAAATTGATAATGGAATGATCAAGTTGGATTTGGATTAATTGAAATTAGATTTTGGCATGTTAATATTTGATATGAATTTGAAATTGGGGCATTTTGATTGGTCATGGGTTTTAACTTGGGGAATTTGGGATTTTGGGGTAAAATTGGGGATTTTGGTTTAAAAGTGAAATTAGGGTTTGGTTTGGTTCAATTAGGCTTCAAATTGGTTTAGATTGAGATTTGGTATGTTGAATTAGGGTTTAGAATTAAAATTGGGGAAATCTGGGATCAACTTGGTGGAATTTGAAGTTGATTCTAGGATTTTTGGGCATTTTGGGGTAATTTGTGGATTTTGGTCAAATTGAGTCAATTTGGTCAAAATGAGCTCAATGATGTGGTTTTGATTGATTTTGGGGACATATGGGATGATTTTGGATATTTTGGGAATTTGTGGAAATTTTGGATTTTGTGGGGTATTTTGGTGATTTGACTAATTTTTGTGGGTTAGGGTGATTTTGGGTCAATTATTGGTTTAAAATGATTTGGGTAAGGTTTTGGGATGTATTTGAAAGTTTTGGTAAATTTTGGGATTTTTGCTTTGAAATTTAGGGTTTAGGGTGGAATTAGGTTTTAAGGTCTAATGACATACTAAACCACTTTAGGACCAAGCTTAGTCAAATGATAACCTCTTTATGAACCTTCATATATTGATTCTAGCCATCTTAATCAAAGACCAGAGGCTTGGGATCACCCATGTGAGTTTCCTAAAGGGGTAGAGGGGAATTGGTTTAGGGTTTAGAAGGAGTGGCGGTGTAAGTGCAAGACTAAGCCTTAGTCACCCAGGGTTGCCCTAAGTTCAATCATTAATATGGGAACTCATCTTTGAACCTCCAAATGTTCGTCTTTAACCTTCCACGTGATTTGGAGGTTTGAAACCATCTATGCAGGGTTTCAGGAAAAACTAGGAAGTGGTTAAAATTTTTAGGTGGTGGGCTACATCTCTAGTCTTCTAAGATAGTCAAGTGGAAACGCTATGGCTAGATCTTAATTATTAAGAGGAAGTTTAGACATCACCAAAAATGAGGTCAACACATGTGCACTGCATGTATTTTTTTAAATGTGTAACAAAAACTGTCATTCTTTTCATGTTTTTGGGCCGCTTCGACCGATAGGGTGCCACTGACATGATTAGCTCGTTCGACAATTTGTGTCGCTTAAACAGATCGGTCACCACTAGCTCGATTAACTAGATCGACCATTCGTGTTGCTTTGATAGATCGAGCGCACCAATATAACCAACTCGATCAACCATTTGTGAGAGACTTATTCAGAAACTTATATATTTTAACACATGCTGATTAAAGCAGTGGCTTTACCCATTGTAATGCTCAAAATGTTGCAAAATTTCTTTAGAAAAATATTTTTAGTGGATTTGGGATGGCAAGAGTGATTATTAAAGATGGGGAAATTCATTTTAAAAATAAAAGAACTGAAACACTGGTAGAGAAATTCGGTATTAAGCATGGGATTATCATAGCTTATTATCTTCAGACCAGTGGTTTAGCTGAAGTCTCTAATAGAGAAATTAAAAAAATTTTAAAGAAAACTGTAAATCCTAATAGAAAGAACTGGTCTGCTAGACTGGATGATGCATTATGGACCTAGATTACTACTTACAAAATTCTTATAGGAATGTCACCATATAGACTCATATTTGGAAAGGCTTGTCACTTGCCAGTCAAGTTATAACACAATGCTTACTGGGCTGTGAAGGAATTTAAATATGATTTGAAAGATACTGGCGATAAAAGATTATTGTAATTAAATGAGCTTGCTGAGATTAGAAATGAATCTTATGAAAATGCCAAAATTTATAAAGAAAAGATGAAAAATTGACATGAGTGAAAGATTTTAAGAAAAGATTTTGAACCTAAACAAGAGATTTTATTATATTATACAGGATTAAAATTATGTACTGGAAAACATAAGTTCAGGTGGTCAGGGCCATTTACTGTAATGAAAGTTTATCCATTTGGTGCAATTGATATTAAGGATCCTAAAAGTTGGATAACTTTCAATGTTAATGGACATAGACTTTATATAAGTGAAAATTGGACTATGATTATTGAAATTTTAATGTCGGGTCAACTGGAGTAAAATCTTGGTTTTGTCAGGCTAAGGGTGTTAAGCCAAGCACTTCTTAGGAGGCAACCCAAGGCTTATTTTATTTGTTTATGTATTGTTTTTTGTGTTTAGTTAGTTGTATTTTTTTTTATCTTGGTTGGAGCGTGTGTTGTTGAGTTTACATTGTAGTTGGTTTCCTTGTAGTCTTTTAGTTAAGAGTGTGATGATTCCTTGCTTCACCTGGTGACTAGCAATGGTACCCTCATCCCATAAAAATCCAAGCACTTTTTTGCTTCACTTGAAGTTTTCAAATGCTTAAAGTATAACCTCTAAGTATTTAGAAGGATGAGACCAAGCATTAGGAAGCTCAAGAGGAGTTCCCTATAGGATGGTCAGGCCTTAGGACTTACTCTGGGTGGTCTGCGTGAGGCTCACACACACATTTACACATCACACTCTCATCACTACCTTACAACCCTAAATCAAACTTCTCCACACTTGATTCCCCTATTCCTTTGGAAACTCATGTGAGTGGTTTCCCTAAGCTCTTAGCCCCAAGCTATGGCTTGACTAGTACCAGCACATGGAGGATCTAAATGGGGAATTCCATTGGTCCATGGCTCAAATGGGTCGTCAATCTCACTCAACTCCAAATTTTACAAAAAATCCAACTTTTGACCCCTTACTCCCTGAAACTCTACCAAATGACAAAGTTACCCCTAAAGCCCTAATTTTGTCCAAAATCAACCAAAATTACCAAAATCTCCCAAAACATTCCTCACTACACAAAATACTCAAAGCCCCTTAGAGTTACCAAAATTCCCAAAATACCCCAAAAATACCCAAAATTACCTAAATACCCCTCCTAGCCCAAAAATTCCAAAAATTCCCAAAACCCTCCAAATATTCTCATTTTCAATTTAAACTACTTTATTTGATCCAATTTAACCAAATTTGGCCAAAAGCCCCAAGTTGCCCTTTAAGGCCCAAAATGCCGAAATCACCCCCCAATGTCCATCCAATTGACCCCAATCTTGCCCAATTTCTATTCCAAACCACAATTCATCATCCCCAACACCAATATAAACCAAATTCAAGCCCAATTTGACCAAAATTTGAACTAAATTTCAACCCAAACCAAAAAAGCCCAATTTTGATCATATGGCCAATTCCCCTAAATTAAACCCCACGAACCAATAAATTCCCCAAATTAATATCCAAAACCCTTCCTGACATTCCCCTGAACCAAATTGAACCACCAATTGCCACCAATTTGAGCCCAAATTTCACCCAGGTTAAACCAAACCTAAAATCCCCAAATTTGCTCAAATTTATCACATACCCAAATTCCACCAAATTAAATGCCCTCGCCCCAAAATTTCCACCCAATTAATGTTGAAAATTCTTCCTAGAATCCCCATAGAGCATTTTGAACCTTAAATTGACCTTGGATCTAACCCTAGCCAAGCCTAAACCCAAGTTAACCCAACAAACTCAAAATTGACCAAATACGCAATTTCAAATAAATTAACTCCCCAAACCAATTGAA
Source organism: Papilionanthe hookeriana x Papilionanthe teres (assembly GCA_022702705.1). NCBI lineage: Eukaryota > Viridiplantae > Streptophyta > Magnoliopsida > Asparagales > Orchidaceae > Papilionanthe > Papilionanthe hookeriana x Papilionanthe teres. The sequence continues at coordinate 5,356,755 of CM040421.1, forward strand.
AATCACTCCAATCCTCTCCCAAACTCTTTATAGAAATCATACACACCATTTTGAATAATCAATTGGACCCAAGCTTGAACCCAACCTAGCTTTAAACCCAAAACCCAAATTGAACCCATGAGCCAAATTAACCAAACCAAGCTAAATGCGACTAACATAAGTCCACCACTGCCACCAAGTTAACCCTAGGAACCACCCTAGATCCACCTAGCCCAATCTAGTGGAGTCATGGACCAAGGGTCCCAAAAATTAGTGGATCCCCTTCTTTAAATGGGTAAAACCTAGGGAGATTTTGCCATAATGCATTAAACACTTAAGCTCAACCCACTCATGGCCTGACCACTATCTCACATGACCACAGACCCCTTTCCTGGCCTGGCCGGCCGGCCTAGTTGCCAGAGGAGCTCAAACTGAGAGCCACCTTAAGCCAAATAAATCCAATTGATCCCACCTAAGTTGTCCAGCTCTAACTGCTCAACAAGGCTGATCTGCCTTCCACTTAAGCAGACATTTTCACCCAAATTGCCTCCCTGAGCTCCACCAGGCAGTCATGCTCTTAAATAGAGCTCTTCACGGCCGAGAGAGGGAGCTAAAATTTTATTAAGGAAACTGACCAGACCGCAATTACGAAGTAAAATAGCTTATAAAAAATATGGCCAAACTTGACCCAAAATTAGATTAAGCGGCTAATATACGATAATTAAAGATTAAAGTTATGATAAATATAAATATAAATCGTACACTAGGGGTACTACACAAATATATGTATCGTTTCAAGTAATAAAGAGTTTTCTTTTTAAAACCCCAAATATCGATCCCACGGGGAAGCTAAGTAAAATAAAGAAAGAAAGAAGAAAAATTTAGTTAAAAGCTAATATATTAAAAGTAAAAAAATGCAAGTTAATCAAGTAGTAATTGCAAGTAAGAAGGTAATTTAAATGCTTTAACACAATAAACAAAGATTCTTTCCCCATACAAAATATTTCATGATTAGTAAATATCTAAATTAGCTTGAGAACTTTGAGAATGTAGTATTGTGACAAATAGGAGCATATATATTATTTACCCTTGTTACAGTACATAAAGAACATTGGGTAGTTTTTAAAAATTGGATAAGGATGTATTATTAGTAGTAAGGAAGAATTCTAGGCTCTCACTTTTAGATTCCCCCAAGGGTGCCTATGGTCGGGCCTACTAGTGACCCATCACCTCTTTTTTAAACCAAATTGATAGAATTTAGCTTGTCACTCTAAACACATAATCCATTTTACGCCCTTCAAAGAGTATCTCCCTATCTATTTGCACCTCCCCCTTCAAGGATTTACAATCTATCTTTCCAAGAGAAATGTGATACATATAAGTTAAGAACCTTTAGCCCACGGTCAGATCTTAAGAATTCTCCATAGATTTTAACGATACAAGAGGCCAATTTGTAATGTAAATGAAGATCGGGTAAAGTATCATCACAACTTATTGAAGAAGAATAGTAAATTTCTCAAAACCAAATTAAAGCCTTTACTAAATCATTTCATATTCGTAGGGAGAAAGATAAGAAGACTACAAATAAAGCAGCAGATTCACACCATAAATCATATTTATATAATTCAAATTCAAAGTACAAAACTTAAGAACCAAGTTATAAATACTTATCTGAAATGATATCCAATCAATCCTTTGAAGTTTCTCTGTCTTCGATTGACTTTTATAAGACTCCAACTCCAGCAATCACACTAAAACACTATAAACTCTCACTAAAGTAAAGTGAATAACACTCCACACTCTTTAACTTAATGACAATACACGCCTCTTTCACTCTTACAACACCTACACACACCCAACAACACCCCTTTTTGTTGTAGAATAGTCCTATATTTATAGAGCTTCAAAAATGACCATGGGTTGCTTTAGACATCTCTTCAAAATTCGTTCACATTCAATGAATATTCTAGAAATTAGCTGTGGCACTTAGGCTCCAGATCTGGCGCCCAGGCGCCAGCTTCCTGCGCTAATGGACACGTCCCTTCAGATTTTGAGTCGCACCACTTCATTTAAAAATAGATTCCCTGTATCTATATTCATTGTATCTTATTTATAACATATGTGAATTTGTCTAGGGACTTCTAGATTGCTTCTGAGGCATCAATAACCGTCACAAAACTGTCCAAGAATTCTCTAGATTCCACTCGCGATTCCGGCGCTCGGCGGCGGATGCGGCGCCCGTGCGCCAGAATCAGCCTTTTTTTTCTTTATTTTCTTTACTTGACTCATTTTTGCTCCTTTTACTACTTTTTTTACTCTTTTTATTCATAAATTCATTTTCTTGTACCTACAACCAAAAACATAAGAAATACATTTCATTAAAGCGTAATATCCTTAAAATATTAATTAAAAATGATATAAAATTTTAAGTAATTTTAAGATGGATCTGAAACCTTGCCAAAACTTCACCTGAGCTTCGTCCAAACCTCCCTGAGTGTAGTTCCATTGCCTTCAGCCACTCATGCCTTGAGCTAATTTCCCTACTAAAATTTCAGCTGACACCAGGACAGTTGCAATTGCTTCTCCCCACTGCCTAAAACTCCAAACCAACTTGCTCTACACCATCACTAGAGTGAAAGAAGAAGTTTCCCATAAAAGCCCCATCACAGTGAGCCTTTACCTCATACTTTGATCAACACCTGAAATCGGCCTTGGTCGAATTCAGGTCTAGACATTTCACCAGGGTAAAAGACTTCATTTGGAGGTTTGTTGGGACCAATCGAAGTTGCTAAAACCATCTGATTGAGGCCTCCCCTCTCAGACAAAAATATTGAACTTCACCTTCATCCTAAGCTATTCTTCGTTCTCCATACATGTGTACTGTATTTTATATCATATAAGCCGTATATATAGGTTTGTTTTGCTTAGACGAAGCTCTAGGATCAAACTCCACGTGATTTAGTTGATTCTAGCTTGAGTTCTGAAGGCTAGAAAGTGGATAGTTCTCGGGATGAACCAGGTGAATACGATGACCCACAGTCGTTGGATCGTGCGAGTATTCAGTGAACAGCTAGGATCGTGCTGGATGAGGAGATAATCCAAAAAGCGTGGCCGCGTGGCAGCTAAGTCAGAAGGCGGCATCAAATGGTAGAGCGATGTGTGGGGGCTTCGGAGCTGTCGAGGTTAAGTTGGCGTTGTGTGTTTAAGTGAGAAAATAGGGATATTTTAAATTAGCCATAACTTGGTGTAGAAAAATCAGAAAAATAAAATAAAAATACCCTCTTACTCAGTGAACAGAGGAGGATAATTGGAACTGGTTTGAAGTTTATTTGATGTGTATTTTATTTTAATTAATTAAATACAGTCTAGAGTCTTTTGATTCTTCATGTGCATGCATATTTTATTATTGCTTGAAATTTAGGGCTTTTGTTCTCTCTATCATAAGGTATCTTCCATGATTTTTCCAAGGTCAAAGGAAGATCCTTATGAAGAGATCTCTATTTTTCAAGAAATAGGTGTTTGTTTAGGTATAAAAATTATAATAATTAAAATATTTATCAAAAAAATCCAAAGTAAAATTTGGTAGGTTCACTGTGACCAGACGAACATATGAAAAATATAAACTTTTTTTAACTCACTAAGAATAATCTTAATGACCATTAAATCTTAAAATATAAAGAAAATTAATTAAGGTTAAATATAAAATTAAATCACATAATAACTATTCTCCACTGTAATTAAAAGTCAGAGAAGCTCTCCATAAAACAATTCAAGTCAATTGGAGTTGATTTAGCCTCTTAAAAGAATTTTCTAAGTTAAATAACACGTTTGGCACTAAAATAATTCTAATAATTAAAATACACTTCAAGAAATCACCAAATTAATTTTGAGAGTTCTCTGTAATCAGAGGAGTCATTGAAAAATAAAATTGTAATTAAAATAGTTTTTTTCATTTTTAAGCAATAATTTAATATTTAAATAATTAAAAATTAATAAAATTCAAAAAATTAATAAAATTGATGAAAATGTTTTAAATTTCCTCCTAATCACTTAGGAACAATTGGAATAATTTTTCTAACTCTCTAAATAAAGAAATTAAATTTTAAAGTGCTAAAATTATTTTTAAGGCTAAAAAATGGAATTTCCTTAATTTCTCACTAAAATAATTCTAATAATTAAAATATAAATAAAAAATATATAAAATTTAGTCCTCTAGGTTCCTTGACCTCAGAGAGATTTTTTTTAAAAAAATATTAAGCTTAGTTTTTAGTTAAATAATATATAATATTTAATTAATACTACAAAAATTGGAATAATTATAATAATTAAATTAAAATTAAAAAAATTATGAAATTTGGTCCTAATGATTCTTTGGTCTATGTGAACCTCCAGTAATTTTTGTTTGGACACATGTTTCATTTTTACTAAGTTAGTGAATTTTCTTTAAAAATCCTTATTTTGTATAAAAATAATTATATAAATTAATTTAACTTAAGAAAAATGGCATTTTCTCATCTAATGTTTTAATTGATCCATAAGTGGTGTAATATAAAATTTTGAAGTCATTTGAATTAAATTTGATTAATTATGGAGTGTTAAGGCCTTAGTGGCAAAGTTGTAATTTTGAAGAATTTGACATTAAACAATATTTAGGCTTAATTAAAATCGAAAATGTGTAATGAATGATCTTAATAAATATGTTGAAGTGATTGAATTATAAATGGATAAATGGTAGAAACTAGTCTCATATATGTCATATTAATGGGTAAACTTGTAATTTCTTTAATTATATTAGTTTGGAAGATAATTAAAACCAAAGGATCCTTGAAGTTAGGGGTTGGACATTGGAAGTCAATAATGTGTTCATCTAATACCCCTAATTGGTGTCTAATGATAATTTCAATAATTTGATAAAGATTAAAGAGGACATTGGAAGTCAATAATGTGTTCATCTAATACCCCTAATTGGTGTCTAATGATAATTTCAATAATTTGATAAAGATTAAAGAGAGTCATAATCACATCAGTCAATATTTTCCTAAAATTTCATACATACCCACTAAAGTCTTAAGGTCTTAGTAGCGAGCTAAGCTTAATTGAAATTTGACTAATGATGTTTAAAAAAGCAAAACACAATTAATTTTTTAAAATACATTTGAAACACTACACGCCCATTAAAATTGGTTGAATTCTTTCATAAATTAATTTGCCCCTAAAGGCCCCACTTACGTAATTGATAAATGAAATATCAAGTGATATCTACCCCACTTTTTGGGATAATTAAAAAATTAACTCATTGAGCCTAAGAGTATGAAATAGATGAATCATTTAGTGAGTATGATAAGCTCAAATGAACTCAAGAAAGTTCAAAAGGGTTGTTAAAAATCCAGGTACACCCTGAATCTTTTCACAAGTCTTCTGGACATCTCGTAGGACAACTGAGTCTATCATACTTATTAAAAGAAGGCATCTCTTAAATAAATAAATAGGACCCATCAAGTTATGACAAAGGATTTGGTAGGCCTGTGACGAACCTATCTATAAGCTTTTAATTTCCTGTAAATCAGAAATGTTTACTGCAAAAAGATACTAAAGTTTCAGGTAGAGGAATAAGAAGACTCGCTAGGTACACTTTTACAAGTTTACAACACCTGCTTTTCAGTACTTCCTTTACTTTTCTTGCTCAGAAGTCACCCTGCATGAAAACTAAAACTTTTAGGATAGTCACAAGACTGAAACCAAAATCAAAATTAATATCAAAATAAAATAAAATTCACCTCCACAACAATCAAAATATAAAATAATTCAAAATTTAATCACAAACAGAACAACAATCACAATTACAACTAAATTAAAACGTCTATATTGGATGATTGTGAATACCTCAGAGAATGCAACCTACGAATGCTAACGAGATTTCCCACAATCTAAATGAAAGTATGGAATTCATTAATTTGTGTTTAGTAAATTCATTTGGACTAAGTGAATCCGAAGAAAATAGTGGTGCCAAAATGAGAGAACCATGGGATCCTTCTCAGTGTCGCCATAATGAACTTAAATATTCCCCAAATAAGATATTAAGACATCTCAATTTAAACATTTCCTAAACATAATACTTCTCTCAATCTCCTTGTTGACCTCATTTTGGGTGAGGTCTTTTCTCTCCTTAGTGCTTCTTAGGATCTAGCCATAGGTTTTCTCCTTGACTATCCTAGAGGACTAGAATTGGGACCCACCCTTTAGCAATTCAGCTACTTCTTGACTCCTCTTGGGACCCCACTTGGATGGTTTCAAACCTCTAAATCACCTTAAAAGGTTAAGACCACCATATGGGGAACCAATAGTGAGCTCCTATAAGGTTGTTCAAGCCTTAGGAATTCCTTGGGTGGTCTGATCCTGGTGAGTTCTGGCTTACACACACTGCACTCTCACACACCATCCTTACCCATTTCTCCCCCTCGTTCATTGGGACACTCATGTGGCTAAGTCCAAACCCCTAGCTCTTTGGCTAAGAGGGTTGGGAACAACCCATAAGATGTTCAGGATAGACATTCTTGGTCCATGGCTCACTTTAAGTATTATCATGATCAAAATTCAACTTTTGCCAAATGCCTAGTTGTGACATTGGGTCCTTCAAACCTACCTAAAATCACCTAATTGCCCCAAATTTTTCAAAATTCCCCAAAAATTACCAAAAATTTCCAAAAATCCTAGAGATCATTTTGAAACAACCTCCACCTTTTAAATCCACCAAAATACCCAAATACCCTCAAAATAACCTCTTGATACCCTAAAATACCCTTTTGGCACAAAATTTCAAAAATTCCAAAAATTCCCAGAAAATTCAAGAAACTTCCAAATATTCCCAATTTCATTTTATTCAACTACACCGTAGCCCAATTTTGCCAAAATAATCCACTTTTATCAAAATCCCCAAATTAACCCATTTTTTACCTAAATGGACCCAATGTCACACTAAACCAACCCATTTGACCTCAATTTTGCCCAATTTCAATTCTAATCTACAATTCAACATCATTACTATCAATCTAAACCAAATCCAAGCCCAATTTGATTCATATTTGAGTTCAATTCCATTTGAAATCCAATACCCCCATTTAGCCTAAAGTGAACCCATGCCCTAAACCTACCAAATTGATTAGCCAAACCCTGAAATTTCTTCCCAATTGATATTGGGAACTCTTCAATACATTCTCCTAGACCATTTGAAACATTCAATTGGGTCTAAACCCCACTTTAACCCAACTTGGACCCAAGTTGATTCAACCTTGCCTAAATTAACCAAAATACCAAAATCCACCAAATTGACCTTCCAATTGAACTCAAAACCTCCCCATGTCTTCATGAAACTTCTTCATGGCAATCACCTCTTCAAAATTACTCAAGACATTTGGACCCAAATCAATACCTAACTCAAGTTAGCCCAACCCAAACCCAAGTGAGCCAATTTGAACCCATGACCAAACCAAACCAAATTGAACCAAATGTGGCTAAACCAACCTATCCACAGCCACTAAGTGAGCCCTAGGAACCACCCTAGATCCACCTAGCCCAAGCTAAGTGAGCCATGGACCAAGGGTTCCCCATTTTAAGGGATCTCTTCCCTTAAATAGACAAATCCACCTTTTGGCTCACCCCAAATCCCCCCTTGCCTGGTTTATCACCATTAAACCCTACTCCTTGGTTGACGTGACCCATGGCCAGCTCCCTTGTCCTTACCGGCCGGCCTAGCTGCCGGAGGGGGTCAAAACCGAGAGCCACCACCAAGTGAAACAAACCCAAACCCAATTGGCCACCTCAGCCAAATCAAACTTTGGAGCCTCTCTGTCCTCCACCTGAGCAGTAGAATTCACCCACCAATTGAGCCCTAGCTCAGCCCAATGGCCCTGGCCATTTAAATACCTCTTCTCGGCCATGAGAAAGGTGCTGAAGGGTGTTGAATTTTTTCTCAACAGAAGTCCCCCAAACTATTCTCAGAGCTTCTCCCAGCCTAGAGAAGAAGAACCCCACTGTTCTCCTGCCCTGAATCCCCTCAGCCGAGCCCAATTTCTCAGCTGAAAATCAGGCCAGAAACAGGACACTCTCTGAAACTTCACCAAATCCAAATTAACTCCTCCCACACCTTCACCAGAGGTAGAGAAGGAGTTCCCCAGTGAAAGCCCCCTCTCCAAACCACCCAATTGTTCCAGCCTCCAAGCTTTGTGATCGGGCGTGGTGCAAGTCAAGCCTAGACATTTCACCACAGCTCCAGGCTTCATCCCTAGTCTCCTTGGACTCCAACGAACGTGCCGAGCCTCTCTGATAGAAGCTTCACTTCTCAGAGCCAAGGTATTGCCCTCTTCTTCCTCCTGAGCTTCCAGCGATTCTTCATTTTATTCAAGTCAGTTTCAATGCATGTTTACCGTATGGATGTGTTCGTCTTCTCAAGACGAATCCATAGAGCATAAGAACTCAAAAATCTGTTGAGAATCGAGGGAGATATTACAGTTAGAAGGTCTACGGTCACGGGTGCACACCAGTCGGAGACGATGATCAGCCACCGTCGGATTGCGCGTGTATCGAACGAACGGCTCAGATGGCGTCGGACGAGGAGATAGAGCGTGAACCGCGGACCGCGTGGCAGCTGACTCAGGTGGCGGCGTCGAATGGGAGCGCGACACGTAGAGCTTCGGAGCCGCCGAGGTTGACGCGGCGCTGACTGGTTTAAGTAGGAAAATCCGATTTTTCTTATTTATTTAAATACCTAAAACTTCAAAAATTGATATCTTTGCATAGAAAAATCATAAAAATAAAAGAAAAATACCCTCTTGCTCAGTGTACAGAGGAGAATAATGTGGAAAAAGAATTGATCTATTTTGTTGAGTATTTTATTTTTAATTAATTTAATATTGTTTTGAGCATTTTAATTCTCCATGCATGTATACATTTCACCATGGCATGAGACCATAGAGCTTTTGTAGCCTCTGATCTTGGGAACATTCCCTGAATTTTTCAAGGTCGAGGTCATCCCCGTGGTAAGTTATGTATTTTTCAAGTTTATGTCACTTTTTTGACATTTTAATTCCAAAAATTAGCATGTTGTTCAGAAAATTCCAGAAAAATTTGGTGAAGTCCCTTAGGACTAGAGGACCCTAGGATAATTATGGTTTGAATCAATTCATTAAAAATAATCCTAATTGGCCTAATCACTCTAAATTGAACTTTAATTAATTAGGATTAATCACACATTAAAATAACTTGAAAATAATTCTCCACTGATCTTTAGGATCAGGGGAACCTCACATGAAAATTTGAAGTTAATTAGAAATGTTTAACCCTACTAAATGAATTAATTAAACCACATAATCAAAATTAAACTTTAAAAATTCATAACTCCAAAAATACATTTCAAAAATTCACCAAATCGATTTGGGGACTTCTCTGATATCAGAGGAGTATAAGAAAAATTAAATTAGAATTTTCTAAAAATTTTCATTTTAAGCATATTTTAATATTTTTAATAATTAAAAAATAATAAAAATAAAAAAATAATAAAAATCATAAAAATGTCATATTTGGTCCCCTAATCACTTAGGAATCAATCAAATATTTTTCCTAAGTCTCTAGGTTAAGATATTTAATTTTCAAAGCCTTAAAACTTTTTTTTAATTAAACAAAATGTATTTTCTAGCCTTCCCCACTAAATTAATTCTAATAAATCAAAGAAAAATCATAAAAATATAAAATTTGTTTCTCTAGTTTTTTTGAGGACAGAGAGATTTTTTGAAAAATATATAATCCATTTTTCAACTTTTATTTTATTTTATAATTAATTAACACTCCAAAACTCAAAATAATTATAATAAATAAAATATAATTCAAAAAATCACCAAAATTGGTCCAAGTGGTCCTCTGGTCATTAGGAATGTCTCATAATTTTCTTATGGACAGAAACTTTATCTTGGTCATGTTAATGAATTTTCTTTGAAAATCCATATTTTTCATTAAAAATAATTATATAAATAAATTAAATTCAGAAAAATCACATTTTCTCCTTTAATGTCTTAATTGACATGTGAGTGAAGTGGAATAAAAATTTTAAATTTACTTAAGCTTAATTTAATGAGTTATAAAATAAATAAGCTTAAAGGGGCATAAAGGTAATAAAAGATTTTAACCCCCTAATTAAAACTTTAGGTTTAATCAACATGGGGGTAAAATATCTGATTTTAATCTTCTCTTAAGATGATTGAAACTTTGGGAAATTGAAGGGTAGGAACCCATTAATCACTTTAATAAAAAAAATGAAACCTTAATTAATTAAATAATTCAAATTTTGGAAGATTAATTAAAATTGGATTATTAAAATGGGGATATAACTTAAGAGGACAAATGAAATTAATAGTTAAATAATTCTTAATTAAAACCTACATCATTAAAAAAAAATTTAACAATTGATTAAAATCTAAAATGGTAAATAAAAAAAAATAAGCAAATTAAAATATTTGAAATTAATCTAAAAATCATTTCAAAACAAACTTAAATCAAAATTACAAATTCTAAATAATTGTTAAAACAACTTATTTTAAATTAAATCATCAAAATTTAATAAATAATTTGAACACCTCTTTTGACCTAAGTTAATCTAAAAATTGAATTAACATGAAATTTTGTTATCATTTATAAAAAATTTTAACTTAAATGAATCAAACATCATTCCACACTTGAAAGCATTGATTAAAATTTTATAATTAAATCACATTAAAGTAAATCATCAATTTTAACTTTAAATCATTAAAAATCTTTAACAAATTAACTTGTCCCTGAAAGCTTTAAATTATTATATCTAGTAACTGAAGTGTTAAGTGAAATGTCACCTCACTCATAGGATAATCAAACATCCTAGTTCATTGAGCAAAGGAACAAAACTTAACTAAACCCTTGGATGATCAATTCACCAGTACAATGAAATTCATTTGGACTCAAAATAATCTCAGAAGTATTGAAAAGATGTTTAGAATTCGTTCTAAGCACTTACTCAATATGGTGAGATGTTTTAAAGAACAATTGAACTTTATTGTTCTTTGATGAAGAAAATCATCCTTAACTAAAAATCAAGAACCTAGACGTCATAGGAAATGACTAGCTATAGGATTAGGATTATGGTAGACAACCAAAACCATTCCTTTAGTCTTTACTTGGGTACTTGTTGAAATTTTTAAATGTCTTAACATGTGTCTTAAAGTGTAGCTTGGAATGACGTGAAGACTCTCCAGGTACGCTTTTATGTTATTGCAATTTATTGTATTGCACTGCGCTTTACTTTTATTGCATGTTAAACAAGACTGTTGCATGAAAACTAAAACCTTTAGGATATCCACAAAATCGAAACCAAAACTAAATTAAAAGTCACTACAAGATAAAATCCACCACAACAACATTTCAAAATATAAAACAACTCAAAATTTAATCACAAACAAAACAACAAAACCACAACTTTAACTAAATTAAAACGTCTCGTTGAATGATCGAGAATACCTCGGATGATGTAACCCACGTGTTGCTAACGGGATTTCCCACGGTCTAAATGAAAGTGTGGAACTCATTCAGTTGAGTTTAGCAAATTCATCTAGACTAAGTGAATTCGATGAAAATAATGGTGTCGGGATGACGGAACCGTAGGATCTTAATCGGTTCTGTTTAAACAACTTTAAGATTTGTTTTAATTAAAGCACTAAAAGACATTTGGACTTTAAGATTTATAAACCAGAACATTTCTCTCATCTCTTGATTTTCATCTTCTAAAACCAAACCTCTGCAACAACAAGGAGCTTGGAGCATAGTGGGCAGCACGGCCATCGTCATCAGTAAAACATGTGCTACTTCAGCAGAACCAATCTTTAGTCTAAATAACCAAGCCATAGGACTTCGAGGTAGTTTGCCAAGTGCAACATAAATCCTCAACCTTTTTGTTAGGCATTTGTATAATCATGTTATGCAAATTAAGCCCTAACCGGTCTTAGGACTCCGAGGTGGTCATTTGGCACGACATAAACCCTCACATCTTCGAGGCTATTTGTGTGATTATGTCATACAAATATAAGACCTAAATAAATAAAATTGGCAGGATTGCAACATTAAATAAACTCCCAAATTGAAGCCAAACAATAGGATAGTTTGGGAAGTTGCCAAGATTCTTCTTGGATCCTCAGCTTCTCCTCTTCTCTTCCTTTTGAACTCCTGAAAATAACTGTTCTAAATCTGAGTTAATCCCTTTTGAAATTCCAAAATCAATCCTTTGAAACCTCAAACTTTAAAATTCTTGAGAGCAAAACCACTGATCATTATCGAGAGTTTTCTTAAATGATTCCCATTATTTAAGATGTAATTAACTATAGGGGCTGACCCTTATAGGGAACTTTAAGAACCCAGGTAATATAAACCCTGCTTAATTCCTCTATATTAAACAGAGAAACTTGTCAGCTTATAAAATTGGTTCGCAGGCCAAACGAATGTCACAAATCTTCTAGTTTATTTAATCGAGCCCCATCATCAAGCACTGTATCTATTCTTCGGGATAGATACATAGTTTGTGGTGTGGTGTTCGTTTATATAAACTATTCGGGATGTGAGATCGGTTTGATTTCGTATCTTAAAATTTTCAAACTTAAAATTATTTTTAAAAATCAAATGCTACTTTCTAAACTATATATATATATATATATTTAATTTAAAACCTAAAAATACGCCGACACTCCTACAATTGACATTTCTAAAACTAAACATGCTACGATGAGGAGCTTGGAACACGCATTGTGGGTAGCACGACCATCTTCAACAGCAAAACTCCTTAGCAATTAAACAACAAGTCATAGGACTTTGAGTTAGCTTGCCTAGTGCAGTATAAATCCTCACTTTATCTCTTTAGGCTTTTGCATGACCATGTTGTGCAATATAAGCCCTGACTCGTCTTAGGATTCCGAGGTTGTGATCGGGTATGAAATAAATTCTCTTATCTTTCAGGCTATTCAGAAGATCGATATCAAGTGAATGTATGCCCTAAATAATAAAATTGGTAAGATGAAATATCAAATAATAATCTCAAATTGAAGCCAAACCATAAGATAATTTGGGAAAGAACACTAAGATTCTTCTTGGGTCTTTGTCTTTCCCCTGGCTTTCTCTTCATTCGGATTCCTACAATAACTGTTCCAAAACCGGAGCTACTCACATATTGAATTTCCTATTATCACATTTTCTTGAATAAACCTACCATTTGGAAGTCATGAATACAATATTTTATGATCTATATCAAGAGTTTTCTTAAGTAACCTCAGTTATCTAAGTTGTAATTAACTATAGGGGCTTACCCTTATAGGAAACTTAAAGGCCCCAGATTAACCTATCTAGTTGCTTTATACTAGATAGTTGAAAGTGTTGGTCAACATGAATGGTTTGCAGACCAAACAGATGTCATGACTTTTTTAGTTTATTTGATCAAGCCTCATCACTAAGTTATATATCTATCTTTCGGGATATATACATGTCTTGCGATGAAGTGCTTGATTATTTAAACTATCATTTATATGATTTGATTTCATATTTTTAAAATTAAAATGATTTTTTCTATATACATACATATATTCCTAAATTAAACAACACCTCAAAACTCTATGCCGACAGAGCCAAATTTTCTGATGTTTCATCTACCTCTAGGCCCTCTACTTCACGTGCTTTCTACTTGTCCTCTTGCCTCCTTGGATTATATTACTGAATGTTTAGAGAAATTAGAGAATGATTTTGCAGTAATAGATATATGATATTGTGGAATTTTTGGAAAATTCAGATATCCAGAATAAGCAGCACAGAGAATATCAATCTGGAATCCATGACTCTTTAATAGAAGTTTTTAGAAGGAATAATATGTTGGTTGATGATAATCCAGAAGAGTTTCCTTCATATCCTAAATATCAGACATTTGATTGGTGCAAGCCTATAGAGGATGATGATGATGATGAGGGAGAGGAGTAGGAGATATTTTTATTGTGATTGTAGTAAGTGTACTTAGCTTTGCTTTATTAGTTACCTCTGGATGTAGTCTATGCATGTTGGACATTTGTACTGGAATGTTTATTTTCCGCACTTGTTACAATGGTGTGATTAGTTTTAATTTATTTATATTTATCAATTTCATGTTAAAACTGTTGAGATGAGATTTATTTATGTACTGTACCGATGCATGTTAGCTTTTCTACTTTTACCTGCACTTTTTCTGATAAGTGCAAGTAGTTTTTCTTTTGCCCTGTATATTCCTTGAGATTAATTCTATGCATGTTTTTTTAAAAAATAAGTTTGGGGGGGGGGGGCAGAAAAATTTTAAAACTTAAACATTATTTATCCTTAATAAATTGTCTTATTAAATTAATATTATTTTAAAAAAATAATTTTGGGATAGTGGTGTTACTATTAGGATACTATAGTTTTGATTTTAGGATGTTATAGAAAATTTAGTTGAGTTTTTAGAAAAATAAGACTATTCCAAATTTAAGATATTTAGTAGGAAACTATAGGAAAATGATTTGTCTATCACTAAAAATAAATTGTATTTTTGAAAAATTAAGATTTCTAGATCTATACTTCATATGAATTTAGCCTTTGTTAAACTAATTCTTAAACTAATACTAACTCTTTTCAAGTAAGAGAAAGTGATAAGTTTTTTAATTTAAGAGATGGAGAGTGAAATTAAAAATTATTAAAGGCTAATCCAGATATAGTAATCCTCACATAGAAAAAAAAAAGAAATGATTGAAAATGATCCTGAAATAAAAAGAAAAACAAAAACTAAAGAAATAAAAAAATTGAAAAAATAAAAAGTGAGGAGAAGCTTGAGGGGATGTCTAATTAAAAATTGATTTCACTTGAATTTACTTAAGAAAGAAAACTTAATTACAATCTTAAGCTTGATGTTCTTCTTAAATGGTATTAGTCAAAGCTTGAAAAAGGGGTTTACATTCTATCATTAATACTTTCTAGGAATCATAAGTTTAACAAATTACAATTCAATTTTAATTAAATAGAAAATCAGGTTTTCTAGGTTGAATACTAAATACTCAGATACTTTAATTCTAGCCCTATTTACTAAAATTTCCCCTATATTGCACTATAACTTTTTTGGAAGAAAAATTATAGAAAATCCTGAAAAAACACATTACCTCAAATCAATAAGTAAAGTTTTAAAAATTATAGTATTACTCGAGGACACATAATGTTTAAGTTTGGGAGACTTTTGACATGTCCTTTAAACGTGTTAATTTTCCTTCTGCATTTACTACTTAATTTTGATGATATTGTACTTTAATGGAAGGTATTTTCATGATTTTGATGTAGGTATAATAGGTAAAGAAATTAGAGCAAAAACAGAGCAAAACCAAGAAAATTGAGCATTGGAGCTTGGAGCTGAACTAGCGCTTAGGCACCAACTTCTGGTGCCTCATTATAGGGTGTCATGACACCTGATCTGGTGCTTAAGTGTCGGACCCCGTGGAAGCAACAAAGAAGGTGGCGCCTAGGCGCCACATATTGGCGCATAGGCTCCAGGTGTTCTACCCAGTTGATAGAGGGAGCGATGCCTAAGGACCATAGTTGCGCGCCTAGGCTCCAGAACTGTCTGGACGGTTTTTCCACTAGTTTTTTCCCACAATTTGAAGATTTTTTCTAGATTGATTCAATGGAAATGAGAAAAATAGGCATTGGAGAGTTCAAGGAAGAAGATAGACTGTAGAGAGTTAAAGAAAAAAGTGACTGTTTTCCTTTGTTTTTTTGTTTTAAATTTGAATTCTATGGGAGGTGTAATGATTTGTTGTGAGATAGCAAGGAGAACACTTTGTGGTAGATCTTTTATTCATTTCTCAGGGAAGAATATATGTTTCTTCTATTTCGATTGTGATGTATTGAAGTAATTTATAGTATTTTACTTTGTTTTCATACAAGATGATTTGCTTTGTGGTTTTCTTCATGAAATCTGAGTAGTTTACTTGCTTCCTTCATTTTGTGATGAATTAGCAGCATGTGTAGGGAGTAATTTAATTAGAATCATGTTACTTCAATGAATGTGATGATATTTCATCTGAACTTCACTTACATTACAATTTGGGTAGTTATAGTGTTAAAATTCGTTGTGAACCCATAAGATCAGGGAGGGCTATTACTTCAAACAACTAGTGATTACCACACTAATCTTTAGGGTGGAGAAAAAGTATTCTTGGGGTTAGTGCAAAGATAGGGAGATGATTTTAGCGAGGATAATTAGGAGGTCTTTAGGGTGACTGGCGGAAACAAGTCATATGTTAACCTAGTTTCTTTATGCACTTGGAAAATGGTAAAGAAAGGGGATGCTCCTATTGCCACATATTTTAATTAGGGATTCTAGTTTAGTTGTCCTACACTAGCTACTAGTTTCATTACAAAGTGACGAAACCTCTGATCAGTTTGAACTTCATACTTAAATTGCTTAGTCCAATTAGCTTAAACCTTATGCTTAATTTAGTTTAGTGTACTTAGCTGAAGAGTCAACTTAAAATTTTAATAGAGGTTTAGTAAAATTTATAGCTCACTAAAAACCAAATCTATTTCCTAGCTAAAATTTCCTAGATTCAGTTAGAGTCTATTTTACGTCCGTTAAATTTACAAACTTCCCAGTGGGTTCGATACTTGGGACATAAAGAAAGTCATATGTTACTTTAGCGATACAAGCACTTACGTTTATACTTGGTGTATAGTGATTAAGATTGAAAAATTAAGTGATTAAATTTATAAAACATAATTTTTAAAATTATAATATCTAAACCCTAAATCACTAGGTATATCGTAGAGAAAGTAGCGGTCACCCAAGCAGATGTGGGATTACCTAAGATAATTTAGACAGGGTGTTCGAATGAATTAAACATTATAATACCCTCGGGAGCACAAAAAAGTTGGGGTAAAGGAAATAGAGTTCCTCCCAACAGTGACAATTGTGACCACATTCTCGTTATACACTTTTGTCCAGTAAAAAGAGACATTGATAAAAAATAAAGATAGGTTGAGAAAACTAATCAAAAAGAGTACAATTGCATTAGCGCATGCGAAAGTGCAGCAACCAAACTGTGGAGGGTGAAGAAAAGCGATAGAATTGTCGAGTTGCTAACCATATCAATCGACACAAATTCAAAATCCAAGGTCTCACAAAGTATGAAAAGCGACTCGAGGAAGGATACCAGGTCAAGATAATGTAAGCAAGATTCTTAATATGGAGAGAGACACTTATCCTTAGTGGAGTCGCTGATCAATATTTTTGTTCTTTTTAAAAACTCAAAGTCTTCAGCTTGTCTATTTATATGTCATCGTCGTATGATTCTTCATTCCAAATAATTCATTCTCTCGGATCATATAAAATGATCCGACGAGGAGCGGAACAAAGAAAATACACAAACAAATTTTAAAAAGGAACATGGAGGGGTTACGTATGGTAATTCTTGTGTGACAGGTCGAGAGTATACGTCCAAACAAGATCAGATCAAAATATCTTAAAACACGGAATCCACAAAAAATCCCTATATAAGCCACCCATAACCATAAATCAAATCATTTAAGATGATTCAACGAGGAGAGAAACGAAGAAAATAAATAAAAATTTTAAAAAGAAACATGTAGGGCTTATGTACGATAATCTTCGTGTGATGGGTCGAGATTATACGTCTGAAAAAGATCAGATCAAAATATCTCAAAACACGGTATCCACCAAAAAAAATTAGCTTTAATTTAATGTTATTAATCATAACAAAAGTTATTGCATAAAATTAATCATTATAGATAAATTTTGAATAATTTATTATAATAGGGATAATTAATGATAATAAATATGTATTAATAATTTATGATATTGACAACAATATGATGGATTTAAATAAATAAAAGAATATTGTCAATTTCAATGTGATTATTTGGTGCAGCTATTCCAATATACCTAATTTCCTGTCACAACTTTACATCAAATTTCAATTTTTTCAAGAACTACTCATTTTCAAGTGCTAAAGCATGATAACACCATGATATATTTAACATTATGATATAAAAATGAAAAAAAGTGAGAACATTTGGTTACATGAAATATTGAATAAAAATATCTCGTTGTATTTCCTTCATAGCTTACACTATAATTACTTTAATTCATGCTTTCATTGCCAAACTATTGATCCATTAAAGATTAATTTTGCCTCTAAAATTATGCATATGAACTCGTCTCGCAGGTTTCATTTTCTTCCCTTTTTTTATTAGACCATGCTTGGCTGACCCTAATACTTGCGCTTGACTGAATTCCCTATTTGCTATATAAGGTTGCCTCTAAAATTCAGAATTTCAGTTGTTTCCCTCCATGCTTGATTCAGACTATATATATCTCATGTTTAATTTTAATCTTCCAAATAATATTGAAGAAATTTTAAACAGAGATATTATACAGATATGCTGCATTGCATCTTTCCAAAGTTGCAACTCTTTTGCATGAACCTTACACATCCCATATAATTGGAAGAGTGAAATTTTTATTTTTTTCTTACTAAATAGGGGTGGTTGTTCCATATAAGGTGGGAAATTCTTGTATCAATTTAAATGGGTTTTAATTTAATTTAGGAAAATTAAAGTTTGGGTATAAGATAAGTAAATGTATAAGAAAAGGTGCTATGTATGTAAAATAAATGATGATAGATTAATCTGTGTATAAATAATAAATGTAAGATAGATTCGTAGAATAAAGTAATTTCGGAATAATGACATAAAATACTATCCGTTTCTCATTCATTTGATTAATTCTTAAAAATACAAATTTCATTTATCACATTGAAAATTACATAAAAGTAAGATACTGATTTAAATTTTTATTTGTTTCGGATATTATGAAAATTATTCCAAATTTGCAAGATCATATATAAATGTATGTATGTATGTATATATAAGTATATATATGAATTAAATTATTTATTTAATTATGTACATAAATTACATGATATTACTATTTATAGCATTAATATTATGGTATATAAGATTTTGCACTATTCACTTCTTTTGCCTTTGTGAGCATCATCTCCTTGCTTTTTACCCCAAATCCTATTCTTTTAACATCAAATTGGGAGCAATGATCATTATAAGATAAAATTATGATTACAATTTTGAGTAATAAGTTGAAAAGCTTTTATGATATTAGTTATTTATATTGTCTATGAAAGATTGAGATTTTATGACGAGTAGTGCAAGAAAATTTATCCAAATGTTTGCTTGTAATTTGCATATAGATACATAATCTCTTATTTGAAGATTGAGTCTGTTTTAGTATTATGTTTGTAAATAACTATAATTGGCTTAGGCATGTATGTGAATTATGCTTTAGAAAGTTTCTAATATTGTAAAATATATCTTGTTTATGTTGTATTATTCATGATTAAGGGTATGTTTGGGGTAGCTGCAGCTTATTGAATAATTTATTGATAAGCTGATTAAAAATAACCTGCTGATAAATTAGGTGTGGTTACCGTTACAAATTTTTATTATTTTTTTGGAAAAGCAGACCGCAGTAAGAAAGCTACCACCGCGGTGTAAAAACACTATTTTCAGCTTTTTGAAAACGCCTGAGCCGCTAAAATGCAGTTTACCAAAATAGTTTTAGTGCGTTTTAAAAATGTCACCACAGCAAATAAGCTGCGCCAAACGAGCCCTAAATGGTTTCATATAAATTTTAAATTATGCCAAATGCTTGCTTTAAATATATAATAATATTTCATTAAAAATCTTATTTTTAAATTCAGAGATCCTATAACTATATATTACATGTTTATGCATTATATTCAAATATTCTATGGCACAAAGTGCACTGATATCAATAAAGATTATGTCAAGAGAGAGATTGATAATGCTACGTTGTGACAAGTATATCTAGAGTAGTAAGCTACAATGTGGACTTCTATAAAGATTCAAAATCACATGATTTTGGCCCGATTGAGTTCATTTTAACTAATCGTATTATCTCAATTTACATTATAATATTTAAAAAAATTTTAAATTACATTTTTTTTAGATTTATGAATTGTGTGAGCTAAATGAGAATTGGATGAGTTTCATTTTAAGCTTCCGTTTATAGTAGGTTTCACTGTTTCAAATTATTAAATTTAAAAAAATATATATATTTTTAACATTTTTAGATCAAAATGAAAATTGTTAATTATTTATTTCCTTCTCAAGACTGTATACAATATTTACAGCTCACTTGTCAGCAGTTTAAACCTATTTCAGATCTGGACGCGACTAGGGTAATTAGGGTTTTGCTCCGTCTTCCCTGCAAACCCTAGGCTGTGAATCTTCCTGCATGGAGCACGGCACGGACGGGGAGCGGGCCAGTTTTCACGGCAACGAGGTGATCTCTGCCGTTCAGGATGAGGAGCAATTTTCTGGCGACGAAGATGATTACGATGACTTATACAATGACGTCAACGTTGGAGATGGCTTCTACCAGTCCTCTGTTCACCGTAGCGAAGATTATACGGGCAATTTCTCCAAGGAACCAGAAAAAAAGAGAGATCCGTCGCCGCCGCCCCCGAATCCCCCGCTCCCTCTTCCGCTATCGCGAGCTCCTCCTGGAAATGTTAACGCTCCGATCAACGCCGGTGAACCAGAGGTAGAGAGGCCGTTCAACAGATCCGAATCTTTCCAAGATGGAATTGGCGGTTTCGCCTTGCCGGCGAGGCATTTGACATCTTCTAGTGAGGTTAGGGCTGATCCGGGGCAGACTTCGGGTAGGCTTGGTGAGATTCAGGGACATCCTAGCGGGAATACCTTTGGGAACAATGGTTTTCAGAATCAGGGAAGTGCGTTTGATAACGAGGGTTACCTTAGGCAAGGAACAGCTAGTGGTACCACCACTAGCAACAATCCCATCCCTGTTGCCTCTGCAGGAGTTGGAGGAGTTGCAGCAGCTGGAGCTCCAGCTGTTGTAGGAGGGAATATAAATGGTGCTGGAGGTGGTGGGACCGCCACTCTTTTCGTTGGAGATCTTCAATGGTGGACAACCGATGCTGAGCTTGAGGCCGAGCTTTGCAAATACGGAGCTGTGAGAGAAGTGAGATTCTTTGATGAGAAGGCTAGTGGAAAATCGAAAGGATATGCTCAGGTTGATTTCTACGATCCAGCAGCTGCCTCTGCGTGCAAGGAGGGAATGAATGGCCATATCTTTAATGATAAGCCCTGTGTTGTGGCCTTTTCTTCACCACATGGTGTTAGACGGCTTGGAGAGGGGCATATGGTTAGAAACCAACAAAACATGCCCCAGGCCCAACCGCAGTCTGCATTCGTGCAAAAGGGCAGAGGAGGTGGAGGTGGAGGAGGAGGAGGTCATATAGGAGGGAATTTTGGAAGAGGGGGTGGTGGTAATTGGGGAAGAGGTGTGATGGGAAATAGAGGGCCAATGTTGAATATGAGGAACCGTGCTGGGCCTATTGGTGGTAGAGGTATTATGGGAAATGGTGGGATGGTTGCGCCCCCACCTGCAGTGCTACACCCAGGTGCCATGTTGGGACATGGATTTGATCCAACCGGTTATGGAGCATCAATGGGTAGAATGGGAGTTGGATTTGGAGGGTTTCCAGCGTCTGCTGCTGGTGCATTCACAGGAATGATACCTTCTTTTCCCCCAGTAGTGGCACCTCATGTTAACCCAGCTTTCTTTGGAAGGGGGATGGCCCCTAGTAGCATGGGAATGTGGCCAGATCCTAATATGGGTGGTTGGAGCGTTGATGAACAATCTAGTTATGGGGATGATGCTGCTTCAGATCAGCAATATGGGGATGGAAATCTTGGAAAGGATAGAGGTGCTAGTCGCGATTGGTCAGGTCCTTATGACAGAAGGCAGACTACTGATAAAGACATGGGTTCTGGGTCAGAGTGGTCTGAGAGGAGACATAATGAGGAAAGGGATATGGGTCGGATGAGGGATCGAGATTTGGATAGGGATAGACAAAGGGAAAGGGAGAAGGATAGGGAAAGAGACCGTGAGAGGGAGCGAGAAAGAGAGAGGGATAGGGACAGAGAGAGAGAACGAGACAGGTATAATGATGATAGAGACAGACATCTGGAACACTACAGGCATAGGGAACATGAATTAGAGCGGGATGGTGAGTGGGATAGAGGACGATCATCTAAGGTTCGAAGCAGCTCACGGGAGATTGAGAATGTGAAGAGACGCCGACCATCTGAATGAGTGGGGCCCTTAGCAGTTTTCCTTGGCATAAGATGCTGCTATTGAGTTTTGCCCTTGACATGCTTGTGGTTTAATGCTCATTGCATATTTTTGTCGAGGATTTTTGCAAGGGCTTGGCTTATACACTAGCTGGAAGCGTAAGTTTTGCTTGTCTCTCTTTGTTGATGTTATAGCATATGTATTGCTTTTCACTATTATTGTTTTCATTGCCTAAATAGTTAATTCTGTGGATATAACCGGTAGCATTTCGTTAATAATGTTTAGTTTGCATCTGTTTTCTCCTAATCTTTTCAGAAAAATCAAGCTCTATGTGTATGCTGCTCAAATCCCAATTAATTCTCTACATAGTAATAGTAGTTTGAGGTTTGAATTTTGCTTATTTCAGCTAATTTATTTTGAAAAAAAATCATGTGTTATGCTACTATTATCACTGCATTTCCTGTGTATTTGTTGAAGACTACAGTGTTCATTTATCATTACTCTAATCATGGAACTGGTGTAGATGAGATATTATGGACGTTGGGGTATAATTGGTTATATTTAATACGTTTAAAAAACAGTATATGATGATTTAATCAAGAAGTATGCATATTTCTTCATGGTTATTTAGACACAATCACACTTATAATTATCTATGGATAGATCCACCTTATGTCCATGTTAGTATTTACATGCTGTAAAAAAAGCCAAGTTGTCGGACAAACCTATAATATCACACTTTTTTCTGTTGTTCACACAATGTATTCACAACAATGGTACATAAATTCTTATTCAATTTTATTGCATATGGTGTGTTTGATGTGGTAATTTTAGGATCCATTGACCTTAATTTAGACTGAAACACCTAGGATATCTGTCTATCTCACCTTTTTTAAAATGATTTGATTCATAATTATTTTTCATGTTTTTTTTCTTTAATTTTTTTATAATTTGAATATTTGAAAGCTTCATTTCTTTTATAGGTGTGGTCTATGCTAATGCAATCGTAAGTTTCTCTTCTCAATGAATTACGGTACTTGCACAACAAGATCGAATATTATAAGGGTCATATACATTTTTTTTGTTTTGTTACGGTATGTCGTCCTTATGTAATCTGAAGTAGAACTATGCTTCCTAAGCTGTGTTTGTCAGCTCAAGTTCAAAGGCTTTCATATGGCGTGTTAAATGTTAAGTAGAGCATGGTGTATTGAGAAGACTGTTTGTGCCCACATATCCATGTCATTGAAGGAAATTGAGATATCATAGATTCATGCCAAGGAAATCATGATCAGTTGCCGAAAAAGGAAATGCTTATCGTATATAGTCAAAGTAGGATGTTTTTATTTGTATTTGATTAATTTTAGGTATTTTTAAAGTTTTAATTAGGCTATTTTCTATTTTTTTCTTAGTCTATTTTACATATTGGATTACTTCAAACAAGTGAATGGATAAGAACAAATTTGTATGATCCACATTATATTACCTCAGGATTTTTTTAAAAAAATTATTTCTTCATCTTAACCTTCATTTCATGACACATTTCAGTCTTCAACATCATCTCCCTACGTGTCTAAGCCTTCATCATCTGATGCTAAGCCAAGCAATTTTATCTTGATTCTTCCAACTTGATTCCAATCTTCGCTCAACAAAGTTCCGTGTCAATGTCCAACTATACTTTGTAGTTCTTTGTCGCACCAACGCTCATGCTTAGCAGCAGGTATTTGACCTTTCAATCTCTTCAGCTGCTAGTGTCGTTCGCTATGTTGACATCAATTCTGCAGCAGCTACCTTCTCTTCTATATCAACGTAGAGTCCACAGGGCTTAATATCAAGATCTGTTCTTTTTTCTATTCTATGCTCTCTGTACATTCCATAGTCAGTTTACCTAGACAAGTTGTTGGGCTGCTTTGGAAAATCTCTCTACACTCAGTATGCACCCCAACGATTTCTTCTTTTCCAACCATTATCGACATTGACATTGATTTCTGTCTTCATCTGTGGTGCATACTTACAAAAGCTGCATCTTTTCTAGTTGCTCATTTCATTGAGCAATGACTTTTATCTTTGCTTTTCTCACTTTATTGCTGTATGAACTTTCTTTAACAGCAACTTGCATTGCTGTTGCTCTTGATGGTCCTTGCTTCTACTCATAATCTTACTGCTACGACCACAACATTCATACAAGAAAAGAAAGAGGCCAAAGGCTGTTTAAAATTGTGTAATTTTAAGCGTGCCGCAGGTTGGGCCCAAATAAAGTGCTTTGAGGATACATCTCAGAGTGGCTGAAAGAAATGTCCAAATTATTAAGGCTCGCTTTTAGGTACATATAATGATGTGTATGCTGTGATTTTTGGGGTTTGATTTGGTGGTGTGGAGCCTTTATTCGATACCCTACAGCTCAGGTAGTATTATAACTAAACTTAGCTCATATAAAGAAGGAAATAATGCATGAAAAATGGTTTGTAGATGTTAAGAATTGAGTTTAATTGACCCTAATTATTATAATAGAAGGATCTCAATATTTTTTTTTGATAAAGGAACAAGAACAACAAGAGTCAGCAGGAAGTAACATAAAAAGTTAGTGTTAAACAGTAGGAAATAAAAAACAAAAGTTATAGAAGTTTAATATAGTCATTGTTTTAAATGATATTATTATTGGATTTTATTGATGAGGAAAGAAGGAGCTGCAAAATGAAGGTGATGAAGTGAATTGGGAGGATGTTGATACAGGTGAGGAGGTGAGATGCCAGAAAACAGTTAGCTACAATGATGATTCTAATGAAGATTCTCTACATTATGGGAGTGGAAAATGATCTTCTATTTGAAGTCTTAAGTCATAGCTACTTTATTATAGGGCATGTTTTTTATTTATTTTAGACTTCTTATTTTTGTTTGTTTTTGAATCATAGACTCTTTGTTTATTATTGTGTGTTTGCATAAATATTTATGTACTTTGGCACTGCTGGATTATTCTCAAATCCTTTATAGGAAAGAAATCAAGCTCAATTTCTAACGATGTTTTTTTATTATCGAGTCATTAGGAGAATTAAACTTAAATTGCTTTAATTTTCATATTTTTAATCAATATAATGATTTCATTTTGAGGTTTCTTAAATACCTTGAGGTTTATGCCTCTCACAAAAAAGAAAATACCTTAATACTTGACTGCATAATTTCAAACATTTGTCAAAGCAATATTGGAGACTCCACAAATATACAATTGATTAGTTAATAATTTTACTGAAGGATCTTGAGAAATCTTATGCACTAATTCATTGGCACGTTCAGGTGAGTTTACAGTGCACATTGGGTTACATGTCTCAACAAATTTTTGTCAACTCTTGGGTATAGACTTTGTAGTTATCAATTATTTGACATCCTCATCATTTAAATAGTATATAATACTCGATTTGAGTAGTATGAAAATTGCTTTAATGTATGAGGCACAGGGTATTGTAGGGTTTGGATTTTG
Organism: Papilionanthe hookeriana x Papilionanthe teres; assembly: GCA_022702705.1. NCBI lineage: Eukaryota > Viridiplantae > Streptophyta > Magnoliopsida > Asparagales > Orchidaceae > Papilionanthe > Papilionanthe hookeriana x Papilionanthe teres. The sequence goes on from CM040421.1 coordinate 5,382,467, forward strand.
AAAAGACAATTGAACATGCTAAAAAATCGAGTGAATCTTATTATATTGGAGCACAAAGTAATCATAGTGATAGTAGGAGTAAACTATCCTTGTAATTTCTTTTTTAACATGCCTTTTAATAAAGTTAAAATTGTGGCTTTATCTTTCATTTATCATTTAGGCCTTCTTAAAACTGTGTTTCCATCTTGAGGCAGGGTGCTTGATTTTGGAATTTTATGATGTGATGCGTGTGAATTTACAAAACATCAATGTGTTTTTCCCCTTTCAACAGTAAAACAAGTCTAGTTCTTTTTTCTCTACTGCTTTGGGTTTCTTACGTTCTTCCCAATGTTTTTGGAGCATGTTGTTTTCTTCCATTCATTGATAATTGCGGTAGTGTCTCCGTATTTTTTCTACTGAAGTAAAAATTGAATTTTTTTTTTTGCTCTTCCCAATTTTTATATCATGATACAAAACTAATTTGGTCATTGTTGTCAATTCAACGAAGTTATCTGATAATGTTAGGGATTATTTCATTCAGTACTTGTCTCCATAGTTTTATAATAAATATTTTTTTATGAGTCATTATGTGTAAACACTCAAAAAATGGAGTTATTGAAAGAACAAATGGTCATCTTTTTTATACGACAGGAGCATTTCTATTACAAAACAATTTACTTGAATGTTACTTGGATGAAGCAGCTCTGATGACAAGCCGTATAAATAATTTTTCTTTTAGAGTAGAGCCTTGACTTAAAAGATTCCGATAGAAATGCTGTCCCATTTTTTTAATGATTTAATAATGTTACTGGGAGGCATTTTATTTCATTTTCATAGTCCGAAAAGGGATAAACTTGATCCAAAGGCGATCAATTGGGATTTTTGGGTTATTCTTTAGCTCAAATGTGATATAAACACTACTATTCTCCTTCTAAGATGTTTTGTAACTCGATCAATGTCACCTTTCATGAAATAAGATTTTATTTTTGATTTTTTTCTACTCCTTTCATGGGGAAGATTTGGTGGTGGAAGGAGAGAGGGATTTATTATCTCATTAATCTTTTTTTATCATTAAAATCCAGGCCCCTCAGTTCTGAAGCTCGTTCCTATTTTGGTTTTCATATACCAATGCCTCCTATGGAACATCATGTATTGTCTCCACTTCCCTTATGCCTCTTGTTGGAAGGTTTTATCTGGTTGACAGAAATATAGTGAAGTGAAAACATTTCTATACTTGAACTTACACTAGTCAAAAAGTCCAACCAATGTTCTGTAAATTAGGTACAATTTTTTATTCCACTATACAAATTTTGTGTAGCAATTCATATTATAATCTTCCCATTGCCATCAGGAACAAAATCTTGGAATGCATAAAGCATCTATTGTATTCTTTTTCTCATATTGTACGAGTTATATATTTTTCAACTTCTTAATGGCCTTTTATGGTAAAGCTAAATAGTATTCTCAATTTCTATCATTGCTTCAAAGCTTGAAATAATCAAAATTGAGAATAGTTTCTGAATGCAGAGAAAAGAACAAAATGTGAGTGCTGGTGAGTTTGCCACAAGGAAAAGGACATGGAGGGGGAAAATGAGTTTACAATATGAAGTGTCAAGGAAATGGGTTACTAGAGAGGTACAAATGAACATTGGTAGCTAAAGCTAAAGCGTCATACATATGGGATGGGTTCTCAGGAGATGTTTGCTTCATTTGCGAAGATAAATATTGTGCGAGTTCTGTTATCTTTTAGCAATTAAGTATGGACTATGGCTGAGAATTGTTGCAATTTGATGTAACAGCACTTCTCTGCATGCAAGCATTGTTGCAAAGTTTTACATCAAGATTGGATTTGGAAGAAATATTGCTACTATTCATGTTAAGTTGGAGAAGTTCTTGTAAGTATTCTCCCAGGGAATTCTAGATGCTGTACTTCTCTTTGTGCGAACCTCGTAACATGGAGAAGTAACTAGTAAGATATGGTGCTGATATCAAATGTTGAAGTAGATTTTTAAGCAACATGGTGAAGAAAACATATAACGGTTGAATGACATGCATCTTCTTATTGATTTGCATCTTCTAATTGGTAGCATTCAATGGGCTTATCAATTGATAAAATTGTGTAGTTTCAAATAAATGTATCGAAACTTTGAATGGAAAATGTCCATCATCAGCTTAAGGAAGAAAATTAGGATACCATGGATTGGTGCCAAGAAATGAAATTAGGATCATTTATAGGAAAAAGAAATTTGATTGATATATTCAAATTATGATTTTTTTTTTTATTTTTTCTGTATTTGGATGCAGGTTTATTTTCAGTTTTCTTTTTAGACCAGTTTTTAGATTATCATGTATCAATTATTTTAAATAAGAGTGATTTTCATATTCCACACAAAGATGGTGGGCTATGGTCACTTTTTATGACATTGTGTAACCATTTTGTTAAAATTGCCTTCGAATTTATTATTTTAAACAATATTTTTTGAAAGCTACATTTTGGTGTGCTTAATGTGGTTGAAAGTGTGAGTTTTTTTCATTGATTAAGTGACAAAGGTGTGGTGAGTTTTGAGAGGGGGTGGAGGCGCTCAGGCTAGAAGAGTTGTTATTCTATGGTGGTTCAGAGGTGAGACTTATGGTGGGATATTTTTTTTTATGGTCCTTGGTTGGTAGAGGGATCAATAAGGTTGTGTGGTGCAGTAGAGAGGAGTAAACATGGTAGATATGTTGATTTGATGTGCAGGTGGTGATGGAAGTAATGCTGTGGATAAGATTGAGCTGTCTTGGTAAGAGGAAACTCGAAAGCATCTCCAAGGAGGATTTAGGTACCGTTTGGCGTAGCTTATTTGCTGTAGTGCGGTGGGAAAACACATGATTAGGCGTTTGGCTTGAATTATTTGGCAATGGTTCTGATAATGCGCTCGTAAACGCGGGCCATAGGCTCGACCTCGCTGTCCACATTTTTTTGAGTTTCTATTACTTGGCTGCTGTGCTTATTTGAAGTCCATGGTTAATTTTTCCTCTCGTGCCTCTGCCCTGCTCCCCTTTTCTCCACTCGCGTCTCTGTCCTAGATATTTTCACCTCTCTTCTCTTTGATCTGCATCGATGGTGCGGGATTGCCTGCGTAAAGTTTCTGTTGTCTTCGTCGTCCTCCGATATCTTCTACCCCTTCTCTTTGAGATTTATTTCCTCTCTCGGTGGCTTTGCTCAATGCGGTTTGTGGCTTGCTCTTTACGGTTTGTGGCTTTGTTGTTTGGAGAAATTGAATTTCTATGTTGGAAGGAAGGGATTTGGAATTTGTGTTGCTTTTTTTCTTTGAACTTTGGAGGTTGCTCTTCGGGTTTGCTCTCTATCTCAATTAGGTTGCTATTGGTGGTTTGCTCTCTTTCTTGGATGGGTTGCTCATTGGGGTTTGCGACCTTTGTGTACCATTGAAATTTTTTTTGTTTATCCATCTCTCAGTTGGATTGTTCTTGGTGGTTTACTCTCTTTCTCTATTGGATTGCACATTTTGGTTTGTGACCTCTGTGTAGGCCCAATGAATTTTTGTTTTGTTCGTCCATCTCTCGGTTGTGTAGCTCTCTGTCTCGGTTGAGATGAGTCTCGCCTCACTTGTGATGTTGGTGTGTTGGTGGTAATGATGTGGTGGTAGTAGTGGGGTGGTGGTAGTTGTGTAGTGGTGTAGTTGTTGTAGTGGTGATGTGGTGGTGGTGGTGGTGGGTTTGTGTTAGTTCTGATGATGTTATGGTGTGTTAGCCGTGATTATGTGTTGGTGTGCTAATGGTAAATGAGTGGTGGTGGTGGTGTGTTTTAGTGATAATGTGGCACCATAGTGTGTTGGTATTGATTTTGTGGTAGTGCGTTGATGGTAAATATGTGAGGTGGTGTGGTGGTGGTGGTATGTTGGTAGTAGTGGTGGTGTAGTGTGGTGGTGTGTTGCTTGTGCTGATATGGTGGTGGTGATGTGTTGTTAGATTTTAGATGTTCTTTTCTGTTATATTACTAGCTGTAGGATTTTAAATGATACTTTATGTTTTGATGAATTAAACTTTTATTGTCTGCCATAAATTTATGTTGCTTAGTTCTGTTCTTGCTATTAGTCATGATGGGTAGACAAGAAATTGGTTCGTGTGTCCTGTGGGATATAGAGGTGAATTTATATTTTGATATATCTGCTCTAAGGGGGTGGAATTGGGAAATAGACAACAATCTATTTTAACAAGGAAGGATGACAATATTATAAAAAAGTTCATGGAAAGCGCATAAAAAGAATAGATAGAATGCAATTGAATAATTAAAAAAATAATAGAAAATGTTTAAATAGTTAAAGAGATGATTCATGGGCTTGGGTTGGGATCCCATAAAACAAACCATTGATGTTTTAGAAGAATGGTGGGTCGAGAGTTTGGTGGTGAGAATTTATGAAACGTCTAGTCCTTCCACCTTTTTAAGTCAATTTTAATTACATTAACATATCAATTATCAATTAATTTGTAGGTTGTGCCAATTGTTAAAAAGTTCAAGTTCAGTGGCATTGATCTCGAGCTTGAAGAAAAGTTGGACCGTATATTTGCTGGAGTCGTGGCCATAAGTGAGAATTCATGGACACCAAGCAAGAGAGTGCATGCTAACAAAGCTAAGCATGTAAATGTTGAGCAAACCGTTGACTCAACTAAATGGTCCAACTCTTGCCTAAATGAAGTTGAATCTACCCGCTGTTCCGAACGTCCTAAGGATGAGAGAGAAAAAGATTGTGCGGTTTTCATTAGAAGTCAGATTTAATAAATAGTTGCTTCATGCATCATTGAGCTTAGCACATCACATGCAACTTCCATTCAACAAGTTTTGAGAATTTAGAATTTTGGAAGAAACTTCAGAAATTCTTTTTATTTATTTTCAATGAAGTTGTTAGAAGACCCGATTAGGAACGATTTCTTGTGTCGATGACACCTGACTGTAAGGTTAATTATTTACATTACTTTTATGACAATTAGGATATTTGAATCTTATTTTGTACTTGGGACATCTTTATGTTTGATGCGAGGATATTTTTTTTTTATGTACCATTTAAACACTACTACTGTGGATTGCAGTGTTCTCTAAGTACTTTACAACAGGATCATAGCTGTTGGGGACAATTTTACAGGTGTCTAAGGAATAGATTGGATGAGGATTATGACTTCTTTAGGTGGGAGGATTAGTTTAATGATTCCTTCTAAAATATTGAAATCTCATGAAATTGATCGTCGGCATTTTAAATTCAATATCATGATAATGTTAATTGTTATTTTAGTAGTGCTATTTTTTACTTTTGCTTCTTGTGTGTTTAGTGATATATCGGTTTTAATTTTAGTATTTGAACTTATGAGTTTTTGGGATGCTGAATCTAATTTCTCTTATGTATGAGTTATTCAACTTGGACTGATTATGTTATAAACAGTACAATAATACATGGGTAGACAAGTCTTTTTCTCATAAATAGTTATGGCACAGTTGCTGCACAACTTCACAAAACAAACATGCATACAGCTTCCCCGCAGCAGCTTCCTGACACAGCTGTGTCGCGCAATAGCTTTTTAATAAATGCAGCTGGCCCAAACAGACTGTTAGTTCACTATGGAGGGACCATGGCCTTTTATGTCACAATGTGGCTCGAGACCTTGAAGCACATCGAAGCGACAAACGAACATAAATTTAAATGTTTAATACATGCATTAATAAACTTCCATATCATGATCTTATAACCTTTTTTTTGTACAGTTTTTTCAGTACATAATAAATTTATTGAAAGGCGTTCATAAAAATATTGAAATGATACTTTTGAAAGGGTACCTAAATTATGCTAAACATTCATCATTACTGTAAATTTACCTAACTGTAGATGTTTCACACCTGTCGCAAACAATTCTTCTTCCATCATCCACTAAATCCATTGAAAACCATTTCAAGAAATAATTATCAATCAATTAGGTTGTGTTTTATATATATGTCTGTATGCATAACATAGAGGGTAACTAACAACTCTAAACTATAATAATAGAAAAGAAAAGAATGTGATATCCCATATTCATGTCAGTTATCATGTTTAAGCTATAAAGAAATTATGGAGGTTGGCTTTTGCTTTCAATAATTATAGTGATTGGGAGTGTCAAATTTGAAATTTACATGAAAACTCATTTCAAACCTATAACCAAAAAAAGCAGTTTGAGTCAACTCGTTTATGATTTGGCTTGGGTTTGAATTAGTTTAAAAAACTCAAAATAATTGGTTAATGTTGGTGTTAATCCAAAAGCATAACTCTTTGAGTCAACTCGTTTATGTTGGTTTATGTTTTTTATGTCTAATTTGGATAATTGTATTTATTTTATTTCAACTTAAAACCAACTTATCATAACTTAAACGATTTCTTTATTGTTTTGGTTTTGGATTGTTGAGTGGAGTTCATACATACATAATAAACATATCATGTTCAGGTTGATTGGATCATACCAGATCATCATTGAGGTTGACGCAAACATGCCCATTGGGCTTTAATCTTCATTACTTAATATGATCATATGCACTACTTGGCAATTAGAGTTATGAAACATAATTAAATCATAACATTCAAGTTAATAATAAGAGCGAATCTTATCATATCATAACTTATAATTTCTTTTGTACTTAACTCATTTCTCTCAATAGTAATGTCTAAAAAATTTGATTCACCACTAGTCGATATATACTCCATCAATATAGTGAGACAACTTTTATTTTTTACTGTTGTTTATAGTGGATATGCACCTTACTCGCCATTTATCAATGCATTCCCCATCAGCCTAATGTGGTGTAGCTCATGCATCGACTATTGCATGTAGTTCAAAGTTTAATGCTAATGTATGTTTAACATTCCTAATTTGTGCTGTTCTTGCTTTAAATGGTGCTCGAGGTTCCTGCCTCGAGGCATGCCTCAAATTAAGGCTCACAAAGATCGCTACGAGGCTTAAGCCTCTCTATCATTAGTGAGACTTAACCCGTTTTTTTAAGTTTTATGCCTAAAGCCATTTAAGATGGTGTCTCAATTAACTTATATAAAAAATATATTTTATGAGATTTTATTATATTATGTTATGTTATTTTATATTATACCTCCTTTTGATATATTTGATACAATAGTTTGAAATAGTTAAAATGTAGTTTAAGTATGATTACTTGATTGTGTTATTAATTTGTTATTTTATTTTTAGTGATATTGGATCTAATGTTAATTGGCATAGGAAGTAAAAAGGGAAATAATTAGTGATTAAAGAAGATTTAGGTGGGTACAATTTTGATAACAGGTGATGATGATGATGATGATAATTATTACATATGATGTTGTCTTTGAAGATGACGAAATTGAGGAAGAGGTCGCTCTATATTTTGAGTCTCATTGTTTTATAAAATTTTTAAATGAATATTTACCTTGAATCTCCTTTCAAAATTTCATTTTATATCAACATGTAAGATTATTTTCTTATGAGAAAAAGCGATCGTCGATAATTTAAAAATTGTAAGGCCATTTCAATTGAAAATTTAAGTACTTAACATCGATTATCAGTTTTGGATTTTAGGATGAGTTCGAAGATACAAAATACAATGAAATATTGTCATAGAATTATATGAGGGCACCTAAAAGACAAATAAAACTATTTCTTTTGGTAAACTTCAATATTTTAAGATTTGAGATGTTCTATGGGAGATAAAATAACAAACACTATTAAGCAAGTGATGTATTTGGAGAATCAAAGGGAAAATTTTTATAAATAATAATAGTTGGTGTTTGAATAATAATGTTTAACAAAACATAAATTATAAGAAGTTTTATTATAAAAATTGGTTTAAATGTAAAAGTTTAGAAAACTGAGAAAAATAGAAGGTGGCCCGTGGGAGCTCAGAGAATAGTTTGTCATGCTAAAAATTCTGCTTTTAGTGATATTTTTAATAAATTAGATATTAAAGAAGGTGAAAGATATATGTATAAACTAGTCAAACAAAAAGAAAAGAAAAATAGATTTAATTCATGTAAATGATATTAATGATAAAAATTTAAAAAAATATTTTTCTTAGAGGAAGATATTCAACATAGGCGGGTGAAATATTTTGATAAAATTTTTAATGAAGTTTTTGAAACTGCTTAATGATCTTAATATCCCGTTAATAATGATAAAATTTTTTATTTTTAGCGTCGCATTAGTAAAAAAGAAGTTAAGGAGGCTTCGAAGAAAATTAAGGATGAAAAATGAGGACTTGATGATATCGCAAAAAAGTGAAAATATTTAGGAGATTTGGGAATTTTTTGGCTTAATAAACCTTTTAATATTATTTTAAAAACTAAAATGATGCCTGAGGAGTGGAAGAAGATTATTTTGGTTGCCAATTTTAAGAATATAGGTTTCCAAGTTATTGATGAATTAGTTTAATGCATCTTACATTAAGATTGTCTGAGACTTATTGAACATAGGTTAACATGTGATACAAATATGTTTCATAATTAATTTGTATTTATGTCGGACAAGTCTACTATGGAAGTTATACATTTATTGAGATGTTTGATGGAAAAGTACAGAGAGATTAAGGATGATCTACATATGATTTTATTGATTTAGAAAATAGAATAATGTTCCAAGAGAAGTTTTTTGGAAAGTTTGATAAAAGAAAGGTGTTGATATGGCTTATATTCAAGTCATTTAATATATGTATGCTAGAGCTATTACTTGTGTTCGAACAAAAGGAGCATTGACAAAATATTTTTCTATTTCAGTTGGATTACATCAGTGATCAGCTTCAAGCCCATATCCTTTTGCTTTTATGGATGCACTCACTAGATATTTTCAGGTGGATGTACTTTGGTGTATGCTTTTCACAGATAATATCCTTCTTGTGGATAAGACTAGAGAAAGAGTTTCAGGATAAACTTGATTTATGGAGTTCTAGTTTAGAGTTCAATGGCTTTTATTTGAGTAGATCTGAAATTGAATACATGGAATCTAGTTTTAGTAGTAGTAGATCTTGTGGCAGAGTTGTAATAATGGGCGATCAAATCATTAAAAGGAGTGAACATTGTAGATATCTCGGGTCTATTGTTCAAAGTGATGTTGTGATATAGATGAGGAAGTTATTAGTAGAATTCAAGCTAGATGGTTGAAGTGAAGTATGCATTTGACCTATTGTGTGATAGAAAAGTATCATTTACACTTGTAGGCAAAAAAATTATAAGACGGTGAGACCTGCAATGCTTTACGACACATAATGTTGGCTTATAAAAGAGAAGCATAAAAGTAAGTTAAATATTATTGAGATGAGAATGGTTTGGTGGACGAGTGGTTTGACTCTTAGAGACAAGATGTGAAATGAATATATCCGTGGAAGGGTTGGTGTAGCTCCATTGGCAGATAAGATTAGAGAGTCGTCTTAGATGATTTGGTCATATTAAACATCGACTATCTGATGATCCTATTAGGAGAGTAGATATAATATATTCGACTTATGTTATGTAAGTAGAGTGTTGTATAAAAATGATCTTAATTTATTAGAAATAAATGAAAATATGATAATAGGAAAAAATAGAGAAAAAGATTCACGTATTCGACCCTACTTGGCGGGGGTAAAGGCTTGTGGTTGTTGTTTTTATTTATGATTTATGTGTTTATGAAAGTAAACTAAATCAATATATTGATAGTTTGTAATATTTATGAAATTTTTTATTTTGATTTTTTTTTTTAACTTCGAGGCTTACGCCTCGATTCACCTCTAAACTTATATCTCTCCTCTCCAACGAAAAATGTCTTTGATTTGAGTTTTGTTTTTGAATCTCAAGTACCATAAAGAGGCAACTTTATGTATGAGTTTACAAATGAAATCATTTTTTTTTATTGCTTTTACATTCTTTTCAACATACAATATATCCGTGGAAGCGTTGGTGTTAGCTCCATTGGCAGATAAGATTGGAGAGAGTCGTCTTAGATGATTTGGTCACATTAAACGTCGACCATCTGATGATCCTATTAGGAGAGTAGATATAATAGATTCAACTTATGTTATGTAAGTAGAGTGTTTATAAAAAATGATCTTAATTTATTAGAAATAAATGAAAATATGATAATAGGACAAAATGGAGAAAAAGATTCATGTAGTTGGCCCTACTTGGTGGGTAAAGGCTTGTTGTTGTCGTTGTTGTTGTTTTTATTTATGATTTATGTGTTTATGAAAGTAAACTAAATCGATATATTGATAGTTTGTAATATTTATGAAATTTTTTATTTAGAATTTTTTTTTTTAACTTTGAGGCTTATGCCTCGATCCACCTCGAGACTTATATCTCTCCTCTCCAACGAAAAGTGTCTTTGATTTCAATTTTGTTTTTGAATCTCAAGTACCATAAAGAGGCAACTTTATGTATGAGTTTGCACATGAAATCATTTTTTATTTGATTGCTTTTACATTCTTTTCAACATACAATATTTTCTTGTTAGAAAGATTGCATAAAATAGTATATATTTTACTTAAGGTTTGTTTGGTTTGCTGAATAAGTAATGCGGTGTAAAATGAATGTAATATAAAATGCGGTGTAAAATGAATTTAATATAAAAGTAATGTTATGTATTTGAAATATTTTAGAGTTATTTGGTTCATTGTAAAATAAACTTATGAATATATTTTTTTTGTTTGGTTTGAAGTAGATTGAAAAAACTGTATTTCAAAATATATAAAGTATTACTGTCGGGTTGTCGAAAGGAGGCCATTGACGGCAGCGACGACGACGATGACGACAGATGGGAAGTCAGCGGCGGGTGGGACATTAGCGGTAGGCGGGCGGCGGAGGCAAGAAGCATTGGCGACGGGCTGCGGTGAGCGGCTACTTTGGGCAGTAAGCTAAGTGCAGATGGTGGCAAGCGGAGGGCTGCGGACGGGCGGGTGGGTGGGCTACGACGGCGATGTCGGATGGGTGACTGTGGGCAGCTACGATGGATACTAGAGACATGCGATGCGGCTGATAGCTTTTTACATTAATGAATGGCTTAAATCTCAAATTTGGCCAGATTTGTCGTATTCTACAGTGTTAATTTTAAATTCATTTATATTTTATATTATATTTTGAATTTTTCGTATCAAACACTTAATTTTCTGAAATTCCTTTGAAAGAATTACTGTACACTACAAATTCTTCCCATCAAAAACGCCCTAGAAAACTAAACTTAATATGGATATGTACACATCAGTATAACAATATGAGAAATTCATTTTGCATGAAATTAAGTATTCTAAATTTTCTTAGATATAATGTCATAACAATGGTATGTCTTACGCTTATAAATGATTATCTATAATAAATCTATCACTTACATGCATCAGGTTTAGAAGAACATAAATTTTAGTCTTATTTATAAACAAGATTATCTACTTTTTATTTATTTATTATTTGAATCTATTGTCTCCATAAACTTAATACCTGAAATCATATATAGATTTATATGTAAGGCATTTTTATTAGCAAGCTTGAATTTTTATTTAATGACATAATCTCTTTAAACCATAGCTTAATTTGCTCGAGCATGCATAATATGTTTTTATTAAGGATATATCTCGTAACTAACTCGACAACTTTTCTTAAGCATAATTATTTAATTAACTAATGGACTCTTTAAAGAATGATCTTATATATATATATATATATATATATATATATATATATAGATAGATATATGTATGTTTACCGCACTCCATCTTAAACCGAGGAACTGCTGGCACTCTTACTTAAATTCTGTTTTGATTTGAATTTATGACTGTAAAAGCCCTTAAATATCTAGATTATGAAGGTAATAACATTGGCTGGTGATATGTTAAGTCAATAGTGCTTTAAGTTTTAAAGCCTCCTAAAACCTAGCTTAGGATTGCATGCAAACCGAAAACCCATAAATAAACTTTTTTTTTAGATGGTATTCATATTAGATAAAAGTTTAAGCAAATTACATAGGGTTAGGGCTTACCACAAGCCAAAAGAGATTATGAAGGCCCTTCATCCATCCTAAATTTGCCTCATGCTCATTGCTGATGCTTTTTCATTCATTTTTTTGCTTGACTAAAGCCTTTAATGAATGCTTGGCCGCAGCATTCCTTACATGCTGCCTCTCTCACAGGCTCTTCCCCCTCAGCTTGCCCGGGCTTCTCCTCCCTCTTCTTGCGATTACTTCTGCTTATCCTTCTCTAATATACCCTCGTTCTCTTATTCTGCTCTTTCAAGCTTTGTCAAGCTTATAACCTACTCTTTTAGTTGGTTCAAATATTCAATCTCTTATCTCTTAATATGTTTACATGTACAGAAAAATATTTTTCATACGATATTTTGTGGAGCATTAAATAGTAATTTGCCATGACTTCATTTTGTTTTATTAACTATTCTCAAAATAATTAGATAATCTGTTTGTATTCATGTCTCTTTCCTCTATTTTGAGAAAATGGCTCATTTTAAATCAATTTGAGCTTCAGAACTTGACTAAGATTTAAAATTTTTCATACATTAATAATTTAATATTAATATTTTTAATCAAATAAATAATATTTTGGCTATTTACATTGCCGATGAAGTTATGGATGTAATACGGTCAGGAAGGTCAAGGTTAGGAGGGGTTGTTGGAGAGGTGGGAAACTGGAAACCTAGAGCTCGAAAAGCTTAGAAGGTGATTGAACGAGGTGAATCTGAGTGCTCTTTGCTTAGCGTTTGAAGGGTGAGGGAGATGGCTAGTGAGGGATTGAATTTCAGAGGTACGGGACAGATGAATTGCATAACACATATATATCAAATATAAAAATAAAAAAGGACCTTAACACAGAAAGAAGTTGATTGTCACGCATCAAGCTTCCAAGCAAGGATTCACAAGAAGATGAGTTTTTTTCTTCAATTAGTTTTAGCAAAGATGGCTCTCAATTTTAGTTTTTTTTATTTTTATTTTTCACATTTTAATGCATTTCCCATAATCAAAATTCAGAAACAATAAGCGGGATGAATGGCTAGCGGTTCCATGGGCGGTGAACGTGGTGATGCCTTGAATAGTGAAATATTCTACATTGCATTGTGCAGGATATGGGGTTATTAATTACGGTTCCTTCTTGTATGAGTTTTGAATCCATTCGGACTTGCATTTGAATTATCCACTTGCGCTTTTGCTTGCGCATTCCTTGGTATAATATTTATCGCTTTGGTCTAGACATGAAGAGATCTTAGCTTGGCGAAATTTTGGTGCGACGTAAATTTACATAATTTTCGGTATTAAATATCATGTTAATTATCTTATTTATCATTCTATCACGCTTGAGAAAGATATTTTTATTGTTTGTGCAGATTATAGGTCTTAAGAAACTTGAAAAATGAAAAAAATAAAATTGTAGCAAAATGTAAGAAAAAGAAAACCTTTCAAAGTGGTTCACCAATTGGGTGCACACGCGCGCACCTGCACACGTGCACGTATACACCCCATGGGCGTGCAAGTGCATGCCGCTGCCTACGTCCGTGCACAATTGTTGGATTTGTCAAAACCCTACTAGGACTTGCCAACATTGGCTTCGCAGTTTGTCGAATCTAGCTTTGCGACTTCCTTGCGCATTTGCACCTGCGCACAACTGGAGTTGCGGGTACTTGCACGCACCTGCGGTGCACACACGTGCAATTGTAGCCACTTGCCAAATGTAGCCACTTGCCAAATCAAGAAGCACTGGCTTTCGAATCTAGTTCCCTCTGCGCACACGCACAACCCAGTTAGGCTGGCGTGCGTGCACCCACGGTGCACGTTGTCGCAACTAAAGCCATCAATTACCAAAATTGGTCATAGCTTGCCAAATCCAGATAGACGCCTGCGTGCGTCTATGAGCGCGACGCCTGCGTGCGTCTATGAGCGCGCCCGCGCGCATCATTCCGCCAAAACTCAAAATTTCGGGTTTTTGACTTCTTTGGAGAAATTTAATTCCTATTTGGGACCTCTAAAGCATGAACTAAGCATAAAAATAAAGTTTTGGTGATTATGACGACACCTTTTGCCTAGGGAGTTGTGCCTCTAGGGTTAGGAAACATTTTTTGGAGCTTTTGGGAGATTTCATCTACGGCTTCGCTTGAAAGAGTATATTCTTGTTATTATCTCTTTTTCATGATTGTTTGAGAGCTTTTATGATATTGTAAGGTGAGATCGAGGGCAATTTGTATGAGAGATCCATGAATGTTTATATTGGCCTCAATAGGACAATGATGTATTGCAAGGGACCGTTTGGCTCGTTCTTGAGTTTTATGTTTTCCTTACATCATCTCCTTTATTTATTCTTGCAATTGCAAAATTTATGTTTTTTTAATCATGCATCTTAACTAATTTCATTTCATATTCCTGTGATGTTAGTCTTGTGGATTTATTGTAATTTTCTTGCTATGGATTTTGTGTTTCTTTGACGTCTCTTTTTGAGCATAAATCTTTCATCTTGATGTGTTAATCTTCTAATCATCATTTACTTCTCGTCGGACGCGATAGAAAAGTTAAAACATTTCGTGAAGTTACGATCTCTGACCATTGTATAGTGAAAACAAAGTGTTAACCACAGAATCGCGAGACAATATACATATTCCAGTGAGATTTTGTAACTTTTCCAGGGGATTAGAATACACTTGTAGAATGCATAGAGAGTGAGGAAGCCTCATCTCTATGGATTCTAGTATTCTTTTGACTTAGACATATGTACAAAGATAATTTCTATCCCTGGTTGTTAATCCTAGTATGTGACCCATAAGAAATCTACAATAAACTATCTGAACTATATCACAGGAGTATGGACCTTCCATATATGAAAAGTTCAACATTTTTTCTTGCTATTTTTGTTTATTGCTTTTTTATGATTGTTAGATTCATCTGTTGATTTTGAACATTTCAAACTAGACTTAGCGGTTCAGTAAACTTGAACTTTACCTGTTGGAAATATTTTGACACTATCCCAATGTGATTGATACGCAGTACTCTTTCACCGCATTATTACTAGACACATATACTTGCGTTGTGCGACTGGTTTACTTAGCGGTAAGTTTCGGCGTGTTAAATTTTTTGTGCCGTTGCCAGGGATAATTGTCAAAATTTTCAACTTTAGGAGAATTTTAGTTGAAATACTAAGAATTTAGGTCTAAAAATATTATTATTATTTTTATTTATTTTTGTTTTTTTTGTCTTATTTTGTTTTTATGTTTATTTCTTTAAAAATAAGTTTCAACACTTTAGAACGTCAAAACTTCAGGAAAACCACATCACCCATTTTTAGGAGTATGCCAACCCAATGACAGCTAGCAGTCACTTGAATTTTGAACACCATGACGTAGGAGCTAGGTTTGATCACACCATTTCGAATACTTACATCCCCAACTTGACAACTTAACCAAACATTAATTGGAACATTAATAACATTAGTGTGAAAAACCAACACCGGGGAAAAACTCAAGCCAACCTTGTAGAAAATTAGAACAATTGGGGTAGCGACCACGTTTGCCAAAAGCAGCCTTGGGAAATCATTTTGAAACCCCAATGTAGGGAGGATCACCTATCGTTAGAAGAATTGGTATTAACATTTAGAAATGAATCCAAAACCTACACCCAAAGTTGGCCGACCTACCCAAGCTTTAAATGGAATGATAATAACTCTAGTGTAGACAACCTGAAATGGTAGAGCACCCAAATTGATCCTACAGGAAGTTGGAATAACCAGGATAGTGTATCCTGAAGAAAATGAACATTTGGAGAAATTAGTGATAAACCTGAAAGAGTTACAAGTCAAGCTGATGCCCTTAGAAACATAGAAAATCAAGTTAGACAGTTAGTTATCCTATTAAGAAATGAACCCCATGGGATGTAAGGGATACTAGAGGGCCATAGTTTTGAATATGAAAGTTTGGTCCCTGATGAGTAGTCTAAGTTGGATGATGTTGGTTGGATAGTAACTGATGAATCCGAAAGTTGGTCCCTGATGAGTAGTCTAAGTTGTATGATATTGGTTGGACAGTAACTGATGAAGATTGAGCTCTTTTCTTTAAAGCACCCCTACATTATGAGTGAGAAAGTTGTTCCAATAAGACCACCTATAGAGGGGGTGACCGGGATCAGTTCTATGCGAAAAGTGATATGCTTGACACGTTCGCTTCCAGGACGTCACGCCCGCGCCTCTTGTGACTGTCATTCCTGGGGTTGGCTCTGCTCGCCGGTTGTGCTGCGTGAACCTCCAGATGCCTCCAAACAAGCGAAGGTCGAAGGTTTTCGGGGTGATCGCCGCGCGTCCTTGCCGTTCAGGCGGCTTTCTCGACCAAAGACTTTTTTTTTTCTTTTTTTTTTCATGAGATCTCTATGATGAGATCGTGCCCGAGATTTGCCTCAAGGAGATGAATTGGAAGACATTCCTAGGCGGGAAAATAATCGAGTTAGAATCAGTGCCTGAAAAACCCAAGGAGAACCCAACGCAAAATTTAGTAGAACTGTAATTATCTTATAGGGATCTGTCTTTTGCAACTTGTGAGGGAAACTCTTATTTGCAAATAGGGGAAATAATTGGGAGAATTCTAGGTTTAGAAAGCACCTTTAAGAACAATAATCTGAATCAATCTCCTACATACCCTTAAGATGACTGTCATCGAACTAAGAAGAAAAGTTGTAAGAAAAATTGAAATTTGAGGATTTAATAGAACTTTAGGATCGGCAAAAGATTGGGAGATATATCAAGGATTACTAAATTAGGATTTTGATCCTGGATAAACTTTCTCATTAGGTTGATGGCATTAAACCAAGTTCTACCTTGGGAGACAACCCAAGCGTTATTCGATGCGTTGAGCATATTTTGTTTTTATTTTCTGCATTTGCTTTGAAATTTGTTTTGAAATTTGTTTTGAAATTTGATTTTAAATTTGAATTTGTTTTGAGTATTTTTGTTTGTGTTACTTTTGCAACAATTCTCAGGGGAAAGGAAAATGAGAAAAAGTAGAAACAAAGAGTTAAAAAAATAAAAAACCGAGAAGAAGTTTGAGTTTGGCACGAAAATTTAAAGAAAATTTTGAAAGTAGCTTCTACAAGATCTTAAGGGATGAAGTTTGTTAGTTTCATTGAAATTACGTTAAATATCTAATGTTAGTGAAAATATTTTATCTCCATCAAGAATGTTTGTGATTTACTGGGTCAGAACAAAGAAATTAAGTGAATAACTAAATTATTAAACTTTAAAAATAATCAACCTATAAACTACACTTATATAATTGTATCTTCTATTTATAAACAAGTTGAATGCTTTTGAAACCTACATGAAAGCCTAATATATTCTAATGGGTCCTTGCTGAGCTATATGATTACTTGAGGATAAGTAATGAGTAAGTTTTGGTGGCTTGATGCGACTTAAATTTGCATAATTTTTTGGTATTAAATATTCATTAATTATCTTATTTATCATAATATTACGTTTGAGAAAGGTATTTTTGTTGTTTGAGCAGATGATAGGTCTTAAAACGCTTGAAAAATGAAAAAAAATAAATTTGGTGCAAAAAGTAGGAAAAATAAAACTTCGCACAAGTGACCCACCAGTTACGCATACGGGCACGCACGCACGCACAACTGCACATGCAAGTGCGCACACCTGAGGGTTGTCAAAATTGGCTCTGTGGGTTGTCAAAATTTTCTTTGCGGCTTTCCTGCGCATCTAAACCAGAGCGCAGCTGGAGTTGCGGGCACTTGTGCGCAGTGCACACATGTGCAACTGCAGCTACTTGCCAAATCAAGCCGTTGTGGCTTTTGAAATCCAGTTCCCTTTGCGCACTTGTGTAACCCAGTTGTGTTGGCATGCGCTCACCCGCGATGCACACTGTCACAACTAAAGCCATCACTTGCCAAAATTGGCAAGAGTTTGTCAAATCGAGCTGGGTGCGTGTGCCCATGAGCGCCCTTTGTGTGCACCAATCCGCCAAAACTCAAATATTTGGGATTTTAATTAATTTGGAGAAACTTAATGCCACAGTTGGGACCTCTAAATCATCACCGAACTCTAAAAATATATTTGGTGATTATGCTGCACTTTTTGCCTAGGGGGTGGTGTCTCCAACAAAGTTTAGAGAAAGTCTTTTGGAGCTTTTGGGAGATTTCTTCTACGGTTTCCCTCGAAAGAGTATGTTCGTGTTATTGTCTTTTTCATGATTGTTTGAGACCTTTTATGATATTGTAAGGTGATATTGAGGCAATTTGTACGAGAGAGATCCAAGAATGCTTGTATTGAGCGGAAAGGACATTAATGTATTGCAAGGGATTGTTTGGCTCTTTCTTGGGTTTTCTTTGATTCTTACGTCATCTCCCTTTCTTATTCTTGTAATTACGAACTTTATGTTTCTTTTTATCATTCATCTTAACTAATTTTATTTTATATTCCTATGATGTTACACTTGTGGATTTCTTATAATTTTTTTGCTATGGATCTTGTGTTCCCTTGACGCATTAAGTTTTGGTAAGTTTTGGAGCGTCCAATTTTTCATGGCTCAAATATGTGCATATTTCAGGACCTTCTAATTCTTTATTAATATATTAATACAATATGCATAATACTTTACCTAACTACTATTATACTTCTGTATAATACATTACAGGAGTACAAATTACAATAATATTCCAATAATACAACAAAATAAAATTTAAAAATGGTAAATGCGACTTGAAGTTCGCTTTGTTCTCTGCATTAGCATTTCTCTGTAAAAGTGTTATTGACATGTTTAGATGGAATAAATAAAAATTCATCTGCACTCTTTTTATTTTATAGCTTGCACTATTGGTCTTTTTCGTTATTAGGGTGATTAATATCCCTGCAATTGAACTTTGTTGAGGTGCATTAGTATTTCTTTATTAGGGTGATTTATATCCCTGCAATTGATTTTTATCTGAACTATAATTAACATGTTTTAGATCAAATAAATCAAAGTAATTTGCACTATTTTTATTTTATAACCTGTACAGTTATTAATATCTTTATTAGTGTGATAATATCCTAGCAATTGAATTCGAACTATGTATTTATCTAAACATCTTATTGGTTATATGGTTTGATGGGTCTTGACGACTCAGATCAATAATATATACAATTGAGCATACAATCTTGTATGAGTAGAATTTTCATGGTGAAACTTGTTAAGTTGAAATTGGAAAATTGCCTTAGGATTTTATTAGTAATAATGTGTTGTAAACTTGTGATCTATGATATAAAGGTGACTGTGATTCTTACGAAGATGAGCAGCTAAATGAAGAGTTTCTTATGCATTGTCGTGTATCCATTTTTGGATCCAAATTTATTTGTGGTGATAAATGACTATGCTAGCAATTCTTGTGAACTCTCATAAAACAGAAAACAAAGAGAAGATTAGAGGACAAGAAGAATAGAGAGAGAAATTCTAGTGAGAGAACTCATAATTTTATTGTTAGCTCAAAATACGAAGCAAATTGTATATGAAAAATGGCTATTTGACCGGCTATTTACAGGGTTCTATATGCTATGGAAAAAGTTAAGTTTTGGCCTCAAAAAAATAAATAAAAAGAAATACATAATAGAATTGCTACATACACATGGACACTGGTTAGAATATTTAATGGATACTGGTCCCAAGCCAAGTGATTAGGAGTAGTCGCTGACTTAAAAGATAATGCAAGCATTTTGGTGAGTGACACTGACAAGAGATTAAACTGGAAGTAAATAATATAATACAGATGACCTTGTCGGTTGTCTTGAAACAGCGTTGCTATAAAAAGAAACTAGCAATTATATTTGGATATTAAAATTTGATTATATTTTCGTGATGCTTAGTTGTGAATTTTCGTATTGTCAGATTTATAAGTTCTTTTGGTATGTCGAATGAGGTTTTTGTATTTGATGAAAGTTTTTTTATAAACTTGAAGAGTTAATT
The DNA here is from genome assembly GCA_022702705.1 of Papilionanthe hookeriana x Papilionanthe teres. Taxonomy (NCBI): domain Eukaryota; kingdom Viridiplantae; phylum Streptophyta; class Magnoliopsida; order Asparagales; family Orchidaceae; genus Papilionanthe; species Papilionanthe hookeriana x Papilionanthe teres. The sequence goes on from CM040421.1 coordinate 5,402,395, forward strand.
ATATCTTTAAAATTGGTTAATGCCGTAGGAACTGAAAGGAACCTGTGTTTGAAACTTTAAAACTTTCAAATGATATCACAGTGCAATTGCTTAACAAGAGGCTGTAGAGAACGTTTAATCATTCTAGTATTTGTTAGTTGTATGACTCTGTTTGGTTCCATCACCTTGACTGAAATTACTTCCCTTTGTTGTGATGATTACTAACTCAAGCATACAAGTCAATGGCACAAATTGATGTACGCTATTGCACATGGTGTTGCGCGGCGCATCCAAATAGTGTGCATTATTTGCTGCGTCATGCATTGGGCAAATAGCACATGACGCCTTGGCACCATGGTCATGCTAAGTTAATTTTTTTGATTTAATATTAAAAGAAATAAATAAAAAAATTTGTGCATACGATTTCATCTCTTATATATTTGCATATCTAACATCTTAAGTTGAAATAGCACATAAAAATAATAACTAATTTTTCTTTTAAATAAAATACATATTTTTCATTATGGCACACACCATGCAATTTGCCATGTGTTATGAATCTATGAAAACCTTTAGATTATCGTTCCTTATTTGTCATTGACAAGTATGGTCTCTAGTGCAGACTTATTTAGCTCCTCTACCCTTTTGGGGAGATGTATTCCGTTCTGTGACTAGAATGTATTTTAGTTAATATTTGCCTGGTTTTGTGAGAGGACTAGAGCATTTCCAAGATTCTTGTTCTGCACAGAAAAGAAAAATACTCTTAAGTGTTTAATGAAGACCTTGATTTATATCAACCAAATAATTTTTTCTGAAGGAAGCAAGAAATAAATTGCTGAATAAAAATCTCTGGCAAGCTTGTACAATCTCAAATGTTAAAAGCTTATTTTGACATATTTTAGCTTCTGTTTGCATGCATGATGTAATGCTTTTGTTATTGCTCTATAGCCCATAGCCATGGTGTATGTCATGATGTTTCTCAACTCATGGCACGATTTATCTAGCATCATTTATAGGCTGATAACCTATAGAATATGTATGTCTGATTGAGGTATTATTGCCTGTATAAATTGGGACCAGCTTAAGTCGTTTTAATATATTTTTATATTTTATTAGATTTAAAATTTTTAACAAGAAAGCATTTATCACCTCTCATCACCAGCTGCAAGTTTCTAGCTGTCCATGTTACCATTATCTTACTTTTAGTTAGCTGACAGGCTGAAATAATTAACTTTTATTAGTTTAAAGTGGTCCTTAGGATGGAATGATAACTCGGAGGGCTGTTTAACGTGGTATGTTGAAGCCTTGTTTGGAAAAGCTTTTTCAGTGCTTTCTGTTTACGAGACATCATTTTCAGTGTTTTCTGTTTTACGAGACATCAATAACATATTCTGTATTTAGATTGCTTTGCATACTTTTTTTTACCAAACTCCAATTGTACTTCATTTGAGACCGCTATTTCCTTGCTGTTCTAAAAAATGTTATTTTCTGAACCTTTTAAACAAATTTTTAAGAAAGTATAATGCCAACCAACCGGGTGTTCATGAACAGAACATTGCTTTAATTAGTGAGCTTGATTTCCTTTAAGTTGATGTCTATGAACAGAAAATATCAGACTAAATCTCATTGAGCACTGGTCATGACAATTATGAAAAACATAACATTTAGAAGCTGCCGATACATCAATGATTTCATCATTTTTTTCAGTTAGTAAAAACCTCTATGATATCATTCCCTTTATTATTTTGAATTATACCCAATCTGTTATATGGACCGGTATTGCAAAGCCATTTTGTACTTTAGCATTTGTTTGAAGAACTTCTATCTATGACTTATTTCATTGAATTTATATGTAAGATCATTTCTTGTTACCTCCAATGCATATTGTTTTATTTGGAGCATAATCCATTTGTGTTTGTCTTCATGGCGGGGTGCCTATTCTGATTTATTGCAATTAATTCTACCCTTTTTGGACGCACTGTGATTTATTGAGCAAAATTAATGGCCCTAGCCCTAATCTTGTATTTAATGGAATATGCACTTAGTTGAGTCCTAAAGTTGAAATTGGGTTTCTTAAAAGAAGTGTTTTTTTAGCATTGTGTAATAAGAGGATTATGAGAATTCAAGTTGTGCAAATGGAATAATTGGATTGTCATGAGCTTGGGAGAAAAGAAATGAGAATGATTATATAGATATGATGTCTATTAAGGAATGTGAATGGTAATTCACATTTGTCGGGTTGTGGAAGGTACTTTTTTTTCGAATACTAGTATATGAAAATTAGATTTATGGATTTAAAAGACAAGACACCAATAAGATGGTAAATAAAAATTTATGAAACAACTTCGTGGTTGTGAAAGTTAGACCTAGGGCTGTTAACGATCCAATTTCGAGCCGAGCTGGGGTCGGCTCAAGATCTCATCTTGAAATCGGCTCGAAAAAAATTTTATCCAAAATTTTGGCTCGTAGCTCGGCTCATTTATTTCGATCTGATCTCAATCCGAGCCAATATTCGAATCAATTTTCGAGCGGTTAACGATCTTTGAGTTGAATTTGTTAAATTTTTGGCCCTAACAACACTAGTGCTATTAACGATTCAATTTTGAGCCGAGCTGAGGTCGGCTTGTAAAAAATTCAATACAAAATTTTGGCTTGTAGCTCGGCTTGTTTATTTTGACCCAATCTCATCAAAGCCAAAATTTGAATCAATTTTCAAACGATTAACATGATCTTCGAGCTAAATTCACAGCCCTAGTTGGACCCTACTGGTTTGAGTAGAAATTACAATGGAGAGATGGCGTTGGAACACACAAATTGTCACTAATCTTCTTATTAAAAATATTATATCAACGAACTCACATTATTACCAATCATCTATATTAAAAATATTACATCATTTAAATAATTACAGATGTTTTTGATAACCTTAAGAAATGTTAGGAAATGTAGTAAATAGAACAATGTTAATTTGGGTAATGGTTTGTGCAAATGCCTTAAAAAGTTGAGAAATGTCTACTCATGTTTTTGATGATTTATGGCCAATTATCTAGTCTATCATTTAGAGATGACTGTGATATTCATTTGAGTTGACAGAGTGCATCATTGGCTAACATGGAACATTTTTGGTGCACAAGGCGAAAAATGAATTGATAGAATCAGGGAAAAAATGGACCGCCAAGGCTAAATGTAGGTAGATATTGTGCAACAAAAACAGCAGCAGCAACAACAACGAGCCTTGGCTAGTGAAATGGAAGAATACATTGTTGCCTATTGAGTGTCGGTACATGAATCTTTTTTCTCCATTGTAGCCTAATGAGTTTCAAATTTCATTTAATTCCACTTATTTGATTTTAATTATCTCAATGATACATGAAAATGAGGTTTTAGGCTAGTGAAATGGAAGAATATATTGTTGCCAACTGAAATGTAACATTTGTGTTTGGTGGCTGTGGTGGGTGAATCTTACTGTTCAACATGAACACGACTTCCAAATATATGGATAGAGAGTCAAGATTGGAAATTCAAATTTCATTGCCCAACTTCTATGATATGCTGACACTTCATTACAAACAACCATGCACTTGTCCAATTTTAAAATAATAAAAGAACTTCGGGAAAACACGTAAAATACAAGAGTTCTTAGAAGTTAAATTTAAATTTTTAGAATACTATTTATATTTTACTAAATAAATTAGGCTTACTTTTTGTATACAATATTTCTAAAAGGATATTGATGATCATATCTCTTTAGCTTTTGTTAAATTTTGATTACTTTTTATTTTCTTACTGTACTTCAGAAGTTTTTTGTCTGCTATCTTGATTTATGAATAATATGATAATCATTTATTTTTTTTTTAATTCTTAAATATCATTATTTTTTCAACTTTATAATGTTAAGATCTTATTTATTTATTTCATGTTTATTTAATTCATGTAATTAGTATATATTGTTTTAAAATTTATAATATGTATATACGATGCATCTTAGCACAACTTTTAGTCGTCATAAGCATGAAGAATTATCTCATATTTACTGTCGGGTGGACAGTTTCTTTCAGAACTTATAATTTGTTTTAATTTACTTGGTTTGTCCATTTCATTAAAAAATGAAGATTTTGAACTTCATTTTTTCTCTACGATTATCTCATTTTTGTTTGTTATTGATGTTTTTTATTTCACTTTTACTTTATCCCTGATATTAATCTAATTTTGCAGCTACATGTGCGGCGGGATTTGCAGGTTTTTATTCACGGATGCTGTTTCTCTAATTTGATTATGATTGAACGAAAGGATTTTGGCCCCTCGCTTTTATCCAACCAGTTTATTATGTGCTCCTGACTTATAAAAGCTTTGTTACTGTACTAATTACTTCTTTTACTAGATTGCTTTGTGCAGACTATTTAAGAAAAGAGGATTAGCCTCATGATATAATGATGTTAATCTCATTGTTTATTTAAGAACTGTGAAGTATGCACATCCCGGGATTGTTGGATTTCAACCATGCAGCAGGATCAACGAGCAGTTGCTGAAGCTTTCACTATGTTGATGGCTGGATGGGTTTCTTTTGTAATTTTGTTTAGATTTAGATCCTCTGTATCCGTAGTTTGCCTGATTCTATTGTTGCTGCTGCTCCTGCTCATTTTATTTTTTTTTCCCTCTCAGTAACGCCCACTTTTCATTTTAATTTGTTCTGCTCTTTTAACTAATTGTAAATAGACTCAAGGAGCAGGGTTACACTGTACATATATGCTGGAGCCAAGCAGCTTCATCATCTCGAGTGTAAAGACTACCAAAGTAAAATAATGCATGAAAAATATTACTTTTTTAATACCTTTAGTTGTCATCAGAGCTGGTAGATTATTAGGTTCCTGCATTAGATTGTGATATTGCTTTCAATTGTCATTTTTTTAGCTGTATCAGTTTGGTAACCTGAGCCAGTGGCCTCTTGTGGAGACATCCCTGTAATTCGTAATAGTATACCATGTAAACATTGATTGCATATTGTGTGAGGAATTCTACAGTGAGCACTTGTGATCCACTGAGAAATCCCACAAAGTAACTCCATAAAACTTCATGTAAGGAATTTCTTGCCGCCGCTTTTTTTGTACGGTTGAGATGTTTTCCTCTGGACGGGAGCCCAGATTTGTGAACGCAGCTTATTGTAAAGGTGAATGATGATGAATTTTGTGCAAGCGTTTGTTGTAAATGATACCTTGATAGGGTCTGTCCTAGTAATCCTTGGGCGTATATTACCAGCATTGCTCTGCAGGCATGAACAGGTATAATGTTGATTGGAATTATTTGGTAATAATGTTAAGTTGTTCATATTCTGTTTGAATTTATGTCGAGCTTTCACCTGATTGTTGATATTGGCATGGTTAAAATTTTCATAACTTGATTTTGATTTGTATTTGATTTGTTTATATTGAGTTAAAATTTAAATGAGTTAATAAAGAAGTTAAAAATATAAATGTGAATTTGGGTTTTCATATAAATTTCACAACTTATTTTACAAAAATAAATAAGCATTGAATTAATTTGAATTATTTTATATAAACTTAATATGAAAATATATTTGTAGTAACTATATTTTTTTGTAATAAAATAATAAATAATTAGTAATGATTGTGCAATTAGGATTGTTGGCACGAGGTAATGAGATGATGGCAAAAAGGGTGTGGATGTGAAGCTTATAAGCAGTAGACTAAGGTTCGAGGTTTAGTTTAATTTTATTTGTTGATTTTAATTAATTTTATTTATTAATAATTAATAAATATTTTATAACTGATTTATAATACATAAATTTATGTTAGATTATCTTTATTAAATAATTTTATAAACGCTCCATCAATATATATATATAATATAAAAAAATAACTAAAAATGAGTACGAATTAAGTTATTTTATTTTAATTGGCTTAACTAATAAATATATATTAATAAGATAAATATATAATTATTAATTAATCTTAAAATATTATTGATATAATAGTTTTATTATTAAATATATGATTAGATAAGTTTTAGTTAGTTAAATTTTATTTAAATAATATAAATTATTATCGAGTTTAATAAATAATATCTATAATTTATTGGACAACAAATGAGTTTGTTCTTTAACAAAAATATAAAAAGTTAAATTATGTTCATGTTTACTTCATTTCACATTTGAGCTTGAAATAATGTTCAAGCTCGCTTACTACAAGTATAAATGAAAATGATCTAGTTTTGATTGAGCAGGCTTCGAGTCATTCATCGAGTTGTAGAAGGATTGTCGAAATCTCTCATAATTAAATAACATTAAGTAGCTATTATTTATTTGTTAAAATAATTTGACTTGATTCTCCGGCCGTTAAAGCTTCTTTTCTTTGCATATGTTATATATTGTTTTATCTTATTCAGTATACTTTGTTTTTTTGCACTTGTTTTCGAGGACTTATTTTTATGTGGGGATATAAATGAGACCACTCACTTGGTGAAAACTCAAATTTGGACTCAATTAGTACTTTTCATGTTTGTTTAAATTAGTAAATAAATAAGTTTAATTTTTTTAAAAAAAATTTAAAGTTAAATAAATTAAATTTGAACAAAGTCGAACTCGTTCGTGAACAAACTTATTTTGTTGTTGAATAAGTGATTTATTAATTATTTTATATCTATATGATATATTATTTAAATAAAATTTAATTAATTATAATCTATTTCATTATATATTAAATTTTAATATTAATATTTATATAAAATTAATGCAATTTTTTATTTTTATTTTAGTGAGCTAGTTTGTTAGTATTTATTTATTTTATTTGATTTCCTTGTTTATAATTTATATATTTTTATTTATATGGTATAAAAATGATAATTTGAAGTTTATTTAATTCTTTATCTTTTATATTTGTAAATGATTTATAATATTTTTACATAAAAATTTAAGTCTTTAATTACATTTTTGGGGCATGTTTGATTTTTTTTTTGTTATGATTTTTTCCTTGTTTTCAAAACATATTTTTAATGATCTTTTAACACACACCCATGTGCACACACAAAGATATTTTTTAATGTGCTTCAAATTCTATACTTTATTTTCCAGCCTCAATAACTAGAACTTGCTGACCGAGAAGAACTAAATGAAGATTTTTGAGCTGACCTGGAAAGAGAATAGATAACTGAAAACTCTACAGACCAAGGGATCTCCAACCATCGGCAGAACATGATGAAAGTCATAATAGCTGCTATGGAGTTGGGTAATACTTGAGTAAGAATGGCTCCATGGTGATTGAAGATGACTCGAAACTCCAGACAGCAGAAGACCGAAATTAAAGTGGGTTTTGTAAAAAACAAGGTTGATACAAAAAAGAGTGATTGTCTGGTCATTCTCGCTGGTGACCCAAAGTTTACTGGTGAGATTGAAGACATATGTCTCTTGCAACTGATCCAACTCACATAATCATCCCTAATGTCATTCGACACGACCAACTAGTGAATATTTCTGAGCTATCAAGCAGTGCATAAAAGAATAGAGATCGAAGAGAGACAAAGAAGGTGTCAGATCAAGTGTTGGTGGAGGCAAAGAACGATAAAGAGCATCAACTTTCAGTTCATTAGTATCCTGACCTGACAATCGTCAATTAGGTGTTAAAACTAGATGCCTTCGGTAAAATGACAAAGGAGGATTAGATGGCCTCCGAAACTCAGAAGGTTGCGGTTGATCGTACTAAAATTGACTACCCAGTGTTGGGCCGATGAAAACCACTAGTGGTACCTGGTTAGAGAGATTCAGAAGGAGCAAAAATAGTTTATTTCAAGTCAAAATCTTCTTTTATTATTCAAATGATTGTCATTGGCTAGCTAGTCTTTAATGAGAGGAAAACTTTTATGACGCCCACTAAGAGTTCTCTGTCAATTGTAAGTCCCTTAGGCGCGCAACATCAAGAGGTCAGAAGGATGGAGAGATTGGCGGAGTCGAGTCAGCATGAGGGGGAAGCTTTGGTAGAGAGACAAGAAACATCACATTCCTTGAATACCCTCCTACCAGGGACAAAGTAAGCCGCCCTTCTTCGATCGACAAGAGTGAACTTGAAGTTGAGTGAGTTTGAGCCCCACCTGAATTTTATTGTACAAACACAAATATTTTTTAATGTGCTTCCATTTCTACACTTTATTTTCCAGCCTCAATAGCTAGAACTTGCTGATCGAGGCGAACTAAATGAAGATTTCCAGGCTGACATGGAATGAGAATATATAAGTGAAAAACTCTACTAACCAAGTGATCTCCAACAATCGTCAGAACATGATGAAAGTCATAACAATTGTTATGGAGTTGGGTAGTACTTGAGCAAGAATGACTCCATGACTATTGAAGATGACTCATAATTCCCAATAAAAAGACAGTTGAAGACCAAAGTTAAAGTGGGTTTTGTAGAAAACAAGGCTGATGCAGAAAAGAGTGGTTGCCTGGCCATTCTCGCCAGTGACCCAAAGTTTAATGTTGAGATCGAAGACATATGTCTCTTGCAACTGATCCAACTAGCCCATAATCATCCCTAATCTGTCATTCGACATGACTGACCCGAAGGCCTTTGGAGAATACTTCAAAGCTATCAAGTAGTGCAAAAAAGATAGAGATCGAAGAGAAACAAAGAAGGTGTAAGATCAAGTGCTGGTGGAGGCAGAAAAATCAACGAGCATCAACTTTTAGTCCATTAGTACCTTGAACTAACAATCATCAATAGGGTTTTAAAACCAGATGCCTTCGGTCAAATGATAAAGGAGGATTTGATAACCTCTGAAACTGGGGAGGTTGCGATCGATCATACTAAAATTGGTTGCCGAAAGACTGCTGAAGTGGCGGGCCAATGAAAACCACCAGTGATACTTGGTTGAGGAGATTTAGAAGGAGAAAAAATAGTTTATTTATAGTATGAATCTTCTTTTATTATTCAAATGATTTTCATTGGAGAGCTAATCCTTAGTGAGAGGAAAACTTTTACAACGCCCACTAAAAGTTCTCTGTCAATTGTAAGTCCCTCAGGCGCACAACATTAAGAGGCAGGGAGGATGAAGACCTTGGTGAAGTCGAAGCGGCACGAGGGAAAAGCTTTGGCAGAGAGAAAAAACACGTCCAAAAACCGTCTCGGGTGCTATTGCGCCATAATTGACGCTATAGCACCTGTTTCTAGCTGTGAATGGCACTGTGGCTCCAGTCTGAGCATTATAGCACAGCCTTGTGAGCAGCGCACCCATTTTTTCTTCATTTTGGCTCTGTTTCGCCCCGTTTCAGTTTCGGTTTGCTTTTAGTGTTATACCTACAAGATAGATATGAAAATAACCTTTCTTTAAAGTGTAATTTCGTTCAAAAACATGGGATAAATATGAAGGAGATTAAGCATAGAAAGACATTAAAATGCGTCAGATCAGAATTTTCTTCCTTGCTCGATTTTTCTCTAAATTGCACCGTTTTTGCTTCATTTTCTACAAAACTCTATTTCTTGTACCTGAAACCAAAAACATGCAAAATATATTTCTTTAAAGTGTAATATCATAAAAATTGTGCATAAAATGATCATGAAATGTATACTAAAAACAGATAATTTTTAGGTGGATCAGTAGAATACTTGTTGGCATGTTGAACTCATTTTTAAATGAGGTATATCCTCTCTCAGGATGCCTAGGATCTAACCTTAGGATTTTCCTAGTAACTTTCTCTTAGAAGACTAGTGAACGAACCAACAACAACATAGAAATCCAAACAAATATTCACACTATAGGGTTTCATATGCTAGATCCCAAATCCTCAATTTTTGGTTGAGATGATTAAGGTTAGTTCATTGAAGCCCAAGCTGAGTCCCTCTAGGATGGAAAAGTCTTTGACCCTAAAAGGTTTAGGTTTCACCTTTTGGCAAAACAGTTTGCACCCTAAGTTCCAGTGATCCTTCTTTGATTTGAAAGATGCCCATCAGGAATAAGGTGACTTTTGACCAAATTAAGATCCCATAATGGGAAACCCAAAAAATCTAAAATTCAAAAAAAAGTTGAAACCCTAAAAATGACTAAAGTTGAAACAAAAGAGAAATAAAAATTTCAAAGTTGAAGAAAAAAATCCATAACTTGAAACCTATTGAAGTTCATAAATCATCAAAATTAAATTGTTAAAGGGAAATTAAAAGTCACTAACATTAAAAATTTAATATCACTAAAATCATCATAGTTTAATTAAACTGAAAAATTAAACACATCAATAAAAATCTACAAATTAAAAATTTCAAATTCCTAGGAAAAAATTGAATCCATAAAGTTCAAATAAACAAAAAATGACCTTATAAAAATCCAAATTAAACCAACCTAACTACTAAATTATCAATTAGAACAATTAATAAGAGAAGATCTAAATCAGTATCCAAGATAATTAAGCTCACCAAAATTTCAAAATTCAATCTGAAAGATAACATTCATAAACATAAAAAATAAAACCACAATTAAAATATTGAACCCTAAAAAAAGGGATGACTAATAACAAATTGAAATCCTCCAAAAGCTTAAACCCACAAAATTAACTACAATCAAATCAACCTAAAATTAAAAAAATAATAAAAAAGCAAAATTCATGAATAGCTAAGTCAATTAAAATATGGTAAGAGGACTTAAGGGATTTAAATCTTCAAATAATTAAATTACCCATTAAAACCCTAATCAAGTTATAATCCAACTTGACCCATAACCAAGCCCAAAACCTAAAAACCCATAGGAAAACCCAAGACCTCAAAACCCATAAGTCCTAAAGACCAATCCAAAGACACGATAACCTAAGAATAAACACAGAATTAATTAAACATAATATAAGCACTAAAAGGCAAAACTAATGATATAAAAATCTAAGGACTAAACACATTGCATTTAAGTCAAGCTCGCTTCAATCTTTTGGGGAACCAAAGCAGACCAGCTTTGTGTCCAACCACCTTACCTAAGCTCTCCTCAATAGCTCTAAGCCTCTCCCATGCCACCTTCACCATCATTGAAGATCGTCATGGCCATCAAAATTTGAAAAAGCTTCCACATCATTGTAAAAAGTCACTAGCCACCCTCCGTCCAAGCCCTCATGAACCACCAAAGATCCCCAAGAACCTCCCAAGTTCCCACATAAAATCTCATGTCCATAAGAGGCACAAACCTGAGTGGCTCCTATGAATTGGAAACATTCAATACTTTCACTAAAACCCTCTATACTTGTCACCTAATTTGAAGCCAAAAACCTAAATGACCAAACCATTCCATTTTCAGACCACTTCCACCACCCCCACAACCCTAATTTCACCAAGAAAATCCAAAGCTTTTCATGGTCTTAGCACCAAACTCCTCCGAACTCAAAACCACCCATTAGCTTCAAAGAGGTCTAAAACCTCTTCCCCAATCAAATTTCCCAATTCTCATAGCCTTTAACCTATCCCAACACAATCTGAGCCACAATTTGGCCTTGAGCATCTAAGGAGTCGATTTCAATCCAAATTTAATCTTAGAGGAGGTGTGCATCATTAAGGCAAAGCTCTCTGTCAACCTTAATTGAGGTATCACTTCTTAGACAAAGGTAGTGGATAAATTTTCCCAATTTGCTCTTTGCTTTAGTCTTTTAGGAAAGAAATGGTTAATTCACTGTTGGTTGGCAGTATGGATAAGTTTCTTAGGCTCAGATCTAGCTTCAGAATCAATCACAGAGTGATTCCATGATCCTAAGTCTAGAAGATGTACGATGGAGGACCCATGGAGCGTTGGGGACGATGATGAAGCACCATCTGATCCATTCTATTTGAAATGGACGACGTTGATCGAGCGATATGGTAGAACCATAGAGATCAACACACGGGATCGATGCCAACATAGTGGCCTTCAAGGGCAACAAAGAAAATGAGAGTGTGATGCATGAATCTTCGATGACTCTGAGGATCCAACCAACTCCAATACAGATAATTAGGGAAAACGGTTTATCCCATTTAATCAAATCTAAAAAATTTCAAATAAATTTAAAAATTATAGCTTAATAAATAAAAATCATAAAAATAAAATAAAAATACCTTTGGATTTAGTGAACATATGAGAAATTAATAAAAATAAAATACAAAATAATTAACTCATAATTAATTAAAAAAAAAACAAAACCCTTAAGCACTTAAAAAAATTATAAAAATTAGAATATATACAAAAAAATTGTGAAAATTGAACCCAATATCCCTTCTATCATTGGGGATATTTTCTAATTTTTCAAGCATATGCGACAATTTTGAACTTTAAAAATCCCAATTTCCCTTTAAAATATCATTTATTTAGAAAAATTAATTAAAAAATAAAAATGAAAAAGTCAGTTACATATTAAAATTTAGTAAAATAGTCAAATACAAACTTTGAAAATTAAAATTTGTATTTAAATTGGAGGGTAATTTTGTAAATTTACCACATAGCCCCTTCATCATTAAAGTCAATTAAAACATAATAAATAAAATTAGAAACCTTAACATTAGGGTTCAATAAATAAAAAAATATGATTAATTAAGATAATTACAATATAAAAATTATTATCCCCCCCAGTAATTACAAAAAAAACTAAAATATAAAGAAATAAAAATTATGCCCATAAGTGAAAATTTGAAAATTTCCAAACCCTTCAACAAAGAATTCATAAAAATGAAACTTAATAGTTAGACATATGAATTAAGGATTATATATTTGAAGCCCAAAATAATAAGTATACCCTTTTCAACGTTAATATTCAACAAATGAAAACATAAATAATTAATTAACATATTAACTAACTAAGAGCATGCTTATTCAACAATGAGGAACTAATGCAAAACATAAGTTAAACAACTAAACATTAAGCCTAAGTATGAACTTAAGGAGTGCTCCTGGTCTCTTCCTAGAAGTCATAAGCACGCATTTTCATGATGAAACTAATCACAGCCAATTCTGAAATAATCATTAATGTTAAAAGTAAGTAGAACCCCAAACTTTGAGATAAAGTAGGTTAAGTCAAGAATAACTAGGATATAAAATACCCTCTGTCAAGTAAAATTTTCATTAAATACTTAGTAAACCAACATAACAAAGTATGAAACAAAAACCCAATTAAAAAATAAAATAACCTAAAATTTGAATGTCATTAAAACTTAAATTGAACTCTAAAATTTGCTAAAACTTAAATTTAAACAAAACTAAACAAAGCCATGGTTCGTGAGGAAGCCTTGGATTAGATAACCCTTAGTTACTAACATGGATTCCTGTGGTCACTTATGATTAACCAGATCACAAACCTAATGAAACCATGAGATATTAACTGGACTGTTATAAAAATAAATAAAATTAATTAAAGACAATCATAGTAAAAATCAAATTAAAAGTCAAGCAAAAGTCAAACAACATAAAAACGTATCAATTCAAAAAAAAATGGATGTAATTAAAAAGTAAATTAAACCCTAATGAACCAAAAAAACTGAACGCAACTTGAACAGTAATAATAACTAACTTATGGGTCTATAAAGATCTCTTGGATGATGCAACCCATGGTTGCTGATAAGAATCTTTCACCAGGATTGGCTAACCACTTCTCTTATCCAAATAGATATAAACCTAACGATCTTGGGAAGACGAAAGGCCATTGGCTTCTTGTCCTGGTCGTGTTAAATAAAAATGAATATTTTTACCTCACCGGTTCACCCACCTTTAGATGTCATGAGGCACTAACCCTTTTAAATGTCAAAAAAGTAGATAAAAGTTATGCTACAATTTTTGTGCTTACTCTTTAGACGCTTTCTAGGATGAGTAGATGACTCTCTGTTGCACTAGATTGTGATATATTTTCTTTGCATGTTTTCAAGCTGCCATAATATGCTTAGGATGTGTTACCTCTGTTTTGTAGAGTTATTGTAATTAATATAAAGTAAGCTGCTATAGTAACATAGGGTTTACCTTTTGAGTCATCATTATTTTTAGAGTTAGGAAGCGTTTTGGTCGATTGATTATCGACGTTTGAACCATCCAAAAGAAGACTAAACACGAAGTAAATGATGAACCTCAACAAAACCAAAAATGTTGGTTCGTATAATGTCAACAAACGAGTTTGACAGAGGTCTATAAGTGGTACACACTGATCTTCCTTGTCCTTTTGTTTGCTCAATAGATGTGCCTCATTTTAAGTTGGTGTTTTGTTTTCTCCTTTTGCCTGGATTACTAGTAGGCTCATCTAAGACTAAATTTTCTATCCAAGCCCATAAAAAATCTATATTTAACTTTTCAAAATCAAATAAAACTCATAACAAAAAATGCATAATCATTTCATTCACATTCCTAGCAAACAACATGCATATAAAACAATCTAGATTTGAAAAATAAATAAAATTGAGCAAAAAATCCTTTTTGATTTAAGAATTTGAATGAGAATATGACCATAGGCATATGCATAATCAGTTTTCTCCCATTCCATGTACTTCATATGCTCAGACATTGCACAAATAGGAGGATGGTTTTTCATGTGAGAACCATTCGCCTCATGGAAGTGAGTTCTGCACTTTGTGCATCTTTTAAACATAATAAACTTGTCTTCTAAACATTCATCATCAATTACATGCATAACTTATTACATAGCCTGCTTTGGTTCACTTGACACTAAAAGTCAATTACAAAAAAATAAAATACTTAAGTGTGGTAACCTTTAAAATATTAAATTTTAAATTTTTAAGAATATATTCACATTATTTATAGGGCATCTTGCATACCATACAAACTTAGGCAGTGTGATTTATAATCAAGTAGTAAGCATACTACTAATAAAACAATAATCTACTATATCTTATATCATTACGACCGATCATGCATGGTTTTAAATGCTATTATGTGGTTTAGAGGACAACCCTTTCTAGGCAAGGTTGTAACTCTATTGCATTTTGTGTGTCTGTGTGTTCTATTCTTTTAGATTATAGTTCCAAAGTCTTACTTCTTTTAGTAAACTTCACCTTAGCTTTAGGATTCTAAGGTTGCTTATCTAGTTAAAGCATATATCCTCACTTCTTGGGCCTTCTCATTAACATATATAATATGATATAACCAATAACTTTATAATAATATATCAAGATGAAACATCAAATAAATCTTTCAAAATCATTAAAACTGAACAATAGAATATTTGAGATGTCATTGAGTTTCTCAGTATCACTAACATCTTTTAGCTTTTTTTTTCCTTTGAGTTCCGATAATAACTTCCACTTCCGAGCCTTTCCCATTTGAAATTCCTAATAAAAAATCGTAGTAGTCTAAACTTAGAAATTTCTTGAAGACAACCACAGCCTTAATCGAGAGTTTTTCTTAAAAAAATTTTATTACTTAAGATGTAGTTAACTATAAGGGCTTGCTCTTATAGGAAGTTTAAGGAGTTCATATAATATAAATCCTATCTAGTTTTTAAAATATATAAGGAAAATATTTTATCAATTTTAATCGAAGACCAATGAAATATCTAAAATTTCTTAATTTAAATAATCAAACACATCATAAAGTGATATTTCTCTCTCTCAAGATAGTATGTTATTTTTTATGCCTTGTTTGACCAGTTAAATATCTTAATCATTAAATCTACATTGTATTTGAAGCCCTGCATCGAAAAATAAAATCAAAATAACACAGTGGATCTGTGAATATTCTGTTTAAGTCAATGCTTGGCAAGATGAGATTGAGGAATGATCGTTTGATAACAACAGCTGGTCTACTTTATAGTTTCTTTGGAGGATAAAAGAGGTAATGGGAATAATAGCTCTAATGGTCACCCGGGGAGAGGGTGATAAAAATACACTAACATGAAGAATTTTTTGGTGTTTGATTCATCACCAACCTATAACACAATCATCTGACAGCCCCTACTCAAAGAATGCAAAGTTATCGCATCTACATACCGCATAGTAGTGAAGTTTTCGGGCAATGAAGACGTCATCATTATTTGGGGTAACTTAGAGCAGCTCCGAACTTGCTATCTTCTAGCAGTTGGAAGCTTGGAGCAAGTGCTGCTTAATCTCCAGAACATGCGTGAAGAGGGCCTTGAGACCTGAGGCACCACTCTTCAAATTCCTATGGATAACAATGAGCATGGTAAATTTTTTATAATAAGTGAAGCTTTTGATGCAGAGCGAAAGATGTACTGATCAAGATAGTCTGAAGTAGAAAGTTGTTTTTGCCTATTAGAGATATCAGTCAACATTGCTTGCTACCGACTGAATGTCAACCTTTCTTCTTGGTCAATGAAGTATAAAATGAAGTCTTCAATTGTTACCCTGACCGAACCAAGATGTGAGAAGGAGTAGAAGCTACTAGAAGCAAGATATGTACGAGAGGTGAAATATGACGATCATGATGATGGTGTAGAAAGCAAAAAAAAAACAAATAGAGGATATGCATTGAATTTAATAACTTGAAATTTGCTTGCCCGAATGATAGTTACCTTTGTCGAGGATCGATGCACTAGTTGACTTAACAACCGACCATCTTGAAATTAGCTTCCTACATGCTTTCTTCGGGTACCACCAAATCAAGGTGAACCCAAATGATGCAGAGAATAATGTTTTTATAATCAATGAAGGTGTATAATGTTATGATGTAAGGCCCAGGCTTAAAAATGTTGATCTACTAAACAAAAGGGTTAAAACATTGAAATGTATTGTTGACCTCATTTTTGGTGAGGTCTAATCTTCCTCTTAGTGCTTAAGATCTAACCATAAGGTTTCTCCTTTGACTATCCTAGAGGACTAGAGTTGGGACCCACAATTTAGAAATTTTCAGCCACTTCTTAACTCCTCCTGGGACCCCACTTAGATGGTTACAAACCTCTAAATCACCTTGGAAGGTTAAAACCACCATATGGAGAACCAATAGTGAGTTCCCATAGGAATGCTTGGACTTAGGGTAACCTTAAGTGACTTGAGCTTCTCTTGCACACACAGATACCCCTAAGCCATTTAACCCAAACCCAAGTTAGCCCAACCTAAACTCAAATCAACCCATTTGGACATATGGCTCCAATTGAACCAAACCAAGCCAAATTTGACCAAACCAACCTCATGGCAGCCAACCTTAGACCCCCTAGGATTGGTCTGACCTAACCCAACCCAAGCTCCATGAACCATGGACCAAAGGTCCACCACTTTGGACCATTGGGTCTAACCACTTGGCTAAGCCTAAGTCCCATCTCCAAATCCTCCTTAAGCAACCTCCCTGCCAGGTTTAATTGCACTGAGCTCCTCCCCCACTCCTCCTCAGCCTGCCAGCCGTGTGCTCAATCCTTGCCAGCCATCCCAGCCATCGGAACAGGCACGCCTAAGCGCCCCCCATGGGCTTAAAACTCAAAAATGAGCAATGCCAGTGAGTTATCCCCTCACCGCCCACCTGCCCTGCTCAGCCCTCACCCTAAGCGGCCTAGGGCACTCATTGCCTGGTGACGACTTTTTATATATGCGAGAATTTATGAACCTAAATTTATATATTTATAATGATTTTGTGAAGTCACAATTTCAAACGCAAGTATGCGTATCGTTTCAAGTAATACTGGGCTCTATTGGAGTCTTGGTTATCGATCCCACATAGAAGATTATTTGAAGAAATTAATAGATTTTCAAATTAAAAGTAATTATAATTTTTATTTCTTTTCAAAAATCAAATTTTAAGTTTTAATAAAATTTCTACTAGATGTAAGTAAAGCAACAATAAAATAAAGGTTAATGCAAGTTTACGTAAACAACTATCTCCTTTTCAACTAATCCAAAATTTTTCATAATAACTATCATTCGTGGAGAACTTGAGATTATGGTATTACGCCAAATAGAAGAAATTCTATTCTTTACCTTCGCTCGATAGTATAAAGAACATTGGATAATCTATAGATTGGTTCAGGATGTATTATTAGTAGAATGGGTTAATCTAGGCTCACACTTCTAGATGTCCAATGGTGGCTATGGTCAGCCCTACTAGTGACCTGTTCCCTTTCTATAAACCAAATTATTAGAATTTAGTCTGTCACTCTAAAAACTAATTAATTCTACGCCCAATAAACAATATATCTCAATTTATTTGCACTTCACCTTGAATAACCCGCTCAAGGCCTTCGATTACCCAAGGATTCATGTGATATTTACTAGTTAAGAACTCATCTCCGGATAGGACTCAGAATTCTTCAACAGGTTTTAACAATTTAAATGACCAGTTTAAAAAGTAAATTAAGATCAGGTATGAATATCATCACAATAATTTAAAAATTTTAAGTTAAGTTCTCCAACGAAATCAAATTATCTTATTATATTTTCATTGTTGAAAGGAGAAAGAAAAGTAACTACTCAGAAAATATTGAATTCACACAACAAAACATATTTATAAAACTTTGAACCAAGTTACAAATACTTATCTGGAATGTTCCTTCAAGTGATCCTTTGACTCCTACTGACTCCAATGCAAGGTACAAGACTTCAACAACACCAACACTTACAAACTCTCACTTACTACTCAAGGAATTGAGTAGTAACACTCAAAATAAATAAAATAAACTCACTAAATACTTAAGAAGAAAATATGGTGGCTCTCTAAAACTATCTCTGGATGCTGGAGATCTAGGGGGGCGGTTCTCTATAGAAATGTCCCCTATTTATAGAGCTTCAAAAAATGATCAGGGGTTGCTTAAGACACCTCTTCAAAATTCGTCTAAATTTAATGAATCTTCTAGAAAGTAACTGTCGTACCTAAGCGTCGGGACCAAGTCTTCACACCCCTTCACTTTAGATCGCACCTTTTCACGATTAAAACCGTTTTCTTGTGTCCAGATGCATTGTATCACATGTCCTATGTATCACGAGTAACTTTCAGTCTTCTAGAAGGTCTGATAACCGCTTAACAATGTCAAAATAACTGCCCAAAGTTGTCAAAAATCTTATCTGATTCAG
The DNA here is from genome assembly GCA_022702705.1 of Papilionanthe hookeriana x Papilionanthe teres. Classification (NCBI taxonomy): domain Eukaryota; kingdom Viridiplantae; phylum Streptophyta; class Magnoliopsida; order Asparagales; family Orchidaceae; genus Papilionanthe; species Papilionanthe hookeriana x Papilionanthe teres. The sequence goes on from CM040421.1 coordinate 5,421,327, forward strand.
TATCGAACTGGCGCCTAGGCGCCGGATTCTGGCGCCTAGGCGCCAGACCTATAATTTTGGCAACTTTGCTTTTTAGCTCTAATTTTTCTTCTTTTTGCTCCTTATTCCTTCTTGAACTCTTTTTTTATCACATATATCCAAAAACATAAAAATACCTTTCATTAAAGCATAATATCCTTAAAAATTGAATCATAAATAAGGCATAAAATAAGTACTTTTTAAGTGGATCGCCTGGTCCTGAGCTCCCCTCTCCGGCGAGCTCTATAAATTGGCTCCCTCACGGCCGAGTTTCAGGTGCTGAAACTTTCTTCACGAATCCCTCCCAAACTGCTCCCAGACCTAATCCCAGTCAGGAGAAGAAGATCCCCATCATTCTCCAGCCCTCAAACCCCTTGCCCGAGCCTAATTTCTCAGCCTAAATTTGAGCCAGAAACAGGACACTCCTGAAACCTCCACCAAAATCAAATTAACTGCACCCATACCATCCCCACACCAAGAGAAGAAGCTCCCCAGTGAAAGCCCCATCACCCGGCCACACATCTGTGCTATCGGCCAGAGCTCCAAATCGGACTTGGACGAACTTGGGTCTAGGCAATTCACCACGACCATAGGCTCAATCCGTAGGCTTCTGGAACTCCAACGAACGTGCCGAGCATCTCTGATCGAGGCCTCACCTCTCAGAGCAAAGGTATTGAACTCCTCTTCCTCCCAAGCTTCCATGAATTCCCCATTTCATTTTACTTAATTTCAATGCATCTTAGCAGTATAGATATATTCGTCTAGGCTAGACGTGTCGATAGAGACCAACCGCGCTTAATTTGGATGAGTCTCAAGCGAGATCTTAGGGTTTTAGCATGGACGGCTCTCGGGTTGAACCAAACGGGGACGAAGCTCAGCTACCGTCGGATGGCACGTGTATCAGATGGACGACAGAGATAGAGCCGAACAGAACTGCGGGACGAAAAATGCGCGCTGACTTGGATGGCGACGTCGAATGGGAGCGCGTCGCGTGTGTTTTCGACACCGCCGAGGATACAATCAGCGCTGACTGTGTTAATTAGAAAATTAGGAATTTCTTATTTATTTAAATTACAGAAACTTTAAAAATGCATATCTTTGCATAGAAAAATCATAAAAATAAACCAAAAATACACCCTTCCTCAGTGAACAGAGGGGAATAATGTGGAATTAAAATTAAATTATTTTGTTATGTATTTAATTTTTAATTATTTATTTACTGTCATGAGTATTTCAATTCTCCATTAGCATACATAATTCACAATGGCATGAGACTATAGGGCTTTTGTAGCCTCTGATCTTGGAAACATTCTCTGATTTTTCCAAGGTTAGAGGCTATATCTATAAGGAGTTCTCTCTTTTCTAAATTCAGAGCTATTTTCTTGAAAATTAATTATGAAAATTAGCATGTTAATTATAAAAAATCTAAAAAAATTAGGGAAAGTATCTCAGGTCCAGAGGACCCTAGAAAAATTATGGTTTGACTTAATTCACTAAAAATAACCCTAATTTGACCAAACAAACAAAACTGAAATTAAATTAATTTGGAGCAACCACATATCAAAATGGTATGAAATCAATTCTCCAAATTCTTTAGGACCCCACATAAAAATTTTAAGTCAATTGGAGTTAATTCAACCCATTAAATGAATTATTCAAGTTACATGACTATATTTGAAATTAAAAAAATTCATAAAACCCAAAATATAACTCAAAAATTTACCAAATCAATTTTCAAAGTTTTTTGAGGTCAAAGAAGTCTAGGAAAAATGAAATTGTAATTTTCATAAAATTTTCATTTTTAACCTATTTTTGAATATTTTAATAATTAAAAAATTATAAAAATCATAAAAATATTAAAATTCACCAAAATGTCATATTTGGTATCCTAATCACTTGGGAACCAACCAAAATTTTTTCCTGGGTCTCTAAGTTAATATATTGAATTTTAAAGGCTTAAGGTAATTTTTAAGATTTAGAAATGGATTTTTCAACCCTTTCACTAAAATAATTCTAAAAATTAAAAAAAAAAAAGAAAAATACAAAGTTTGTTTCTCTGAGTTCTCTGACCTCAGAGAGATTTAAGAAAAATGTAAAACCTAATTTTCCCTTTGAATTTTATTTTATAATTAATTAATACTCCAAAAATTAAAATTATTCTAATAAATTTATTAAAATTAAAAAAAATCATCAAAATTGGTCCAAGTGGTCCTCTGGTTAATAGAAACCTTCCATAATTTTCCTAAGGATAGAAGTTTCACCTTGGTCATGTTGTTAAATTTTCATTGAAAATCCCTATTTTTCACTAAAATAATTATATAAATTAAATTAAAAATAAAAAAATCACATTTTATCCTCTGATGTCTTAATTGACATGTGAGTGAGGTGAAAAAAAAATTTTAAATTCATTTGAGCTTAATTTAGTGAATTATAGGATGGACAAGCTTAAGAGGGCATAAAGGTAATTAAGGAACTTTAACCTTAATTAATATTGAAGGCTTACCAAAGAGAAGGGTAAATATTTGATGTTAATTTTCCTCTTGGATGATTGAAACATGGGGAGTTAAGGGGTAGAAACCCATTAATCACCTTTAATATTAAAGAAGAAATCTCAATTAAATAAGTCATTAAAGTTTGGAAGTTAATTAAAGCATGAATTATTAAGGTTAGGGGATTTTATATTGGAAGATTCTAGTTCTTTGAATTGAATCCCTAACTAATGAATTAATCAAATATCACTTAACTATTATTAATGAAACCATAAAAAATGATAATTGAAACTAATAATTAAAAAGGGAATAATCTTGAAATCTTATAATCAAATTAAAGCTTAAAATATTAAAATTAATTTGAAAAGATTTAGAATCAAATTAAAACAAACTTAAAATATTAAAACTATTCTGAAATCATTCAAAACTTATGTTAAAACAATTTTGAAATATTAAGATTAATTTAAAACAATTTATAATTAAAACATTATAATTAAATTAAACCAATTAAAATTAATCTGAAATATTATAATTAAACCAAAACAATCATTAAAATTTAATTGAACTTAAATAATTTAAACACTTTTTCAACTTAAATAATTTAAAATATTTAAAAATCAACTAAAACTTTATAACTAAATTGAATCATTTTAAATCACTAATTCAACTTCAATTAAGAATGGTTAAGTTCCTTAACGAACTAATTTGCCCCTAAAGGCTTTCATCTTTATAACTCTTAAATGAAGTGTCAAATGAAATGTCACCTTACTCATAGGATAATCAAACATCCAGGTTCACCAAGCATGAATTAAAACTTAACTAAAACCTTGGATGATCAATTCATCAATGTAATGAAATTCATTTGGACTCAAAATAATCCCAGAAGCTTTGAAAAGTTGTTCGGGACCGGTCCTAAGCACTTTCTCAACCTAATGAGATGTTTTAGAAGAACAATTGAACTTCATTGTTCTTTGATGAAGAAAATCATCCTCAAATACACCTTAGGAATTGACTAGTGATAGGGTTAGGGTTTGGTAGACAACCATAACCTCCTCTTAGCTTTACCTAAGTGTTTTCTTTTAAATATTTAAATGCCCTAACATGCGTTTTAAGTGCAGTTAGAAATGATGAAGAAGACCCGCCAGGTACGCTTTTATTTTATTGCAATTTAGTTACCTGCGCTGTACTTTACTTTCCTTTCTTGTAAGCTTGCATGTTAAACCACAATGTCACCCTGCATGAAAACTAAAACCCTTAGGATAGCCGCAAAACTGAAACCAAAATTAAGACTAAAATTAAAGCAAGATAAAATTCACCGCCACAAAATTCAAAATATAAGGCAACTTAAAATTTAATCACAAACAAAATAAATAACACTACAATCATAACTAAATTAAATCGTCTCGTTGGATGATCGGGAATACCTCGGATGATGTAACCCACGTGTTGCTAACGAGATTTCCCAAGGTCTAAATGAAAGTGTGGAACTCATTCAGTTGAGTTTAGCAAATTCATTTGGACTAAGTGAATCTGATGAAAATAATGGTGCTGGGATGATGGAACCGTGGGATCTTAACCGGTTCTGCTTAATCAAATTTAATATTTCACCTAATAAAATTTAAGACTGAATTTAAACTCAATGGAAAACTTGACGTCTAAACCATGACACTTCTCTCATCTCTCAATTGTCACTTCTTAAGATAAACTCTCTGCAACAACAAGGAGCTCAGAGTAAGCGCGGTGGACAGCACGAATCTTCGTCAGCTTCCTTCCCTTAGAAATAAACAACTAAGTCATAGAATTTCGAGGTAGTTTGCCTAGCGCAACATAAATCCTCACTTAATCCTTTAGGCATTCGCATAATCATATTATGCAATTAAAGCCCTAACTCATTTTAGGATTCTGAGGTCGTCATTTGTTACGACATAAACCCTCATATCTTCCGGGTTATTTGTATGATTCTATCATGCAAACATAAGTCCCAATTAACTAAAATTGGCAAGATTGAAACATCAAATAAACATCTCCTCAAAATTCAAGCCAAACAAATAGGATAGTTGGGAAGTCATCGAAGCTCGCTTCGAATCCACGACATCCACTACTTCTTCATTCCTTTGGACTTCTAAAACAAACTGTTCCTAATTTGATTCATTCGCTTTTGAATTTCTAACGTCCAATCGTGAAAGCCTAAACTGTGTAATTCCTGAAAGCGAAAATATTGATATTTATCGAGAGTTTTCTTAAATAATTCCTGTCATTTAAGATGTAATTAACTATAGAGGCTTGCCCTTATAGGGAACTTCAGAACCCAGCTTAATAAAAACTCTATTTAATTCTTTTGTATTAAATAGGGGAATTTATTGGCAAATAAAATGGTTTCGCAGACCAAACGGATGTCATAAATTTACTGGTTTATTTAATCGAGCCCATCATTAAGCAATGTGTCTATTCCTCGGGATAAATGCATAGCTTAGGGTGTGGCGTTCAATTATTTAAACTATTAGAGATATGGGATCGGTTTGGTCTCGTATTTTCAAAAATCAAATATTATTATTTCAAAACTATTTAAAACTATATATATACTTAAATTAAAATTTTAATGGCCGCTATGTATATGGATGATGTGTTAGTTAAGAGTAAATGATTTTATCATTACATAATTAGCTTAAAAGAAACCTTTGAGACACTTATAATATTCAATATGAGGTTAAATTGACTGAAATTCTCTTTTGGAGAGCTCCACAAGAAAATTTCTCGGCTATATATTGCCATACCAAAAAAGTACAGGCATTCTTGTACATGTCAACTCCTTCACCGAGAAAATTCATAAGCTAACCTGTAACTTCGTTGGTATGAGCTGATTCATCTCCAAGCTGGAAGACAAATAGTCCAACTTTCTTCAAAACTCTAAGGAAAGCAAAGAATACTACTTGGTCTAAAGAATGTGAACTAGCTTCAAAAAGCTAAAATAATCCTTAACATTTCCACCACGTATCCAAAGCTCCAAGCTAAACAAAGTGCTTTCCTTATACATAAGAGTAGGACCTTAGGCCATCAGTCAGGTCCTAGTCATAAAAGAGCTTGATAAATAATTCTTAGTATACTATTTCATCCAGGTCCTCAGAGGATTTGAACTCAAGTACCCCATTATGGGGAAGCAAACCTTTGTTCTAGTTGTTTTATCTCACTGGCTTTGGCCATACTTCTAGACACATCCGATTTGGGTCATTACTGACCACCCACTCAGATTCGTTCTTACTTGGACAAAACATTCTGGTCAGCTTCTCAATTGGGTGGTGGAGCTCAGTGAATTTAGTATTTTTGTGTCTTAAACCGCAACTAAAGCACAAGTAATAGCTGATTGATGCACCGAAAATATATTTGATTTTTATATACATTTGGTATTTATTTTTGGTGATATTGCACTTTAATGAAAGGTATTTTTGATGTTTTGCCACATGTATGATGATTTTAGGAAAATAGAGCAAAAAGAAGCGAAAATGAACGAATTTAGAGAGAAAAAAAGGCAAAAACCAGGATTTGAAGTTCTGGCGTCGATGGCGACCAAACCAGCGCCGATGGTGAGTTTTTCTAGAAAGATCAGAATTAAATCGCGCAATAGGGCGCTGACGGCTCCCAATGTCAGCAGAGGCCAGATTCAATGTATTTGGACGATTTTTGGAGGGATTCTTAAGGCAACTCTTGGGAAATTTGTTCCTATACTATTTTAACTTGTTTTGGGTGCCAGAATTGTGTGTGTGTGTTTATGTAGGTGAAGTAAAGGGTGTGTGAGTAAATAGGAAGTATTTAGAGAGAGATTAGAGTCTAAGGTTTGGTGTTTAGTGTTGTTTTGTAAGGGATTCTTCTCAAAAGAGTTGTAGGAGAAGAAGGAAAGTGAGATATTGCTTCTTCCCAGCTATTCCAAAGAGAATTGTGTGTTGTTGTGAAGAGAGAAGAAGATTTAAATGAAATTCAAGGGATTTGCTTGGGGAAGAAATTAAGATAAGTTGTATTTACTACTATTCCATACCGGCCTGAGGACGAAGAAGGAGCTGAAGAAGTAAGAGATAATGATTGGTAGTGTAGTACTCTTTTTGGGTGTTATTGTTTTGTTGATTTTTGTGTTTGTTGTTTGCTTTTGTTCAGTAGTTGTGTGTAGTAATTGTACTTTCATTTTAGTTAATTTGTATTGAAATTTATGTTAATTTGTCATTGTTGTAGTAAAATTGTAATAGAAGTTGTATTAAGTGTTTTTAGTAATTTTTTAATTTTCATTACCATGCGAATCTCTGATATATATGTGAACAATGCTTCTAACTATTTTATGCCTGTAGTTAAATTTTCAATTAATACCTGCATGCTTCAGAAGATCAAAAGCCTAGCACAAAGAGGTTAGTTTTCTTTTTATTTTTCTCTCTCATTTGGTCACTGAAAAACTTAAGTTTGGGAGAGGAAAAATTTATTGTTATTTGTTCTCAATTAAAATATATTTTCAAAATTAGTTTAACATGACTTAAAGTAGTTGAGTTTGACTTTAGATAACTAAATTTTTTATCTTATTTAAATATCTTAGTAATTTGAATGAAAGTTTTTAGTAATGGAAGTTAACTTTATAGGTTAAGATATTTAATATAAGAGGATTAGACTATATTTGACTATTTAAAAAAAAGAAAACTCTATTTTTGAAATGTTAAGAGACTCAGAGGTTTCTGTGTGAAGAAAAGATTGAGACTCTATGATGAATCTTTTAAAAGCTTATATATGTATATATATATATATATATATATATATATATATATATATATATATATATATATATATATATATATATATATAAGTAAAGAAATGCTTCGAGTTCCAACTTTAGAAAGAGGATAGTGAAGTTCAAAATTATTAAATATAGTAATTCTCACAAGAAAAAAAAAGAACAAAAAAGGATTGAAAAACAATCTCAAAAAAAAGAAAAGAAAGAAAAAGAAAATATATGTGAGGAGAAGCTTGAGGAGATGTCTAATAAAAAATCGGCTTCACTTGAATCAACTTAAGGGAAGAGCTTAGTTACATTTCTGAATTTATATTTAAAGTATTAACATCCTTACTAATAGAGTTTTCATGAGCTTCTTTTTCATATAATACTTCAAAGCACCCTTAATGTGACAAATTATGGTTATTCTTGAAATAAATAGGAAGCTAGAACTCTTAGACCTGATTACTAAATGTTCTTATACCTATAGTTTTGACCTAAGTTATTGAAAATCATTCTAAAAATCTTGCTATTATGTTCATTTAAATAAAAAATCATAGTAATCATTAAGTAAATTTCACTACTAAGAGTCATATTTTTATGTAGTAAAAAAATTACTCGATGACAAGTAATAGTTAAATTCAAGAGATTTTGATACAACAAAAATATATTTGATTTTTTATATACATTTGGTATTCATTTTTGGTGATATTGCTCTTTAATGGAAGATATTTTTTTATGTTTTGCTACATGTATGATGATTTTAGGCAAATTGAGCAAAAAGAAGCGAAAATGAACGAATTTGGAGCAAAAAAGGCAAAAAATAGGATTTGAAGTTCTGGCGCCGACGGTGCCCAAAACAGCGCCGGCAGCGAATTTTTCCAGAGAGATTAGAATTAAATCACGCAATAGGGCACTGACGGCGCCCTATCCAGCACCGACGGCGCCCAATGTTGGTGGAGGCCAGATTCAATGTACTTGGACGACTTTTGGAGGGATTCTTGAGGTAACTCTTGGGAAATTCATTCCAAGACTATTTTAACTTATTTTGGGTGCCAGAATTGTGTGAGTGTGTGTGTTTATGTAAGTGAAGTAAAGGGTGTGTAAGTAAAGAGGAATTCTTTAGAGAGAGTTTAGAGTATAGGGTTTGGTGTTTAGTGTCATTTTGTGAGGGATTCTTCTCATAAGAGTTGTAGGAGGAGAAGAAAAGTGAGAGATTGCTTCTTCCCACTACTCCAAGAGAGAATTGTGTGTTTTTGTGAAGAGAGAAGGAGATTCAAAGGGACTTCAATGGATTTGCTTGGGGAAGAAATTAAGATATGTTGTATTTACTTTTCATAGTATGTATGATTTTACTTTTATATATAAAATCTTTGTTTTGTTGTATTTTCCTCATGAATTATGAGTATATTTCTTTGTCTTTCTTCTTGCAATAATAAATGGTGAAGGGATGGTTTAGATTGGATGTGTCATATGAAAGATAAGAAATTGTGATGATTTTTCACTTCGTTCTTCATTTACTTTTAGATATGGCCAAATGAATTATTAAAATATGTTGTAAAACGTACGATCGGAAATGACTATGCTTTCTGCAACAAAAGTGGAGATTACATTCAATGTCCATGAATGAGTGATGTTGTTCATGGGGGTTGGGTGTAGGGAAATATGATTTATTGGGAGTAGAATTAGAGATTTTAGGGTGACAGACTAAAATCCCCAATTTGGCCCTAGTGTTTGGAAACTAAAGCGAGAGTTAGCCTTCAAGCGAAGGGAAGTGGGAGCTCTAGAGTGAGAGTCAATATCCTCCCAGCCTAACCGCGAGTTTAAGGGCTAAACTTAAGATTAGCCAATATTCTTTATAGCACTCAGACGAGGGTAAAGAATATGTATGCTCCTATTTGGTATAATACAATAACTATATGATCTATATCATTCACTCACCATAACATCATTGTAAGAGTGAGGACACTTTCTCTAAATTTGAACCTTACATTACAAAATTCAGTATAGCAATAGTTAACTTTAATCTTAAGTTTAGAAACTACTTTAGCAATTTTAAAATTCTCTAGCAAACTTTAGCATCTTAGTATTTACGTTTGGTGTTTTGCAAATTTGAATATTAGATTTCTAAGCTACACTTTAAGGTTTGCTTCCTCCTTGTGGGATCGATAACCAGGACTCTGCTAGAGTCATGTATTACTTGAGCGATACGTAAACTTGCGTATAGACTGGCTGCTTTATTATTAAACTGATTATTCTTTATAACTAAATTAAAAATACTTTTGAATTTTACTTTAAGACAGCAGTCCGCTGGTCACTGACTCTCTAGTAGACTCTTCCAAATCATGTGAATCGAGCGAAGGAACGTCCACCGAGAGTTAGACCTGGTTGTTGTACATCGAAGAAGTTTCAAGCTAGATAGGAACAGGTCTTGGCCTCACTCAGACCAGTCAGATTGGGGAACGTGCCTGCCACTCAATTGAAGTTGGGTTCAAAGTCACTAGTAATTAGTCCAAGTATGAAGCCTTAATCGTCAGACTGTGACTTACGTACAAGATGGGCACCCAATACCTCTTGGTGAAATCTAACACAGAGCTAGTAGTGAACCAAATCAATATAATCGAGCCGAGTCGAGTTGATTTGTTGCACCATCCATACTTTAATCATATATATAACTTAAAATTATTGCACTTCACTTTCTCAATATCATTTTTTAATTGGGTAGGACCTGAGGAGAGTTGATAGGAGATATATACGAGAGACTAGAGTTTCAGATATTCTTGCACACGCGATCTCTTCATTGCTTTTTATGCTTGCACGCCATAGCAATTCAAGGTTTCATATGTTTTGACGAAATTGGGAGACGCAAAACTTTGAGTTGCCAGAGGGGAAGTGAGAATTGTGGGAGTTTGAAGTTTATTTAAGGGGCATTTCATAAATATTACACGATTCTTATGTTTTTTCACATCTAACATCTAAATTTTAATAAAATAAATATATAATTAATAATTATACATTAATCAAATAAATATATAATTAATGATTAATAAAAAAATATTATTGATATAATAAAATATTACTATTAAATCTATAATTAAACAATTTATAGTTAAATAAATTTATTTAAATAATATATCATATATGTATGAGTTATTATCGAATTTAATATCATGTATTTAAAAATTTACTTATTGAACAACAAAAAAATTTATTTGTCAGCATAACTAAAAAATTTGGACAATTTTCTTGTTTGGTTCATTTAAACTTTGAGTTTTCAAAAAATGTTCAAGTTTGTTTATTTACTAATTTGAACGAAAATGATCGAGTCTTAATCGAGTTAAGTTCGAGCTATCATCTACATTAGTCATTTAGAGTCTTATTCATACCTTTGGCTTTTATTATGATTTTTCGGATTATTTATCTTCAAAGGTTTTAACTAGAGTGAAAGAGGAAGAAAAGAAGATTTCTCCATTTCTATTATGATGCAAGAATATTTTATGAAAAAATTTTCTCCATTTTGCTTAATTTAATTTTCAGTGCTTCGAGACTCATTTATTCCATTTATGATTTTCTTATATTGATGAGTTTCTCTGCAATTTGCACTCCGAGTTGACCAGAGCATGATCTAAGCCAAAGGTGGCTATTTTCTTATTATATTCTAATATAAACTCTTAACTGATTATTAAATTAAATATTATGTTATAACTCGAGCAATCTACTTATAATTAATAACAAATAAATCATTAGCAATAATTAATGTTATTATATTACATAATATTAATTTAATAAAATCGATATTACTTTATTTAAATTGATTACATAAATGTTAAATTAAAATATTATTTGAAATGGTTTTTTTTTTGTAAGATTATATTATTTCAAGATTAATTAGGAGGAACTAAATAAAAAGATAATGATAAATAGTTTGTTAAAATTCTACTAAATGATTTGCTAATTTATTAAATAAATTATTAATAATTAATAAATTTATGTTAATATATCGATTAATAATTAAATTGTTTTGATATGGTTCTTATTAGTGTTTACTTATTTTTAGTAAACAGTTAATTATTGATTAATATAATTAAAATAAAAAAATTTAAATTATTTTTTATTAATCTTTAAAATTATATAGCTAATATATAATAATAAATTTACATTTGAATTAGCAGACATGAATATTATTGCATGGCAGAAAATTCGCTACGGTACAATATTATTTAAATATCTTAGTTGATGCGTGCTAGAAAATTCGCGATGGTAGAGTAACAAATTGTCGTCTTAGCTTTGTACGAGATTTCAGCACGCACACAGATGAAAAGGGAACAAGCTGATGACACGAAGTTTTTACGTGGAAAACCCGTAAAGGGAAAAACCACGGGGCCTGGCCCAGTTGCGAGAATCCACTATTGATTGACGTTTACAGAAATTCCTCGTCCCGCAGACGGGAAAGGGTAATTATATGATATAGATTACAACGTCGACTGATGGTATATGAATGATGGTAGTGGTCGACGATCGACGGTGGTCCACGGTGATCGGCAGTGGTCCACGACCTTCAGCGGTGGTCGACGGCTATCAGCGGTGGTCGACAGCGGTCGGCTAGGATGCAGAGCTGCTTGAGCTCGCTCTGCATAAAACAAGCCAAACTTGAGCTCGCTCAAGCTCGGTTCACTTACTACCCTGGTGATTGGTTGCTATAATTTCACATCGATAATTATACTTGTCTTTATACAACACAAAGAGTAGACATATATCGACACAAACAATCGAATTCGACTACAATTGTTGTAAGCAAGGGTCTGCGGCCGCCGATGCTCAATGATCACAGTGGTGACGATTGGTGGTGGTCAACGGTCGGTGACAGGTTGTGATGAACGGTGGTTGGTGGCTATGGAGGCCGCTGATTCTTCGTCGGGTCTTCTAGAACAAACTCTAGAATTCCACTTATTATTATTATTTTTTTTTTTGTAAAGTGAAGAGAAAGGACTATTTATCACTATTTGGGAAGGGGTATTTTTGTCTTTTTACACAACTTCCTAACCACATGATCAGGCAGTCCTTGTTGAACCCCCTGATTATAGATAATTTTTTAATTATTTGAATGACTTAATAAACTTATAATTTAGCAATCTTAGTCTCCTTAAATTTTTCTCATCGAGATGCTCAAATTTACTATAAATATGACAAGCTTGAAGTTCATTTGTTTATTTAATTGATGATCTAAAAGCTTCTAATTGTGCTTCAATGACTTGATCCGGGTTTGATTGGACGCAGATTAAATCAATTTTGATATCATTGGGCTCATTTTGTTCAGAAGATCAATTTGATTATAAGCTCGCTAAAATCGATGCCCAAATAATCTTAAACTTCAATTTGAAAGATTTTTTATAAAATATATCGAGATTTGTGATAGATATAAAATTTATTAATGATATATCAAATATTTAAATAAGTTGTTAAACAATGTCATAAAATTTAATTAAGTTTAACATCTTTAATGCTACATAGTATTTCAAATTTTACTCACTCAAATTTATTAAAAATATTTAGGGATAATTTACAGACCACCCGAAAGATTGATATTTACAAAATAACCGAGATGATTATTTTGAATTGCTAAACTGATGTATTTACGTATGTCACAATCAAACTATTGAGAATTTGATAAAAATGAAAAATATGAGTTGGGTTTTTATCATGAATTTTGATACTTGAGTGAGAATATAGAAAATTTTTTAAAGAGGGAGATTTATTTATAAATAGAAAGTTTGCCCAAAAAAATTAATTAGTTTCATTAAAATTAAATCACAAACAGCTCATTGAGGGGAAAAATTATTACATACGTGTTAGGTATGGCTCGTATACTGGAAGTTGGAGTCTTTTGAAATTGAGAGGTGTGTCTCCTGGAATGAAAATGAGTGTCTCTTGGTGTGAAGAGATGTGTCTCCTGGTTTAGTGAGTTGGAGAGCGAGGGTGTGTTTGTAATTTATCTATGGGTTTTATCTATAAATAGATGTGTAAACCTATGTGTATGTGAATCGAACTATGTAACTCATCTGAAATAGTGAAAGTTCGCCGCTCTGCTCCCGAGGGCGCAAGCATCTTTGCCGAACCTCGTTAAATCTCTGTGTTCTTTGTTTTGTGTCGATTCCTGTTTTTTCTTCGCCCAAAATTGCACAACAATTGGTATCAGACTGAGTTTCTAGGGTAGAGGAGATCAACGCAAGAAAGAAGAAGAAGGAATTCCGGAACAAACTTTAGAATTCCACTTATTATTATTTTTTTTGTAAAGTGTAGAGAAGATGACTATTTATAGCTATTTGGGAAGTGGTATTTTGGTCTTTTGACACAACTTCCTAACCACATGATCAGGCAGTCCTTGTTGAACCCCCTGATTATAGATAATTTTTTAATTATTTGAATGACTTAATAACCTTATAATTTAGCAATCTTTGTCTCCTTAAATTTCTCTCATCGAGATGCTCAAATTTACTATAAATATGACAAACTTGAAGTTCATTCGTCTATTTTATTGATGATCTAAAAGCCTCTAATCGTGCTTCAATGGCTTGATCTGGACTTGATTGGACGCAGATTAAATCAATTTTGATATCATTGGGCTCATTTTGTTCAGAAGATCAATTTGACTATAAGCTCGCTAAAATCAAGGCCCAAATAATCTTAAACTTGAATATGAAAGATTTTTTTATAAAATATATTGAGATTTGTGCTAGATAAAAAATTTATTAATGATACATTAAATATTTAAATAAGTTGTTAAACAACTCCATAAAATTTAATTAGGTTTAACATCTCTAATACTAAATAGTACTTCATAATTTAACTCACTCAAATTTATAAAAAATATTTAGGGATAATTTACAGACCACCTGAAAGATTGATATTTACATAATAATCCAGATGATTATTTTGAACTACTGAACTGATGTATTTACGTGTGTCGCAATGAAACTATTGAGAATTTGATAAAAATGAAAAATATGAATTGGGTTTTTATCATGAATTTTGATACTCGAGTGAGAAATTAGAAAGTTTATTAAAGAGGGAGAATTATTTATAAATAGCAAGTTTGCCCCCAAAAAAATTAATTAGTTTCATTAAAATTAAATCCCGAACAGCTCATTGAGGGGCAAAATTATTACATACGTGTTAGGTATGACTCGTATACCGGAAGTTGGAGTCTATTGAAATTGAGAGGTGTGTCTCATGGAATGAAAATGAGTGTCTCTTGGTGTGAAGAGATGTGTCTCCTAGATTAGTGGGTTGGGGGGAGCGAGGGTGTGTTTGTAATTTATCTATGGGTTTTATTTACAAAAAGATGTGTAAACCTATGTGTATGTGAACCGAACTATGTAACTCATCTGAAATAGTGAAAGTTCGCTGCTCTGCTCCCGAGGACGTAAGCATCTTTGCCGAACCTCATTAAATCTCTGTGTTCTTTGTTTTGTGTCGATTCCTATTTTTTCTTCGCCCAAAATTGCACAACAATTGGTATCAGACTGAGTTTCTAGGGTGGATGAGATCGACGCAAGAAAGAAGAAGAAGGAATTCCGGATCGGAGAGGAGCAATTCAGATAGAGGAGGGAGTTCGGTTCCGACGCGATAACTATGCAGATCGCTGTAGATGAAATTTTGGATTCGAAGAGGAGACAGAGGCAGAGCAAGAGCAGTTATTAGTGAACAGAAGTCGACCCGCAACAGTTGTCTCTATTGGACAATGGAGGAGCCAGGAGCGACAGCAGCCCGGCATCGCACGCAAAGGAGGAGTTTGGCAGGAATTCACGAAGCTTCACGCAAACAGACGCAAACAGGCACAAGCAGGAGACGCGATAGTTTCACAAGAGGCGCGAACTTGAACAGGCATGAACATGAGCGTTAGTTGGCGCGAGGAGGTTCGCGACAGGAGTGTTCAGTCTGGAGTTTCTCTGCTGGACGTGGAGGAGGCAATTTGTAGGAAGGATCGCAGAGGATTTCCGCGCCGGTTCGCGGCGCAGGAGGAGTTCCACGAAGTTTTGCTGGCAATTTGGAAGGCAGTTCGTGAACAGAGTTTTGCGAATGTGTTTTTTGCGTATCAACATGCATGAAGTTTTCTGAACAGAGTTCGACGATTTGTTCGATGAAGAGTTTGCGAAGCGAGAGCAGAAGAGAACAGGCTTGGAGCAGTTCGCCAGGTGGAGCTCGGTACCGCAAATAACGGAGTTCGAGAATTTTGTAGAGTTCGCAAGTTTGTCGCAAGAGAAACTGTGACAGGTGGAGTTCGCAAGTTTGTCGTAGGAGAAATTAAGACAGGTGCAGTTCGCAGTTTTGTCACAGGATGAGTTCCGACATGTGGAGTTTGTGAATTTCATAGATTGTTTGCAGGTTTGTCGCAGGAGAAATTTTGACAGGTGGAGTTCGGCCGGTGTCCGCAACATTTCAGCTGAATTTTTTGTGCGAACAGGAAAGGTACTTCGCGTGAAAAATTTGATTCACGAATCGTAGGAAACTGCGGGAAAAATTGCTACGATTGATAGAGAAAATTTCAGGTTTATTTGAAATTATTTGTGGTGTGTGTTTTGTTTTGATACAAGACAGGAAAATTCGCTGCACGATTAAATTCAAATGACAATGTCTGGTGTAAAATTCAAGATAGTGAAGTTCGACGAAATCAATAACTTCGGATTTTGACAAACAAATGTGAAATATTTGTTGGCAATACAATAAATTTTGAAGGCATTGCGGACTACTAAACCTGATGGTAATATCTTTCAACCGTTGGGGAGTACAGTTGAAGGTGGAGTTCACTCTGTCAGATCATATGATGAAAATGCAGCAGGTATGTTGACCAAGCCAGATATTCTCAACAAGTTCTGAATTGCTTAAACTTGTTGAATGTTAGCAGTTGCTAGTTGACATGATTGCCCAACCCACTTGGTGTAGGAAACTCCATGATGTATCTCTCCACAAGGGCTAAATATTCGCAAAGGTGGAGATTTATTAGGTATGACTCATATACCGGAAGTTTGAGTCTCTTAAAATGGAGAGACGTGTCTTCTGCAATGAAAATGAATGTCTCTTGATGTGAAGAGGTGTGTCTTCTAGATTAATGGGTTGGGAGGAGCAAGGGCGTGTTTGTAATTTATCTATGAGTTTTATCTATAAATAGATGTGTAACCCTATGGATATGTGAACCAAATTATGTAACTTCCCTAAAATAGTGAAAGTTCGCTGCACTTCTTCTGAGGATGTAGGCATCTTTGCCCAACCTCATTAAATCTCTATGTTCTTCGTTTTGTGTCGATTCCTATTTTTTCTTCGTCCTAAATTGTATAACAATGCGTTCACCGGATGCACTCCACTAAAAAAAGTACATGTCAGTGGGTTCCTATGAAAAAAAAAAAAAATCTGATTGAACACCAGACATTATTTGCGTCTGCTGTCCGCACACAAAAATCACTCCCTTGAGGGGGCGTTTGGTAGCTCCTTTTGATAGGATTTATGGCCCGGATTTATTAAATCCAACTAAACACTGAAACATGTTTCATGAATTTACCAAAATCGCAGATTTAAGATCTAAAATTTACCTGGAAAAATTAAATAAATTCGAATTTACTAAATCCAGTAAATCCAGTAAAAAAAAATAAATTAAATAAATTCGAATTTACTAAATCCTACTTGAAAAATTATTAAGTCCGAACTCCGGACGTATCTCTACGTCCGGAGTCCACTCAAATGAAGCCGCGTTGCCTGACATCTCAAATCACAGAATAATACAGGGAGGAATATTCCTCCCGTGTTATTCTATATTATTCAAGTATTATTGTATCATTATAACACTATTGTGAGTCCAAAATATCACATAATAACACCGGAGAATATTCTCCCGTATTATTATGTGTTATTCTATTACAATAACGGATGAATAACATATAATAACATAAGAAAAATATTCTCTCCCGTATTATTATATATTATTTTATTATAATAACACCTGAATAATATAGAAGAACACACCACTCCAGAACAACCTGCTCACCCTAACGGAGGATCGCGCAGCCAAACGGAGGATCGTTTTAACAAACAGTCGTGAAGTTTCCAAGTTGATAAAGCATAAACCCATTCATCTGTCCCTCCCGGCGGTTCGATGCTTCGACGGGTGCGCCTCCGCCGCCTCATTCTTCTTTCTTCCCCCTACTCCACCTGCAAGCGTCAACGACTCCTCCCTCTCCCTCCTGTCGAACCTCCCATTCCCAAGCAGATCCCTTTTACCGCTACTGCTCATGGCCGAACCTGGCACGATCCCTACCACTGGATGTCAAATACTTCCGATCCGGAACTCACCGAACACATTCTACGCGAAAACTCATACACAGAATCCTTCATGAACGACACAGACTGCCTTAGAAGGAGGCTGCAAGAAGAAATGTGGGCGCGGATGCCGCCGAAGATATTAGCTGCGCCTGATTCTTGGGGAAATTGGTGTGCTCTAATTTGTCGGCGCATTAGTTTCAAAAGTTATAGATTATAAATATGGCTTATTATACAAAATTGGTTTTCTTACCTTTTCGAAATTTTGGTATTCATATTTTAGGAATTGTACACATATTAATTCATGT
Organism: Papilionanthe hookeriana x Papilionanthe teres; assembly: GCA_022702705.1. Taxonomy (NCBI): domain Eukaryota; kingdom Viridiplantae; phylum Streptophyta; class Magnoliopsida; order Asparagales; family Orchidaceae; genus Papilionanthe; species Papilionanthe hookeriana x Papilionanthe teres. The sequence goes on from CM040421.1 coordinate 5,439,197, forward strand.
CTTAGTTTATTTTGTCAAGTCCGAATTTTTGAAATCAATTTGGTGAAATAAATACAATATAACTACTACAGAGTGTAGACCTCTAGGCACAAAGTCAAGGAAGGAGATGAAACGTAGACAGTGAGATTAAGCGCCTGTTTGGGGCAGTTTATTTTGTGCGTTGGCATTTTGAAAAACACACCAGACCTGTATGAGTAAACTATATTTTGGCAGCTTATGTGTATTCAAAACGTTGAGAATAGTGTTTTCACACTGCACCTATCTAGGTGCAGTGACAGCTTTCTAGTTATGAATCGACTTTTCCAAAAAAATAAAAAATTCGTAATGACCACTGCATCTAGCTTATCAGCAGATTATTTTTAATCAACTTATCAACAAATTATTCAATAAGCTGCAGCTGCCTTAAACAGACCCTAAGACATGTTTTATAGTGAGAATATTTGTGAAGAGGTAGTCCGGATTTTGTTGTTATGTATTATCCATTTGCGCTGGATGAAGTGCCCAGAGTGGCTGTTGTTGTAATGGACGTAGCTCTATTTGCAGTTGTAGGCTTTATAATTTTGTTGATTCCCTGAAACTTGATGGTTCATAGTTCAAGCCTCAACTTATAAGACAAATAGCAAAATATGGTGGCAGGTAATGATTTCTTAAATATGCCGGTGATTGATATTGAGAGAAGACATGCTTAGCAGATATGGTTCGAGCTTTAATGCACTTGCAAATGAAGTGGTTGTCAATTTAGATGTTTTAGGTATAAGCATGATTGTTTGCAAGAGCTAGAACAACCACATTGTTGAAGTAAAGTAGAGTAGGCTATTGAATAGGCACATGGAATTCTTAAAGTAGACAATTGATCCAACTAGTTTTAGTGAATGTGGTTGCAAGTGCACGATATTCTGCTTCCATCAAGGGGGGCGATTCTTGATTGCTTTTTGATGTCCCATGATATGTGTTGCCCAATAATATGCAATTGCTAGTCGTAGATTTACCATCTTCAATGCAACTGCCCCAGTCAGATTTAGAGTAAACTTTGACATATAGATTTGTTTTTGTGATAGGACGACCAAAATTAGGAATGCCTTGAATGTAGTGGAGCAACCTTTTGAGAAATTGATAGTGTGATCGAAGAGATTTGTGTATGTGCTGACAAATGTTTTTGACTGTAAATGAGAGATCATGACAGGTGATAGTTAGGTATTGAAGCGACCCGATTAAGCGGGGCACAAATGTTGGCTGGGAAAATCAAGATCTGAAGAGGTGATGGATTCTATTTTTTTTGGTTGTGCGATTTTGGACAGATTTGCCGGAGAGCATTCCAACTCATGCGAGAATGCCAAGGGCATATAGGGTTTTATTCAGATGAAGATCTTGGTGTGTGTGATTTATTTGGATGCCAAGGAAGTGTTGGGTTTCTCCCAGATTTCTCACATGTAGTATTTGCTGGAGAGTGGTTGTAAGTTTGGTGATGAATGAATTATTATAGTTTGTGCTTAAAATGTTTTTCACCTAAATTATAATAAAGATGTAAAAGTGGTCTTGATAATAGAGCATTGTTGAGGGGTCAGCTGAACTTAAGTGAAAACCAACATTATGTAGATGTTGTGAGAAAGTGGCATACGATTCTCTTCGTGCTTGTTTGAGTTTATAGAGTGCTTTATGAAGATGACAAACATAGTGTGGATAGTTTGGATCAATGAAGCCCTTTTATTGCTGCATGTAGATAGTGTCATGGAGTTTGCCATGAAGAATGGCACTAGAGACATCAATTTGAGTGTTAAGCCATGTGTTGTAAAGCGCAACCTTGAGCATGATGTGAGTTGTGGGCATTTTGTCAAGTGTAATCAAGACCTCATTATTGTTTGAATTTTTGAGCCGCAAGGCTTGCCTTATACCAAGTGAGGTAACCACCATGGTTTAATTTTGTTTTATATGTCTATTTGTAACCTAATATATTTTGGTGAGGTATAGTTGAACTGGAGTCCAAGTTCCTTGAACTAGAAGAGCTTAAAATTCCTCAGACATGGCTTTATGCTAGCACTTGAATTTGACTCCAGTGGGGTAGCAGGCAGGCTCCAGAGATAGTGCGGTAATGTAGTGTAGATCAAGAATTTTCTTTAGCTTTGGAGTGCCTTTTTGTGATTGAGTAAGCATAGGATGTCTGGATGTTTTTGTGTGCTGCAGTGAGATTGTAGCTGGAGTTTTAGATTGTGGTGCAGATGATGGGGTAGGAAGGTGGGTAGACACGAGTATATATTGGAGGAGATGAAATGAGAGGAAGCGGTAAGGGAGTTGGTTGATGTTTAATGGAAATATGAGAAGGAAGATTGGTTTTGGTAGATGAAGTTTGGGAAAGAGGAGGATTGAACAATGTGTTGCCAGATTTGAGTGGTGAGTGAGTGGATAGAGTAACAAGGGTATGGGGAGGTATGCGTTCAAGGGCATGCTACTAGTTTGTTGAGTTAGAGTTTTATATGGAAAAATTTCCTCATAAAATATGATATGTCGGGAGATAAATAGTTTAGTAGTAGAGGGGTGGTAGCATTTATAGTCTTTATAATTAGGATGATAACCAAGAAAAATACACTGAGTTGAAATTGGGGATAATTTGTTTTTGGAGTGGTAGCAAAGCCAAGGATTACAAGCACATTCAAATGGTTTGAGATGAGCATAGTCCTGTTGGTAATTATAGAGTAGCTAGAGTAGCTTGTATGGGGATAAATTGTTGGTTGTTGGTGATGGTAACTTGTTAATGGTTAGATTGCAGTTAGCAATGTGTTTACTTACAGAAAGTGTGGAAGTCTAGCTTCAAGTGGTAGGATGCGAGTGGTTTCTATGATGTGTCAATGCTTCCGTTAGACAACTCAATTTTGTTCAGGGTTTTATAGGCAACTGATTTATAGAGATTCCAAATTGAGTGAGAAAGTTTTATAGGGTTTGCTTAGTATATTTCTTGTCACTATCAGATCGTAGGATCTTTATAATATTTTTTGAGTGGATCAACCATGTTTTTGCAATTTATGAATATAGATGTTAAATCATATTTATTTTGCATTGGAAGCATTCAACAGAAAAGTGAATAGTTATCCATCCTTATTTGGAAATGGGTGGCTAGAGAATCTATACATCAGTGTGGATAATATGTAAAGGAGATGAGTTCAGTTAGTAGAAACATAAATAAAAGTTTTTGAATATCTGTAGAATGGATGGGATTTGGCTAGAGTGAGGACAACTAATTTGTGGGGATCTGTTAGACTGCTATGCCACTTGGATTGCGAGATGTGTTCGGAAGGCGTTGCAAATGAAGCTATTTTATACAAGGATTGCACTAGGTAGCACACCGTTCATTATGGTGTAGGCCTAATAGAAGAGGCTAGTGCGAGTAATAATTGGTAAAAGATGAAACCATTAGAATCAAAAGTGACAGGACAATGCTTATTGGGAGTTAGTTTGTGTATTTAATGAGATTGTGAGATAAATGGATTATATGCTGGATTTGAGAGAGACAACACTTATGGGACTGGTTGGGGAGGTCATTGTTGATATGAGCAATGGGCAGCTATTGACCATTTTGCACTATGACTTGTAGAGAACCAGTGTATGTTTTGGGTTGGATATATTGTCAATGTTGGCAGTTAGGTGGGATGATTTTCCTGAATCTAGTACTCATTTTTTGGTGATGAATCAGCAAGAAACACTTGGTTAGAAAAAAGGTTTTACTTAAGGCCAGTACAGTAGCGACACTTAGTTGCAGAGATGGCCCATTTTGTTACAGATTTGACATTGAATCACAGGGTTATTTGATTTGGCACCTCTTGGCCGAGATGAGTTTGCGCGAGGCTTGTTTAGGTGCGATCCTGCCATAAGTGAAGTGATTTTAACAATCACAACCTCTATCTGTAGGAACTGCTTGGCAAATTGAGTGTTTTGAGTTGATTACTGCTGTTGACGAGTCACATTAGCTGTTAAGTTTGTTTCTTCGGAGCACAGTAGGGAGTAAAGGTCATCCAGGCTAATTGGTTGGGGTTGTATGTGGATGGCAGTCTTGAAGGCCTGATAACTTGATGGTAGGTCATTTAGAGTGTAGTGAATAATGTCTTGCGGGCCATGGGGAGTGTCAACTGTCGTAATGGCATTAGCTTTTGCTTTGGTTTTTGTTAGATATTGAGTCATTATTTTATCTTGTATTGACAGTTTATGTAATTTGTTTTGGGCCGTATGTTGCGTCAACAGTTGATGGATTGGAGAAAGTTAAGAAAGTAAGGATTGAAAAATGGTTGAGAAGAGGGGTACAATTTGATTTTGGATTACAAGTGTCTTGGTAGCATAGGAGAGGTTTGGTGTAATTGAGCCATCAGGATGATGAATGGGTTTTTCTTGCCAAACAGTAGTGACATCCAATTAGACTTCGAATGCATCTGTTCAAGAGGATTTTGAACACTATGTAAAGCAATTTTATGCTGTGAATTGTGTAGAGATGATGTTCTTGATGTTGGACATCAAGAATTTAACTGTGATGGAATGCGAGTCTCTCCCATGGTTGTTGTTGAGTCTGCTATGGGTGAGAGAGCTTTATGGTGGGATGTTTGATAGGATGCGATTGCTAAAAGAATTAGAGCTTGCAGCTTGGCTGTGGCTGTGATATGATGTAGACTTTTACAAGCAGGTAGGAACAGAGTAAAGGAAGAAGATGAAAGGCAGACACTGAGAATAAGACATGCATATCCGTATTTTATAAGGAAGAAAAACCAGATATTACATACAAAACATCACACATATTTATACATTAGAGATATAAAGAGCAGATGGAATATTTGCACAAACGTAGTTGGGATTCTGTTGTCCTGTATTATCCATTCGTGCTGGATGAGGGTCTGAAGTTGCTGCTGTTGTAACGAACGTAGTTCTTTTTGTTTTAGCTGTTTTTTGACTGTTGTTATATAGTAATTCATGTCGAGGCTTGTTAGTGCTATAAAGGAGCATGTATTTGATTAACAAGTGATACTTGTTTAGTTAGGGCACAGTTAATGTCACTTGGCAATTCGAATAAATTTGAACATTATCAGGTTAGTTTTTTATTTTGTTTACAAAAATATGTTCATTCAGCATTTGACAAATAATTTGTTCATTTGTTTCTTTGTTTATTAGTTTAGCTTGATTCTTTTATTAAATTTGTGTTTTACTTATGCATTTTAAGTAAAGTGTATTGATAAAGATATAAATGTGAGGGAAATCGTATAATCAACATTATATCTATCATTATTCTTTTATCTATTAGTATCTCAATGTCAAAATATTAGAAAAAGCACACTAATTGAATTAATTAAGTTTTTATTAATGCTTATTTACATTTGTATTAATTATCATATATATTTTATTAGGTTTGATCAAAATTTAACTATAAGCAAACTTGGATATAATGATATACTCTTTTGTTGCTCAACTATGATTGATAAGAAAATAAGTAAATGAATTTTAGCATTATGATATACTCCACTCATATCTATATGCTTAGATTATTTGTTCTCTCTTAACTCATTCTCTTGAATTAGGTTGTATTATCAATACATACCAGAGGGAAAGGAGTATCCAATCTTATGCCGAAAGCCCAAGAATCAAAATGGATTTACAAGGACACTTTGTAATTGGTTGAGGGGTTATAGAGAGGAGGTTTTACTTGATTGGAATGAAGTTGCAGAAGAGTTTGGCAAGTAACTAATAATTATCTTTAAGAAGTTAATCTATGTATGTTCAAATTTTGTTGATCTTGTTAGTCTTTTTGGTATTATTATGATCTTTGGTTTGGTTATATATTTGAAAATCTCATGCCACCCTTCTTTTACTTATGTGGTGTCATTACTGCTTTCATCTATTAAGAATTAATTGTTGAGATTTGTATCTAATGTAGGGTCCTATCTATTTTTAAACAGAAGAATTCTAGGGATTTATTTGTAAATGTTATATGGCTTTATATAAGCCCAAGCCATTATTGAAATTGGCAATTCTTTAGAGCAATTATTTTTTCTTGGTATTAGAGCTAAACCCTATGAGGAAGGCAAAGGATTTTGGTGGCTTCGCAGTAGCAGTCCTGTTGCTGCCTTCTCAATGGCCTCTAGCTACGATTATAAGGCAGGTAAGAAAGAGGCGCTGAGGCGTCAAGGGTTTGTGGCATCAGTTTGGATTGCATGAACGATTTTAGTGCAGGGAAGGTGGTTTGCAGATGCTGCGTTCGTGTCTTACGCTATAAGTAGAGGAAGGAGGTAAGGATATTGCCCACAAGGAAGAACGACAAGGGCTTCAACAGGCTGGATCGCGTGCGTCAAGTCAATGAAATAGGTAAAGTTTCAGCTGCTCTGTGTCGAATGAGGGATTCAACTAGGACTTTGTGTGGAATAGAAACTTGCCAGGGCTTCATATCAGGCATACAAAGTGATACAAAGCAAAGATTAATTATATTGAATTTGATCTTGATGATGAGATAAATCAAGATCAGATCAAGAAAAGAAATGAATTCGTGTGGGATTTGTGTGATCTAGACTTGGATTCTTGTAATTGTGGATGTAAGGAGACGGAGATAGTGCGAGAGGTGAATGATTGTAGGTTCTGCGAAAGATAGATTCTTAGGGTTCTGAAGTTTTTGGTGGGGCTCATATAGGGAGCTAGGGTCTCGACGGGAGCCACTACCTCAACACGTGCTTCGATGTAGGTGAAGCTAAATCTCCTTTCCGTGGATTTGAAGCTTGGTGGGCTACCACATATCTGAGTTGGTCGCGTCGGATTGAGGTTGCTCTATAGTAGAGAAGAGACTAGAAAGATATCTGACGGGGGTCGAGCCAAAGAGTGACTGTGCCGAGGGGGATGAATGGAGGACCACACATACATCTATTTAGACGTGGCTACTCAACTCGATGGTTTCATCGATTGCCATATCAGTGGATGACATTTGAAAGATAAATGACATATGAGTAAAGCTGAAGAGGACCTCTGCTGAGACTGAGAACCACATGATGGTATTCTTTATTCAGCATGACAGATGCAGTCTTACAGGGTAATAGATCGATTCATGAGTACTCCATAGAGCTGGAGCGGCTGTGACAAGTTCTTAATCACTTCTCACCTATGTTAAGTTGCGGTGATCCGAGGTGCAAAAAGGGGAAGATCTTTGCACGGATGAGGACTGGATAGTTTCTGGCTCATCTGAACCCGAGCTTTGATTAAAGGAGATTGGTCATCCTAACCCAGTCAACGATTCATTCACTGGATGAGGCAATTGTCACGATAATACAAGAGGAGACTCGCATAAGGCTACACTTTAAGCCGGGGGGCTTCCAAGTACACGATCTGCTTTGACTACCTCGAGCTCAGGTATGACAGGCGCTCATGTGGAGACCTGTAGGTACTACTACTGCGGAGAAGCGAGACACTTGAGAAAGGCTTGTCCAAAGCCACACAGGCGGGTGGACGTGGGAAGTCTAGAGGCTATGCTTTTAATCGCAGGGGGCAAAGGGGTGGAAGAGGGGGCCATTGGGCAAATCTGATGGTAGTAGAGTACGACAGAGAGACAGGGGTGGTCTTTACCATGAGGATCATGAGCTCCTAGAGATGTTAAAGAGGAAGCAGAGAGTGTCAGGTGATATGACTAATGATGCATCTATCTCATCATTATCCATGGGGAATATTGTTACTTATGCTTACTTAGTCAAAGGTACTCAAGATACACATGTTCTTGCTTCTATATCCACTACAAGATCACTAGAGTGGATAGTAGATTCTGATGCATCTCGACATATGACAGATACTGTTAGTGAGTTCTTTTCATATACTCTCATAGTAGTTCCATAGAGTATTCAGACCAATGACCTATGGTTGCTAAGATATGGTGAGGTGTACCAATTATATGTTTATGTTCGATGTTTTGCATGTTCCTTCATTTCCAGTGAATCTTTTACTCTTTAGTGCCATTATACTCCAACTAAAATGTATTGTATTATTTAATATTTCTAAGGCGATCTTTCAAGAGAAGGGGATTGGCCGAAAATTTGGGGCTGACACGTGGCATATTTGACTGGTACTTGGATAGAGAGGAATGGATTCAACATTGACATCCATAGTGGAGTGTTGGAGTAGGACTTGAGAGGAGTGTGTAGGTTGTGTTGTTGCTACATCACATGCGCATGAGAGTCTTTTCGTTTAGTATATTGAGTCTTTATTATCCATCTTTATATGAGAAAGCAAATAAATAGAAACTTGTGTATGATGCTTGTGAGTTTGGTAAGCACACAAGGAGCTCTTATGTTAGTTATGGTAAAATGAGTTCTTTTGTTTTTGATTTGGTGCACTCAGATGTATGAGGATCTTATTCTACAATTTCGATGAATGACTATATATTTTGTGAATTTGATTGATTATTTTTCTCTTGTTATTTGATTATATTTGATGAGAAACAAAATGATTTGTTTGTCTGCTTTAAAGACTTTCACAGAGTGATTCAGACAATATGGTGCAATAGTGAATGTATTGTGATTTTAACGGGACAAAGTATACCAACAAGATGTTTGAGGAGTACTTATCAACTTAAGGGATACAACATCTAACCACTTGTCTATACCACTGGCACCCATACACACTGGTACAAAATATAGTAGCAGAAAGAAAAAATAGACGCCTTTAGAGGTACCAAAAGCATGATGATATCGATGAATGTCTCAAAGCACTTGTGTGGGCAAACTGTTTTGACAGCCGCTTAATTGATCAATAGAATGCCTTCAAGAGTGGAGTGACAATTTCTTTGTGAATTATTGAAAGGAGATAATAGCTGGATACTTCAGTTGAATGTATTTGGTTTTGTATTGTGGAGGATAATAGACCATCAATAGGGAAGTTGGATCCCAAAGCTGTGAATTGTATTTTCATGAGTTATTCTACCACTCAGAAGGGGTATGTTTGTTGGTGTTCAATAGAGAAATGATTGTTTGTGAGTATGGATTGAGAATTCTAATCATGCTACACTTTGGAGGTGATCTCACCCTTTGGCGACTAGATGCTGGAGGTATGAGACGAGAGGGGAAAAGTAGTGATGGGGAGAGATTGGTATAGGTGGGAATAATGCTTTGTCTCGTTGTGTGGGAAGTATCAACCGAGAAAGAGTCTAAAAATGAGGAAAATGAGCCCGAACGTGGTGGGATTCAAGCTCAAGGGGAGCTGCGAGGGTATACAAGGAGGAAAAGTCTCTTGTCCCGGTCTACCTCGACTCCTGAGACACCTACACCATCCACCTTGAAATTCTTTTACATATGTGGTATGATTGTTCTCTCTTCTCCTACCATTCCCATGAATTTGAGGAGGACCTCTTGCAGTAATGCGAGCCATTCTTCTAATCGTTATTCTTTTGATCATTTTGGGTTCTCACATGATATTGCTCAGTTTGTCTCATATTCTAATATATCACATTTACATGGAACATTCATTGCATCTTTGGTCATTGTTTTTATACCCAAGTGTTGGCAGACGTTTAAGGAGTATCCAAAGTGGAAGGTTGCAATACTGGAGGAACTTGGTGCTCTCGATAAGAACATAACATGGGAGCTCTCATTGCTACCAGTAGAGAGAAAGACAGTCGGGTGCAAATGGGTCTTCACAATGAACCGGACCTTAGAAGGAAAGATTGATCTCTATAAAACACGGTTGATGGTGAAAGCATACAGTCAGATGTACGACATCGACTATCATGAGACGTTTGCACTAATGACTAAGATGAACTCAGTTAGAACACTTGTCTCTTTGGCTGTGAATAGTTGATGAATGTTACATCAACTGGATGTGACGAATACATTTATTTATCAGGATCCGCTAGAAGATGTGTACATGGAGATACACCCAGGCTTCGACATGAACAAAACAGTGTGCAAAGTATGTAGATTGAGAAAGTCATCGTACGGTTTGAAATAGTCTAATTGAGCTTGGTTTGAAAGGTTCAGGAAAGCAACGATAGACATGGGCTATCAGTAGATCAATGCCGATCACATAGTGTTCTTTCGACAAAGGAAAAATTGAGCGCAGAGGCAAGAGAGTAAGTTGATTACGAGAGATACTGGAGGATGATAGGTCGTCTCATTTATCTGAGTCACACTCGTCCAGACATATCATTTGCGGTAAGTGTGGTGAGTCGCTATATGCATGATCCGAGTAAGGGTCATATGGATGCAGTGTATCAGATTCTGAGGTACTTGAAGAGTGCACCAAGGAAGGGGTTGATCTTCAGGAAGAATTGATATGTAAGCATTGAGGGATGTTGTGACTCTGATTCGACGAGTTGTATGGATGACAGGAGGTCAGTATCTGTATACTGCATGTTTGTAGGGGGCAACTTGGTCTTTTGGATGAGCAAAAAAACATTTAATAGTAGCAAGGTCAACAACATAGGCAGAGTATAGGGCCATTTCCTTGGGAGTTGTTGAGATGAGTGGCTGAGTGCCTCGTTGGTAGAGCTCAAGGTGGACCAAGGAGCCCAAATGAAGTTGTGATGCAAGAAGTCAGCGATCAACATCGTCAACGACTTGGTGCAACATGATAGAACCAAACATGTGGAGATTGATAGGTTCTTCATCAAGGAAAAGCTAAATAGCAAACTGCTAAAGCTAAGTCATGTAGCCGCTGGAGAGCAAGTGGTTGACTGCCTCACCAAAAGACTTAGCTTATTAGATTTATCTAAGTTATGTGACAAGATGGGTTTAGTGGATATCTTTTGCCCATTTTGTGGGGGAATGCTGAGTTTATATCTAATGTAGTGTCCTACCTATTTGTACGTAGAATAAGTCTAGAGATTTGTTTGTAAATATTGTAAGGCTCTATATAAGTAAATTCAATTTAATTAAATACAGATAAATACCACAATGGACAAAAAGTACAGATAAGTACCACAATGGACAAATAATTATCACAATTTATCAAGTTCAAATCCCATTCAGTTGCTAATCTGGCTCAATATCAAGTGGAGACGGCTCATAGTACTTCAGTGCTGAATCTTTCTCTTCTCATTCAAACATAACCATGACTTTCCCTCCGATAAAGATATAGTCTAATAAAGCTCTTGTGCACTCGGTAGGTTATACATACATCTGTGTGTGTGTGTGTGTGTGTTCAAATGGTGCTGAATCCCTCACAGAAGGTGGATTTCCCTCCATCGCTAGGGCTGATCTTCATTGGTAATCTTGATTTCTGTGATTGTTAATGATTGTTATCGGTTTCTGCATATTGGTTTAGTCGATTGTCTTCATGTTTTTTTGGAATTGTCACATTCTCTATTTTCTTGAATCTTTCTAGGGTTTGAGTTACTGTTATATTACCTTGGGTGGTTCTATTGCATTACATGGACAGAGGCTGTTTTCCTATGGAGACACCTTCATTTGCAGATGTGCTCAAAGGTGGCTGAGGGGTGGATGCCTCATCTCTGATTTTCCTACAAGTTTTGCTTGAAGAATTTGAAGGGAGGGATGATGACTTAATCAAAAGGCTGCATGGAAGAATGGGAAGCCAATATTATTCTTTATTGAATCTGAAACCTCATAGTTAATTGAGCCTCTTGTATTCGCTTTAGTAGGGAAATTCACATATGGCCATCCAAAGATGGATATTATTCGAAAATCCTTTGAAAATCTTAAACTAATTGGTGAATGGAAAGTAGGTGCAATGGATGGTAGACATATTAGCATTAAGTTTGGAAGGGAAGAAGACTATACTAGGCTCTTCTGCAGTAAGCCATGGTTCATTGAGAATGCTCAAATGAAAGTCCCTAAAGTGGACTTCAAATATTGATCCAACCACTTAACCTCCAATTATTCCTATGTGGATTGCCTTTCCTGTATTAATATTACATTTTTTCAAACCTAAGCTTTCTTTATTTTTTGGAGGGAATTTTTGGAAAACCCGTGAAGATAGATTTGGCAACTCACACGTTTAATAGGCCTTAAGCTGCAAGAGTCATGGTGGAAAAATGTGCTACTTTATCATGCCAGAGCAAGTTTGGATGGGCACCCCAAATATTGGGTACCGGCGAAAAGTTGAGGTGGAATATCAACCTAAGTATTGTTCAAGGTGTAGGATATTTGGCCATAACATGGGGAAATGTTTCATTACACATCCTGAACTGAAGATTAATAAAGCGAGGAACCCAAGCAACAAAAAGATGGATGGAAAAGTAATTGCAGTGGATGGCATTGTAGAAACTGAAATTCCTGTTCAACAACAAAAGAATCCTCAAAGTAATAATGTGGAGTTGATATCTTAATAATGAAGTGGATATATATTTGCACAATTGGTACTGGATAAGGCTTGACATGAATCAGAACCATTACAGGAGGAAATTAACAACTACAATCTTATGCAGCAGGAATCAATGATAGAGCAGGAAGAACAAACAGTTTCTCTCAAGCAGGAAGATCTGGAGGCTGCAAAACAAATGGTGGAAGTTGAAAGACAAATACAACGATTAGGGAAAAATAGAGGGGAAACAATAGGGAGCTGAGTAAAATGGAGCCTCATGCAGTAATTCAACAACTGAGAAAATCATCTGCTGGTATTCTGGCAAATTGGATGATGGCATTGCCTCTAGGCTTACTAGAGGGAATAGACTCATTAATAATGTCTACATTTTCATTTGGAATGTTAGAGGCATTGGACAAAGTGATGCCTCTAATAGAGTTGTAAATCTTTGTAGGATTTACAAAATTAAGTGCTTAGCACTACTTGAACCAATAATTTCTGAGAATAACACTGCCAAGATTATTACAAGACTGGGAAATTACCAATTTTACTGCAGTTGTAATTTGAAGATATGGTTCCTTTGGAGGAGGGGACTAACTGTTGATCTTCCTTCATAACAATTCACAATTTCTTCATGTGAAAGTGCACATTATGGATAACTCTGTCTATATCACTGTTATATATGCTGGCTGTTCTGCTGACTCCAGAACTGAGCTTTGGAATAACCTTTAGGCAAATTAAACCTGCTAATGATGAGCCATGGTTGGTAGGGGGCGATTTCAATGTTGTAGCGTCACCATTGGAGAAAAGGGTTGGTAGTACCCCTTGTCATTCAACTATGCAAACCTTTTGTGATAAACTTGCTAGTGCAAATTTATTTGAAGCCAAATTCTCTGGCAGCAGATTACATGGCGGAGGGGAAAGATTTTTGAAAGGCTTTATAGACTCCTGACTAATAGCATGTGGTTGAACCTGTTCGAGCACACTGAAGTTTCCCATCTCAGTATGACTGGATCAGATCACACTCCTTTGTTAGTAAGGATACAATTGGTGCCTAAACCCAATTCCTCTCACTTTAAATTCTTAAATGTGTGGATTAAGTATGAGACTTATCAGGAAATTGTTAAAGAAAAATGGATGCTGAATTTTCATTATAATCCATTTGTCAAGCTCTGGAAGCTGCACAAGGAATTAACTGTTCAATTAAAGCAATGGAATTGGTCTGTATTTGGTGATACGAATAAACGAATTGCGGCCGAACGGTTGGTCTGCAAATTGGAGGATGATTATAGTAACAATCTGATACAGGAGGTGGACTTACCGAATGCCCAAAATAACCTCAATATTGAGATCCAATCTCAATTTGATTTTCTCAAGCAGCAGGTCTCCTATGTCAGGCATTTGGAGGGTGATAGAAACTCCAAATTCTTATTTGCATGCATGCAGAGAAGAAGGCAAGATACTGCTATAATGAAGATTAAAGGTGTTAATGGGCAATGGCTTTTTAAGCAAGTGGAAATCATTGATAGTCCTGTATCTCATTTCCGGAAGTTATTTGAAAAGAAACAAATTGACTTCAACGAGATGCTCGCTGATCTGATTCCTGATGATACTCAGATCACTAATAATAGTTTCTTCACTGCTGTTCCTGATGTAGCAGAAATTTTGGAAGCCTTTAAATCTATTGATCCAAATAAAACTCTAGGCCCTGATGGATTCACATCTGCATTTTATCTTCACAGCTGGGGTTCTATTAAGAAGGATATAACTGAGGCTGTTCAAAGTTTCTACAGGTTCTTTGCCCCATAAATATTTCATAAGCTCTCGTACCATCATTTATCCCAAAAATGAGTGCAAAGTCAGCTGGAATAAATTTAGGCCTATAAACCTTTCTACAGTTATTTCAAAAGTGATAAGTAAGATTATTGTTAAGAGATTACAACCTATTCTTCCTTCCTTGATCTGTCCACAGCAATCAACCTTTATTTCAGGAAGAAGTATTGTTGATAGTGTTTTAATTGCTCAAAAACTTATTCAACAAATTGACAATAAAGGGAGAGGTGGAAATCTTATCATAATGTTTGATTTTGAGGATGCTTTTGATAATATCAGTTGGGATTCTCTTGCAAGTCTTTAAGCTTAAAGGTTTCAATCAGGATTTCTGTAATTTAATTGAAATGCTTTTAGATAATAACTACTACTCTATTGTCATTAATGGGAACAATCATGGTCATTTTAAATCTGGTAGCCTCAAGCAGGGTCCAATCTCGTTTATCCTTGCTATGCACTACCTATCCAGATTGCTGAATCATCATCTTAGCTCCAAATCACATGCAAGATTTAATGCAAAAGGGGGTGGTCTGATCTGTCACTTAGCCTTCGCTGTGATTATATCCTTTTTTGCAATGCAAACAAAAAGAATATACAACAACTCTATAAGCTTCTACACCATTTTGAGAGGGTATCAGGTATGCAATTTAACAAAGCCAAATGCCGTACTTATGTAAGTAAAAATATCTTTCCTGATTATAAAAAATGGTTTGAGGAATATACTGGGTTTCAAATCAGGGATATTTCTATTAAATATCTGAGCATTTTAATCTCTAAAAATAGAAATAGAAATCTGATATTCAACGAGGTTTTCCATAAAATTACTTCAAGAATTAGAAGCTGGGAAGACCCCTTATCCTTTGGAGGTAGACTTATATTTCTTCAACATTTTCTAATATTACTGCCTCTCTATATTCTCCAAGTGGCCAAGATGACAAAGTATGCAAGCAAAGTTATAACTAGTTTTCAACAAATTCCTATGGGCAGGACATGGTAAAGGAAATCACTGGGCAAATTGAAGAAAATTATGCAAACCTAGAGAGGCTAATGGACTGGGTCTAAAATCTTTCCCTCCAATCATGGAGATCAATTTCTGTAAGCTGTGGATAAAGCTAAGTGCTCAAAACTGTCTCTGGTCTCAATTCATGAAGGAAAAGTATTTTAGACATAAACATCCTTTGATATGCTCTTCAAAGTTTGGGGACTCCATTAACTGGAAAGAGATGATCAAAATCAGAGATAAAGGTTAATTATTTATCACCTAGGAGCTTGCCAAGGGGAACATCAACTTCTGGTATGATGACTGGTCCCTTTTGGGTCCTTTAAAGGATAGGAATAATGCTGAATCAGGTAATTTTATAGTAGCTGAGTTCTGAAATTCAGATAGCTGGGACAATAACAAATATCATGACTAGTTGGAGAAGAAATGGTAAACTATATTACTAGCATTCTTTTTAATAAAGATAACAAGGATGTGATCAAGCTAAAAGGTAAGACAAGGTATTCCCTTATCTAAGAGCATTGGGAGTAGACTCCATCAGCAGCAATATCATATTTCAAAGGCACATTTATGGAATTCTTTCCTTAAACTTTCTCAATCATTTTTTGCATGGAGACTACATTACAAATTCTTTCCAATGGATGATATAATAAATGCTGAAATCTCTTCTAATCCAATCTGTCTGCTTGCTCTGCAGACGTGGTGAGGAAAACTTCAGTCATAATTTTTGCTATTGCAGTTTTTCAGATTCAATTTGGAGGGAAATGACATCCTGGTTCAATGTCCTCTTACCTAGTGCAGGTTATACTTCATTGGAACAGTGCCAAGAGATTTGGAAAGGAAGAAATGGTGAGACACATCGACAAAGTTTAATTTCTTATGTTTGTTGCTGACTCATATGAATGGAGAGAAACAACAGAAAGCATCAGGATAATCAGCATTCAGCTGGACATGTACTGATTTTTATCGAAGTTTTCCTAATGAAAGCCCTTACATATCATAAGAAGAAAAACATTAAAGGACTTGACTTCCCTTTCAGACATCTAAATATCCAACGACAACACACACCAGGGAAGGTGTGGCTTTCTAAATGTGTTAAGCTAATCACTAATCTTATCAAGGTAAACATATATGGTTGCTACAAGTTGGAGAAGGCTGGACTGGGAGGTATCTTCGGAAATCATGATGAGAAGTGGTTACTATATTTTGCTACACCATGTCAACTGATCTCTCCACTTTATTCTGAACTTCTTGCAATCCTTTACAGCCTGTTAATTGCCCAGAAATTGAATCTCCTCCTTATTCATTTAGAGACTAATTCAGTCAATGATCTCCTTATCTTCTCTGAAAAGCATAGCTATCCTTGGTATTTTTCAATAATTAAGAAGAGAATTGAAGCTTTGTTACCAAGTTTTACTATAACTTGGTCACACACTTTCCGAGAATCAAATAAGCCTGCAGATTTCTTAGCACACTGGGGAGCTAATTCTAATTCTATCCATATAGGGTAAACTCCACCTCAGAAACTTCAAACTCTCTTACATGGAATTATACTTACGCTTTATTAGATCTAATTAGTTTTTTTCTCTTTTTCTGCTTTTTTCTACATGGTTATAATCCTCAACTGATCATAATGGATCTTTTCATTTTCGAGGTGTGGCCCGTCGTCACCTTTGTCGTCTCCCTTTGTCGTTTTCGCCGAGCTCGAGGAAGTTTTCTCGTCCGATTTATTCGACATGAGCTCACACGTCACACTTAGTCGTTTTCGTCGAGCTCGAGGACGAAGTTCTGTTTTCTTTGGCATCAGCTTGCACGAATTCCCGTCTTCTGTTTTTGTTTCTGCTTTCAATTTCGAGCTCGAAGAAGTAGGGGTTCCTCCCCCACGACTGAGCCCGGTCGTCCCTTCGCCTTCTCTGGTATTTCCTCACGCAGTCACTGACACCGACCAAGGAGATGGCCTCAAGGCTTCGTTTCTATGCCGCTGCCCTTGTCGGTGATAAGCCCGCTCCTGCCCCTCTTTCAAATATGTTCCCGCAGCGCTACCACGATGCTTTTGCTCTTGGCGTTGAAACCGGGTTTCTCTAAAAAACATCCCGTAAAAAAGGTAAACCTGCAATCTTTCACACAGAGGCCAATATCTCCACCCTAGCTGTGCCTTGCCGACTGTTCTCAGTAGGTTAGTTTATTTATGAAAACCCTAAACTCGAGCTAATTCGAAAGGATTTTGAGCAAATGAAGCTGAAAGTGAGTTAGAAGATTGGTAAATTGGACGGTCGACATATTCTCATTCAATTATCAGATGATGAAGAGTACACTCAATTGTTTGCGAGAAGACTCCTTCGAATAGATAACCGGGTGATGAAGGTTTTAAAATGGACGATAGATTTTGACCATCGTACTGAACCTCGATTGCAGTTTTCTTCTTTCTTGGGCAGTAAGGAATAAAAAAATAGACGGGCCATCGGCTTACTACTTCGTGCTAGTTTGGTTTATTTTAGCTTATTAATGTATTTTATGATTGTATTAGGTGTTTTTAGAGTTGTTGGATTTTTTTTTATGAGCTAGTCAATTTGATTGCAAGCTTGTGTTGTTTAGAGCTTATTTGATATCTAAACTAATTTTGGAAAACAAAATTGGGCTTTAGTTTAGTTCTCATGTTACTTTGAAACCCATGTCTTATACTAAAAAATTGTGCTCGATTAGATAATGATTTTTATTATCGCAATAGTTACTCTTCATTTTTTGATGCTAAGAATTGTGAGTTTGAAAGTACTTCATGTTTAAATTATTTTTTTTCATAGTTTAAGGAACTATTAGTCTCTATACATCAATGAGGGCTTTTCATCTGGTCTTTAATCTAAATCATTTCCCCTCGTTACAAACTTCACATCTATGGAAGCTTTGCATGCTGTCGGTGCAAGTTTAGGCAATAATTACCTTAAGAATATGGTGACAGTTTCTCTTTTAATTGCTTAAAAAATGATATTAGAGGTTTGGTGAGGCTTGAAAGTATGAAAATGACCCAAAATTGTCAAGAAAGGTCTTAGAAGTTTGAAATGTCTAAAATGACATAATCTAGGATATATTTACTTATTTGTAAATTTTCACTTCTATATATTATCTTCCATTTTATTGAATTTCTATTTTTCTTTTCATATAAAATTTGAAATACTTCGAATTTTAAATTGCAAAAAATCCAAAGAATGACAATGTTTGTCATTTTTTCTAAAAGATTAAAAAGAATCCTCAATATCTAAAAAAGCCAAAAATAATTTAGAAATACTCCATCCTTTTGCCTTGAAAATGTCTGATTTTAAGAATTCAATTTTCTCCTGAGTAGAAAAGCCAAAATTGCAATGGAAAAAAAGCTTGAGCAAAGTGTAGGAGCATATATGTGAATAATGCAAAATATCATGCTTTAGAACATAAAATAGCTCTTACTATAGCTTAAAATAACATGCGATGTAGGCCTTAGCTTTGGACGACACACCTATTATGCAATTGGCATAGCAAAGCACATGAAGGTAAAATTGTACAAGCTATATCTATTTGTCAGCTGTGCACTATATTGCATAATGCACACAGCGTGTACCTTTTTTTATGTTTGGTTTATTGACTAAACTCTTAATTTGCTTAACTAGAGAGACATTAAAAGTGTATGTGCTATATATGAAAGAATATACAACATTTATTGTTGGTCTAAATGCAAAGAAGTCATCTCTTTGGGGTCTAGTATATCTGCAAATGACTTGAAAATGATGAGAGACATGAATAATTGTATGATTTGAAAAGTAATAATGGAGTGGGGTTATTTTAGTTTATAATGATGATAATGGTGATTCTTAGGGTTCGTTTGGGACGGCGGTGCGACATCGCACCGCAATTCTATCTGTTTGGGTAAAGTGCATTTTAATAACTTTTTAAAAAGCTACCATTGAAATCTGCGGTTTCCCACCGGTACTTACTAGGTGCGGTGGTAGGTTTCTAGCCGCGGTCTGACTTTTCAAAAAAAAAAAAAAAATGTAATAGCCACCGCAGCATTTTGAATATTGGATTATTTTTCAGCAGCTTCATAGCTGCTTTTAATATGTTGCACCTGCCCCAAGAGTATGAACTGTTTAGGTCTTGACAAATTTATGACTTCCAAATGAAATATTTCTTATTTTTTAGTTTAAGTTCAAAAGTTTAGCATATCCTAATATTAAGCTTTGTCATAACTATGGTAATTTTATTTGTTGATATAACTAATGTTTTTGCTATGGTGCTTGAATTCGTAATTTGCTAGTCTTTCATTAGTCTTCATTTATGTTAAAATAATCTTATTTATGTGTCATTGATTATTTTTTTGGCTTTTTTTGTATTCTCTTTAATGTTTTAAGATTATTAATAAGTTAGCGCCTATCATATTATATGCTTTTAGGTATGGCTCTATGAGGCTCTTACATTATAATTCTTTATTCACTATTGACAAACAGGGCACACATCTTCTAACCCTTATTTTTTATCAATCAATTTTAATTTGAAAAGGAGTTAAAATAGACATGAAAACAAGGTTTCCAATGGAGGATATGATAAGAGCATCACGTTTTGAGGATTATTTTTCTTTTGAAAATATTTTAAAATTGGTCTTGAAACTTAGGTTATGTGTAGATGGGAAGTTGATGCGGTGTTTGTCAGTGATAAGATGCAGAGGAGACATTTTGTGGAATATACATTTGGGAGAAGGGGGTAATGGAGGAGCTTGCAAGAACACATTAATTTTATTTTAACTTATAATGGCTAATTTTTGTCTTCTTTTGTATTTTACTTTTTTGTTGTTTTTTTTTCCTGTAATGTTTTAGTGCATGTTCTCCCATACTTGCCTTTTAATATTAATTTTTTTGATGTGAAATTATGGTGATTTTATTTTTTGTTTTTTTAGATTTCAGCCCAATTTGTTTTTATTGCATGTTCTCCAACGCATTCCATTTTTATGATTTTTTTTATTTGAAACTTTGTTTATTAATTTTTTGGGATATTAGTTTTTCTTTCAATTATAGGAATTAAAATTCTAGTCTTTTTAACTCTGACAAAATTTTCGATTAAATCTGCTGTTAATCAAGTGTGTATTTTTTTTATCACACTTATTTACAATTTTTTCTTCCCCATTATTTTCTTCTGTTGACAAATTTTGTTGTTTTGTTGAAGTCCTTGTGAAATTGTAGTTTTTAAGAATTTTTTCTTATTTTAGACTATAATAATTTGTTTTGACTTTTTCGCTAATAAAAATTATCATATTTTTTTTTGTGGATACTCCCCTTTGTGTCATGATGTTTCTGAAAAAAATTAGGAAATAAATCCTATAGTTTTTTTTTTTGAAAAAAGTATTGAAGTTCATGTTGTATGGGACATAAAAAGTTCTGTGAGTTGACCGAGCATGGAGACTTTTGAGGAATTTGGTATTTTTTGAAATGGGACTCGTTGTGTGGGATTAATGTTTGATTTTTTCTTTTTATATTTGATGTCAAAAAAATTATGGTAACTGTTGTCATTTGTGGCGTTTCATTTCAGTTATTCGGGGGAAATGAAGTAGAGAGGATGCGAGGAGCCGAAAATCGAATAAGGGAGAGAGCGAATAGTTGGGAACTCAGAGGTTACTTTCATGTATAAAACGACGCGTAGGAACGGTGGAAGTGGTGAGATTGACTTATCTGAGAGTCGAATGGCATGTGCGAGAACCTAAGAGTGCAAGTTAGGGCTTCCTCGTAGCTGGAGGCAACGTCGTCGACTGACGACGACATATCCGTTGACTAGAGAGGAGGAAGGAGGGGACGACATTGTGGGTTTGCACTGCAGGGTTGAGTTGTGATGCTGAATGCAGTTGTAGAGGAAGAATAAGCTGAGCTCATGTGGGAGGTAGTCCAAGCTAGAGCTCTCGTGATGTGCGAGGGTAGAGAGGACGATGAGCGACTCGTTGCATTTGCTGCTAAGGTAGAATATAAGCCGAGTATTGCACAATAGAGAAGGACTCGCATGCGGGAAAGGGCTTTTCGACCAAGATTAAGGGTAAACTATTTAATTAAGTTATTACATAAATATTTTATATATTATATTTGTAAGTTTATTATTCAAATGCTAAACTTAAGTGCATTTGATTCAAACACTAAGGAAGTGTTAGAGCTTTAATAATATTTAATATTATCTTTTATTACAGTAATTAAACTTAAAATTTAAATTATTGAAATCTTTATTAAAGTAGTGCCTTACAAAATAATTGTTAATTTAATTAAAATATAATTAAGTAAAGTGATAATTGAATGTTTCAAATTTTATAGGGATAATTTGATAAAAGTAATATACTTTAGGAGCAAACAGATTGTCTATCATCGATGTGAGTACTCATATTCTTTTGCTATATTACTATTCTTTTTCTTCATGACCAAATACATTTACTGTTACTGTCATAGTAATGTGTACCTATGATGTATGGTTCTATTAAATTTTGTTCATATTGTAAGAATGATTTTTGTGCTCAATTTTGTTTAAATTATTGAAAGAATATTGACCGCTATGCAAATGAAAATGAAATATTTATTATTATTAAATGATATTTTTATAGGATGCTTATATATGCATGCTCGACTATAATAGAGTCACTTATTTTATGGTACTAGCAAGGGAACGCTAAGATACTCATGCACATATTTGAAAAAAGTTATTGATTTTGAAGTTCTATAATTGATACAATTTTTAGACAATCTGTGACGGTTGTACAAATATTAAATGATATAGATTTGTTATTGATATTTTAAGTTTCTTTGAGAAACATCATATTCTTAAGATATTAAATGTTTATATTAATTTCTTGAAAGCTTAAGTGACATGCATAATACTTTCCTTTTTCCTTGTATTATTGTAGTTTTGGAGTATGAGCATTCACTGACTTTGGTTAGCTCACAGTTGCTTTAAACTAACTTTTCAAGTGTAAGTAATTTATTAAAAGATGAGTAATTGAAGAGACAATATTTATAGAAGACAGACATAACCTATAGCGAGATAAATTTAATTATACTGTTTTACTTTAATTTCTTTAGCGATACTTTCATTTGTTGATAGTTAGTTATATAAAATAAATATGAAAAAATTTAATTCTTACCGTCCGACCATCTCTATATGTCTTGGTTAATTCCATGTCCCTGGCCGAGTGGTGATGTGGTTATTTTGCGCATTATTCTATTCTTTTCTCCCTTGAATTTTATTCTATTCTTTAGCGATACTTGTGTTTGTTGGTAAAGCCTTTTTAAAATCAAACTTTTGAATACTATATTTATTTCTTGATTCCAATTTGAAAAATGCTATGTTTATTGGTTTTCAAGGTTTCCAAAAATTTGTAAAGAGGTTCTCCAATGTTTGAATGTAACAAAAGGATTTTAGAAGCTCAAATTCTATTTTGTTAGATGATTTTGAAATTCTGATTGAATTTTTGTATTTTGCAGTCATCATTGAAAATTTGAAGTTGGTCAAACAGATGTGTTTTTTTGATGAATTTGGTATTTTAGAAAGAAGGCTTGCTTTTTTTTTTATTTCCACTATTGCTTGGGATTGTTGCGGTCCTTATTTTAAGAGGTTAAGCTGGCATGACCTAAGTCGTGAATGAGGAGGTGTGGGAAGGCTTGGAAAGCCATTGAGGATGAAGAGCGTGGTCCTTTTGTAGATAAAGGTAAGATGGCCTTGACTCGTTGTAGATAGTGCTGTTTAAAGGCTGGGGAAGCCATTTTGGGTGGCCAGGATGATCCTATATCTATGGGCTGTAATGAGATGACCTAAAATGTTGGGAGAGATGGTGCTGAGGTGATTTTATTTATCATGACTTATGAATCAAAGTTTTATAGATGTATGATCTCTGACAAGCAAAAGGTGTGTTAGATTAACAATGCAATAATGAACACTCATTGATGTGATAGATAACAACATTGCTTCTCTAGCAAACAAAAGATGCTGGAGGACCTTTCGACAACCTCTTTCCACCTCGATCGCTGTTTTCTTCTTTCTTGGGCAGTAAGGAATAAAAAAATGGACGGGCCATCGCCTTATTACTTTGTGCTAGTTTGGTTTATTTTAACTTATTAATGCATTTTATGATTGTATTAGGTGTTTTTAGAGCTGTTAGATTTTTCTTGATGAGCTAGTCAATTTGATTGCAAGCTTGTGTTGTTTAGAGCTCATTTGATATCTAAATTAATTTTGGAAAAAAAAATTGGGCTTTAGTTTAGTTCTCATGTTACTTTGAAACCCATGTCCTATACTAAAAAATCGTGCTCGATTAGATAATGATTTTTATTATCCTAATAGTTACTCTTTATTTTTTGATGCTGAGAATTGCGAGTTTGAAAGTACTTCATGTTTAAATTTTTTTTTTTTTTTTTTTTTTTATAGTTTAAGGAACTATTAGTCGCTATACATCAATGTGGGCCTCTCATCTTGTAATCTAAATCATTTACCCTCATTGCAAACTTCACATCTATGGAAGCTTTGCATGCTGTCGGTGCAAGTTTAGGCAATAATTACCTTAAGAATATGGTGACAGTTTCTCTTTTAATTATTTAAAAAATGATATTAGTGGTTTGTTGAAGCTTGAAAGTATGAAAATGACCCAAAAGTGTCAAGAAAGGCCTTAGAAGTTTGAAATGTCTAAAATGACAATCTAGGATATATTTACTTATTTGTAAATTTTTACTTATATATATTATCTTCCATTTTATTGAATTTCTATTTTTCTTTTCATATAAAATTTGAAATACTTTGAATTTTAAATTGCAAAAAATCCAAAGAAAACCAATGTTTGGCATTTTTTCTAAAAGATTGAAAAAAATCCTCGAAATCTAAAAGAAGCCAAAAATAATTTAAAAATACTCCATCCTTTTGTCCTGAAAATGTCTGATTTTAAGAATTCAATTTTCTCCTGAGTAGGAAAGCCAAAATTGCAGTGGAAAAAAGCTTGAGCAAAGTGTAAGAGCATATATGTGAATAGTGCAAAATATCATGCTTTATAACATAAAATAGCTCTCACTATAGCTTAAAGTAGCATGCGGTGTAGGCCTTAGCTTTGGACGACACACCTATTATGCAATTGGCGTAGCAAAGCACATGAAGGTAAAATAGTACAAGCTATATCTATTTGTCAGCTGTGCACTATATTGCATAATGCACGTAGTGTGTACTATTTTTTAAGTTTGGTTTATTGACTAAACTCTTAATTTGCTTAACTAGAGAAACATTAAAAGTGTTTGTGCTATATATGAAAGAATCCACAACATTTAATGTTGGTCTAAATGCAAAGAAGTCATCTCTTTGGGGTCTAGTATATCTGCAAATGACTTGAAAATGATGAGAGACATGAAGAAGTGTATGATTTTAAGTAATAATGGAGTGGTGTTATTTTAGTTTATAATGATGATAATGGTGATTCTTAGGGTCCGTTTGGGGCGGCGGTGCGACATCGCACCGTAGTTCTATTTGTTTAGGTAAACTGCGTTTTGACAACTTTTTAAAAAGCTACCAATGAAATCTGCGGTTTCCCACCGGTACTTACTAGGTGCGGTGAGAGCTTTCTAGCTCCGATCTGATTTTTTTTTAATAAAAAATGTATTAGCCACTGCAGTTTTTTGAACATTAAATTATATTTCTACAGCTTCATAGCTGCTTTTAATATGTTGCAGCTACCCCAAACAGAACCTTAGTATGAACTATTTAGGTCTTGACAAATTTATGACTTCCAAATGAAATATTTCTTATTTTTTAGTTTAAGTTCAAAAGTTTAGCATATCCTAATATCAAGCTTTGTTATAACTATGGTAATTTTATTTGCTGATATAACTAATGTTTTCGCTATGGTGGTTGAGTTCTTAGTTTGCTCGTCTTTTATTAGTCTTCATTTATGTTAAAATAATCTTATACTCTATTATGTGTCATTGATTATTTTTTTGGCTTTTTTTGTATTCTCTTTAATGTTTTAAAATTGTTAATAAATTAGCGCCTATCATATTATATGCTTTTGGGTATGGCTCTATGAGACTCTTACATTATAATTCTTTATTCACTATTGACAAATAGGTCACGCATCTGCAACCATTAGTTATCAATCAATTTTAATTTGAAAAGGAGTCAAAATAGACATGAAAACAAGGTTTCCAATGGAGGATATGATAAGAGAATCACGTTTTGAGGATTATTTTTCTTTTGAAAATTTTTTAAAATTGGTATAGAAACTTAGGTTATGTGTAAATGAGAAGTTGATGCGGTGTTTTTCAGTGATAAGATGAGGAGTCATTTTGTGGAATATACATTTGGGAGAAGGGGATAATGAAGGAGCTTGCAAGAACACATTAATTTTATTTTAACATATGTAATGGCTAATTTTTTCTTCTCTTGTATTTTACTTTTTTCGTTGTTTTTTTCCTGTAATGTTTTAGTGCATGTTCTCCCATACTTGTCTTTTAATATGAATTTTTTTTGATGTGAAATTCTGGTGATTTTATTTTTTGTTTTTTTAGATTTCAGCCCAATTTGTGTCTATTGCATGTTCTCCAACGCATTCCATTTTTATGGGTTTTTATTTGAAACTCTGTTAATTAATTTTTTGGGATCTTAGTTTTTCTTTCAATTATAGGAGTTAAAATTCTAATTTTTTTAACTTTGACAAAATTTTCGATTAAATCTGCTATTAAGAAAGTGTGAATTTTTTTTATCACTCTTATTTACAACTTTCCCCATTATTTTCTTCTAATGACAAATTTTGTTGTTTTATTGAAGTCCTTGTGAAATCGTAGTTTTGGAGAAATTTTTTCTTATTTTAGACTATAATAATTTGTTTTGACTTTTTCGCTAACAAAAAATTATCATATATTTTTATTGTGGATACTCCCCTTTGTGTCATGATGTTTCTGAACAATATTAGGAAATAAATCCTATAATTATTTTTTTTTTTTGAAAAAAGTATTGAAGTTCATGTTGTATGGTACATAAAAAGTTATGAGTTGACCAAACAGGGAGACTTTTGAGGAATTTGGTATTTTTTGAAAGGAGACTCGTGTGGGAATAATCTTTGATGTCTTTTTTTTATATTTGATGACAAGAAAATTATGGTAGTTGTCATTTGTGGCGCTTTGTTTCAGTTATCCGAGGGAAATGAAGCAGAGAGGAAGCGATGAGTCGAAAATCAAACAGGGGAGAGAGTGAATAATTGAGAACTCAGAGGTTACTTTCATGTATAAAACGACGTGTAAGAGGGGTAGAAGAGGTGAGATGGACTTAGCTGAGAGTCGAATGGCATGTGCGAGAACCTAAGAGCGCAGGTTAGGGCTTCCCAGTAGCTGGAGGCAACATCGTCGACTGATGACGACATCTCTGTTGACTAGAGAGGAGGAAGGAGGCGACGACATTGGGGGTTTGCACTGCATGGTTGAGTCGTGATGCTGAATGCAGTTGCAGAGGAAGAATAAACCGAGCTCATGCGGGAGGGAGTCCATTCTAGAGCTCTCGTGACATGCGAGGTTAGAGAGGACAATGAGCGACTCGTGGCATTTGATGCTAAGGAAGAAGATAAGCCGAGTATTGTACAACAGAGAAGAAGGGCTCACGTGCGGGAAAGGGCTTTTCGACCAAGATTATGGGTAAACTATTTAATTAAGTTATTAAATAAATATTATATATATTATATTTGTAAGTTTATTATTCAAATGTTAAACTTAAGTGCGTTTGATTCAAACACCAAGGAAGTGTTAGAGCTTTAATTTTAAATGTGTTTTTGTATAAATTAATTATATTTATTATTATTTTTGATTATAATAATTAAACTTAAAGTTTAAATTATTGAAATCTTAATTAAAATAGTGCCATACAACAATAATTGATAATTTAATTTAAATATAATTAAGTAAAGTGATAATTGAATGTTTCAAATTTTATAGTGATAATTTGATCAAAGTAATATACGTTGAGAGCAAACAGATCATCTATCATCGATGTGAGTACTCATATTCTTTTGCTATGGTAATATTCTTTTTCTTCATGACCAAATACATTTACTGTTACTGTTATAGTAATGTATACCTATGATGTATGGTTCCATTAAATTTTGTTCATATTGTATGAATAATTTGTGCAAATTTTGTTTAAATTATTGTAGATGTTGAATCTTGTACAAGAATATTGACCGCTATGAAAATGAGAATGAAATATTTATTATTCTTAAATGATATTTTTATAGGATGTTTGTATGTGCATGCTTGACTATATTAGAGTCACTTTTTTATGGTACTAACAGGGGAACGCTAAGGTTCTCGTGCACTTATATGGAAAAAGTTATTGATTTTGATGTTCCTTAATTGATACAATTTTTAGACTAACTGTGACAGTTGTACAAATATTAAATGATATAGATTTGTTATTGATATTTTAAGTTTCTTTGAGAAACATCATATTCTTAAGATATTAAATGTTTATATTAATTTCTTGAAAGCTTAACTGAGATGCATATTACTTTCTTTTCTCTTGTATTATTGTAGTTTTGGAGTATGAGCATTCACTGATTTTGGTTTGCTCACAATTGCTTTAAACTAACTTTTCAATTATAATTAATTTATTAAAAGATGAGCTATAGAAGAGACAATGTTTGTAGAAGACGGGCACATCCTATAGCGAGATAAATTTAATTATACTATTTTAATTTAATTTCTTTAGCAATACTTTCATTTGTTGATAGTTAGTCATTTAAAATAAATATAGAAGATTTAATTCTTACCGTCCGACCGTCTATACCCGCCTTGTTTAATTCGAAGTCCCTGGCCGGGTGGTGACGTGGTTTGTTGGTAAATCCTTTTTAAAATTAAACTTTTGAATAATATATTTATTTCTTGATTCCAATTTGAAATATGCTATGTTTATTGGTTTTCAAAGTTTCCAATAAAAATTTGTTTATTGGTATGTAACAAATGGAATTAGAATCTCGAATTATATTTTGTTAGAAAAATTTCGAAATTCTGATTGAACTTTTGTATTTTGCAGTCATCATTGAAAATTTTAAGTTGGTCAAACAGATGTGTTTTTTTGATGAATTTGGTATTTTTAGAAAGAAGGCTTGCCTTTTTTTGTTTCCACTATTGCTTGGGTGGTCTTTTACATCCATCCAAAGGTGATGACAAATCAAAGTTCTAATGAACGAAATGTTGACAATAATTTTGAGAGGTGCATGGGTCAAATTTAAAATTATATAAAAATAACAATGTGCCATCTGTTTTTATCAAAGTGTTCTTCTCGAGACGAATCATTGTCCACTAATGCTTTACAAAACTGAGGTTTGCAGAGGTTACGTGAAGATCCAAAAAAATGTGTTGAACAAACATCATAATAATATTTCACATGATGACTTGTTTGGACAACATTAGTGCATTAATCACCGTGAAGACATTCTTGGGAGATTGTTTGTTAGGTGCTTCTACCTCCTCTTTGCTTATATTTGGTTAGGAGCTGCACACTAAGGAGTGGCTTTAGATTGGTTGGGTTAGTCAGAACTGATCTGGTTCGGCTAGTTTTGGCTCCTTTTTGCTTTAATTTTAGTTTTTGGGATTTGTTGTATTCTTCTTGATAACCAATCATTTTGATACTAAAGTTGCATCATGAGCTTGTTTTAGCCTTGAATCAATTTTGAAAGTCAAATGTGGGCACATTTTTAATTTTCTCGAGTTGCTCTAAGATTAATGCCTTGCATTAAAAAATATGCTTTATTAACGATGGATTTTTATAACTAGAGCTTTTTACAATCTCAACAATATAAAATATTTATAAAGTTGCAATTGATTCAATGCAATCTACAACTATTTGTCTATTATTTTCCATTCCATGTGATTAATAACTTTGTAAGTGATTAATAATTTTGTAATTAGTTTATGATTAGTTATTAGCCGGAACTAGTATTGATTGCCGTGCATATGGTTGCAGGGGGCTGGACCGGGCTGTCGATTCAGCAAGGGATGTCGGTTCAACAGGGAGGTTGAACCGGCCGTCCCTATTTATGGTTGGAGTATTGCCGGCTCCTCCTTTACCTCCCCTTCCTAGTTATCTTAGTTTATTATAAATATGTTATTTGATCTTACGGCTCAATTTTTGTTGTGAATGCTGTTTGGACTGCCTCCGGTTTCCTCCTTTTCCTTCCTAGTGCTATACCCGATGGTGGGAAGGTGCCTCGATTGTGACTTGTTCGAGGTGGTGATTTTCTTCAAGAGTTTGAGGAATCCTTTGGTTGTAAATCCCGCGGGGACACTTATCTTCCCCAACTTTCTTCCGCATCTTCCTGCTATTGTCTATCTGCCCCACACCCCTCTGCTCTCTGCCATCCACCTCCAAGCATTCCTCCAATCACCTTTCCCCTCTGCTAGCCACTAGAATATGGTAACAGACTTCCCGTCTACTTCCTTCTAGTTGTAACTCCAATACCAGATCTCTGCCTTGCTGTAACCCCCGTACCATCAATTCAAAGCCCTCCAGTCCTCCAACAATATCACTCAGGCTTCCCCTCAACACGTAACTCCCTCTCGCACCCTATTTTCCCTTCACAACTACATTGCCCTATCCTGCTACCCGCACAATCCCTTTCACCACCACGTACTGTAGCACCTAACACCCAATCATCTTGCTGCTACCGCCTATCCACATCAGCCTTTCGGTTGGTTGCCGCAAGCCCCAGCTAGCCATCTTTCCTGTTGCCCCAGTCGGGGTACACCACGTTTGTCCTCACCCTAGGGTGTTGTTTGTATTTGTCATTTATTTCCTCTTTTAAAGAGTCTTCGTTGTAATTGTTTTAAAGTTCAACGATAATATTTCATTTCAATTATTGCTTGGGTTAATTCCAGTATCATTTGGTATCAGAGCTAGTCTAACCTTTAGTCCTATCCTAGAGATTCCTAGCACCCGCCTTATGCCTACATAAATTTAATTTTCTATTCCCAAATCATAGATAAAATTTGACCTAACCCTAATTTTCGTTTGTTGATTTTCAAAATAAGCAACTCCAAATTAATTTTTTGACACCATCGATTAGTGTCCCGCACCCTCCTTCACCTCTCAATCCTAAACCCTAGCCATGCCACCTAGAAGAGACATGCTCGGGCCTATTCGAGAGGAGATACATTGGGAGATTCGTCGATTTCATCTGTGACTTGCAAACATTGAGTAGGAAAATTATTGAGAGATTACTTCAGAATTAGAAAGTCAAAGGGGAGCAAGAGATGAGGATCTGAATCCATTCCATATGGAGGACTAGTGATGCAAAAGACTGACCATGATGCTTTGAAATCTAGTAATCAGACGAGGTCAAGAGAAGAGCCAACATGCGAAGGGTACAAAGACTTCAAAATAAGTATGGATCTCGACGACTTCATGAAATGGCTATAGTCAGTTGAGAGAATCTTTGAGTATAGAGATATGCGAGAAGATAAAAGTGTACAACTAGCAACCATCAAATTAAGGAAAAAAATGCCTTTTTGTGGTGGGACAATTTGCAGAGAGAGGGCAATGACATGATTATCAAGTGGGAAAAGATGAGTAAGATGACGCAGAGAAAATACCTTCCCCCTTGTTACAAATAGGATATATTTTTGAGACTTCACCTACAACAGAGAGATCTATCAGTGAAGGAGTTCACGGCGAAGTTTGACCTATTGTAGATGACGTGTGATTTTGTCGAGCCAAAGGAGCACACCATGTTCCATTATCTGGGGGGCCTGAAGCGTGCTATTATCAATGTGGTGCATTTGCAGCGGTAGTGGTCACTTGGAGATGTACAGATCTTAACATTGAAAGTGAAAGGGTAGCAAAAATGGAGCAGACAATCACCACCAGTCAGGTAGCCACCTACAGTTGGAGACACCAGCTAGAGCAAACCTCAAGAAGTTGAGAAAACTAGTTCGAATAAGGATAAAACCACCCCCAGTGAGAAGAAACTTGGGAAGGGTAGCACCGCTACTACAGTCCTCTCCAGGAAATGCTACAGATGCCATGGATTTGAGCACATCGCCCGACGAGCCGAATTGTCTTTTGACCGAGTAGGGCACTGTGGAGGTTAGCGGCGAGGAGACGCTGAGGAATAGAGTGAGGTGTGCCATCTTTCACCAGATGAAGGAGAATCGCTTGTGGTTCGATGGTTCCTAAAAATTAAGGATACGACGGATTTGCAGCGGCTTTGCCACAACATATTGTACATCTGTTGCACTGTGAACTGAAAGTATGTGTCTCATCATCGATGGAGGGAGAAGTAAGAATGTGACATCTACACAAAATGGTGGAGAAGTTGGGTCTTATGACTCGGAGGCACTTCATGTTGTATTCTCTGAAATGGCTGAAGAAGGAGAATATGGTCAATATTGATAGGAGGAGCCTTGTGGAATTCTTGATTGTAGTCCAGCTGTAGGATCATGTGTGGTGCGATGTGGTCCCCATGGATGCCTGACACCTTTTGTTGGGGAGACCATGACAATTTGCCACATGACTCAACACCATGGATTCAAAAAACACTTACTCTTTCACCGAGAATGGCAAGCATATCGTCATTTTCCCTTCGATAGAGCTTGAGATCACAGGTATCCTTGCCAGCAGAGCAACACCGATGGGAACACTTTTGGTGATGACAAAAGATGATAGGACTCGAAAACAAGCTCCAGATATGGGATAGTCATGATAGAGAGCCATTCAGGATATCACGGTGGATACCTTACTACCATGGCTAACACCGGGCTATCCTCACTTCAGATCAATTTGAGCCGTCTGTGAATTACTTTGGGAGTATTAAACAACATTGGTGAGACATGTGGACTTAGTTCAATAGTGGACCCTTAGGAGAGCAGATTAATATGGATGTATGCTATCAAGTGGAGGAAAATCTTCTGATGTATTGGGAGACAGTACAATCGACAATGGTATATAGGTGCTGTTAGGATTGAAGGCGATGAATCAAAACCTGGTTGAACTTGGGAGACCGACACAGGGTTGCAGGGGGCAGAGCTGGGCTACCGGTTCAGCAAGGGGTGCTGGTTTGACAGGGAGACTGGATCGACTGACCCTAATTAGGGTTGGAGAACTGCTACCTTCTTCTTCCCCCCAACCCCCTCCTAGTTATCTTACTTTATTATAAATATGTTGTTATTTGGTTTTAGTGCTTAGTCTTTAGAGTGATTTCTTTTTGGACAGCCTCCCCTTTCCCTCCTAGGCTTGTTTCCGACGTCAATAAGGTGCTCCGGATCTAATTTGTCCGAGATGACGATATTCTCTAAGGTTTCGAGTTGTGCTCCGACTGCACTCGTTTTCATGAGGACACTCATCTTCCCCAACTTTTTTTGCGCATCTCCCTGCTACCGTCTATTCCTCCCACACCGCTCAGCTCTCTGTAGTCCACTTCCCAACACTCCTCCAATCACCGATTTCCCCTCTGCTAGCCGCTGGAATGTGATAAACCGCTTCCTTTCTACTTCCTCCTAGCCTCAACTCCAATATCGGTTCTCTGCCTTGCCGTAACCACACCTTCCAAGCCCTGCATTCCTCCAACAATACCACCCAGCCCGTAACTCCCTCCTGCACCCTATTTTTCCTTCACAGTTGCGCCACCCTATCTTGCTACCCGCACAATCCCTCACCTCTACCTACTGTCGCACCAACCCCCAATCCTTCTGCTATTGCCGCCTATCCACCCAGCTTTCCAGTTTTTGCCACAAGCCCCAGCCAGCTCATCCTCCTGCTACAGCCTATCCACATTAGCCTTCTGGTTGCTGCCGCAAGTCCAAGCCAACGCTTCCTCCTGCAACCCAGCTGGGGTACACCACATTCGTCCTCACTCATGGGGTGTTGTGTTTGTTTGTCATTTAATTCTTGTTTTGAAGAGTCTTCGTTGTAACCGTTTTGAATTTCAACAATAATGCTTCATTTCTATTGTGGTTTGGGTGAACTTCCGCATCAATAGCATTTTAATAATGCATCCACTTAATCATATCTATTAAGTTATCCTATTTATTATTCAATTATTATTCCCATGACTAACTAATGTTTTCGGCTACTAGGATAAACAATAAACTAGCATAAGATTATTTGAAATATATCTTAGCAAAAGTTTTGTAATCTTTAAACTTTACTCCATATACACTGAACATAAATTCATCTAATCATTCAAAACCCTAATAAGTTTACTAGTTCTCACAAATAACTTAATCCTACTTGAATTACTCTGACACTCACAACTCTGAAGATCATGATAACATTGTAACCCTAATTAATTCAATATTATGCGACTTCTCTAGCTTTGCTCGTGCAAACTAATGCTTGAGTTTCAGTCTCATGGTTTATACTTTATCTATAGTTTGAAATCCAATAAGGTACCTACGTGTTACATGCCATAGTCCATTTTTTTTAACCATGATGTAATTTTTGGAGTTTGGATGAATTTTTTTTATTAGTCCTTTTGGTTATATTTTGATTATTTGTGCCCTTTTTTGTTTGACCAACAGGATATGTACACATAGGCACTTGTAGAATCTCTCCAGACCATAGATTCATTGCATATACATTGGACACGTCTGGGAGTGAAATGTTCATGCTTTTTGTTAAAGACCTTCAAAGTGGACAAGTCGCTTCAGATCCAAAAAGAAAGGGGGTTGTTAGCTTGGCTTGGGCTGGTGACAGCAGTTCTTTGTTTTATACAGTTTGCAACGAAAGTCAGCGGCCTTACAGGTTCACCTTCATTAATTCTTATTGTTTGATTCATCTGAGAGTTCTTACCTCCAGTTTTCTTGTGCTACTGACCAGCTTATCTTGGCAGAATCTTCTCGACAAACTTACGGTCAAGTATGGTAGATGATCTTATTTTTACCGAGAATAATTCGAGTTGTTGTGTTGACATTGCAAGCACAAAAGATGGGAAATATATCACAGTAAATTCTAACTCGAGGTCATCATCCGAGGAAGGTCATGTTTCAGTTTGTTGTATTAAATTCGAGGAAGATTTACATGCATACCACTCAATTCCTATATATTTACATATCTAACATCCAACTTCAATTTTTACATACCTATGCATGAAAAAGTGTATTTCACTTTTTAGAAGTTGAAATTATGGTAATTTTTATGTGATATGCAAGATTTGGGCCGTATAAATGTACAAAATTAAAGTTTAGGTGTTAGATATGTAAATACATAAGAATTATGTGATATGTAAAGCTCCTAAAGTTTATTTCTCATAATATCTTAGTATTTTACATTTCTAAACTGCTTTATCTATCGAAAGTCGAGCTTTTTTACAGTTATATGTGATCGATGCAATGAATTTAAAAGATGGAATTTGGCCTGTTCGAAATCGTGTTCCTGGTGTGCAGTACTTCCTGGAGCATCACTATGGTTACTTTTATATTCTTACAAACGCTCGTTCAGAAGAAATGGCAGCTGCAAATGGTTTTCATTTAGTTAGATGTCAGGCTGATAAGTTATTGCTGACCAATTGGCAGGTATAAGTTTTTCAAACTTGTTGAAGTAGCCGGGAGTTTATAGGCCACAATTTCACAAATTTGAAGTCACTTACGCATGAGATAATGCTTGCTACATGGTTAGTAATAAGTGTTTTATTGTATTAGTTAGGTTCATCAACAATATGATTGGTATATACTAATTTAATACCCGAGAGATTCCTTTTTCTTCTAATTTGACATGTAATTTTGGTTATTGACAAATACTTTTGCTTTTTCTGCTTTGTCTAGCAACCTTAAACAGCTTTTTGATAGATGTTTTCACTAGTTTAGGCATGTCAGGACTCTCTTCAACTTGTCGTATTATAATGTTATTCTACTCCCAATTTTAGGAGTCTTTTGATGTTATTTAATAACTAAAACATTCATTAAGTTTCTTAAGGACGTTCTTTATTTAAATACCCAAAAAAAAAAAAAAAAAAAAAAAACAAAAAACTACACACACACATTCTCCTCCACTGCTATTTTCCTTTGTGGTTACCTTTGGTGTTTCTATTTCTCTTAGTTATCTGTTTTTCTTCTAGGATATTTCTTTCTAGGAAGTATTTACTCTTCTTGGTATGCTGCTGCTTTTTTTAGTTGTCACAACTGCAAAGCATTTTGGGAGTGGGATATGATTGTTGACTATGTTTTTAGTCTCTTAGAGCTTTTGTAGCAATGTCTGTGAATGATTATAATTTGCCTCGGTATGGAGCCTAAATTGAATTATAAGGTTGAGGGGCTAGTGAAGAAGAGCGGATGATGGAACAACGGAAGGATAAGATTGCTCTCTTTTTAAGTTGAATCATATTGGTGGTACCACTACATGCCACTTTAAACATAAGTCATCAGAAATGCTTTTGTGTTTCACTTGCCGAAAAATATGCACTTATCTATATTTTGCCAGACTTCTAGGAATTATTTCACAAGATCTTAAATTTGCATACTTGTGGGACTTTTAAACAAGGGAGATGTGTTTTTTTTGTTTTTTGTTTTTTTGTGGTTCATGCCATTTATAATAATTGTTAGCTATTATTTGTTATTAGGGATTGGCTTTTGAACATTTTCTACAATTACTGCAATATGATATTGGGCTTCCAAACTCCAAAAACTTTTTAACTGGAATATGTGACAAGAATGCTTTCATATACATAGAATTTATTCTTAGAAAATGTTACTAAAGTCCTTTTTTTTTCTATTTATTGATGCATACTCACTTGTTAAGATCTTATTGGAAAGGTCAGTGAATTAAACTGCTACAATTCTTGTCTATTTTTCATAGCAGTTTGGTGAACTTGTTGTGCATTATTTCTTTGTGCTATTTTGTCATAAAGGGCCAAAATTTTAAAATTATTTGTGGTCCAATTCACTTATTTTTTCCCTTTGGTTCCTTACAGCACATTTTTAGTCCTACTACACAGTACTTTCTTCTCTTTGCCGTTTCTTTTGGCAAAATTCTATTTTTCTGCTGCGACTAATTGGTTGCAATGTGCCTCTTACTCAAAGGTTATTGTAGAGCCAGATCAAGATACGCTATTTCAGGACTTTGATATATTTGACGGACATTTGGTGCTTTCTGTCTTGAATGAGGGGCTTCCATTGTTTTGTTCCATAGAGATGTCTAAGGTGGTAAATCACAAGGTATTCATTAAGTTTTTCCATTATTTGTTTGACTCATTTTTGTCAGTGTCGTGCCTCATTATGAAATTCAACAGCAATTCTTGCATTACTGTTAATGATGATGATAATAATCTTCTTTATTAGCTTGAGGTTATTATATGTTTTAATATCCAAGGAGCCTCTTGTTCAAATTTAAGTAAAACTGAAGAATTTATGGATTTGAGTTCGGTGGGGTGGTTGATGCCTTGCAAAGACATTGGAAATTTCTAACTGAGGGGCCGTTCAGGATCAGTTTTAATTTTTGTTTTTTAATCTGTTATTTTTTTTATATATTTTTATTTGAAATAAAATATGTTTGGTATGTTGTAGCATGGTTTGTTGTTTTGAAAAACACTCAAAACAATGTTTTGAGTGTTTTTAAATACAAGCTATTTTTTTTTTTGAAAATAAAATAAAATCATGCAGAAAATGCTTTAAAAAATAAATATTTTCAAAATAAAAACAAAAACAAAACGAATTTATCTCAACCAAACCCTAAAATACTACTTTGGCCTGTTATTACCTCTCTGGGATGCATTATTGTGAATGAGCTGCAATTACCCGTCAGTCTTGAGCTTTCTTGTCTACTACTCTAGTAAAACATTGACAGTTGCATGATAGTTGCTAAATGACATATTTCTAATACACTATGATTTTATATACTTTTTTCAAGTGTTTTCTGCAAAACGGTATTTTGTTTTTCAGTAATACATCACTTTATCTTTCCCTATTCATTATTGCCATGGTCATATGGTATTCTCATCATTTGGAGTTTTCTTTCTCCTTTCTAACTATTACTTGGAGCCTATGTCATCTATGGATGAACATCTTTCTTTTATCAAAATGGACTTTAGAATGAATGTTCTTGACAACAAATTAATGATAACTCGGCATATTTTCTTTCCCAGGATCAGAAGCCAATGAAGATTGGAGACCTTAAGCCATGGTATTTCCCACTGCCCTCTAACTCCTGCAGTATTGTGCCAGGTTCAAATCTTGATTTCATGTCATCAGTCTACCGCCTGGTGATCTCATCTCCAGTGGTAATGCTGTTAGCCTTTTTTAGTTGTGCTTGATACATCTATTGCTTTTCTTGAAAGCTATAATTGTTAATGTAATGCAATTATGCTAAAAGGATTATAATTAAATTAAAGAACTTGTATTACTAATGCTGATTAAATTTTATTACAAGAAATTCGAACACAGTGGATTTTGTTTAGTTTTTTTTATTTTTTTATTTTAAGGAGTAAACAATCCAGTAGAA
Source organism: Papilionanthe hookeriana x Papilionanthe teres (assembly GCA_022702705.1). Lineage (NCBI taxonomy): Eukaryota > Viridiplantae > Streptophyta > Magnoliopsida > Asparagales > Orchidaceae > Papilionanthe > Papilionanthe hookeriana x Papilionanthe teres. Next base: position 5,476,725 of record CM040421.1, read on the forward strand.
TAACAATAAACCTATTGTTGGCTTCTGCTTTGCAGTTAGTACATAGAACTTCTTGAAAATGAAATGATTTGTAGGGTTTATGATATGTGTATATGGCCCTGTTTTATATTAGACTTTTTTGAAAAGACAATATAGGGCACCATGCCCTCCCTGTTGTGTGTGTGTATGGCGTGTGTTTGAATTGGGTTGTTAGTCCTTTATAGCTTTACTTTCCAGAAAGCTACCACATCATGTTTTACAACATTCTTATCCCCTTTGAAATATTTTTGTAGTGGTAAGCAACAACTTCTAATAAGTCTTTTTTGCTTAAAAGCATAAGCAATTATAGTTATTTTGTATGATAATCATGGTTAGGATAATTGCTGACAATTAATTGGCTCCAAAGAACATTTTCATGGTATTACCATTTTTTGTTGCTTATAGTATACACCCAATTTCTGCCCAATCAAGCCAAAACAGTGTGAAGTCTCCAAAGCTTAGCTAGAATGAACCCATTGGCCGAGTTCAAGATGAATTTGCCAGCTGAATCCCATAAGATTTTTTCAACTGGGTTCAATGTAGATTGACCCTCTAGTTGAGGTGGATTAAAGCTCTGTTTGGGGCAACTGCAGTCTATTGAATAATATGTTGATGAGCTGCTGATCAGTAGTTTTCCGGGTAAGCTGTTTTGCTATTTGGTTGTGCTGTTTAAAAACGATTGATTCGCAGTTGTTTATGGATAAATGAACATTTTGCACTTGTTAAGTAATGTTGTTTGCAACAGAACTGTCATAACAACATATTTGATAGTTGAGAAGCAGAAAACCAATACAAAATAGTAAAGACAACTTTCGCCTTTATAATATTATGAAAGTATAGTAATCCCTCATTTCATTTTTTCTTTTCAAGTTGGTTCTTATTTGAGATTCTGTGGCCATGATTTCTAACTATTGTCAATGCTACTGATTTCCAGCCATGGATGTATCTTCGCAGGCAAAGTTTTCTCATTTTCAGTTTCACAAATGATGAGTCTTCAAGGGTGGAGTGGAAGTCACATATATATCTGAACCTTTAGCCAAAATTTATATGTTGCAAATGAAGCCTAATGCTCAAAAATAGCTATGAGAATCTTAAGAAACCAAACTTGATCAACCAAAAAACGTAAATTATTGCAAATGAATTATCCAAAGAAATCCTCAAAGTCAGAAAATCACAGAGAGATAACCAGTGCAACGAAAAAACCCCCCAAAATGAATATTAGAGCATAACATTGTAAGATACCATTTGGGATTTGTCTATAGGAGCAATTGAGGGAGAGGCGAGAGAGAAGTGACATAGGACAACAGCGGTTGAGCAAGAGAGAAGACGGACAGAAAGGCACGAGAGGAAAAAATTCTCAAATGCAGATTGAAGATGCGGGTCGCCAATCAGATCCTAAAAGACGCCAAACGCCGTTTCTGGATACGCGATGTGAATGCATGAAACAAATGGTGGAGCGAAGTTTTGAAAACGCCAAACACGCTTATAGGCTGTGCCAAACAGATCCTAACTATGATGAGTACAGAGTGAACTTACTGGTTGGATTCAAGGATAACTTGTCATATGGGCTTTACCCATGACATGTCCGCCATGAACTAGGTGGACCTAGTAGTTGAGCTCAATTAAAGATCATCCAACATGCCCAGAACTTATAAATACTGATATTGAACTCGCTAAACCAACTTAGTCCAGATCATTGCCCAAGTTTGGAGAGTTACTAGAAGAACCCACTAAAGGAACGTAGGGTTTCCAGAAGCTAAATATTTGATACTAGTTCAAGTCCAAGTTCTCACATAGGCAGTACATTTCCTGCACTTTACTTTGTTTCTTTTCATTGATATCTAGCTCATTTTGTTGTCTTTTCTGCAACGCTTAAAACATCGGTGCTTACGTTTACATAGGAGGTTGCGGGGAGAGCCAGGGTCATGCAGTTAGGTATATTTTGGCTTAAAATTACTATTCGTTTGAGCTTAGTAATAGATTTTTATTTGCTTTATTCCTTGGTCTTCTCTTAAATTCTCTTTTTTCTCTTTTTCAAAAAAGGCTCAGGTATAACTTACAAACAACTAAATTAAGGCTCTGTTTGGGGGGCCGTTTGGTTTGGCGGTCCCGCCGCCGCTTCCCGCTGTTCGGATTGAAAGCAGAAAGCCAGGTAAATGTTGTGGCCCAGCTTCGTTGACGTAGCTTTTGCCCCCGTGCCCCTTTTATCAAGCCCTATCCCGTAAAATAGAAGAACCCGCGATCTTCTCCCCTCCCCTCCTCTTCTCCTGCTGATGACGGTTCCTGACCGTCTTTCTCTTCTCTTCCTTGTCCTTGTCTTCCTGTTCTTGTGATCTCCTCACAGCAAGGGTAAGAAATTTTTTGTCGCCTGCCCGTTAGATCTGTTGCTGCGTAGTTATGATTTGGTTGTGGTTTTTTTGGGGTTTAGCTGCCTGTCTTTGATATTGTGAATAACACATTAGGAAGGCTTTTATTCTTGCTACATATGATTCTCATGGTAAGTGAAATCTTCCCGAGTAGTTTCTTCTTTTGTTGCAGTAGGCCATTTGTGTGGTTTTCAAATCCATTTCGTGAATGTATATGTAAGCTAGGATGGTTTATGGTAAGTTACTGTGATGATTTTGGAAGCTTAGGAATGGATTTTTTGTTCCCCTTTATGATTCTCGGCTATGTTAGCGAGGTGCTTCGTATATATGAAGGAATGACAATAGGTTTTTTGCCACTCCTTGCTTCAAATTACATCATTTGTATTTTTGAATGATAGCTAGTTACAATCCATGGGAATGTCAGCCTTAACATGAGCTGGAATTTACATTTACTTGGCAAATTTAGCATTTTGTTTCTAAATTATACACATCCTGATGCATGCGAGGCTGATATAAATTCGTTGATACACTTTAAGATTTTTTAAGCTACATTCATTTTCCACTTATAGTGCTGCATGAAGTTCCTCTAGTAGGTTCTCCTTAGACATGGAAGATTTATTAATTTAAATTCTAGTTTTGAAGTATAATAAGGCATTTTTACATGTGTAATCCTTGGAGGGAAAATCACATGACATCCTCTTGGGTTATTACTTGCTGAAAAAAGAAATTGGATGCTCTTCTTGTATTAAAATTGCAGCTATTCTTTTATTTGATGCATTCGTTTGTAGTGATTGTTAGTTGCAGATAAACTGGGTGTGAGTTTAGTGAATCCACTTATTTAGAAAGTGAGCCTCATCTTTTTATGAACAATGTTCTCAATACTATTGCTGAAGTCCTGGAAATATGCAAAATTTTGTGTTTGACATTTGGTTAACTCTTTACGTTTGGATTGAATGAAGTGCTTGCTTCAGTCATGCAATCAGTTCCTTCTAGATTTAACTATTTATCATTCTTATTTCATACAAGTTCTTATGATCCCACTTAAATACTTGATGACAATGTTTTATGTTTTATCAATAGTCTAATTAACATAGGTTTGATAGCTAGAACTATCGATGGTTTATAAACTTCTTTTGTTATAACCAGTTGTCATCATAATCTTCCATGCAACACCACCATTTTAGTGAATTGCTGGACGAGATTAAAATTTTTATTTTGTGTTAGTTTTACCGTAGACATTGTGTTCTCAACAGTTCTTAACATTCTGAATTGCCAAAGCAATTAAAGACAGTTTGATTTGCTGGGCCTGTAATGATACCTGTATGCTTGAACTTTTATTAGGAGACGGTAAAAGATCAGTTTTGCCAATGAATACTTGAAATTGTATGATGGGAAAATAAGGAAGGCCGGATCGTTGCACCATTCCGTCTTAAATGAAATTATGAATAATACCATTGTATATTAATATATATAGTTTTTGGTGGTATATACAATCAACTAACCGAAGTGATATTGGATTTAAATGTGAGCTGCTGCATTTTGGCTAATTGCTGCGATCATTTCTTGATGTGGATGTTCTTTTACTATATCTTCTTCATATTCACTGTCGAATAATTGTCCTGTTTATCATACTCCCCATACAAGTTTAGGCATATCCCCTTCTCTTTTTTATTTTGTATTCTTGATAAAGTTAATCTATGAATGGGTGGATTAGAGGCAATCATTCTTGCATATCGATCATCAGCTGCCACATTTTGGGAGAGATGCTGATGCTATGTTTGGATAACTGTGTTGATCCATTTTGCCTGATTCGTGCAACTACATGGAAAGCATTACCTTACTTTTACAAAATGGAAAAAATATAATTACTACAATTTTATTATATTCTATGTAGTCAAATTGGATGGTATGTATGAAAGTGCCCCAGCATTTTTTTTTAGTTATTTCATCTATTGATTAGGGCAAGGAGTCATTGTTGATTGAAAGCTATGTATCTTCTTTTTTATTGCCTTAATAATGATTTTTGATTCCTTTCCAGTGGATGTAGGTCAGTTTTGACCAAACCACGTTAATCGCTTTGTCTTTATTCGGTTATTTAAAATATTTCTTTAGTCAAACTGATGCATTTTTTGTACTAGTATTGTTGTTATATCTTATTTATTCTTCAAGTTATAATGCTAATAGTAACTAACAATTTACTAAATTGTGTTACTGTTTTTTTTCAATGTTTACCTTATCATAGTAATATGATTACTAATAAAAATAAAGAGCTTGGTACACCTGCACTGTGGGAAAAGGAAATAAAAATAATATTTTGTGACATTGGCTTAAAGGAAATTGAAATGAGCAATAAATCTACGACCTTTTTCAATAAAGGTAGCAAAATATTATAAAAAATTTCAAGGAATGTAGGGGCAGGGAGCACGACAAGCTGCAACTAAAGAACAAATGAGATCAACTAAAGAATTATTAAATGATTTGGAATGATTTGGAATGATTTGAAAAGAGGATCAAGGAGCTTGGGTTGGGATTCGGTGAAGCGAATAATTGATGCCCCGGAGGAGTGGAGGACAGAGAGACTTTTCGTGAGAAATTTTTCATTCCGTATAATTTATGTCATATAATTTTTTTAGTATTACTGAATTGTTTGATGTTTTTTGCAGGTGGTGCTCACAACGAAGAAGTTTAAATTTTCTGGATTAGAACTTGAGTTCGAGGAGAAGTTAGACCTGATGTTTGGCGGGGCCGTCGCAATAGGAAGATATGCATGTGCTTCAAATGGGACAGGTTGGTGGTACCCCTGAAAATGTGGCTGTTAGCTTATCTGCTGATTCACCTGAATTCCACAATCAGGATCGCCCCGAGATTCAGTTCACCAACCGTTCGAAGCGTCCTCGTGTGGAGAGTAGGAAAAAAGGTGGGGCTGATTCTATCAGAAACCATATATCATACCTGATGGATTCTTCCAATGACGCCCCCATAAAGTTCAAAAAACTTCTATTAACGAGGTCGTACAAATTTTAGAAGAAGATCAGGAGATTGCAGAGGATGTTGATCTATTCTACCTTGCTGTAGAGCTGCTTCATGATTCTCTTAGCAAATAGCAAATTAGGAAAATGTTTTTTCACAGCAATTGCCAAAGAACGACGGGTGGCGTATCTACGCCATTTATATGCTCGTAGGGACAAATGATAAAACATTTTCCTAATTTGCTATTTGCTAAGAGAATTTTATTTCATTGCTTGTTGATCGAGATATTTTACTCTAATATTGTATTTAGTCCTATCCTGCTTGTTTACTCCACCTTCATATCTATTATAATGCTTGCTTCGTGATTTACTACAGATTTAATAATTTCTATTTCTGGATTTGGTGATACATGTACAGTTTACATCGACATGGATTCAGAACAAGAACGATAGAGAAGGAGAAATGCAACAATCAACTTGCTCGTGGAGTATTACAACACATACATTGACCGCTCTTCATCTCATATCGAAGACAAATAGGTTGGAAAAATGCTCACAGGGCATCCAACAAGATTCAATGTCTTCCGTATGATGCAGGATGTATTTAGAGATCTACTAGCATAACTCGGCGGATCTCATGGCCTCCATGGGTCATCGAAGACGAGTGACCTTGAGGTGTTGGCGTTGACTCTGTACATATTATCACAAAAAGAGTCAGTGCATGGTGCGATAGAATGCTTCCAACACTCATCGGAGATGATAAGCATATACTTCTCAGTAGGTTTGAGTGCTCTTGTGAGTCTGTCCAAACACATCATAAAACCAACCGATTCAACGTTTGCATGACTCCTACGGAGATTCGACACGATGCACATTACATGCTATTTTCCAAGGTACTTATTGAATTTCCACTCTTCAGGGTATCTATATGAATTCCTGACATGAATAACTGAAGCGATCTTTGCAGGATTGCATTAGCGCAATAAATGGAACACACGTTGATGTACGAATTCCAAATAATGAGAAAATTGTATTTATCAGACGTTCCGAAACTTCTACGCAAAATGTCATGGCATTGTGTGACTTGAACATGTGTTTTACTTTTGTCATGCCTGGTTAGGAGGGTAGTACGCACGACAGTAGAATTTTCAAGAGTCTTTATGCGGAATCCTCATTAAAACTTCCCTCACCCTCTGCACGGTACGTTGCATACTGAAATCCTTTTGGTTTTTCTTTATATGGAACACTAGGAAAGTATTATTTGGTGGATGCCGGCTATCCATTGCAGCGTAAGTTTCTTAAACTCTACCCTGACATCAGATATCATATATCTGATTTTGAAAGAGCCAGTAATGTTACACGAAACAAAAATGAGGTGTTTAACAAAAAACATTCCTCTTGCGAGGCATCATCGAGAGGACTTTTGGCGTTTGGAAGAAGAAATATGTGATATTACGCGATATAGGGTAATATCGCGTAATATCACATATTATTTAGACGACATCCATCTCGATTTGACGTTGACTTTCGTAGTGCCGAAGAGAATGAACAAGAAGTGCCTGCAGAAGCATTTGAATACTGCATCGGTCAATCTCTGTCACGAGAGCACAACGACCATTCTACTATTTGCACGAAGGAAGGGGAAGGTGCAAATGAAATGACGGTCGTTTGAGAACATATTACCAATGCGTTAGTTGGAGGGTGATTGATTTCTTTATAATTTGTTCTAATGACCAAACCATTGTAACTCATGGTTGATTTAAAAGAGAATTTTCATTTTGTTGACTACTGCTGTGAGCATTCCTTATGGATATCTGTGTGACACAAAATCAATTGCCATTTATTGTATTTCTTTTTCATGTTCTGTATGCGTAGAATTTGAAGGTCAACCATCTCATTTATGCATTTCCTTTGCAATTTCAAGTTCTCACAAATACAAAAAGTTATGATTTGCTGAACAAGTAATATAAGCTGTTTTTTCTTTTATTGCAATCAGGAAAATATGAGCTTAAGATGTCTGGGACATCTCGACGATTGCTCTGTTACTGTAACCTCCAAACTACTATGTTGACGTCACGTCAGGCGCACAACTACGGGAGAAAGTTCTATAGCTGCTCACGAAACGTCGCAGAATAGTGCAACTTCTTCCTTTGGGCAGTCACTTTGGCAGATTCCTCTGATGACGATGGTCGGGAATGGAGAGCTTCACTTGAGGAAAGGCTAGCATGAGAGCTTTACCGTGTGAATGTTAAAAATAATATTATTATCTTATTAATTGTCATTGTAATAGTTTTAGATTTTTTTTTTTGATTTCCTGATACTATCTGTTACTTGAGATGTGTATCTGTAATTCTGGACTGTTTTCATTGAAGTTTAGACTTAAAAGTAGTTCTCTATGATTATGAAATATATTGTTATGTAAACGATGAATTGTTGTAATACATTACAAAATGGGCACTATAATTTGTAGTCTATTTTTTTAGCAGCATTTACATTTCCAGATTTAACACCTAAAGTTTGCATTTTACATTTCTACCACTTATGTATTTTATATCACAAAGGAATAACAATTTTAAAATTTAAAATGAGAGTATTTTAAATGTGATATGAACCATATGAGTGGTATAAATGAAAAATTAAAGTTTAGGTGTTTGCTCATCAAAGTTTGATATTCATACGTCTAACATTTAAATGCTATAAAGTTATGAATGAAAAAGTGTATTTCACTTTGGAAAAAAAAAGGGGGAGATATCCCTTTAATATTTGGCTCTGTTTTAAGTTTTGATCGGTATTTTAAATTATTATTTAAATTAATTAGTTCATTAATATGTAAATCCTTAATGGAAAATATATTTAATACATTAATGCTACCCAATTTTATACATTCCACTAACAAAGCATTTATTTCATATATTCACCTATCTAACAACTAAATTTTTAACATATATTAATCAATTCCATATATATGCATATCTAAGACTTAAATTTATTACATAACAATAATTAATTTATTACCTAACACTTAAATTTGTTACATATTTAACACTTCGAAGTTTCAATAATTTCTTACATAATAAATTTTGCTTATAGAGTTTTAATAATGTGGCTGTTACATTCTTCTTTTAAACAGTTTTACGAAACGAGGGCGACGTTGTCATTTTTCGAAAGCAATGTTACTGCAAACAGAGCGACAGACTTCTTCGCAGCGACGTTCAGTGCGCATTCTTCTTTGAAAAGTGAGAATGCTGCAGCCCACCAAACAGAGCCTAAGATCTAACATTTTAAAAGGTGTGGTTATCATAGATCTATGCTATAAACCAAAAGAGAAATCCACAAAAATTGCTTTGAGAACACATTTTCAAGGAAACACTTGTAAGAGAAATTCCTGTTAATATAAAATCTAGACTTTGTGACCACGATAAAACTAACTGAAATGAAGAAAAGACTCAGCAAAATGATTTAAGTGGTTCTGGGCCACAAATTCAAAGAACTGCATCCATAGCGCAGTGGATGCAGTTGCCTGAAGAATCCATTAACTCGACAACTAGGAGAAACTTTGGTGTGAGAGCTCATCTATACCTTAATGAAACTTGCTAGATGAACTTTGAAGAAGATAATTTTTCTCTTGAACCTAGCTGACTAGAAGAACGTGTTGATAGAAAGCGACCACAACATGATAAATTTTTTTTTCTAGAGAGATTGTTTAAGCCCATCCTCCTACCAATTTTTAAATTTTGCACTTGGGCTCTTATAGAGGCCGAACTTATTTGGTCAACCACATTGCATATTTTAAATCCACTGTCTTGATGCTTAACATTAATGCTTTTTGAATATCAGGTTATTTTTCATAGCCTTCAAGGAGTGGGCTCTCATGTGTTCTTCTTGCTTACCATTTAGGACTATCACATCATCTTTGAGTTCAAGGGAACTCATCACTTAATTTGCTATCACCTAGCACCCATAGAAGAGTTTACAGGCTTTTTTTGAAGATGGACAAAAGCATGATGAATCATTAATTAACTCATTCAATGATCTTCTTGCTTACCATTGACCAATCTCGCCAACCAATCAACAGGTGTATTGCCTTACCTAAAAATGAAACTCATGCACATACTGAGGTTGTTACGAGATATAATAAACCAAATTCTATTAATAATGTTAACCACATTCCAAGGAGGCTGCTCGGACTTAGAAAGAATTTGGTAAAGTATCCTGGAATCAGTTTAAACATAAAATTGAGAGAACTGAAAAATTGAAGCCATCTGTATGGCAAGGAGCACAGCCCAACACTCTGATTCCAGAGGGCAATCTGCAATGACAGGAGAAGCAAAATAGCATAAAGTATTGGCCAAACTATCTCTAAAAACACCACCAACCCCAACCACAGTGTTAGACCAACTACCATCAACATTGATTTTGATCCAGCCTATCTCAGGAGGCTGCCACCTGAATACCAGAGGCCTCTTGACAGCAGAAGAAGCAACACCCTGGGCATCACCCAAAAAATTTCTGCTAAATTTAACATAGTGTGACAAAATATAAGAAACAATAATGAAGGAGGAGAGAGGAGATTTTTTGGTACTTGAATCTGTTTTTGGCCATCCACATGAACCAAAAAATAGTGAGAGGGAAATGCTCAATCTTACTTTGAGCATTAGATGATTCTTTCCAAACCGCAATAATAAGTTTAACCTCAAAAACCTGAGGCCAAACCACCCTAAAGTCATTGCCAATCCTGCCCCAAACCTCTTTAGCATAGTGACAATTATAAAATAAATGTGCATGAGTCTCCTTATCCCTAGAACAGACGTAACATTTTGAAGCCAATCTCAAACCCTTTAACTGCAAAATGTCATCTAGCGACAACATGGATAGGAAAAACCTCCAGAGGAAGAAAGAAATGGAAGGCGAAATATGATTACGCCAAATCAGCTTCCCACACTCCCAAACCGAGGTGTGCAAATTTTTGTATAGCATCTTGGTTACAGATGCCTGTGAACTGAATTTCCAAATAAGGACATCCCTTTTGTTTTGAACAATAGGAATTTGAGCAACCTTTAAAGCATTATTACCAACATTCTCCATCAATTTGTCACTATCCCATGATCCATCTCTTAAATAATCAGAAACCACGTTATCATTAGTTGTAGAATCAAGGGGAGAAATATTGCTCAAACCCCATTGCTCATGCCAAAAGGAGACTTTCCCATCGCCAATGTCCCAGTAAATGAAACTATTTGCAATATTTCTAGCCGTAATAATAGACTTCCAGATTCTAGAATCACCAATTTTCCAGGTAACAAAGGATGGGTGAATATGCTTACAATACTTCTGATGCATGAAAAGAGCCTAAGGTGAATCCTAGCTCTAAATTTGAACCACAACTTACACTTGTTGATTTGTGCAATGTGTTCTAAATGTTTAAACCCAAGCCCCCCAGCGTAACTTGGTTTACAGAGTTTATCCCACGAGATCCACCTCTTCCTAGTCCCATCCCCAGACCAGAGAAATCTGTTAAACATGTTATGTAAAATTCTTAAATTGCTCTTCTTAAGGTTCAATACCTGTAAAGCATACAATGGGATGCTATGAAGCACACTTTTCGGCAGAGTTAATTTACCCCCATTAGATAGGAAAATATTCCTCCAATCTTCCACCCTCGCTTTAATTTTAGCCACAATATCATCCATCTGAGTCTGTCTTCTCTTTCCTCTAAGAAGATTCACACCTAGATATTTCAGAGGCAAGGAATCACCCTTAAAACCAGTGAAGTTATTAGCCCACGTCTTTATGCCATTTCTTACATATTTTCCAAAGTACATCATGCATTTGGCTTGGCTAAAAGTAAGGCCAAAAGTATCTTGGAAAGCTTTAATGTTAGCCATTAAAATTTTGAAAGCAGGTTTAGAAGCCTTTGAGAAAAGAATAACATCGTCAGCATAAGCCAAATGACTAATAAGCATAGTAGAACTATAAGAGAAATTTATATAGGGATGTTGCATCTGCATTGTAGATATTAATCGAGAGAAGTAATCAAAAGGTATAATGAATGTGGTGGTGGAGAGAGGATCACCCTGTTTGATCCCTCTATTACCAGAGAAGAAACTATTTGAGGAGCCATTAATAAGCACACTATAGTAAATTATTAGCCAGCCACCTTTTAATCAGGGAAATGAAAGCTCTATTAAAGCCTCTAAAATTTAAAACATTCAAGTTGAAATCTTAGTTTATAGTATCATAAGCTTTTTGAATGTCTAACTCAATCACTAGATCGCCCCCTATCCAGCTCTTCAATCATTTCTTGAGCCAATAGGATATTGTCTTTGATCTCTCTTCCCTTGATGAAAGCAGATTGCTCAGGGACAATAATAGCAGGCAGATGTAATTGTAGTCTAGCAAATATCAACTTGCTTATGACTTCAGAAATAATAGAAGTAAGAGATATTGGCCTGAAGTCTATTCTTATCATTAGATTTAGGGATAAGCACTATATGCGCAGAAGAAAAAAACTTAATTGGATTGTCTCCAAGAAAGAAACTCTGGATTGCACTGATAATCTCCTCTTTTATAATCTCCCAACAAGTCACATAAAATTTAGAAGTAAACCCATTAGGCCCGAGAGCTTTACTTGCGTTGGTATCTTTGAAAGCATTAAAAGTATCTTGTTCCGTAGGAATATCAGTGAGTTCCAAACCAGCCACATAATCTCTCGTGTCTTCAAAAAGTGTATCATCAACAGGAAGCACCTGCGTAACAGTACCAAATAAATCAGAAAAATATTGCACAACATTATTACCAAGCTCTTGCTCCCCAGTAATAACATTCCCCTGCTTAGTGATGATCCTAAGAATAGTATTAAGATTTCTTTTGTGCTTAATGGTGGCATGAAAGTATGTAGTATTTCTATCCCCACTTGTAAAGATTACATCATTAGTTTTTTGCTGCAAAAAATTCTCTTCCAAGGAAATGTTATCAAGAAGAGAGGCGTGCCTCCATCATCTCCGGACACCTATCCACCTAACCTCCATATGGCCCACCATTTTCTCAGCCTCAATGACCTTATTATGAACATTATCAAAAATTGCTTATTCCAACTTTTAAGAGTACGTTAAGTTGCCAAAGAATGTACTAAGGACTCCCAGCACCTTGGAAACACCAATTCTGCGTAATTAAACTTAGGAAAGATTCATGAGAAGACCAAACATTAAGAAATCTAAAATTGCGAGTAGTAGGTTTGCAAGTGAAAGCAAGAGTAAGCAAAATAGGGTTATTATCTGAGGAGGCATGATTTAAATGCAAAACTCTCGCAATAGGGTAATACCCAAGGAAAACATGATTGCCAAAAAAACAATCTAATCTCTAAGCCAATAAACCTTTTCTCTAGGTGAACCGAGGACCAGAAAATCCCAAATCAAACAAATCAGCCTCCTTGATATTGCTACAAAATCGATTCATGAGATTAATATCACAGACTCTACCACCCCTCCTCTCCTCAGGCGCCATAACCATATTGAAATCTCCTCCCAACACCCATCTATCAGTAGTGACCTCCCCCATATTAACAAATTTATTCCAAAGTACATATTTTCCATGTAAACTTGAGTTGGCATAAACAAAGGTTGCCCACCCCTGGAATTCATCCAACTGAAAATTAGTAAGAACATATTGCTCATCATCTTCAGTTATGGAGAGGGTAACATATCGCTTCCAAAACACCCAAATTTTGTTACTTTTGTTGCAAAAGTAATTATATTGCTTGAACTTGTTAAAAATCCTATATTTATGCACAGAATCAAAGGCTCCAAAATTGCAAAAATAAAATTTTTTTGAACCTTGCTTAAATGCTTCAATCTATTAAGGGAGGCAGGGTTTGGGACTCCCTTAATATTCCAAATTAGAATATTAAACATGATGTCTCAAGCCTGCCCTCCTAGAAGATCTGGGAGGCGTGCTAGAGTAATCTCCACGCCTATTAACTTGTTCCCCATCCGAATAATAGTTCCCCTTAGGTAGAATGTTTGCAAAATTAAGATTATGCATCTCATTATTCCTTTTATTCTTCTTTTTATATGTTTTTTGGATGTGCCACTCATTTTCTAATGCTTTAGTAGCTTCCCCAACATAATTTTGTAATACATTACTGGACTCCAACCTTTCCTCCTGTTGTAACACATGCCTAGTCGAAGGCTGCACCTCACCTAACTCCGAAGAAGTAGAGGCCATCCTCCCAACCGAAGGCCCTGCTACAACAAGGATGAAGAAGGTAACTCTGCAACATTAGAATTTAAAGGAACTATATCTGAAACATGCAACATAGGATCTGGGATAACATTCTCATTGGTAGGTTGCAAAACATTTCCAAGGTTCGGTAACTCATCTCCATTACTATTAAGATTATCTTGCCCAACGTCAGGGGGAGTCCCAAATTCCCTCCCATTAACATTTACATTGGTAGGAGAAATATTGTTTTCATATCCTTGTTCACCCCTGTATTTGGCAAATCAACATTAAAGCCCCGTTCATCAACATAGAAAGTGGTTGCTCAACTACACGAGCCGAGGTAGGCATTGGGTCAGAATTCTGTGGCACATCTGGCCTCAAATGTGGATATAAACGATAGCAAGAGGAGGAGCTATGGCCAAAGATGCTACAGTGAGAACAATAAGGAGGGTAGGTTCCCAAAATAACCTTCTGCCAATATCCCTGGTGAGAGGAACAATCCAAATTTCACCAGGGTAGATAGAGTTATGTCGCATTCAACCAGAACACAGGCTTCATAAGGCCGCGTGAGATCCAGTGTACGCGTATCGACTCTCAGTGGTTTTCCAAAAGCTTTAGCTAGTGAATAGAGTGTTTAATAGTTATAGAGATGCAATTTTAACTCTGGAAAATTAACCCATACAGGGATGATAGGGGACTCAGATTTCGGATCGAAATCTACAATCCATTTCAGAAGTTTCATAAACCTATTATCAATCTTGAGAATTTTTCTAGCGAAGACCTGAGTGTAATCAGTGTCATTAGAAAGTTGATTAAGTATGTGACATCCATTCAGTAACCCAATCTTCCAACTCCCAGAAAGTTTCAAAGATTCAAAGAATTGATGAATAATCTCTAGCTTAGGATGTCCAAATAAGAACTTCCCCACAAGAGCAAATCGATAAGTTACCAAAATGCATGTTTCCGCTTCAGAAAAATACAAGACAGGTTTCCCGTTTTTCTTCCCCAACTTCTTAATGAATGTATAGTCACCACCCACTTCAAGTGCATCATGAAAGGAATGTGGAAAAAAACAAGGACGGATACCAGACCTAGGGGCATTCACTCCAGAGACTGCGGCGGCATAAGACCGCGACATCAGGAAAAAGCCACAGGGAAGAGAAGAGAGAAAAGCTCACCTGCAAGAGAAACCGTGAACAAGTAGGAGAGGTCTCACCAGCATACAAGCACAACACTACAGTTGTCGAGCCGCGATACAACCGAAGCACGCAGCATAGTGCACCGCTGCTCGAGACTGTCATCGCTAAGTACCGACACTCTGCCGCCAGACGAAACACGCCGCATAGGACGCGAACACACGACGCGAGCACTCCGCCTGACAGCTCCTAAGACGAAGACGAAAGGGAAATATGAGATGACGCGAGAAATCCCGTGAAGCAGACGCTAGGGTTCGCCAAGAGGCGAAACCCTAGCAGAGTGCAAATAATAAAAGATCCATCTCTCTCTCTCTATATATATATATATATATATATATATATATATATATATATATATATATATATATATATATATATATATATTAAAAAGCTAAAGGGCTAATATATTAAAATAAAAAAGATACATAAAGGTTGTATGAGAGGGCCCAACAAAGGCACACTACCCATACGGTACAACTCACACGAAAAACCAAAAGGGAAAAGATATAGATAAACCCAAAACAGCAAAACGCTCAGAAAACAAGTAGCTAGGGATGAGCCAATTTAGTCTTCGCCTCGCATACGGCTTACAGGAGGGAGTCAGCTAACAAATTATTGAGTTTCGTCTATTACTTCGAAGTAACTAATGTATCATCCATTAAGTTCGCGAGCTCGAGTAGGCCTTTATTCTTCTTCTTCCTCCTATGTGTAAACCGTCATTCCTCATCCGATGACTGGCTTGTCTGATCAGAGTGATCAATAGATTGTCGGACTTGTTTAAGTGGATGAGCCCTTTGCTCCTGACTAACAGTAACAACATGCTCATTCTGAAGACGTGGTAGAAATGCCTCTACACATGATGCTTCCTTAGGAAGAGGATTTTCAATGCTCTCCTGATTATTAGACCGCACATTGTCCTTTGTAGGTATGGATCCTGCAAAATTATTTTCAACAAGGATTGAAGCTATTAGTTGCCCAGCTGAAGCATCTGCCAACACATCAGTCGCTATTGTCAGAGGGGGTTCTTCGGTAGAGGGAGGGAGAGCTGACAGCGTGTTAACCAATGTTTTAATAGTCTGTGGATTACACACAGGAGTGCAAGGGGGACAGGTATGAATTGGGGCAGTCCCATAGCATTTTTACTCGAAGATTTTAATGAGGATGCAAATGATAATATTGAGAATGAGAGTGTCTAAACATGCGACAGTGGGTGCAGTAAAGAGGGATCTGTTCAAGCTCCGCCCATTGCCAAAAGCCCTGATGCTGTGAGCCAATCCATATCTCCCCCGAAAAAGGTAGAGTAATATCCTGTTCAATCAAAATTCTGAGCCGTGAAGGCCGACTCAGATTAACTATAGGAATATCAAATTTTAGGGGTTTAGCGTATACCATAACTAAGGAGAAGAGGAACTCCTGATCGAAAAGGTGGAACTTCAAACCCGGGAAACGTAGCCAAACAATAATGGTGGGAGGTTCAGTAAGAGGGCCAAAATCGACCGTCCATTTTAAAACCCTCATCACACGGTTTTCTATGCAAAGGAGTCTTCTTGCAAACAATTGGGCATAGTCTTCATCATCTAATAATTGAACGAGACTATGTCGATCGTCCAGTTTACCAATTTTCCAATCCCCTTTCAGCTTCATTTGCTGAAAATTCTTTCGAATTAGATTTGAGTTTGGAGTTTCCATAAAAGAACTTACCAACTAATACCAGCCTGCAGAATGCAGCTAAGTTGAAAATCACAGCCTCAAAGAGAAAGATTGCAGGTTTACCATTCTTACGGGATGCTTTTTGGATGAACCCTGTGTCAATGCCGAGCGCGAAAGCATCGTGGTATTGCTATGGGAACATATTCCTGAGAAGGGGCGCGAACGGGGTTGTCACCGGTAAGGGCGACGACGTAGGACAAAGCCCCGTGACCATCACTGCGGCTAGTGTCTACAAACTACGTAGACCCCACATTCAGGGGACTGCGTCAGGAAAGAACGAAGGCTTTGCGAAGCCCTTCGTCGTTGAGAGAGATGACGTGCAAAACCGTCTGCGTCGGGCAGGAAAGAACGACCTGCAAGCAAAATGATCGTCGTTGGCACTTTGTCGGGCAGGAAAGCACGACCTGCGAGCAAAAGCGTCGTCATTGGGCGAGACAACGTGCGAGCAAAGTTGTCTTCGTCGGGCGGGGGATGCGACATGCGAGCAATATGAAAGAGAAAAAACCATCGTACGGCGACGAAGACGCGAATCGATGTCGTCGTCTCCGACTTAAATTGTGGGTGAAACCGATAATAGCAACGCCTGGAATCTCCATCGGGTGAAAGCCTAGCGGAGGATGCCGATGCCATCATATTTTTCATATATATATATATATATATATTTATAGAAAAATGGAGAAGGCGGGAACCTGTGATCTGCTAGGGTTTGTATGGCGGTGGTGGTGACTGTCGCCGGTGGCCTTGTCCTCAGGTTGGTTGTTCTGTTTTGCTTGGCTTCCTGGTGTGGTACAGGGAGTGAGGGCTCTCCTTTCCCGGTTTTTGGGTGTTTTGAATTTGAGTTACTGTTCCATTGGTTCTATGGCTCGGGAGCTGCTTAATGCTGATCATTCTCTGGTGGGAAGAAGTTCCTATGCTGAAGTTACTATTAGACAAGGAGGTGTCACTTTGGGAAACAAACTGGTGTTCCCACAGATTTACCATGATGCCATTGAAGGTAACGCGGAATGTGAGTTCATTAGAAGGTGTACGAAGAAGGCTGGTAAATTACCCTTAATCTTTACTGAGGAGGAACTTAACAAGCTTTCTAAACCTTATAAATACACTTTGGTGGGTAAGTTCCAGTTTGGTCACCCCAAACTGGACATTTTACGCAAAGTGATTGATGACCTTAAGTTGTTGGGGCAATGGAAGATTGGTGTGTTTGACAGTAGACACATTATGCTTCAACTTGCCAGGGAGGATGATTATGCTCAAGTATTCTCTAAGAAGTTCATTATGGTTGAAGGTAAGACCATGAAGCTGTTGAAATGGACTTTGGATTTTGATCCTTCACAAGAGCCCCCAATTGTTCCAGTGTGGTTTAACCTCCCTAATCTGAAACTACCTTATATTCATCATCAAATTTTATATGATATTGCTGACTCCATGGGAAGACCCCTTAAATTAGACATGCCTTCAGCTAATGTATCTAGGATATCTAAAGCTAGATTTCTGGTGGAAAGAGACATAACTCAGCCATATATTGATGGTGTATGGTTGGGGACTGCTAACAATGGCTATTGGCAGCCAATTGTTCTAGAATATCAGCCCTTGTATTGTAAGCATTGTCATATCTTTGGGCATACTGTGGAACAGTGCTATAGGGTCCACCCTGAACTTAGACCTTTTAAAGTTGCTCAAAAAGAACCCTTGGATAAGAACCATAATCCTGTTAGCAATCAACAAACTGAATTTGTTCAACCACCCCCTCAGATTTCTCCTCCTAACAAACAGGTTGATTCATCAGAAAGGGGCAATCTTATTTCTCCTACTAATATTGGTAGGTTAGATGATGGAAATGTGGGCAAAGGTCTTCAACAAACTCATTTTCCAGTAATAGTGGAAACCCTTAATAATCCTGAGGTGGACCAACATTCAAAGAAAATCTCAGTTGAGGACAGTGACAGAATGAGTTCTGATACTGAAATTAGACAGGATTTCAGTCCCAGAAATTGGCCTTCTACTCAGATTATTAGCCCACCAAACAATGTGCCCCAACCTTATCCCAATATCCTCCCAGATTCAACAGGTGATAAAGATGATGAGGTTAGAGATCTTACTGAGACACATGCAACTGATCAGGCAATATTTGATCATATGTCTAATGAAATGGAAGAGGTTTGGACTGTTCAGAAAAGCAGGAAAAAAAGAAAAGATGCAATGGAGCTTAAATATCTCTCACAAAACAATATTATTGATTCTATGGATCCTAACACTTCTAAGGCCCCTCCACCTAGGTTGACTAGGGCAGGTAAGGCTACCCATCATGATTAATATACTGTGCTGGAATGTTAGGGGTGTGGCAAGTCCTGGCACCCTTAGCAGAATTAAGAATATTAACAGGACTTGTAGGCCTTGGATCATTGCCTTATTGGAGCCAATGGTCCACAACAACATACATAAGTATAACAACAAGTTCCAGGGTTTCAATTTCTATGCTAATAGAAATAACAAAATTTGGCTGTTTAGTAGGAAAGAGTTAACCTGCCAGGTTCTTATAGATGATTCTCAATTTGTCCATGTGCATTTCAAGATTGCTCAATTTTCTGGGCTGGCCACTTTCATTTATGCTGGATGCTCTTCTCATGATAGAACATTACTCTGGGATAATCTCATCAATATTAGTGGTGCTGTTCAGGAGAATTGGATAGTTGGAGGTGATTTTAATAGTATTGCTGACCCCAGTGAAAAGTTGGGTGGAAGAACTCCAAATTTACAGAACATGATGCAATTCTCTTCCAGAATAAATAATGCTGGATTGTTTGACTTGTGTTTCTATGGAACACCTTTCACTTGGCACAGAGGCAAAATTATGGAGAGATTAGACAGATTCCTTGTTAATAGCAGCTGGATGAACACCTTCCCTATCACTAATGTACATCATTTACATAAGACAACTTCTGATCACTCTCCTCTCCTTATAAAGATCTCATTTTACCAACAAGATGGTTTTCCAACTTTCAGATTCCAAAATGTCTGGGCAAAAATATCCAAATTTCTTAAATGAAGTGAAATGGGGTGGAATATCCATAATGACACTGCAGCTAATCCTCTGATTAAGCTTTGGAGATTACAAAAACAGCTGACTAGACATTTAAAGATATGGAACAAAGTTGTATTTGGTAATGTATTTGAGAAGGTGAAGCAAACTGAAACAAGGATAACTCAATTGGAGGCTGAACAGGCACTGGGGATGGATAATCATATTGATCTTATGGAAGCTCAGGAACAGTATCTTCAAGCTTTGACTGTTGAAGAAGAATTCCTCCAACAAAAGGCTGCTATTAATAAACATCTTTTTGGAGACAGAAATACAAAGTTTTTCCATGCTGTGATTAAATACAGAAGACAATTAAATGCTATAACGAATATTAAAGATCAGGATGGAAAGTGTCTATCTGATCCTATTCAAATTAAGGAAAGTGCTGTTCAATTCTTTAAAAATCACCTTTCTGCCTACCCTACAAATTCTGTTGTGTTTATGGAGGAACTGTTTAGTGATCAACTGAACACTGTTCAACAACTGCAGTTGCTTAACTTACCTGATGAAGCTGAAATACTGCAGGCTTTAAAATCCATTGATGGGAACAAGGCTGCAGGACCTGATGGATTCACTTCTTTTTTGTACATAACTGCTTGGGAAATAGTTGGGAAGGATGTTGTTGAAGCTGTATAGGCCTTTTTCACTGGAACTGAGCTGCCTAACTATTTTGCTGCTACAAGTATAGCTTTAATTGCTAAAGATAAGCAGAAAACTTCATGGTATGATTTCAGGCCCATAAGTCTTATAAATACTCTGAATAAGATAATCAGCAAGATCATTATGAGTAGATTACAGCCTTTTTTACATCTTCTAGTTAGTTTCAATCAGTCTGCTTTTATTCAGAGAGAAATATTACTAAAAATGTACTGCTTGCTCAGGAATTGTTGTTGGAGATTGATAAACCTTACAGAGGACAAATTTAATTTTCAAACTGGATTTAAAGAAAGCTTATGATTCACTTAGCTGGAATTTTATTAATCTTATGCTTAAGGCTAGAGGTTTACATCCGGCGATTACATCGACTTATTCAAAGATGGCTATCTAATACTTCATACGGTATCCTTATTAATGGAACCAGTCATGGGTTCTTCCTTGCTGGGAGGGGTCTTAAGCAAGGAGATCCTTTATCTCCTACAATTTTCATCCTTGTTTTTGACTATTTCTCAAGGCTCCTAAACCAGGCTCATAGTAATTTTCCTTATCTTTGTTATCATCACAGCTCTAAACCCATTATAAGTCATCTTTCTTATGCTGATGATGTGATCATTTTCACCAATGGGAGTAAACAGGCAATCAAAAAAACTTAGGAGATCATTCATCATCTTCAACAGGTGTCTGGTTTGGAGCTAAACAATCAGAAGTGCTAGTTTTTGGCAGGCAAGCAATTTAAAAATCAACAATGGCTCAAAAATACTTCTGGTATCTCTCTTACAGATCTACCATTGAAATATTTGGGGGTTCAATTGTTAAAAGGAAGGAAAAAACAAACACGATATGATGAAGTGGTTAATAAGGTATCTTCTCAACTCAATTGTTGGACCAATAGTTTTCTCTCTAATGGGGGAAGGATTACTCTATTAAAAAGCATCCTCACTACTTTTCCTTTGTTTACTATGCAAATGATCAAAATGAAGAAGAGCATACAAAGAATGTTGGAAACTACCTTTAATAAATTTATGTGGGAAGGTCAACACAAACAAATGCATTGGGCTACATGGAACAAACTATCTAAACCCATTCATTCTGGTGGTCTGGGTTTTAAAAGTTTTCAACATATAAGTCAGATTTTCCAATGCAAGCAGTGGATAAAATTCAGAAAGCAGGTTACACTTTGGGCTCAATTCTACTAGCGCAAATATCGTAGAAACCTTCACCCTAATTTGGTTCTGGTTAAGCCTGGGGATTCTAAACAATGGAAATGTTTATTTAAAGTTAGGAATCTGGCCAATAAGTTTTTTTGTTGGGAAGTTGGTGATGGCTCATTAAATTTCTGGTTGGATAATTGGTTACTGGATGAATTATTAATTCCCCTTCCTAATGTTGCAGTTAATTACAATCATAAAGTAGCTGATTTCTGGACTAATTACCAGTGGGATGAGGAGAAGCTGAAAGAATTGTGGACACCCCAACTATACAGACTATCAAATCTATCCAGATTGATCAGACGAAATCTGATAAGCTCATTGTTAAGAAACCTTCCTCTCAATCATTCAACTCTTTTATTTATCATTCTCTGCACAATTGGACCCATAATAATTGGGGAAGACAAATTTGGAATGCTAATCTGACACCATCAATATCATTCTTCAGCTGGAGATTGTTCCATAAATTCCTACCTACAGATGATATACTTAAATTAAAGGGCCTTAGAATAGCTTCCAGATGTTGGTTATGTTATACATAGGAGGAATCTACTACACACCTCTTTTTTCACTGTCCTGTGACCAGGGAGATCTGGGTCAGGGTGCTGAACCATTTTCAAATTATAAATTTCTTTAGAGAATGGAATTCAGTGGAAGATTGTTGGGATGATTGGAAAGCTCATAAACTCTCTTTATGTCCACTAATTATTTGCTGGTTTGTTTGGAGGGCTAGGAACCATAACAAATATGGTGATCTCAGATGTTCTCTTAATCAGATTTTTGTCAATTGCTGCACTTATTTGCAAATGTATAGCCTTACTCAACTGCAGAAGATCAGAACCAAGATCAAGGTAAAGACATTTCATTGGCTTCTTCCTCCCTCACCTTGGGTTAAAATTAATATTGATGGGAGTTATACTCCTCAGTCTTCTGGAATCGGGGGGTGTGCAAAAATTATAAAAGGTTGTTATTGTAGGGTTTTCAGGCTACTATTTTTTCTAATTCCCCACTTGAATCTGAGATGATTCTTTGCTATCTGGGCTTTAAAAACTGCCAAAGCTATTGGGTATTCTTATCTCTGGATGGAATCCGATTCTCTTCAACTGATTAATATCATGACAGGTTCTGTAGTTGTTCCTTGGAAGTTGACATACCTTCATAGGTGTTTACTTTCCCTCATCAAGGATACTACCATCTACTGGAGTCATTTAAATAGGGAGGGAAATCAGCTAGCCAACTGGCTGGCAAAAACTGTTGCTACCTCTGAAATCTTTAAAGTTTTCAAATTTCCTTTTGGACATTTAAAGCATTTACTTTTTGGGGATTTACTTTCACTCCCTTATGTCAGATGTATTTAAAACTCTCCTTTATTTATTGCATCTTTTATTTTGCTATATATATATATATATATATATATATATATATGGCGTCGTCTTCATCGCCTTCTTACGGCTCTGCTAGGGTTTTGCCTCATGGCGAACCACAGCGGCCGTCTGCCGTTGCATATCACTTCGATTTGCCGCTTGTCTGGCGTCGTCCTCGCTACAGACAGAACGACGCGTTTCGTCGTCGGCTTCGCAGAGTTCGCAGGGCTCGCTCGTCCCGGGTCGCAGTTTCTCGGGACGGCTCCTCTGCTCGTAGGTCGTCCTCTGCTCGCTCGTCCGGGTAGCATTTGCTGGCGGGTCCAGAACGACGCGACCGCGACTTCGCATAGTTCGCAGGGCTCGCTCGTCCCGCATCGCAGTTTCTCTGGACGGCTCCTGCTCGCCGATTCTCTGGTAGGTTCGTCCTCTGCTCGCTCGTCCGGGTCACATTATCGGGATTGCTTACTGATTGCAGCGCCAGGGTCTCTTCTTTGGGAGTGCGAGAAGAAGGGCTACAGCGGCTACTTTGTGTGCGTGCTCGCTGCGCAACTCACTGACTTTAGAGGTCGCTAGGCGTCGTCTTCTTTCTGATGGCAACTAAGGCTTCACATCTCTGGAGCCGTGGGCGGCAATTCCCATAATGATCATCTCTTTTTTCCTCGAGAATTTCATGTAACCATTGCTGTGGAAAAATGCGGGCGATTTTATCGGCCGATTGGTACTAAAGATGGGAAGCACTGCTTGTTATCTTCACCACTTGGAAATGAAGGTTCTCTCCAGATGATGTTAAATTTACTTTAGTTGGGAAATTCGATTTGGTCACTAAAAATGAATTTAGTCAGAAAATTTTTTGAGAATCTGAAACTTATTGGTGGATGGAAATTGGGAGTGTTAGATGACGGACACTTACTCATTCGGATACAGAAGGAAGAAGACTGCCAGAATTTTTGCTCAACAATCGGTTTTGGTTGCGACACGCATGCAAGCTAATCGAGTGGGTTCTCGATTTTGACCGATCAAAGGAACCTCCTATCGTTCCATGTGGTTCAAGCTTTCGAGGCTTCCTTTTCGTTTGTACGATCCACGTGCTTTGTACTGATATTAGTCAGCTCTCGGGACTCCTCTTAAAGTTGACTCTCCTACTTATGATAGGGCTCTACGGGTGGGGCCGGGGTTCGAGTGGAGAGGGATTTCACTCTCACGATGTGTATCGATTTTGGATCCGCGATGGTGCGGATGGTTTTGGCGAGAGGCTGTGGTGGAGAGCGGACTCTCTTTGCCGAGCGTTGCGAAAATATTTGGGCACGTTAGAGACACTCGCTTATGGGTCGCATCCTCCTCGAAAGAAGTGGTACATTGGGCGCCTGTCGTTGTTGGCAACTCCGACATAGAGTTGACGCTGCCCGACTCGGGAGAATAGGGTAGCGTCGATCTTCGAAAAAGTTTAAACTCGGTGATATGGGCATCGGGGAGAACTCTCGACTTGTTATATAAATTGCCGCTCCGGAGACTACGGTGGTTGCGAGCAAGCGAGATGTGCGACACGACATTCTCGTGCGTGGCCGTTCGGGAGCTACTTGGTGACCACTCTATCGAGATACATCCAAGCTTTCGGCGAGAAGAGAAGAATTCCCTACTATTGTCGAACCCACCGACAAGAATCAATAGGAATCTACGGAAGAGGAAGAAGTAGAAGAAGAAGTGGAAGAAGAAGACGATGGAGAAGACTGACAGGTTTATTATTCTCGAGGGAAGAAGAAGTCTGGGGTTACACTCCTATTTGATGATACTTCGGTGACTCAGGGCAATGGAGTAGCATTAAAGAGATGCTACTATGGATCTCCAAGAAACAGAGGCGAGAGTCTCGCGTTCTCGCTCTTGACAATGTGTTGTAACTTTTGAATATTTTGGGTCTTTTTGTTAACATTGTATCGCTGGGAAATGGCTCCATGGGCCCTCTCTTCAAGCCTCTGTAACCGCTTTTAAATCAATATAGGCCCTAGTGTTTTTTTGCAAATATATATATATATATATATATATATATATATATATATATATATATATATAAATAACATTAATTGATTTATATTTTATTTCATACTTTGACTATCTCTATGATTCTAGCTTTCCTAGTTGACATATTTTCATGATTTAATTATTAAGGAAATCATAATTTAACTTAATATCATAGTTAAAATTAAATTTCAATTAAATAACTTATCTATACATGGAAATTAACTTTTTACAATTTATTTCTTTTTATTATTACTTCATGTTAAATTGATAACAATAGGCTTCATAACCGTAATAATAAAGATTGTTTTATTAATATTTCTTGAAGTTTTGATTTATAAATTTTCTTGGCTTAGAATTTGTCAACTTATATTTATTCTTCTTATATAAATATGTATGTACTTGACTTTAAAAAAACCTAACATCAACATATCTTTCACGATCTCGCCCCCACTGCTACCCCTAATTGTGCGATAAGGTCCTTGCCCGGCTCACCTCATTGCTCACAGCTAACTCGTTTAAATTTCATATGCAAATATATGTATCAAATGATCCTAACAAAATACTGCATTTTATTATAATAATTAATTATTTCTGTGAGATGGGCAAAACTGGATATAAAAATTAGAAATTTTTTTTATATTAACTTCTTAAAATTTTTTGAATATTACATGTTCTATAATTATGTCTGATTTATCAACTTTTAATATTTTAAATTTCTACTCTTCTCGACTGAAAGAATAGAAATAAATTCAATAATTTTCATACCAGTTGGTCTGGTAAAATCAAAGGCTTCTTTGCTTTATTATTAATCTAATTTAGAGTAACCCACAACGGAATTGTTTTCAGTCTCTTAATACTTCAATCCTTAGAGCTCCTTAAGTATTCTTGATTAGTTTTATCTTAAAATTATTTTTCCTTGTAAAATATATGCATGTATTTGACACATCTCCTTACTATTTTAAATTTGGAAAGCAATCTCATTAAAAGTGTTTGTTTGGGATCATTTCTGTATTTTTTAGTGTATATTATATATATTAAACACTGTCATTGCTGGGTCCCAAGCTCCAGATGTGAAAATTGGAGGGTTGCGTTAGGTAGTCGACAGTCATTGTAAAATTTTTTGAAATTTCATGACATCAATTTTTTGGATCATTGTGTAAATGCTAAGGCATCCCCTGGAAGCGACGTGATGTTTGGTCTGAATATAGTAAAAAGTGTTCAAGGGTCGCTATACTGGCACCCAGATGTAGTGTCAAATAAGGGTTCCCACATCATGGACGGATTCGAGTAAAGAACTTAGTCCATGAAACTAGTGTTAGGATATGATCTTGGAATATAGGTATTCTCACAAGTAAATTAATGAAATTAGTTGATATTATAATTCATAGAAAGATAAATATCTTATGTATTCAAGAAACTAAATGAATTGGAGAAATAGCTAAGGAGATTGATAATTTTGGTTTTAAGCTTTGGTATTCAGGCAAGCGTCCCACTAGAAATAGTGTAGGTGTAATTATAGATAAGAGTTTGAAAGATAATGTCGTAAAAATTAATAAAATGGAGATAGAACTATAGCCTTTAAGATTGTTGTTGATACTATGATTTTTAATATTATAAGTGCTTATGCTCTTCAAGTGGGTTTAGATATACGCTCTAAAGAAAAATTTTGGAATGATTAGAAGACTTAATACAAATAATATCTCTTGAAGAAAATTTTTTTATTGAAGTAGATTTAAATGAACATGCCGGGAGAGTGGTGGAAGATTTTAGAAATATTCATAGTGGCTGCAGTTTTGGAGTGATTAATGAAGAAAGTAGAATAATATTAGATTTTGGTTTAGCGTATGATTTTGTATTGCTAATACTTTATTCAAAAAAAGTGATCATATTATTAGTTATAATAATGGATCTAATAAAATACAAATTGATTATTTTCTTATGAGAAGAAGAGATCGTCGAGAATATAATGATTGTAAGGTCATTCCAAGTGAGGATATAAGTACTCAACCTCGATCATTAATTCTGGATTTTAAGATGAAGAGCTGTAAAATAAAGAATACTAAAAATTATTATCATAGAATTAGATGGGGCACCCAAATGACAACTAAATTATTTTTATGATTAAATTTCAAGATTTCAAGATTTGAGATGTTCATGATGTAGCAAATCCTACATGGGATAAAGTAACAAAAACCTTAAATAAGTGACAAAAAATATATTTGAAGAATCAAAAGGAAATATTTTATAAATAAAAATAGTTGGTAGTGGAATAATAATGTGTAAGAAAAGATAAAACTTAAGAAGTTATGTTATAAAAATTGGTTTAAATGTAAAAGCTTAGAGAACTTAGAAGACCCGTAGGGAGTCTAAGAGAACAATACGTGACGCTAAAAGTTCTGATTTTAGTGATCCTATAATAGATTAGATATTAAATAGGATGAAAATTATATGTATTAACTAGCCAAACAAAGAGAAAAGAAAAGTATACATTTAATTCAAATATATTAAAGATGAAAATCGAAAAGTGATTTTCTTAGAAAAAGATGTTCAAAATAGGTGGGTGAGTTATTTTGATAAAATTTTCAATAAAGTTTCTGAAAATACGATCAATTTTAGTAATCTTAATATCATTAATAATAATAAAATGTTTCATTTTTATTGCCGCATTAGTAAATAAAGATTTGAGGAGGCATTAAAGAAAACTAAGGGTGGAAAGTCTGCAGGACCTGAGGATATCCCAATTGAAGTGTGTAAATATTTAGGTGATTTTGGAGTTTCTTGGCTTACTATACTCTTTAATATTATTTTAAAAACTAAAAGGATGCATGGGGAGTGGAGGAAGAGTATTTTGGTCCCAACTTTTAAGAATAAAGGGGATGCACAAGCGTGTGCAAATTATAGAGGAATTAAGTTGATATGTCATACTTTAAAATTATTGGAGAGGGTAATTGAACTTAAGTGAAGATGCATTGCAAAGATTTCTCATAATCAGTTTGGATTTATGCTGAACAGGTCTACTATGAAAACTATACATTTATTGAGAGATTTGATGGAGAAGTACAAAGAGAATAAGGAGGATCTACATATGATTTTTATTAATTTTGAAAAGCTTATGATAAGTTTCCAAGAGATATCCTTTGGAGAGTTCTAGAGAAGAAAGGGTTGATATGACTTATATTCAAGTCTTTAAAGATATGTATACTGGAGCTGTTACTTCTGCTTGAACCGAAGGAGGATTGACCAAAATCAGTTGGATTACATCAGGGATCGGCTTCAAGCCCATATCTTTTTGCTTTAGTTATGGATGCTCTTATTGGACATTTACAGGAGGATGTACCTTGGTGTATGCTTTTCGCTGATGATATTCTTCTTGTGAATAAGACTAGAGAAAAAGCTTAGGAATAATTTGAATTAAGGAGGCTTACATTGAAGTCTAAAGGCCTTTGTTTGAGTAGAAATAAAATAGAATACATGGAATGTAATTTTAGTTGTAGTAGCTCTAGTGACAGAGTTGTAACCATGGGTGATCAAATTATTAAAATGTGTGAACGATATCTCGAGTTTATTGTTCAAAGTGATGGTGATATTGATGGGGATGTTATTAGTAGAATTCAAGTTGGTTGGTTGAAGTGGAGGAGTGCTTCAGGCCTATTGTGTAATAGAAATGTTCCGCTTATACTGAAAGGAAAATTTAATAAGATGGTGGTGAGACATGGAATGCTCTATGACGGTGAATGTTAGTCTGTAAAAGAGAAGCATAAAACTAAGAGTGTTGTCGAGATGAGAAATGCTTAGGTGAATGAGTAGCTTTACACTTAGAGACAAAATATGAAAAAAATATATCCATGATTGTGTCGGTGTAGCTTCGGTGGGGGAAAAATTTGGGGAGACTCGACTTAGATGGTTTGGTCACATTAAATATCGACCATCTGATGATCTGGTAAGGAGAGTAGATGTTTTAGATTCGAATTATGTTAAGAAAGGCAAAGCTAGACCTGGAAAGACATGGGCTTATTGTATAGAAATGATCTTAATTTATTAGAATTAAATGAAAATATAACACTCAATAGGATGCGATGGAGAAAAAGGATTCATGTAGCTGACCCCACTTAGTGGAATAAAGGCTTGTTGTTGTTGTTGTATATATATATATATATATTAATTTCTGATTTTAAAAAGAAATCAATATGTTTTTAAAAGCACTCAAAATAATTTTATATATTTTTTATTTATTTAAAAATAACCATTTTTAATTTTAACTTATTAAACATGTTTTGTTTCAAATCAAACCAAGCACAATAAAACAAGAAATAGGAAAAAATTGATCCCAAATAGTCCCTTTCTTGTCCTTATAAAGAAGTTTTATTTAATTGATATAATGCTGTGGCTTTCTTTTATTCCTATCATTTTACTAAGTGAAGCTAAACACTACTTATATCATAAATGACATCTATTGCTTAGCAGATCTTCATAAAAAGACATGTCTTCTGAACTGAGCTATAATTCTTTGTTTTACTGTAATTTGAGTCACTTACCAATTCATATCAATACATCTGAATTCTTCAAAATAATTAAAGCATGGGTTTTTTTGCCTTGTTGGCTTGATAAACTCTCATTGTCAAGTTTTAGAAAAGTCTAATCTGTAGTGGCCGCTTATTAACTTTTTTTTCTCCTTTGAGAATTACAGATTCCTGATCTTGTTGTTGACTATGATATGAAAGGGTTTGTTTTCACTGTATTGCATCAAGAGGAGGTGATGGGGTTGATTAAGCATAACAATTCTTCTTCAGATTTCTATCATATTTCGGGCGATCAGACTCTTAATAAGCAGCATTTGTACATGATAAAAGACGAACAGAAATGGAATGTTCTGTCTGAGTTCTCCTGTGAAAGGAGGGAAGTCGTTTCACATGATGGTGCGAGAGTCCCACTAACAATCATCTATTCTAAAAGAGCAGAGCATATCGGTCAATCTCCTGGTATTTTACATGGATATGGAGCTTATGGAGAAGTACTAGACAAAAGCTTTTCTTCTGATAACACAACTCTACTTTCTCGTGGTTGGGTTATTGCATATGCTGATGTCAGGTAACATAGATTTTCGTTGGCAGTCCCACAGTTAATTTGGATGGATCAAATTAGTCAAATCAAATGAAACCAAATCCAAAATCCCAAAAATAAACTGACCATGTTTTTGCTAAAACTGATCCAAACGGAACCACAATTTATTTCGGTTTCATCGGTTTGGTTTGGAGCAAACTGAATTTTATCATTTGGCCTAAAATAATTAAAATTTAAGGTTCTATTTCATTATTAAAATTTTTATTTCTCTTTGATATCTCACAATTTTTTTAATATTAAAAGATTTAAACTAAATTAACCAAAAATAAAGATGTCATATGCTCAATTTGTTTTATTTTCAAATGAATTTAATTTTCCAATCTTTATATTACTCGATTTTCGATTTCTTTGGTTTAATGAATGTGAAAGTGAAACTAGAAACCAAAAATTAAATATTAATTTTTTTTAAAAAACGAAAAAATGAACTGTATTTAAAACTAAATTTAATCAACCAAATGTGCTCGGTTTGGTCCAGTTCGGTTTTTTTTATTATGACCAAATAATGCACACTCATACCCATTTCTGCTCCTCATACTCCCTCTTTCTATGCAAATGTGGGTTCACACAATAATTCTGAAAAACACTCTCATACTCATGATCCCTTTTGTTGATGGAATACGGTGATGCTTCTAAAGAAATTTGTGCTTGTTTTTCCAATGTTTTATTATGTATGATTGATTTTTCCTCATTTTGTATATACTTACACATAAAGACCTTATGAGCGTACGTTGATTTGATCTAAGCCATATGAATCTTGTAGGGGTGGAGGAGGGGATTTGGCTTGGCATAAGGCTGGAGCTGGACCTTATAAACTAAACTCTGTTTATGATTTTGCGGCGTGTGCAATGTTTCTTATAAATGAAGGCTATGTTCATAAAAATCAGCTTGGTGCAATTGGCTGTAGTGCTGGTGGCCTTCTTGTTGGTGCAACAATCAATATGTTTCCTGATTTGTTCTCTGCTGCATTATTAAAGGTAACGAAAGTTTTTTACTTGCATGTTATTTACTAATGAGTTTCTTTTGGTTCATCCTTTGTTGTTACACATGATATGCTGCATAACTTCAGTTTCTTGGATTTTTTTTTTCAGAGCATCAGAGGATGCAATTGGTAGCATGCTTGGAATTACTCATTAAGATTTTTTGGCAAAACTTTATATTCTACTTAGTCATTGTCATACAATGTACTAGCTCTATGTTAGGTATTTGGGATTAGTTTCAGAATTCTCCTTTCATTCTTATCAAGCACTACATTAAGTGACTTTATATTGTCTTTTTGCATGACATACTTCTATGTTACATTTGATTTACTCTTTTTTCTCAATAATCTGTTCACATTAATTCTGGGTGTCTTGCTTTGTTTGCTCATTTTTTGCTCCCCTGTGCTTACCCGAAATCAGAATTACCTATTTCATTGAGTACTTGTTTCATTGTCTCCCCAACATAAATTGATTCTCATCATACTCTTGAATTTTGTTCTATTAAATATTGGCCATCCTTATTCTATTATTATTATTTTTTTAAACTTTAGTCGAGGTGTCACCTATTATAATTTTGAAAATTTAAACTAGCATACGCTAAAAATCTCTCGGTTCTCTTTTTGCAAGAATTTTCATAAGCAATAGAATAGGATATTAAGTACTAGTCCCTGATGTATCAAATGATTGGATATTTTTTTATCACTGCATTGTTACTTTTAATCTTTGCAGTACTCTATCATACATATCCTTAATAACTCTATTATATCTTATGAATAATTATTTCTTTGTCCCCCACCAAATCGATTCTCATGATACTATCATATGCCTACTTGAGATTGAAACAAATCATTTGCCAATCATTATTTTGCTTTCTGTATTTTACTATTAATCATCTTATCACATAAATCACTTTCAAAGTATATTTCCTCAGTATATATTTGTGTGTGTGTGTGTGTGTGTGTGTGTGTTTACCTCAATGTTTTTTTGAAAAATTATATTTCCTCGCTTCAGTTTTGTTGAATGTACCTCAATGTTTTTTTGAAAAATTTGCAATGAGGCGAGCTTCATCCCGCCTCGAGC
Source organism: Papilionanthe hookeriana x Papilionanthe teres (assembly GCA_022702705.1). Classification (NCBI taxonomy): domain Eukaryota; kingdom Viridiplantae; phylum Streptophyta; class Magnoliopsida; order Asparagales; family Orchidaceae; genus Papilionanthe; species Papilionanthe hookeriana x Papilionanthe teres. Next base: position 5,508,706 of record CM040421.1, read on the forward strand.
TGCACCTCGCTTCAGTTTTGTTGAACTTTTCACAATTAGTTCTTGATTTATAAATACACATAAAATGACACTGATAAACATTTATTGCTTACCCATATAATATGCAATTGAGAATGTAACTGAAGTTGTTATTATCAACATAGTCATTGTGTAAAAATCTAATAAATATCAATATTGATTAACTAAGAGAAATATGATTGAGATTAATCTGAGTAGGAGAGGAATTGGTGAATATTGATATAATTGAGGATGAATGAGGGGGGAAGAAAATTGTTATGCTGATGATTCCATTGAAGCCTCATTAAGTGTTACGAGTGATAGAAAATTTTGAATTTAAAAATTCTAACTTTAACGACTTGTTATGTTCTTATTTTTATGGAGAACAATAAGAGTGGGAGAGAGACTATTTGTACTGAGCTTTAAGTTATGTTATTATATTTTATTTTGATGTTCGTATAATCATTTTTATTTTATGATTTAAAGTTTGGATGTTAACATATTACGTCGTGTTTTGAATAATTTATTACTTTTTACTATATTATGATGTTAATATATTACATTTTAATATATTAATATTATGATGTTCATATTACTGCTTCCTTTTATATACTTTGAACCAAGTACAATACTTATTTTCTTATGAAAATTATTGGTTTGAGGTTTACTCCTTGATTAACACAAAAAAAAAACCTCAATACCCTAAATGTTGGTTAATCGTTCAAAATATTTTTTTTGGGGATGAGCTAATTGAATTCTTTCATTGAGCGAAATTTTATATGAAATTACATGGCTAGGTTCCATTTAGAATATTCTTGTAGAAGTTTTTTGATAATCTAGAAAAATATCTTACATTAATAAAAAGACTTATGAGAGTGATGTATAAAAAGTATTTCTGCAGCTTATAATATTTTAGAGGAAACAAGAGCCTTTCAAAAAGTGCAATGAATACAACAAAGAAACATTTTGATGACTTATATAAAGGTGCAGTGTGAAGGGAGAAAAAGAGATTTATAAAATAAATAACAAATACATAAGAGCTCAAATTGCTTTGTTTTGGGGAGATGCTCTAGAGGCAAATGAGATTTCTGTTAAAGAGGAAGTCACGAGGAATTATGAGAACTCTAGTTTGACAAATTATTATATCATAATTTTAAAGAAAAAATATGTTGAAATAGCATAGCGAATAAAATATTATTTTATATTATAGATTGATAAAAAAATGAAATAAAAGTTAATTTGAAAAAAAAAGAGTATGTATAAGTTTTAGGTTCTTATGGGACATGGCTTTATAGAATTTGGAGTGGAATTCTGGAAAGAATTTTTTTTCTTGGTAGCTTCCATGCATTACAGCCTTACTACATATATATAATAATGAAATCATACAAAATAAGAAAAAAATGAAAAGTAGAAATATCTAACAATGGAAATACAATCAGTGAAATTTATTCTGAGGATTCATTCCTAATGTTGATTGACATTTTCTAATACTCCTGCTCAAGTTGGATTGTTTATATTGTAGAAACTAAGTTTGGACTTTAATTCATCATGATTGACTCTTGGTAGTGATTTGATAAGAATGTCAATAGTTTGAAGTCCCATAGGAACATAGGTGAGTTGAAAAATTCCATTATTAGTTCTTTTAGATGAACGTGTCAACTAATCTCGATGTATTTTTGTAATAATAACATGTTAAGTCATAATATATATATATATATATATATATATATATATATATATATATATATATATACACTTGATTTTCATCATTAAGCGGAATAATTTACTTTATATGAAAGGGGGTATAAATAACCCTTACATAAATCCTAGAATAGAAAAGAATAAAAAAGAAATAACATAAAAGGGAAGTTATAACACCTAATATCTCTAATTAATCAATTCATATTCATCATTTTGAGATAAAGGAAACAACATAAAATAGGAAAGCCTAAAAAAGGAAAGAAAATAAATCTAATATAATAAATAAATCTAAAATAGGAAAGGAAATAAAGTTATATTAGAAAATAAATCTAGTCCTCATAACTTTTAATAAAAATAAATTATTTGCTGATATAACTTCAAATTAGATGAGTCGAGGTCTAAGACAAACCAAAGAACAAATCAATTGACGCATATGGTAGTATTTTATCTCTTCTCAACCATTTTGCATTACTAGTTACTGGTGCTTGCACAATCTTTAGTTTGATTTATATGCTCTTTTGTTTATTAGTCATATCATTGTGAATTTTTACAATTCTATTATATCTCATTATTTAAGAGTATCTAAAATATATTGAAGTGAATGAGTCAAGTATATAAATGATATGGGACTATATAGTATTCTTGCATGTGCATTTTGACTATGATGTAGTGAGTTCACTCACTTATGATACTAGCGGGGGATGCTAATGCACCCGTGCATATAAATGAAAATGGTTATTGATATTAATGTACTTTAGTTGATACAATTTTTAGACGGTGCTCCTATGATGATTGTATATTAATTACAAAGGATATATTTATGTAAACGATATAGCAAGACAACTAATGGTTAGAATCACCTTGAATGATCATATTAGATAGTATAAACCTTCAAATTCTCTTATGTATTTATTTGAAGTTTAACTAGATGCATATTATTTTTTTCCCGTTATATTACTATAATTTAGAAATATGAGTATTCACCGTCTTTTCTAGTTCATTGTTATTTTAAATTATTTTTTTCCTTTTCAAGCTTTTATTTAAATATAATTAATATAAAAGGGAGTGTTTATAGAAGACGCGTGTAGCTTGAATTAAGGTAAATTTAATAGCATTATTTTAATTTATCTTTTATAGCGGCTCTTTCATTTGTTTTTGGATGAAAAAAGAAAATGAAAATAGTAAATTTTATTTTATCGTTCTACCGTCATTCTCACCTTGGAAATTCTAAGCCCTAGGTCCCGATCGTGACAATAGGAGGATCAAACATTTTTATAGATTTACTTAATGAATATCAAATTTTAAATTTGTTAAGAGTTGAATCCGTCCAATCTATCAGATTTGTTGAAAATCTTCTTATTTATTCTCATTAGTGGCATTGCAATAAATATTAATTTTTCTGTTGTATGTTTTTAATTTTTTTTATTATTTGGTTTCCTTTTTTAGTGGTTCAGTTTAATTATTATTTCTATTTTGAGGATATATTAGTGATGTTGGCTAAGAAGATTTGTATTGATTGAGAAAGATATTTGGTTGCGCAATTGAGTTTTGATGTACTTGAAGTTAAGGTTTGATTAGATTATGAACTCCTGAAATTTTTACCTAAGGTTTAATTTGTCATAATCAAAATTTTCCAAGCTATGCAAATTAATGTATTGAGCTCTCTTTGATTTTTTTCATTAGGCATTTGGCTGAGGCGGTTTTCGATGGTGTTATCCTTTAAATAGAGAATAACGAGGAAGATGGTTGTGTACCTTCTTTGTGGGCAATGCTGTATGGTGTAATCTGCAAGTTTGTTGTTAGAATTCTGCCTTTTTGATTTGTAGTTTGCCTTAATCTTGATTTAAATAAATCAGGAGTTGTCACTATAGAAACAAGCTCACTCCATGCTCCCCGTTATAAATGGATTTGGCATTGGGTTTCTTCTTAATTTTATTTCAAAAGTAATGTTAGAAGAATTGATTTTGTGGAATTAATTGTTTAGCTGACTGAATTTATTTATTTCAAACAGGTTCCATTTCTTGATATTTGCAATACACTATTGGATCCCAGTCTACCACTCACCAGTTTGGACTATGAAGAATTTGGTGATCCCAGAATCCTAGCTGACTTCGAGATAATTCAAAAATATTCGCCCTATGATAATATATGCTTTGGTGCTTGCTATCCTTCCTTGCTGGTGACAGCATCATTTCATGATTCAAGGTACTTGTTTACTTTTAGGGACATTTACATACGTGCTACTCAATTCCTATGTATTTACATATCTAAACACTTTTTATATTTTTGCCACTCAAATCTTTCATTATCACATCACAAATACTACTATTTGAATTTTTAAAAAGCGAAATACATCTTTTTCATGCATAAGTAAAGATGCAGTAAGTAAAAATTAATGTTTAGGCATCAGATATGTAAATACATAAGAATTCAATAGTATGGATGTAAATCCTCCAACTTTATCACAAACAACAAATAATGGTTGATTATAATGTTGTGTACATTTATTCTTTCTCAATTTTTATCAAGGTTGGGAAATCAGATTAGACTTCAAACTGGAAAAAGTAAATGTTCGAGGTTCAATGATTTCAACCAGGTAGATCCGAATGATGCAATACATTTAAAATTATTTTAATATAATTTAAAAAATAGTAATGATTCAATAATACTATTTTAATTGATTAAATAAATAATCACTTAATTTAAGATACTTCACTTTTAAATATTTTGAATAATATTCTACTTCAAAATTTTGAGATATGACAATTTCTTCTCATTTTTAATGTAAATATCTTATATCTAGAAATCAATAATAAAAAGACAGCTTTCGTAAAACTCGTACTGGTTTGCTAGTTCAACCTTGTTTCCCAACCCGTTCTGTCTCGGTTCTATGCAAAAATAATTTTGATTTTGGACTAAAATAGTCTAACCGGTCTATCCGGTTTTTAAAACCATGATTTTTATATTAGTGTTGCTTAATTTAGTTCCTTCCATTCCTCAGGATATATTTATTTGTCACATGACTTCATAACTTAAATATTTGTGTAACTATCAGGATAATTGAATTGTCAACTTGGTATATTGGACTATAGCTGCTTTCTTTTGTGCTGTTGCTTAATTTGTTGTTATATTCATCAGGGTAGGAGTCTGGGAAGCTGCTAAATGGGTGGCCAGAGTGAGAGAGAAAACATGCCGCACTTGTTCTCGCTCGGTAATTCTAAAGACAAACATGACGGGGGGACATTTTAGCGAGGGTGGCCGTTACAATCATTGCGAGGATACTGCTTTTGAGTTCGCATTTTTTATCAAAGTCATGGGATTACTTGGTAAGGAGAAAAAATAATGTTTCTGATAGGAATAACAGTCATGTTGATCTTAGTGTAGATTTTATTTTTAAAAGAGAGTTAAACTTTACTTTTAGTTGTCAAAGATGAGATTAGATATTAATAAGTTGCCAATTGGCCAATCTTCTTGTTTGTATTTCATTCTTAAAATTTAAATCCTAATTAAGTCAATTTTGGTTTTTGGTTGGGGGATTGAATGTTAAACTTGCTTAGATGAACATGAATTGATAAATACAAATAATAATGATGTTTTCCTTAAAAGTCTTGTAAGCTCTAACAAATATTTTATTTGACACATGACTTCATAACTTAAAATTTACCTATATATATATATATATATATATATATATATATATATATATATATATATATATATATATATATATATATATTCATTATATTTAAATAGGTAAGATTAAGAGGAAAAAATAAAAATTACAAATCTATACACAAATTCCCAATTTCTTAACTTTTGTAAGTATAAGTACATAAAGGCAACTAGTTTGTAGGAGGATAACTTGAAGATAATGTGAAGTTATTGGTGATTTCCAAAATTTCATGATAAGTGTTGATATGGCTCTTTATGAAATGTTTTACATAATTAGATCATGAATGACATCTTTGGAGCTAAATATCTGATATACAATATGATAAAATAAGAGCTACATATTAATTACAGGATTGAGTACAGGATTGAGGGGTGGGGGATCCCCACTATAAAAACACCAAAAAAATACAATATATATATATATATATATATGAATATGCTTTTCATATTAATTACACAAAGATTAGTATAAAAGATGGAATAATATGGTGATCGCAATGAATTTTATATGAATATGCATGTTTTGATTTTTCTAAACATTCCTATTTCTTTGTTTCATAGGAGTGCTTAAATGTTCCTCCAGAAGTAAATATAATTTAAGTATAGAAAAATTATTTTACTCAGTGATTTACAAATCATGTGAGTGTTTTATTTTTATAAATATATCTTATACTCTCTATGTAAATCATTGAAGCTTAATACAACTCTTCATCAAAAATATCTAAGTTACTTGTCTAAAGCTGGCTTGTGGCTGTCATATTTGCATCTAGTTCTTTCAGTTTGCTTGAGGGAGATAAGGACTCTCCATCTAAATTTTCATTTAGTTCCTTCTTAGTATTTTACTTCTCCTTTACTTTCTTCACTTTCTTGCCTTTGACATTAAGAGGGAAAATGCTTTTTGTTAAAAATCTTCTGCAATAATTATTCTCCATGTGTGAATCAAAATAATCACATTAAACATAAGGTGTGAGTACTACAAAAGAAACATACCAATACTTTTATTTACTTCAAACTCAACTATTCTACACTAACATCTAATTATCCCCAATCAACTTAGAATTCTAGTACCGTAAAATATTGCTAACAAAAATCATTGGCCGCTTGAGTAGGCAAAGAACATATCACATGATAACACTCTTTAAGATGGGAGAGTGTTACCCACACAAATGTTATTATGCTATTAAACGTGTGTTGTCTTCCAAAACAAAGCAATTCATAAATAAAAATAAATTAAAGGCAAAAGAACTATTCATTTTTAGGTTATTAATAAAACATTTGGTGCTTTTAAAAAGTCTTGGAAAAAAGATCTAACTATAATATGGATCTTGCCTTGCCTTCATAGTTATTAGGCTAAGAAAATAAAGGAAATAAAGCATGTTAAGATTTAAAATAGCCATATTTATAAATGTCAAAGAATCAGCAAGCAATATGCCAAAGAATTGAAGAGAAATCATAAGTAAAAAAAAATTTACATTATATAATTCCAGTTATATAGATAACAAGTCCTTACTATGTAAATAATGTTTTAATAATAATCTACTAATTACATAACTAGTTATCAATATAATTTAGTAGATTAATAACACTTTCTAGTAGCATATTTTACATTCATATTTCTTCAATTCATATATATGTACTAGATTCATAACATATGCTTCTTTGTATAATTTTCTTGTATCAATGATTGACACTGTCTCATTTTCTGTAATTTTTTTTATGTGCACTTCTAAAGGTATTTATATGTTAGAATCACAACATTAATATTGTTTAAAAAAAACTATTTAGATAAAAGAGAATATTCTCCACTGTCATCAACACATAAAGGAGTACATACAAAAACTTATAGCACTTTTTGACAAAATTATAAGATGAAGTAATATTTTAAATTCTAAAGACTATGAAAAATGTATTTAATTTTAATGCATTACTCTAATGATTTTTTTCTTCTATCAAGGAAAGAGATTTCAATATAAGAAAAAAATAAATAAAGGAAGAACTTAAAGTTCACAACAAATTCAAATAAAAAAATTAGATTTTTATAATTTATAACAAGCAATAAAAATCTCTCAACCGAAAAATATTGGTCAAAATAATGAATTAAAGTTGAGAATTATGAACAATATTTTTTCAAAAGATAACAGACGTTATTGTATGGAATTATATATATATATATATATATATATATATATATATATATATATATATATATATATATATATATATATTTATATTTGCATAATATTTTTGAAGTCTAAACAGAAATAAAATAAAGAAAAGTTACTATAAATACAAAATTTCCATATAATATACATCTTGGGTTTATCGAACACAATTATGATTATGATTCTCTACTTGCTCAACCATCCTCCTCAAGTCACATCATCACTTCATAAAAAGGGATTTAAATTCTAGTTTTAATTGGACATTGCTAATGCAATTATGAGTCTCCATTAAGTTTTTACAAATCTCCATTATACTGTTTTGTTTAGAACTAAAAGTTCTCAGGGTAATAATTATTATTTTATTGTTCTTCTTAATTGAGTTTTGCCTGGTCATTATTCATCAATTCTATTAGTCTTCAAATTTTTTTCCGTTCTTTTTATAAATACAACGCTCCATCAAGATTTTGTAATCTTTTTTACTATTAAATAAAGTCCTTGGAAAATAATCACCAGAATTGTTTGGCTAACCCATTGACTTCGCTTCGATTTTTGTTTAGTATTCTTAATTCTCCATGCATCTTTGATCATGATGTCAAATCAATTAATTTTTTTTAATTTATATATTTTATCTTGATAATTTTGGCTAAGTTATTCAGAGAAGATTTCAAAGGTTGTGGTGTAAGGGTTTCTTCATCCATGAGAAGAGAAGGAGAAATATACTCAAGTATGAGATTCCTAGATTATAAAGAGCATTAAGGTATGGGGGAAGGCTAGGTTGACTTGAGTAATCTGAAGATCATTTGTCTCTTATCTTTATCTTTGCACTTTCTTTTCCAAGCATAATGTCGGGTGATAGTATGTAGAATGAGATATATATGTTATTATATATAATTATATAATAGATTTTTTTATTTGTTGAATAAGTTTTAAAGTACCTTATTCAAATTTCCTTCGAGTCATGTGTAAGCCATTAACAGCTTCAGCTCCTTGAGATTTGATGGCATATATTAATAAGTAAGGTGACATAAACTTATTTAATTTGCAGCCTTGAGAGTAGCTCCACATTTTCTAGAATCTGTGGTGGAAAAGATTGCATTTTACTACTTGACATTGCTAAAAGTACGATGACCTCCAGAAAGTTGTGGTCTTATTTTTTGAAAATTAAAATTGTATTAGCCACTGTCACTTTGAAACAACAATTTCTTCCACTTCTTCAAAATAGCTATAGTTGCCCCAAAAAACATGGCAAATATCATGATTCTAGAAATTTGTTAAACTCCGACATGATAACATTGAACAAAATTTGTAGTTCCCAAAGCATTTAAAAAAAGGCCACTTTTAATTTTAGCCTTCTATGATCAAAATGATAGCATAATAGAGAAGAATATAAAGACACCAAGTAATTTTGAATTTGATGGCCGAAAAAAATTAAAAATTATTTTAGAAGGATCAAAAGGACTCTTAATTTAGCAAAATTGTTTTTAAAAAGGCCATCTCATTTTGATGATTTCATTGGCCTAAAAAAATTAAATATAAATATAGATTATTTATTATTATTTTCTTTATATATATATATATATATATATATATATATATATATATATATATATATATATATATATATATATATATATATATATATATATATATATATAAGTTCAAATGAGGCATAAAGTGAATTAAAACAAGTAGGCTTCCACAGTACATTTACTTTGGAATCCACTCCTCTATCTGCAGTAGGTGGATGTCGTGCAGGTGACCGCTGCCAGCATTGCTATCCTATTTGATGGGCCAAATCGTCCATCAACCTCTCTTAAATGCATGCTGCATATGCTCTTGTACTTTTCATTCATTTTACTAGTCTGCCTCTATTTCCTAAAACTTTTTGTCACCTTTATGAATAAATGATTTGTAAACCTGTCTTTATTTATGATAGTGCATTGTTCTTGAAGATTAGAACCTTGGAGGCCAATTGCTTAAGTTTATTTGTCTTTAATTTGTCTTTTGTTTTAAATAAAATAAAGTATATCTAATATTTTAAACTATGCGTATTTCACTACTTTTTTTATATTTACATATTTAATACCTAAAGTTTGATATTTATATATATAACATTTTGGTCTCATTAACTAATGCAAGAAATATGTATTTCATTTTGGAAAAATTTATAGTAATGATATTTCTAATATTATATTGAAGTTTTGAATGGTATGTATATGAAGAAAAAAAGTTAGGAGTTTGATATATTAATCCATAAGAGTTGTATGATATTTAAGTAAATGCCCCTATTATTTATTTTTATTGAATATCCAAGTAGTTAATTTACGTCATTGTCGATGGTTCTTAGGTGATGATAATGATGGTGGTCATCATCTATGATGACAACAGGGCAGTATTACAAACAGACAAAATAATAGAAAGTTATTGAATGTATTTTAAAAGACTTTAATTTTTTAATAATAAAAAATAAAAAATAGTTAGTTAATGAAGTTAACAAATATATATTGTAAAATAGGAACATTTACATACGAACCACTCTGTTGAATCCTGAATTGTTTTTTGGAAATACACGCCTCGAGAGTTAGAGCCGCGAGAGAGAGAAAGAGAATGTGTGGAGAAAAGCATTAGGAAATTCTCAGTATAGAGGCCGGGAAAAAGTGCGCAATTGGAGTCCCTTTATTCATCTTTTTGTCCCATATTTATAGGGGTGTATTGATACAATTAACTAAAAGAGTATGTAAATTGCCCTTATGCAATTATGTGCTTATTTAATACTAAATTTGTATTATAATTTGAATTCTGATATGATGGCAATCAGCCGGACGACATGTTTTGGTTCGGTCGACCAAAGTTATAGGCCTCACAACAGCCATTCCTGTCGAGATATAAGCGGTTAGCCGGTCGGTTGAGTTCGATCAAATTTTAGGGAGCTTCGGTGGTTGTGATCGTAGATAGACCCGCCGACCAGATTCGCTGATAATGGATGACGGTGGCCTTGATCAATTTGTTGAGTAGGTTTAGGTTTTTGATACAAAACCACCTTGCTAAAGTCTTGTAAAGGTGGTTTAGGGTTTTGATCAGTTTGTTGAGTTGGCTTAGTGTTGATTAGGTGATTGAGAACTTCCACTACCCACTTCAGTACACCACAGAATTATGAGATAATTAACATATTCAAATAGAATTCTGCTATCATCCAGGGATTAGAAAAGTCATGTAGAATGCCATGAGGATTAATGAAGCCTTAACTTTATGGATTCTAAGTTTCTTTTGACCTAGACATAGGCATAAGGAGTATATTGTCCTCGATTGACAACAACCACGTAAAAATACATTTAGGTAAACCACGATTGTCACGGTCCCCGGATAACAGAGGCACGAGCCTCATTTATCTTGAATGAACTCACAAATTTTTCCCTATTTTTTTCTGCTTTCCTTTACTACCAAGTATTCTGTCTCGCTAGGACTTTAGGATTTAAATACATTTTTTTGATAATTACCATGCTAGGTTAGTTGAATCAGTAAACAGGAGCTTTTTCTGTGGAAGCAAAATATTACACTTTTCCTATGGGATCAATACACAGTACTCTTGAATCAAATTACAACTTGACATATGCACTTGCATTGTAAGTTCAACTTACTTTCTAGTAAGTTTTGGCACATCAATGGCTAAGGTACATCATGACTGATGGTAAGAGGCGGGTTGACGTGGATCCCAAAACTCTACAAAAAACAAACTTTTGTGTGTCGGCACCTGTAAAGCGTAAGGAAAGTGTAAAGAAAGAAAAAAGACCAACACTTGCACTTGTGCTGGTTGACATAGTCTACTTGTCTGATGCCGCTAAAGGGCGTTCACCAAAAAGTTTCACCAGGAAACTCTATTGTTCGGGCCTGATGCGATCATGATTTTCAAGGGCCTGCAAGTCTTGCTCACAGAAAGTGATGAGGAAAGCGGCAAGTGGTTGAAGAGAGGGATGATCATCGTCTCTCCTCAAGCGCTACTGCAGGAAGGAGAAGGTGTCTCGTCGTAAGAGAGGGAAAAGTTTTTGAAGACCCTTTCTTCAATAGATAGATTTATGGGTATGCAAATCTTTCTTTGGCAGTTGAGAGTTTTTAACAAAATTTTGATGTTAATGTAGATGAATTGGCCGGTTCGGAAGGCCGCAAAGATAGTGGGCCTTTGAAGGACGTAGTGAAGTACGCCCCTACTATAGTGGCCAGCCTTCAAGCCGAGTTCACAAGGTTTGTGTCGCCAATCACTTTAGAGGGGTACTTGTTGCCTGACCCCGTGCATACTATCGACACCCAAAAGGAGTGAACAGAGTGGCAGCTGCCATCTCTTGGATCCATGAAGTAGCAGGCAGGTAGAACTGGACCCTTGACAGTGTTGGTCTGTTCTTTGCAGCAAGAAGCCAGAGGTTCGGTCATAGAACTTGTATGGGAGTTATCGATCCATTTGGCAACCACACGCTTGAAGATAGCGGCTTTGCGGGTGGAGGTTGCCACCTTACGAAGCGTCTTGGCTGAGGCGCTACACGAGCTAGAAGCATATTGAATTCACTTTTGTGAGGACTCACCCCACCTACTTGCACATGATACTATAGCAGGATTGTGCTTTATTACGACTCATCAAGTCAAGCCAAAGCCCTCAACATTTAGTTGAGTTGGTTTAGGATTTTGACCAGGTGAGGAACCCAAGTTGACCTCCATGGGCAAAGATGCCCAGGGACATCTAAATCAATCTAAGACCCTAGGAGCCTTCCGATGAACTCTAGGAACCACCTAAACAATGAAATTCACCTTGGGAGAGTGGTCTACCTAAATTCATCCCTAGCCTCACGAAAGACCTCCTAAACCCCACCAAACCTCAAAAATCAACCTTGAACCCTAACATACTGGCACCTTGTGATAGTGAAAACCAACTGGCCTAGCCCAATTTTGGTCCAACCCTAACATGCAATTTAGCCTCACCCAACATAGTCATGACACCACACCATGTAGTGAACCCAATTGGCACAATGGAGCCAACCTCCATAATTCACTTAATTAATTAATTAGGAGAATTAAGAAAATCCATTAGGGCCTAAATTTTCGGTCGGATCCAACCCATTAGCCTAAGCCCAAAAACCATAAAATCCAATTCAAATTCCTTAGCCCATTCTTAATGGGTTACTATGATCTAAGACCAACCCACCATGCAATGTGGGTAACACTAGAAGACAACCCACCCCAAGTCTAAGCAGTAGAGGACAAAACCACACACTTCACCATGGGGGAGGCCACGTGGCACCATGTGCATGTACCCTTTAACCCATTTTTGGATTGGTCAAACCAGGCCTTAGGGAGCCAAGACCAGACCAAACTGGTCTTAGCCACCCACTAAAAGGCTCCCCAATCAGCCTAAGCCCTCTCCCATGCCTTCTTTTTCATCATTGGCACCACCATGACCAAGGCATGGAGACTTACAAAAGCTTCCCGCCGCTACTCAAAAGCCTATGAAAATTCTCTCCACATGCGCTGAGGAACTGCCCAAGCATCTCCATGCTATGCCTAGTTCCCTCCACCTCTCCCATGGCTATAAACAGAAGAAACCAGAGAGCCCTTAGTGTGCACTGAGCTCCCTTGACAACCCTTGAAACCTCTTGCTCCCAACACCAAAAACACTCCCCGTGACCTAGGAAACTGATTCCTACCATCTCTAGGCCACCTCCACCACTACGAAACCCTAATTTCACTATTGGGTTTCATCTCATCCGAAAACTCAAATCTACCCCCCCCCAAGCTTCCTAAGACCTCCACCAACCTCCCTCAATCAAAATTGAGGCTTCCCAAGCTCTCCATCATATCCCAACACCAACTTGAGCCACCTTTTGGTCAAGCTCATATGTAGAGCTATTTCATATCAAATCAAGACAAGGAGGAGCTTTAAGGTGTCAAGGCAATCATCTATGTCAAGCTTAGTCGAGGCAACACCTCTTAGGGAAAAGTATGGGTCGAAATCCTTATTTAGCCTCATGTTTGGTCTTTTGTGAACGAAATGAACAATTCATGTCTGTCGATCTATATAGATATCTTCGTCTCAACTAGATGAACGTGTAGGAATATACCCTGAGCAATTTGGTTGAGAATTGAGCGAGATATTAAGGTTAGATCATGGACAGTTCTTGATTCTTTGTCTCGTGGGAAGGATGAACCAATGCCGTCAATTTCCTTGTATTGGAAATGGATGGCACAGTTCGAAATGAACCACCAAACTGTAGGGGAAGAGAACACCGAACCGTGTGCTACCTCAGCGCCCACTTGGAAAGCGCATCCAACCGGAGGAAGACGTGTGGGCTTTCGACACCGCCGAGGTTGACATGGTTGCCGCGTGGTTAAGTAGAAAATTAAGGTTTTTAGAATTATTTAAATCCAAAAAATTAAATAATAATTCAAAAATTCATAACCTGATGCACTGGTGGATTGTTGAGGGGAGCTTCTTAAGGGCGGGTTCCTTGAGACACTCCCTCCATTGGTGGCTGTCAGGTGTACTTCTTGGCCATAGCTACCCGAGAGCCTCGAACTGGTTCATTATTTGTGCTTGCAATGCTTGGACCTCTTCCTCTATGTCTTGACACACTGTTTCTCTATTGAATTCTATGGGCGCTATTTCTTTCTGCAAGGATTCTCCTTTATAGTTGGCTTCGCTTCTCTTATGGGGCATGTCTACACTCGTCCCATCACCTTTCAAGATGTTGAATCCTGAATAGTTTTTCGAAATACACGTCTCGAGAGTTAGAGTCAGAAGAGGGAGAAGGAGAGAGAGAAGAAAAGTGCTAGGAAATTTTAAGTAGAGTGACCGGGAAAAGGTTCACAGACTGAGGTCTTTTTATTCATCTTTTGCCCATATTTGTGGGGACATATTCACACAATTATAGAGATGGAGACGGTATGGAAACCACCTTTAATGCAATCAATGTGCTGATTTAATACTAAATTTGTATTACAATTTGAGTTCAAATATGACGATAATCACTCATCCGATGTGTTTTGGTTTGCTCAACCAAAGCAACGGGTCTTGCAGCGATCATTCAATTTGAGGGATAAGTGGTCAAATTTATCAGTCATTCTAATAATTTTTATGTGATATGAAAGATTTGGATGTTAAAAATAAATATAAAATTAATGTTATTTTTGTAAGCATCAAATTTTTATTTCCTTTTTAAGCTATTGAATCACGAACCAAACTTGCTTTTTCTTCTTCCCAGGTTCCTGTCCTTCATTGATTGAGCTCCTCACGCAATTCCCTTTCTGGTTCACTGATCGCTGCCGCCTTCCGGATTAGAATGCATGCTTATGGACCGACTTTCCCAAACAACTCTTTCAACTACAGGAGGAGGAATGATGTCAAATCCTAGGGCATCACACTCACCTCTTTATTGCTTCCTTTTGTAGCCACCGAACCCTCGTCCAGGTTCTTTCCTCCATATCTCATTAACTTCCCCAAAACTATCGTTTTAATGACAGAGTCCTTGTGATACGATAGTGATTGGAGCTAACTCGGAATTCATCTGCGGTACAGCCACGATCACAGTGAAGGCGACAATGGGATTGTTGCGTACAATGACCATCGAAAGGACTCTTCTTCCTCCCCCGCATTTTAAAGTTAGGGCCGTCAAAATGGCTCGTTGGTCACGAACAACTCGTGTTCGGCTCGTTAAATAACTCGTGTTCGATTTGTTTGCTAAGTAAACGAGCCTAACGAGATTAATTTTTTTACGCTCGATATGTAAACGGCTCATTTTGGCTCGAAATATATATATATATATATATATATATATATATATATATATATATATATATAAAATGAGTATTACTTTTAAATAATTAATTGACTACAACACTACAAAGATTTATAATCAATTAAAATTATTAATAAAAAATAAAACAAAAATAAATTAAATTCTATTTAAATTGATATTTTATTATAAATATCGAGACTTAAATTTCACCATACCGTTAATATCTTACGGTTGTATGATCAGGGTTATCAAAATATCTCATTATTTGTGAATAGCTTGTGTTTGGCTCTATAAGCAAGTAAGTCAAACACAAACAATTTTTTTGAGCTCGATATATAAATCAGACGAATATGAACAATGATATTTTTTAATAACAGTCTGGATTCGCTCAAAGTCGGCTGGTTTACATACCTAACGGCTACATGCATGATTAGGGTTGTCAAAATGATTTTTTGTTCACAAACAGCTCGTGTTCGGCTCGCTAAGCAAACGAGTCGAACATGAACAAGCTTTTTTGGTTCAAAATATAAACGAGCAGAAAACAAATAGTTATATTTTTTAACGAGCCGAACACGAGCTGAGCTCAGGCTCGTTTGTGTTTGACTTGTTTACACCACTACTTATAGCCGCCGCCTCTCTCTCTCCTTCCTCTATGGATCAAGCTTCGTAACTTTCCCCTTTCTTTTTTCTTTTTTTAATGTAATTCTTTTTCATGGTTTTTAATAAATAAATAATTAAATAAATATAAGGAGAATGTAAGCTTATTTTAATTATCTGATTGTGTGTCAATCTAAGGTAGAGATAATACTGATCATACTATCTTTCAAAAAAAAAAATACTAATAATAATATGTTAATTCCATTACACCTAATTTAATAAATAAATAGGTTTAATTGCATAATTATCTATATTTTCGGTTGTAATTTATGTACTACTGTTGGTCAGCACTAGTTGAATCATTGAAATAAGTGTTTTTCTAGCCGCCTCGAGATAATCAACTCTTTTTTATTAAGGGATAAACGTACCCCATATAGTTATGAGTGATAAACATTACCGCTTAACCTTATTTTATTGCTGCAAAACTTTATGTATATTTGATAAAATCCTGTAATTATAATATTTTTTAATGGTACTTTCCCTTTATGAAATTTCATGTAATTAATTCACGTCATATTACAAATATATGTGAAGTAGCATATTTCTGTGAAAGGTTTTGGTATATGTGTGTGATGATGGGTGGGTCGGTGGAACTTCTTTCATTATTGTTTAGCCAAGCCGATAGGTCCACAAAGTGACGACTTTACAGGAAAATGTATAATTTCTTTGGGTTGGTAATGACCTTCTAGATTTTAGGGTGTCTATTAAAAACCGACTAAATAAGTATAAATTAAATTAAAAATTGAATAAACTATAAAGTTATGCACTTATATGACTTTATTATATTGAAAATAATCACATGTTCATAACTGAGCATATTCATGTTTCAATATCTCTGCGATTATATGACGTGATATACGCATCCTTATCACTCTCTATTGTTCATACTCTGTCATATTTTTCTTCCTATACTTTAATTGATAGTAGTTATTTAATGGGTTGAATTTCTCAAACTCACTCGTTGATATTTTTATATAACAGATATCATCTAGACATTTCTCGGATGGTCTTAATCGGAGAATCATACAATTGTCTATATTCATATATTCTTGAAACTATAAACATGCACGTCTCTATTAATGTCCAATGAAGAATAACAAGTATATGTTTGTTGATCCCATAAAACATTGCCGGCAATATGAATTTATTACGCAGGGCATCTTTCGCAAATGCATGCACATGGCCAAATCAAAAGAGCTATTTAATAATAAAGATAATAATTAGTTGGTGAATATGCTGATCAAATCATATACGGCACAACAAATATATAAACTAAAACTAGTAATTATAAAGAATATTCTCTTCAATCACCAATAATACATGAATTTAATTAACACCCCCGTCTTAAATATGTTGGATCTTTTGGGGCAGAAGAAACTAACTACAGCTACTTTTCATAAGTTAATGCTTCCTATGCTTCCATTAATTTATATCTACATTTATAATTAAGCTGCCACCGCCCGTATTGCTTTTTATATATTATTTTTTATGACTTAGTCATATTGATATTGTATATTATTTGTCGGTATGCTATAAAATCATCAATTGATTTTTATAAAAATAACATGGTTTGGCAAAAAAATTTAGGGCAAAGAAATAAAAAATTGACCTAAAGATTTAACGAGATTCGTCAAAGATGTCTACGTATTCGGGAGCAGAGCGGCGACTTTCCTTTCACTTTCAGAAAAAAAGTACAAGACCCTCCTTAGGATTACTAATATATATATAAATCTATAAATATATATATATATAGAGCCTTACTGTACAATATATAATTACAAAATTACCCCTACCCCGCACCCCCAACTCACATAACGTAACTCCCCATATTGGACAGATGTTTCCGCTCCACTCCGTTGGCTCGCTCCGATCAGCTCCAACATCAGTCCCTTATCTGGTATATGAGTCATACCTAACTAATATATATATATATATATATATATATATATATATATATATATATATATATATATATATATATATATATATATCACACACACATATATGTGTGTGTATGTGTGCGCGCGCGTGCGTTTTGTGACCTGTTAAGTCCTCTCAGGTTCCGCGTTCGAAGTCATTGCTGGTGTAGTTGCGTCATCTTAAAGTAGAGCTGGGATTAGCCCTTAAGAATTGATGGGCAATTCGCCCGTAGATCAATCTTTAAAAAAAAGATTTAAAAAAAAAATATATATATATATATATATAGAGAGAGAGAGAGAGAGAGGAAGCTTCCATTACAGTGTGAGATTTAATTTTAAATGACGTCCTCATTGCTTAGCCAGCTTGGAATAGCATATCTTTAGAGCTAATCATTTTAGTGAATTTTGTAAAGAATAGGTTCGGTGGTAGTGGCGTGCATGCTAAGTGCAATAATTATTGTTTGGTTTTAAATTTGTTATATAAAGTATAGTGACCAGGGCACTAGGCCGGTCGGGACTGTTTAGATCCCATTAAATTCTACTGATGGTGTTTTTATTTAAAATTATTTTTGGGGGTACTTTTTACTTTCTCTTGATTTTATATTAATTAAAAATTATAAGTAATATTCATTTGGTTAATTTTTTAATTAAAAATAGCTATTTAGTTATCCTTTAAAGAAAAGAATAAGAAACTCTTAGTCATAAACATTAGCATCCTTCATTGGAAAAAATGATTCGGTTCGTAGTCCGGACGCGGCTTTGCGTCCGAACTCCAATTACATAACGACAAGTGTTTATGTCAGCCCACCAATAATAATAAAAAAAAAAAAACAAAGCAAATTTAATCATGTGGCTGGGCCCGATCCACAACGTTTTTTACTCTACCTGTAATAATGTTGGAATCCTACCTTAATAAAATTGGAGAGTATTCCAATAAAGCCGCGGAATATTTGAATACAACCGCGGTGTTATTTACTCTATCTAAATAATTCTGATATTCTAAAACCATGGAATATTCTAATAACACCGCAGAATATTATGATACAACCGTAGCGTTATTTACTTCTAAAATAATACCATAATAATGTCTCTGCATCCGGATTCCAGACCAAATAATTTTTTCCGCATTTGCGATTGAATGATCAAAAGTGTGGCTTAAGATGCTTCTTTGATGAATCATTGAGAAAGAAGACTGAATTAAAAATTTCTATTTACAACTATATTTTCTTCTTTTTTGTTTTCATGGAATAAAGTGCAGTTATGTGTTAAGGTACTAATTGTGATATAGGGATTTGATCAAGGCTATGTAATCGACTACTTTTCCAGCTTCTAGTCAGACTTTGGAGTTTTCTCGATATGATTAGGTTGAGCCGGCAAAAATATCTCGACACACGAGCAACCAAGGCTTCATTTGATGCAGTTTCACCCTTCAACGAAATTCTTTTCAAAGGCATATTGGTAGAATAGAGAATGTCCTTCGTTGTTCGAAGCAATGAAAATTTGCCATTTTTGCGAACGACTTCAAGAAGCACTTAGCAGACGCGCTTCACTAAATGAAAACTTTTGCAATCATCGACATTCACTGCAATGCAACAGAGGTTCAACTTTTTCTCAATGAAGCCTAATACTAGCATGGCCTTTAATTTCAGCATCCTGTATGAAAGTTAAATATTTCACAATCACGTGCTTGACCTAACCCTTTCCCGTTGATAGTATTCATTTTTAATTATCAATCATTATTATATGAACAAGGTGCATGGACCCACACTAAATAGTTGGTCTTTAGCTTTATAGCACAAATAAAATAATCATTAACTATTCTCCTCAATTTCAAAAGAAAAAAACTAAAATTATTGTCATTCATAATGTATAAAATTAAAATATCATTATGCTTGATTATTATTAAATAAAAATACAATAAAAATCAGAATATAGAGACTTTCAAATTGACAAAATTAAGTACGTATTGCACAAAATTTTTTTTTTAATCATGCTAATAAAATCAAGATGTTGACTTATTTTTAAACCAATTTATATTGAAGCATTCTCGAACCCACTTAATCGAAAGGAGACCGGGTTCATGATTAGCAAGAAGTAAAATAAAAGCCTCAATGTTTAGGAGTCCACTAATAGCTATCGTTGGCTCATTATCTATTAATATAAAGAGACTCAAGAAGTGAAGTGCTCACTTAAAGCACTTGCATAAAATAATCACCAAATCTTTTAGGATACTTTGCTTATAGTTTCATACATAGAGCCAACTTCCAACTAAACTTGCTATTAAATTAACTTCAAGTTTCTTGTCCAATTCTTTTATGTAACTATATCATGTTATCGATTACATATCATCAATTTTGAATTTTGAATTATGTTCCAATAGCTCAATTCAACTTGACCTTATCAGTTCACTAGGATTTGGCCAAGTTTCTGTAGACTAACAATCAAAAGATTTAACTACTTTACCTCTTCACATCTTAATCTTTCATTACATAGATAAACTTTTGGTTATATTTTAGGTGAGATGAGAATGAAAAAATAACTAAATAAGAACAAAAACTATATTCTTATGATGATTATAGTATTCTTCTCAATAAAAGAAAACTAAATGACTATGAATTTTGATCAACTATATAAAATAGAAGGACTTCCAAAAATGCTAAGTATTAAAATCTTCGGCACCGCTCATAAGTTTTTCCTCCTTCTTATAGATGAGAATAAGTCCTATTAGTTTGGTGTCAAAACCACCAAAGTCCATGGATAGTTACTACAATTACAACTCAAGTTGCGATTCTTTTCTAACTCCTCTTTTCTCACCGGCCAACTAACCAAGAAGATGCTTGATTTATAAGCACTTTTTATCCACATTTTATAGAGGCTTAATTAACCGTGAAGTTCAATATGTAAGTGTTGGTTTCTTATAACAAAAGTTAGAACCACCAACCTTGACACAAAATATTCATTTTCCTTTCTATTTATTAGTGATATGATAAAATTCCAGTTACTTTTTCACCACTTTTAAGATGGCAATAATGGTTCTCCCATCTTCCTCCAAAAAATATTAACTTTTTTACTAAACCAAAATTATAATTAATAACTTAATTTAAATTTGACTACAAAACATCAAAGAAAATTTAAGCTTTTTAAACATGCAACATGAGACAAAAGAAGCTCAGCAATATTTTTTAACATATTTTTAAAGATTGTAAATGTTGGATATATGAGACCTAGAGCTTTTTATTGCTTTAGTAGTGCTTACAAATGATCTTAACGAAAGAGTAATTTGATATGCACTTGGGATTCAAATATAAAAAAGATTGGAATAGGTTCTTGAGTTTGTAATAGTTGTTAGCATAAGTCAGTGTAATCAAATGATCTCATTATCCTAGGTTTTCCTTTTCTAGCCCTTATAAGATTCATTATGGCATCTTTATAGTCATCAAAATAGGCATCTTAATCATCAAGTTAAGATAATTGAGAAGCCACAAATTCACAGAGGTATCTTTCTCTATGTAGTAATTATGGATTTCTTTCAAGCTTTTTTAAAACATAAGATGCACCAATATTAGAACCGACATTCTTATATGTGTCACTAAATAAATTAGTTAATTTTATCTATGATAAGAAGAATTCATATTATCACCGGTTATGATATGATGGATTATCACCTCATTTAAATTATATTAGAAAAGTAACATGTAATTAAAAAATTTGAGTTTATCCTTGCTAAGTAAAGATAGTTTTTAACACATCACTAATAGAAGAAAATAAGACTGATCACATCCTAGTAATGAAGATTCATTCCGTAATTCACCTCGCTTAAACCCTCATCAAAATTGATCCCCCTCTCTCATTCCCTCTCATTCCCTCTCATATTTGAGCTCGTCATCCTCTCCACCTCTTTCTCCCTTGCACATTCCTCTCCTCCCTCTCCTCTTCAAAAGTAGTGTCATTCCCTAATCCCTTTCCCTTTCCCTTATACTCCTCATCCCACTCATCCTCCACACAAGACAAGTTCCTCTCATTCTCATTCTCTCCCTTGCATTCTCATACCAAAACTGAAACTCATATTCAAAAAGGAAGGCAAGGACGCTTCATTTAAGTCAACCATGTGATTTCTCAAGCAAAGATATAAACCCTCAAACCCCTTTATTTTTCTTATAAGTCTCGGAGGGTATAGATTGTAAATTTGTTGTGGCTTCCCCTCTTCTCCTTTCCTATTCCTTGGTTGAACCCATGGCATTTATACTTCCAATATTTTTCCCCTTTCACCATTGGCCTAAAACACTACCACATCACTCAATATTTCTTGCTTCTTCCCCTACCTAAAACACCACCATAATTCTTACCCCTCCTTTTGTTCTAACATAACTAAAAAGAAAAATTCTCCATTGATTCGCTTCCCTTCACCCTACTTGAAAACAAAAATCACTCAAACACATTCCTCTCCATTCACCCTACCCTAACCACAACACCACAAACAATCCCTCCTCATCACATACTCGAAAACCTAAATCACTCACCCATTAAGTCCCTCCCTCTCTTTTCTCCGCTTCCTAGCATACCCGAAACCTTAATTCCACACTCACCTCTCCCTTGCCTTCACAACTACCCAAAATACTTTCAAAAAAAATTAAGAAACTTAAGTAAATCCTTTTACAAAATCTAAATTAAACTTTTAAGTAGAAAAGCCTTAACAAAACTCTTTCAAGACAAGAATAAGCCTAAATATAACCTTAAGAAACATTTGTTTAAATAAAGTAAGCTTAAAACCTATTTTAAATTCAAGTGAAACCTTTTCCAAGAAAAATCCTCCTGTAAGTTCATCAAATATATAAATTCTCATACCAAAATTATTTGACTTTGAAATTCATCCTTAATAATCAACTAATACAAGACTTATACATATTTATGAGTTTGAATCATGAATGATCATGTTTCCTTTTAGGAGCATGTCGTCAAATAAGATTAACTCTTAAACATATATTTCTTGAGAAATATCATATTTAGACATTTTTCACACTAATATTCACTCAAATGCTTGAGAGTTTTTTTGTGTGAAAAAAAATATTTTACAAAATTATCTTTTCATGTGTGTGAAAATAAAAAATCTTGGAAAAGTAACTACGTGAATGAAACTTAAGTTTGAAGAGTGTAAATTTAAAAGGCTTGAATAAAATCTTGTTTTTTGGAATGTATGCGTCAATATAAAATAACAAACCAAACGCTAGAAGTAGAACTTAGGATGAAAAACACCAACCTAGGATAGAAAATAAGTTATTAAAACATATTTACTGTTTGGGGCAGCTGCAGATTATTGAATAATCTACTGATAAGCTGGTTAAAAAAAATCTGCTGAAAATCTAGGTGCAGTAGCTATTATAAATTTTTATTTTTTTGGAAAAGTCAGACCGCAGACAGAAAAGCTCCCACCGCACCTAGGTAGGTGGGGTGTGAAAATGCTGTTTTCGGCGTTTTGAAAATGCATAAGCTGTCAAAACGCGATTTACCCAAACAAGTCAGGTGCGTTTTCAAAACGCTACCGCACCAAATAAGCTGCCCAAAACGGACCCTTAAACATTGAAGGCCCTAAATTTCACAATGACTGATAAAGTAGGAACAAAAATAAATCATGAATTAAATATCGAACCCATAAAATAACTCTAAAGTCCACCAACATAATTCATGAGAACTACAAATATGCAAATCAACTGTGAAACATAGGTTAGTCAACGTAAAAGCAAAACTCAAGATCACTCACACCCTAAAATAGTTTAGTCTAGAAGCATATGTTAGATTATTATGACCCCTAGTATGTGCTAAGGACTAGAACAAAAAATAAATAGACTTACACCCTTGGACTATGTAGGTGCCCTAGGATGAAGTAATCCATGATTACTGACAAAGGCACCAAATCACATAATAGTAAGGTCTAAATTCACCATCATTATAATAAAATGGAGGCCTCTTACTATCTACCTGGTTGATAGTTTAAGAATACTAATGCACCTGAGACGATGAAAACCTATGTGCATCATGATCGGGGTTGTCGTACTCAAAACATTGGTTAGTACACTTATTTAGCCTCCTTATAGAGTCTAGATTTATTGTAAGGTTATGAATTCACTTTCATCTATAAATCCTTCTAGCCTATCTTGCCCTGTAGACTATGGTTAAAATCAAATCAACTTTCACCATCAATCACGCCTTAAAATTTAATGCAATCATAAATCTCAAATTAACCATAATTAATTTGAATCAAATGTCTTCCAACCAACCCAAGTTCTCAGTGTTAGTAAATTAGTTTGAATCAAACCTTAGAAAAATCTTTTCAACCCGTTACTTCCAAAATTTGAAAATCTTTTCCAAGAACTAAAACAACTAAAACCTTATTTTAAGAACAAAACAAAACTTAAAAGCCGTAAAATTTCAAAACTTCAAATTTAAGGACTTCAAAATCTTTTCAAAATTAAAACATTTTAAGACCTTTTAAAAATCTTAAACATCTTATGACTTCAAAACATAAACGTTTAAAACTTTGAGACTTTTTTAAAAAAATCTTTCAATACTTAAAACAATTTAAAACTTTAATTAAATTCAAACAAACAATAAACCTCAAACAAACTCCAAAACTTTAAACAAACTTCAACCAACCTGAAACAAACTTCAAAACTTCAAGCGAACTTCAACCAACCTCAAACAAACATAAAAAAAATTTCAATAAACTTCAACAAACCTTAAATAAACTTCAATTAAATGCAACAAACTTCAATAAAACTTCAAAATTAATACAAAAAAAACTTGGACAGAACTTTCAACATTTGAAACATTCAAATACATTTCAAATACCTTCAAACAAATTCTGACAACCTTAAAATGAAATTTCTTTTAACTCAAATCATTTAATTCAAATCAAATCCAACAAGCTCAAGTAAATCAATCAAAATATAATTTTTTCAAATAAAATCAATCAAATCAAGCTTTTTCGAATAAGATAAATAAATCTAAACAGTTCCCATAATAAAATAAATCATATGTTACAAACATAAGGTATAGAGAAAAACTTTGATTACATTGAAACACAAATCTTAAAAATTTTACTCATTCAGATGGTTAGACACATTTTAAGATAACCCCCCCCCCAGCCCCAACTAAAGCAACCTAATTCTGACTACATTGATAACAAGGAAGTAACACTATTATTTTTTTTTAATAATTTTGAGGGCACACCCAACAAAATTATTAATAAATAAAAAGGTTACTTAAAGGGAAATCAATAAGGCTCCTGAATAAGCAAGCCACAAATATGAGTAAGGAAATAAATAACAATAAAAACATAAAAGAAATAGAAGCAATAGGCAGCAAAAGGAATATACCCCAACTTATCAGTTTAAGTAGTATGAAACAATTCAAGGCATCTTTAAAAGATATAGACAGTACTAAACATAAAGAAACGAAAAAAAAAGCAAAAGATTGTCTTACCATATAGAGCTATCACCATAAATGAATCTTGTGAGCTAAGTCAAGTCTTAATAACAAACTAGAAATAAAAGCTGGTTGGGTCCATAATGGTTACTGAAAGTATTCATCATAGCTCTCAAAATTAACCAACTCATTTGATGAACTTAAGAGATTGCTTTAGGACATTGAAAAAGAGAATTTTTGTTTTGGTAATGAAAATTAGATTTTCCAATGGATGATGAAGTGAAAACTCTTACAACATATGAAGTATTTTCTTTTTAGAATATGTTTAGAAGTGTGAAAGTCATCTGCTTAAAAGTTGTGAAGATGAAAATGCTTAGTTTTATGATTGTCTTTACACTTAGAGATAAAATAGGAAACAAATATACTGGTGAGAGGATTGATATAACAACAGTGGTATACATTATTAGAAGGAGGCGTCATAAAGGATTTAACTTAAATCCAATAAAATACCTAAAAAACTAACTATTAATTTGAACTGTTTTTTATTTCATATTTGATTATGTTCTGATTTTTTTTAAAGCAATGCTCGATCAATTAGTGATATTCGACAGAACTAACATCACTAACATGTTAATTGCCGAAATTAGTGAAATCCAGATTTATCTAATTCACTGAAATCCATAAAATCCAGCACTAATGTCATTCTAATTACATTTTCCGATTTTTCTAAGGGATTACCCTAAAGCCTAAAGCCTAAACCCTTTACACTTAGGAGATAAAATGCAAATCAAGTATATTCGTAAAATATTTACATAACACATATTTCTTGTATATTTACACATCCCATGCATAAATAAGTGAATTGAAGAGGAAGAATGATGCTATCAAGCTTACCTTCCTTTACCTTCCTCACTGGTTTGAGCATAGATGAAGATTAACACAAGCAAGCTTACCTTCCTCGCCGGTTACAAGTAGAAGCGAAGTAAAAGGATGAGAAAGATGAGAGTTTCAGTGGTCTCTATCAGCCTCGATTCTGTCGTTGTCTTCCTAACTAGCTCGAATGGTGATTGTATTGGGAGATAAATGGCTTTTAGGGAGAAACCGGGATAGGAACGAGTGAAGAGGAAGAATGGTGCGAACAAGAATACTTGGTAAAAGCCGAGCGGAGCGATGAGACAAATGAGAGTTTCGATGTTCTCTATAAGTCGTGACCCCTCGCTGTCTTTGCAGCTAGGATGATTCTATTGAAGGAGAGGGTTTGGGTGAAATCGAGGAGGGAGGCGATGACCTTTCGAATGTGATCGGGAGAGAAGAAAAAGGGTAATGAAGGCTTTTAGAGCAAACTCTTAGATTAAGATCCTTTTCGATGGCTGAGACACAACTTGTCGCTGTCAGTTCTAAACAACATCATAGCGGAAGTTTAATGCACTTAGTTATCATCATATGCTCGTCGGTTTATGACCTAGTAAAAATGTCTCTGTTAATTACCGATGACTTTTGATTGTCAGCTTTTATTCAAATTTTAACCGATGTTTTATACGATTGGAAATAATATCAGAAAAGAAGCGACGACTTTAGTAGTATTTATGCAGTCAAAAATTAAATCCCTGAAATTCTGTTGTTAAGCTGTCATAAAAGGTCACATTATTTTTAAAGCGCCCAAAGTACTCGGTTATGCTATCGGTCATAGCTGAGTTTCCTGCAGTGTTAGAAATGGATATAAGAGAGATTAAACACAAAGGAACTCGAAAGTTGTGAGGTGATAAGCCTTTTCTAGTTTATATGGGATGGAACACCAAGAATAGACATCGAAGAAGAGTTGGGGAGAGCGGGAAACTCATTTGAGGCCAGAAGACTGAGGAGTTACGCCCCTTAGCCAAAAGAGCACCAAAAAAGCAAGATAATTTGCATGACAAGTAGAGAGGAGGACAAAAAGGGGTAGGAGTTGGTGAAGATAAAATTGTAGCACAGAGCCTTCCAAGAGCCAGCATTGCATACCAAAACTAAGTAATAATTAATAAAATGGACATTATTTTGCTAATTTACATTTATATTTTACTTATCATTAAATTTTTACACAATATAAAAAAAAGATTCACATACATACCACTCAATTCTTATGTATTGATATCTAACACCTCTTTAATATATATATATATATATATATATATATATATATATATATATATATATATATATATATATATATATATATATATAGTGTGTGTGGGTGCGGCGCATTTAGTTTGATTAATAATTTATTTTTTAAATTCAATAAATTTGATTTATCAGTTAAAAGCTAATAATTTTCTAGTGAGCTTAAATTTAGATCCTGACTTTTAAAATTTAAGGGCAAGCGAAAGTTTCGCGAGGACTGACATGCATTTATCAGACACACGTGCGAGACGTAACATGCAGAGGTGCAGACAGCCTACGGGACAGATCGCTGACACAGATACCTAACTCGTGTTTCGTGCAGTGCAGGGCCATGTTTGTTTCTGATGAAAAGCTTCTTTCTCGATTCCCAAATCATCCTTCATTTTGCCATTACGCAGAGAAATTTAAAGAAATATTTACGACGCTCGTAGTATAGGTAAGCATTTTTGTTTCAAACGTTAAAGCTGGATGGAATTGGAAGTTCAGCCGAATGATTTAATAAATATTAAAAATATTTGATATGATTTAATTTATGAAATATTATAATTATATGATAAATATGTGATAAAAAATAAATAGAACATCTACGACAACCAAAAGCAATTTTCCCAGTAAGTGGGGTTGATTCCTTTTTCTCCATTAAGTCCTATTAAGTGTCATATTTTCATTTCATTGTATAAAATTGATATCATTTCTTATATAACATGCCAATGTCTTTTCTTAACATAAGTCAAATCTAAAGCATCCACTCTCCTAACAAGGCCATCAGATTGTCTTATTTTAATGTAAGCAAATCATCTAAGGTGACTCTCTATAATTAATCTTATTTGCCACTAGAGCACACCCAACCCTTTAATGGATATTCATTTCCCATTTTTTCTCTATGTGTAAAGGCACTTGTCCACCTAAGCACTCTCATCTCAGTAAAACTTAACTTAATTTCATGTTTCTCATTTATAGACAAACATTCTGGGCCATAAAGCATTGTAGGTCTCACCATCATCCTATAGAAATTTCATTTATGCCTAAGCAGTACTTTTCAATCACAATACTTTTCTATCACAACATAAGCTTGATGTATTCCTCCATTTCAATCATCCAACTTGAATTGTACAAATAACATCCTCATATATATCAACATCACATTGAACAAAAACCCGAGATATCTAAATGTTCAGTCCTTTTAACGACTTGATTACCCATTGTTAAACTCCTCCACTAGATCAACACAAACGAAAGCCTTACTTTAGTAAAACTTTAGTAACGCAAATTACTTTCGTTTGTGTCCTCTTAACATAAGTCAAATCTAAAGTTTTATTTCATGCATTCAATTTTAGATCAACACAAACGAAAGCCTTTAGACACTAAAGTTAACCTCCATAATTCAAATTTTTTTGAACTCTTTCTCTAGACTTATCGACAAGAAGGATACCTTCAATAAAACACATATACCAAGGTACCCCTCCTGTAAATGTCTAGTAAGAATATCCATAACTAAAGGAAAACAATATGGGTTTAAATCTAATTTCTGATATAATCCAACTGAAATAGGAAAATACTTGGTCAATCCTCCTTACATTTAAACACATGAAACAACTCTTGAATACACATCTTTAGTGACTTAATTATAAGCAATTCCAACAATTTATTTATCTTAAACTCTTTAAATTGTTTCTCTTGCAATCTTATCATTAGTTTTTCTAAATAAAAAAAAAATCATATGTAAATCCTCTATACTCTCTATGTACTTCTCCGTCATTCCTCTCAACAAATGTATAACTTCCATAGTAGACTTGTCTGACTTGAATCCAAACTAATTTTGAGAAATTTTCATATCACATCGTAATCCATGTGCATTTAGTCTCTCTCATAAGTTTATTGTATGTCACTTTAAATTAATTTGTTTATAATTTGCACATTCATGTGCATCCTCTTTATATTAAAAATAGAAACCAATAAACTCTTGTTCCACTCATCAAAGATATTCTTAATCTTTAAAATAATACTATAATGTTAGTAAACAAAAAAATTCCCAAATCTTCGAAACATTTTCACATTTTTATTAGAATACCATCGTGTCTTACTGCTTTTACACACTTCATTTTTTTAATGCTTCCTCAACTTCTATTTTTTATTAATACACTATTGGAGATAAAGATTTTGTTATCATTTATGATATTAAGATCAGTAAAACTGGTCATATTGTTACAATAATCGTCATTAAAAGGTTTATCAAAATATCTTTTCCACCTATGTTGAATATCCTCATATAAGAATAACATTTTTTAGATTTTCATCATTAATATAATTTACTTGAACTAAATATTTCCTTTTCCTATCTCTTTGCTTCGCTATTTTATACATATATCTTTCACTCTCTTTAGTACTTAATCTATTAAAAATATCATTAAAAGCAGAAATCTTAATATCATAAATTATTCTCTTAGACTACCTACACGTCACCTTATATTTTTCTTAATTCTTCAAGCTCTTAAATTTACAAATTTTTTAAATAAAATTTCATATTTTTTTATCTTGACTTGCACATTATTATTCCATCACAGATTATTTTTATTCATAAGAGTTTCTTCTTTTGTTTCTCTAAGCATATTTTTTGCAACTTGTATAGTAGCAGTCATTATTTTATCTCACATAGTATTAGCTTCCACATAAACATCCCAAATTTCAAATACTTAAAAAAATTATTTGTTTGTGTTTTTAGATTTTCATCATTAATATAATTTACTTGAACTAAATATTTCCTTTTACTATCTCTTTGCTTCGCTATTTTATACATACATCTTTCACTCTCTTTAGTACTTAATCTATTAAAAATATCATTAAAAGCAGAAATCTTAATATCATAAATTATTCTCTTAGACTACCTACATGTCACCTTATATTTTTCTTAATTCTTCAAGCTCTTAAATTTACAAATTTTTTAAATAAAATTTCATATTTTTTTATCATGACTTGCACATTATTATTCCATCACAGATTATTTTTATTCATAAGAGTTTCTTCTTTTGTTTCTCTAAGCATATTTTTTGTAACTTGTATAGTAGCAGTCATTATTTTATCTCACATAGTATTAGCTTCCTCATAAACATCCCAATTTTCAAATACTTAAAAAAATTATTTTTTTGTGTTTTTCAAATGGCTCATCTAATCCTATGAAAGTAATTTGTTGTATTTTTTTGCCTTCCAACCCTTTATCTTAAAATCCGAAGCCAATAATCAATATTGGGTATTTAAATTTTTACTCGTACAACCCTTGGAATCTTGATGATTTATTTTTCTCTTGAGAAAAAAAATCAAATTGTATTTCATTTGATACATTCTTAAAAGTGATAATATACACATTAAGAGAATATAATATACACTAAAGCTTATATCTTTCACGCTCTTTAGTTTAAGCTTTAGTGTCATCTAAATTGTCGACATGCTATGAATTAGTTTAATTAAGCTTATTTTAAGGAGATTTAATAAGTTTAACTTCACAATTTAACTTAATATAATTTATAGAATTAAATATTATATTAAAATTTTAAACCATTTAATTGACAATAACGAAAAATCATTGATTAACACCAAAAAAATCACTTAGTAATCTAGTGTTTTCAGTCAATAAATTTGTTTACTAACTGACTGGCAAATGATTGAGTTCTGCACCACCAAAAAAAAACCCTTGGTTACACTACAAAAAATTCTTGTTTATTGTGCTTAGAATAGGGGCATCAAAACTTACCATATATAAGGTAAGTATGAAGTTGTGATGTCTTTAAAATGAAACTTTTAACACCATTTAAGAATTCAACACCATTTAAAAATTCAATAGTAGGTCATTTTCTTCGTAGATGCAATATATTGTACATCCATGATTTTAAATTTTTTATATCCATTGAGTCCCTATAGATTTAAGGATAAACACATCTAACACATTAGTAAGATAGATTATTTTATAAACATAAGTATGAATACAACATTTGAAAGTGACTTCTTAAATACAAAAGTAAAGATAATCTCAAAATCAAGTTGTGCATGAGTCAAGTCAACCCATCTGTTGGCTCATGCTCAGCTTGATAAGTGCCTCATAAGCTTTCTTAATAAGTGAAAAAATTTCTAAGATCAATCAAGTTCAACTCAATTAAATTTCTCAGGATCCAACTTGACAGTCATTTAGGAAGTCATAGAGCACAGTATCTTAAGATATTTTTGTAGATTATCATAAGATGTGTAGTCTCTCACTAGCTAGCTATTAAGGTATTAACGAGTAAGGACTATAGGGTAAATAGGGCAAATGCATTTTGATAGTGTTGGGACAGTAGAGTAAGAGTTAAGTAGGAGAGGAGATGGTTGGGCTGATGAAATAGCTTGGTAGGGTTTGAAGAGTTGGAGTCAAGTATGAGATTTGAGAGAGTGAGAGGACATCATGGGTGAATTTTTTTGTTTTGAGCCTAAATTTTACTTGTTTACATAACACCAAATTCCATATGTAATGTACCATTTATGTAAAAATTGATGCTTTTGTGTTAGATATGTAAATGAGTGGTATGTTTGTAAACCATCCAAAGTTAAAATGTTTAATTCAATAAGCTAAACAATCAAAGGTGAACATATAAGGTTTATTAGCCTAAATATCAGTTTAGAATTTAAAGAAGACTGATTAAATAGATTTTATCAAATACAAAAGAACATTGCTATTTTTAAAACTAAACCTATTTCATCCAAAATCAGATTAAATATGAAAATTAGGTGTTGGATATGTAACTACATATGAATTATGTGATATGTACGTAAATGCTCCTTTAAATTTTGTTCCTTCATTTTTCTACTTATTCTTTCGGTTCCAACTATAAGCTTAGATCCCCAAAAGAAAGAATATATAAATTTTTTTTGTAAAGTTGAGAAGTCTATTGTTCGCAGTACAAAGAAAATACAATGCACAAACTTAGCCACTCAAGATCCATTAGGGATGGTTGTTCTTTAGTAGAGATGATTGTAATTTAATGCAGACAACATAACTAACAGATTTAGCTGTATGAATTTCTACCTACCACATAAAATTTTGAAAAACATCAAGAAATTAATAGTGACATTGATTGAAATATAAATTAGTGAAAAAGTTGTCTCAAACAGACCCTCAGCCACATATTTTAGCCATTAGTTAAATGAGGCTGTCTAAATGAATCCTTCTAAAAATCCTATACCACCAGTTGAAAGAACCAAATCAATTCAAGCATCCCGTAGGTGAAGCTTTTGTAAAGGACTCCTGTGGTTGAATCTTTATCAAAAGCACACACAAGGACATACAAATTACATGAAATTTAGAGAAGGTATTATCCCATATGTATTTACAAATATCCAACACTTAAAGTTTATATTTTGCATTTACACCATCCAAAATTTTCATATCACAACAAGAATACACTATTTTAACTTTTAAGAAGTGAAATACAGTTTTCATGCATTGGTAAGATGACTTGTATGTTAAAATTGAAGTTTTCATGTTAGAATTAGACTATGTTCTTAAGGTTCAAGTTTTGATTGATTTTTCGGGTTCATGTGTTACGGATAGATGAATCCACTTTAACAATTTAGGACTTTCATTCAGCTCTTACGTTTGTTGTTCAAGTTTGATTTTAGAAATTTAAATAAGTTGTCCTAAATATATAAGTTTGCCTTAAGGCAAACTCCTCATTCAGGGCACCTATACATTATGAAATATACAAACTCACCTAAAGAGGGAAACTGACATTTCATAACATATTAAGTTTTACTAGATTATGGATTTAGTTATCTTGCCTCAAAAGTTAATAATATTATTTCTTAAGGTTAGAGCATCATAAAAATTATTTCATTAAATTTTAACTAACTTTAAAATCATGTATAATTGTTTATTATTTATTAATTAATTTAAAATTTTAAATTACTATAAAAATAATTTAACAATTTTTGAAAGTATTTTTTAGTGTTAAAGTCTGCCAGAAAATATCCCATAAAAATTTTGTTTAATTTTTAATTAATATGTATTTCTTAGTGTATAAAGTTTACTTTGATTCAAAAAATTATTTAAATATCAAATAAATTTTAAAATTTTTGGAACTTTGCTTGAATGTTAGTAAGAAAACATAATTTGTTATTAAAATTTATAGTCATTATGTATGTAGCCTATATGTTCCCCAATGACAGTCCGTCCTTTTGAGTATTGAATCATATTGTATATTTGCTAGGACAGAAAGCACTTTGTAAGCTAAAGTGGACTTAGATTAGTCCCCTTATACAAATATTCACCCTAGGTCTACAAGGTTCTCTTGGACGAAGCAACTAGTGGATGCTGACAATGATCCTTTTGTCAGGTTGGGTCGATTACCTTCGCTAACTAAATAGACCCGAGGCAATGAAAACCCAGGATGATGGAATTATGGGATCTTAATTGAGTTTCATCATCGTTTTTGGAAGTGTATGATTCATTATGAGTTATTTGATATATTTAAATATTAAATTTAATAATTCTTTAATTATTAAAAATGTATTAATTTTAATTTTATTAAATTCTTTCTATTCCTAGAGTAGTATATAAATTTTGATGATTTTTGTAGATTTTTTTTTACTATGAACTTTAGAAGGATAATGATTTAATAAATAATTATTAAATTAAGATATATTAATTAGTTTTATACTTAATTTAAGTACATTAGTTAACTAAAGTTTTTATAAGATAATTTTCTAAGATTAGAGGAGGCTTGAAAAATAATTCATGAATTTTTGGTGAATTGTTGAATTATTTACTAGCTATTTTTAGGAGAAAATTTAATTTAATATTAAACTAATTTTAAAATTTTAAAAAATATTCTTTAGGGTCTTCATTCATATGCATTCCTTATATCATGAAGGATTATAAGTTATATTTTATGTCTACCATGATGAATTTATTTTTAAAGAAAACTTATTTATTTTTCTTAAATTGAGATGAAAAGGCTAACCATGAATAATAGAATTTATAATGGCTATAAAGGCATCTCATAGCCTGGTTAGCTCTACTACCTTTATGGCTAAAAAGTTTATACTTGATAACCTTAAATAATGGAACCAAGAAACTCTTACAAAGTTATTTCTACTTTTACTTGGATTCCTCATCCCTGCTCATAACCCATTTGGGCTCACTCTAATCCTTTTTTTGAGTTCTAAGTGACTCGTGTGTTATTAAAGCATACAATACTAAATGGGCATGAGTTTTACTTACTTGGTTATGGTGATTTACCATATTTCATGTGTGCTAGCTAATTTTGAAACATTGACTATCCCATTTTAAGGTCAATTTTTTAATTATGGTATTTTTAAATGCTAACCCATGAAAATTTAATAAACATGTCATCAATAATCATGAGTATCTCTTAGATATATTCTCATTTGTAATTATTTTTTAAGGTTCCTAATCCCTTATGGGACTAATAGTACTTAGCTTCTTCACTTGACTTGACTTAAACTTTTTAATATGATTTCTTGTAACTATTTTATACTGATTTAGTTAAGATTTATTTACACACTTTACTGTATCTGTTTTATTTATCTCATCTTATGAGATCACATGTGTAGCAAATATTCTCATGTTATCAACGTTTATGTCATTCATCACCCATTTTCTTATTAGAAAACATAGCTCAAGTTTTCAGACATCAACTCTCTTAATGTGCTTCATTAAATTTTTTTATTTATATCTATAATTTAAAAAAAAAGTATCCTTATCCAATTATTTTTCTAATAATTTACTGCTTTTTATCCATTGGAGCACCTCCTCATATGAGAATTCTCCTAACTTCTAATTTAGTCATTAAAACTAAATTATCAACTTCAAATATGATTTTTTTCTATTTAGTACAATATAATTTATCCTTTAGCATTATTATCATTAATCATCTTCAATAGTACTTAAAATATTGGGGCCCAAATGAATAGCAATTTATTAGTTTTAAAGAATTAAAAAAAAAGGATGTCTATGCCTTGAAAATGAGGTCATTATTTCAAAACTAACATCAATTTTTTCCGTCACATTTTCAGCTTTGTATGTGATTCAAGCAGTATAATGCCTCTCCCCTAAAATGATTAGAGTAGATATCCACATAAATAATAAAATAATTCAATTGTAAAAAAGAACACAAAAAAATGAAAGTATGATTGAACAATGACCATATCATCTATAAATATGGTCAAATTATGACCAAGACATATTTGGTCATAATTTAACAAATCAATAAGTTATAGTGAAACCATAATTGAACTTTCTTTGAATTATGCTCTATCTTTAAGCCTTGATTGAATGATCAAGTCAAAATTGGAAAATTTTCATCACAATTTGATTGTGGTTCAAATTATTTTTAAATCATGATAAAAAATTGATCAATCGTGGTGTTATCTTCAATCAAATATATTGTGAACATGTTTAAATTATTATTTAATTATGGTTCAATGATGTTCAGTTGTGATTTATTTATTATTTAAATGTAAGCTAATTTTAAGATGATTTCAACTAGTTCATGTTGGATAATTTGAAGTCCAACTATGTTATACACTAAGAAATGGTCTATAAGAATCTCAAGACAATCTAAAGGTTCATATCAAAAATGAAAAAGTTACAAGAACTAATGAATTAGACCCATTGAAGACCACAAGTAAACAATGGCGAGTTAGTAGAAGGGTTAGCGGCCGATCGTAGGTTTGCTAATCAATTGAAGGCTAGTCAGACAACTAAAGGGCCACCTAGATTGACCAAGAGCAGACATTCACACCAATAACCAAATGAAGGTCTAGTACCCACAAAAATCTCATAAGTATCAACATTGGGCTCTCTCAGAACTTCACCAAAAATTTATAAAGATCACCAAGGAACAGGCAAGTTGACTAGCCACATTAAAACTGTCCAGATACCATTCTAGCTCACCAGCTTCCTAGAGTGAAAATTAACCGATATCCACTCACAATAGCCGACCAACACCAACTCGGTAGACCGACCCGAGCACTTACAGGTCAGAAGGTCCAAGCACATAAAAAGATGTCAAAATTAGTTATAAATACAATAAGACACAAATAAAAGATAATATTGCCTTGTAGCTCCCCTATTATAGCAGGGACAAGCTTGTAATTTTATACTTTATCCCTCTATCTTCTACAAAATGGTGGAACCATAACATATTTTAGAAGTTTTTTGCCTCTCTAGTCTTTGACCACTTTAGGAATTTCCCTCTAGATCAATGACCCACTATTGATATTTATACTTACAAAAATATGTTATTGATATTGGTAACGACACCAAAAACTTGATCTTACACCAAATATATGTATTTACACTGATGATTCTTTTATGAAAATTATGATTTATAATGTGGATACTACGCAAGTATACGTATCGTTATCAAGTAATAAAGGACTCTAATGGAGTCTAAGATATCGATCCCACAGGGAAGTTAGAGAATTTCAAAGACAAATTAAACTAGACTTACTAAGTTAGTATACGGAAATTAAGAACACTTATACTAAAACTATTGCTCCAAAAGGTTTAAAAGTAAGATTCTAATTTCGAAAAGTATCTTTCTCCTTGTTGAGAGAATTAAGTGAATGATGAATTAAAGTAGTTTAGAGTTTGTATTGTGCCAAATAGGAGCATTCCTATTCTTTACCGTTTGGTCTAGGTGCAAAGAACATCGACTAGTCCTATGTTTGATTATCGAATCTCGCGGCTAGGTCGGGAGGATACCGGCTGCCACTTCAGAGCTCCCACGTTCCCCTCGCCTGAGGGCTAACATCTACACTTCAGCTCTCAAACAATAGGACCAAATTGAATATTTTAGTCTATCACACTAAAATGTCCTATTCTACACTCGATAGTTAATATTTCCCTATTTATTTGCACCCTCCTTCCAAGGCCTTTGACTTCCTTGAATCTCGGATGTAATCTTTACTATAGTTGATAATTCAACATATGTTAACAAATCAACTGGCTAAATTGAAAGTAAATTAAGTTTTAAGTAAAAGATTATCACAATTTTTATTTAATAATTTTTAGGCACAATTACTTTGATTCGTCACTTCACATAATCTCAACAACAAGGAAAAATACTAAGGAAACTACTCGGAAGCATGGGAAAATAAACACAAAGCATGGATTTCATTAAAGTTAACAAACAATAACAAATATACTTATCTCAATTCTTCTCCCCAAGCAGACTCTTTGAAGTTCCTTTGACTCTTCCTTCCAGTACAACACACTTAATTAATCTCACTAAGACTCTCTGATTTACTCCAACACAAATGAACACAACACCAACAGACACCAAAAATGATACACACCAAAAGATGACACACTAAGGGACATAAATCGTCTCTATTTATAGAAGGAGTCAAATCTTCAAAGGTTGCTTAAGCACCTCTTCAAAAAGCGTCCAGGTTCATTGTATTTTGGCTCTTTTCAACTGTCTCACCGTTGGCGGGCTCGATCTCGCCGTCGGCGGGCTTCTAGAAGATGGGCTAACAGCACTGATCTTGCTGTCGGCGGACTCGATCTCGCCGTCGGCGGGCTCTTTATAAAATATTCAAAAACTCTCGGGAAAATCTCGCCGTCGGCGGGACAGTTCAATTTTTCATCAAATTGAGTCCTTTTTGCTCCAAATCCGCTTCTTTTGTGCTTTTTGCTTTCAGTACTTGTAATTCTTCATTCCTGCAATAAAACAAAGAAAATACATTTCTTTAAAGTGCAATTTCATATAAAATTGGTATGAAATTCTTAATACATTTTCTAGTGATCAAATTCCCCCAAACTTAAGTATTAATAAAAGTAAATGATTATTTGTAATAAATTTTTAATTCAGAATTACTATGAATTTGATTCAAATAAGTATTATAGTAAAGTTTTCTATAAATATTTTAAAATAATTAAACTAATTCTATAGATATAAGGCTATTTAGTTCTCATGTTTAAGATTTCTAATTTTCTATTTATTTCAAGAATGACTATACTTTTCAATATTAAATTACTTAAGATATTCGGATGATAGGAATTTCATAAAAGCACTACTTAGTAAAATACTAATCCATATATATAAGTTCAGAAATGTAATTGAAGTTTACCCTTTAGGTTGATTCAAATGAAGCCAATTTTTGATAAGACATCTCCTCAAGCTTCTCCTCACTTTATATATATATATATATATATATATATATATATATATATATATATATATATATATATTCTTTTTTTCTTTCCGGATTGATTTTCAATCCCTTTTTCTTTACTTTTTTTTTAAGTGAGGATCACTATTTTTGGTTAGCCTCGTTAATAATTTTGAACTTCATTTTCGTCTTCCTAAATTTGAAACTGGAAACATTTATTTCTCTTCTATGTATTTCAAAGTTTTTACTTCATTGAGTTTCAATCTTTTCTTTCTCAACTAAATACCTAAGAATTTTATATTTGAAAATATAGTTTTCTTTACTATAAATAGTTAATTATATTCTTATTCTCTTATACTAAATATCCTTAATCTACAAAATTATTTAATCATTAAAAGTATTTCTCTTAACTTTCTATAATAATTAAATAAATTAATTCTAGTTTACTGAATTAAAATTACTACAGAAAATCATTTTATAATAATTTTTGAAAATATAAATTGAGAACAATTTAATAATTAAATTTGTGTTTTTCCCTCCCCCAAACTTAAATTTTTCTATCTATCTATATAGGGTGAAAAGGAAATAAATTGTAATATTTAAATCATACCTTCGAGCTTTAGGTATTTCTTCTTTTTAAGTTCTCGCGTGTTCTTTTCATCACTTAATTACTCGTATCGTTAATAACTTTCTACACACATAATATTAAAGAAATTGCTTGGGTAAAAAAGTTTAACACAATACTACCACATTTTATACTAAAATATCACACTACATCCACATACATTTACTAATCTAATCCAAGATTACAGTAGCAATCAGAAAACATTAAAAATTTAAAAACTATATAACTTTAACAACAATGTTTAAAAAGATCCACACCACATCATAATCAAGTTCATAAACTAAACATTAATACTAAAATTTTTAGAAAAACATACAATCAATCATAACATCAAAGTTTATAAGTCAAATAACTAAACAAATAAACATAGAATCTAATCTTCCGCATCAAAGTCCCAAACTATATCGTCGTTTCCTTGATCAGCGGGTGGAGTAGGCTGGTAATGACTGTAGCGGGGGCATTCAGGAAATATAACATCAAGCTCTTCTCTCCTGTAACGATTCTCAGCATCATAATAAGCTATCTCAAACTCCGAATGTCTCTGGAGATACTCACTGTCATAATCATGCCTTCGCTCTAATCCTCTAATTCTCCGATCAATATGCTCCAGTTTTTCCTCAATCTTTTCAAAGCTCTTCCGTTGCAGAGTCATTTCATTCATCAAATCATGAAGGGTAGGAGAACTATAAGTAGGAGGATCATAACTGGTGGAGGGAATATCCCTACTAGTTGAAGGTACTTAACTCCTAGTTCCAGATCTCTATTCTTCGTGGGATTCATAAGTCTTAATATTAGCCGGAGTAATGGGTTTCATAGGCTCCACCCATTCCTCATCATCTCTAGCCTCTACCCCAGATAATTGGTAGAGTGCATAAATCAAACTAGGGTATCCTAGTCCTCCTCCACTCTCACTTCTTGCAGTGGCTAATATATTCTTGTAAATAATATTTCCCACATTAATACTTCTTTGGTTTTGAATACAGAAATTTAGAACTGCTCTATCTCTTGTTACTTCACTATGGTGATAGGTGGGTAACAAGGTAGAACAAATAAAATAATGCCAAGCTTTAGATATTACATTCAACATAGAAAGAGGGAAGTTTACCCGTTCATGCTGCTTGATTTTCCAAAGTCCTTTCCCATCAGTGAGAAAGTTGATTACTTCTTCCAGGTGGTCCTTCCATTGTTCCAAAAGTATCATACTCAGCGGTGTGTAAGTCTCATACTTCATAAAAAGAATTGATTCTTGCGAAGATTGAAATCGACTAAAAATCCTCTCACCTTTATTGGTGCATCTTCTATCGCTGTCAGATTGGCATAGAATTCTTAAACTACTTCCATTGCAGCTCTATTTGTGGTGTAACAGAAGTTCTCCCATCCTCTTTCCTTGATTATTCGTTCCACTTCTCCTCCCGGATTTTTAAAAACTCGATCCTGAATGCATTTTCTGGCTTGAATGTTGTGAAAATATCTTGACTGTGCCCTTGCATTCACAAATCGGTTTTCGTCGTAATCCAATCGTCTTCTTTGTTGCGGAGCCATTTTTTCGATCTATCAAATTTACAAAAATCTTAACTAATCTCCAAAATATTACTAAAATGGCTTCCTAATGTTACTAAAATCAATCTAAATTAAATTCCATGAATTTCTTCCAAGTCTTTTCTTCACATTTCAAAATTTTCCTAAAATCCTCAATGTAGAAAAAATTCATGGTGAAAATAAAAAATTTTTACATAGGAGTGAAGCTCTTACCAAGGGAAGATGAAATCCGGCTTTAAAATGTATTGAAATCGCTCCAAATCCCAGATCTATCAAGCCCTAGGTCGGTTTTTCGAAGTCTTGAGGAAGGGAATGATGAATAGTGTCGGTTGACCGGTCAAAATATAGTACATTTCGCGATCTCGCTATCAGCGAGAAATTTCTCGCCGTCGGCGAGCTAATTAATTCACAAAGGCCAAAGTTTCGGGAAAATCTCACCGTCATCGGGGTCGATCTCGCCGTCAGCGGGATTTCCAAATTTTTTTTTAAAAAAAATTTTATATTTTCAATTATGTTCAATTTAATTAAGCCTTATTCTAATGTTCGGTCACTTAATTTGATATATTTTTCTAAGATTAGATATTCTACTGACTCATATAAGGTTTACACAACACAAACATTATAACTTTTATAAATGAAATCCATGAACTTACAAACTTAAAATACCACAAAACTAACAATTGACTTAGCAATTTATCCAAAACACATCTAACTCAGCATTGCAATCCATACCACAATACTCTAAATGCTGAGACTAAACAAACAACATACAATCTCATATAAACAGAGATTAACTTCGTAAAACCCAAATTATATTAAACACTAAGTTTAAATCAGCACACATAAATAAAATAAGGATAAATCTCTGCTACTCATTGGAATCTGAACTAACTTCTTCCCTGATATTTCCAATAGATCGTCGATGGACAAATAGATTGTAGAAAGGCCTGAAGGGGAATTCTTCTGTAGAATCTTCTTCAATCCATCCCTTTTGTCTCAACAGTCGTATGAAACTTGCCTCCAGATGTCCCGAATGATCGAAATGCTCCTTCATTCTCCAGCCTATGTGATCGAATAAATTAGAGATATTATCAATAGAATTCATCACATTCTGTACTTCCATCTCCAATCTTTTAATTTTTCGTAGAATCGAGTTAGTTCTATCACCAAAGGCCCGATTAAAGGATTATTTTGAGATGCTTCGATCGGAGATAATTGTTATATCATCATTGTTATCCAAAGTAGGAAACATATCCGACGGATCTAATGGTTTTCGGTGGTAACAACACTTTTTCCCAAGCTTCGTAGGAAACTTGGTACTGACTACATAAAGCAAAAATTGTTGATGGGTGTCCGAGTCCATGAATCGATCCATTCACAATTAATCCTACTGCAGACTTCACAAGGATAGATCCAACATCGATAGGTAATCCATATTAAATACAGTAATTTAAAATTGCGCATTCCTTCGAGACTTTGTTTACCCTCATAGTGGGTAATAACTTCGACGAAATAAAAAAATGCCAATGCTTTGAGACGGGGTTAAGAAGTGATGCAGAAAAACTTACATACCCATCTTCTCGTATTTTCCAGTCATCAGGTTCGTCGGTCAGATATCGATATATCTCGTTCAAGTTGTATCTTGTCCGAACAAAATTTGAATAGTGGCAAACTGGGGTATTTTCAATCGAGTATAATTCATTGATTCGAGAAGGAGTGAAAGTTACCCATCTGCCTCTTACGTAAACACTTCCATTATGGATCGCATGCAGATTAGAGTAGAATTCCTTGACTACTGGAATGACAACAGCAGATGTTGTGTAGCATAATACCTCCCAATGTCGCTGAACAATCATTTCTTCAATTGTTGTCGTTGAATTCTCTGCTCCTCTGTTTACGAATCCTCTTTCTTT
This sequence comes from Papilionanthe hookeriana x Papilionanthe teres, assembly GCA_022702705.1. Classification (NCBI taxonomy): domain Eukaryota; kingdom Viridiplantae; phylum Streptophyta; class Magnoliopsida; order Asparagales; family Orchidaceae; genus Papilionanthe; species Papilionanthe hookeriana x Papilionanthe teres. The sequence continues at coordinate 5,551,414 of CM040421.1, forward strand.
AATCAGTCACTTCTTCATCAAAACTTTGTTGAATAGTCGCTGAGCCTCAGAATTGACGAACTTTCGTCGGTTAAACACTCCGGATTTCGTGGTTTCTAATGGGTTGGGGGCCATTATGAATTGTTTTGGAGGGGCTATATTCGTTTCTAGTGAAGGAATAGTGTAAATAATGAGTTCTAAACGTTTTATAGTGAATATTATATGTTAGAACCGCCCAAAACCGCAAAATAACTCTTAAAAACCACTTTTTAACTATCTCGCCATCGGCGAGCTAGTTAATACTTTAAACTAAATTTGGGCGCGCCAATCTCGTTGTCGGCGGTAACGATCTCGCCGTCGGGGAGATTAGGTAAATTGCCCAATTTTCGCTCCGGTCTGAATATTTTCTGATTTCTTCGTATAGATTCAAATTTGTGATGATTTTAAAAAGTAAAATGAGTAGTAGAATTTATTATATATTTTAATTTTCAATAACATTAGTAAATAGATCATAATTAATAACTACTATGGGTTGTCTCCCATAAAGTGTTTGGTTTAACGTCGTCAGTCTGACCTAATTTAGTTAGTAATCAAGTTGATTGAGCATTAAAACCTCTTTAAAATTTGGTCTTCTCCCTTTAAAATAAGGTTTTAATCTGTGTCCGTTTACTTTAAATTTATGCCCAGTTTTTGGATCTTCAATTTCTATAGTTCCGTATGAAAATATTTGAGTTATAGTGAAAGACCCTAACCATCGAGATTTCTATTTTCTAGAAAATAATTTCAATCTTGTATTATTAAGTAAAACTTCTTGTCCTGGCTCAAAATTCTTCAGGTTAATTTTCCGATCATGCCATAATTTTATTTTTTCTTTATAAATTCTATCATTATGATAAGATTCATTTCTTAATTCTTCTAATTCATTCATTTGCAATAATCTCTTCTCACCAGCTTCTTTCAGATTGTAATTAAATTCTTTAATTGCCCAATAAACTTTATGTTCTAATTCAACTGGTAAGTGACAAGTTTTTCCATAAATAAGCCTGTAAGGAGTCATTCCAATCGTAGTTTTATAAACAGTCCTGTATGCCCATAATGCAGTGTCTAGTCTTATAGACCAATCCAATCTATTAGGGTTTACAATCTTTTCTAAAATACATTTAATTTCTCGATTAGAAACTTCAGCTAATCCACTCGGTTCGTGGATGATAAGCGATTGATATCTTATGAATAATGTTAAATTTTTCTACTAGTTTGTGAATATATTTATTTCTAAAATGAGATCCTCCGTTAGTGATAATTACTCTCGGCATTCCAAATCTAGTAAAAATATTTTTCATTAGAAACTTTGAAACACTCTTAGCATCACATCGAAGTAAAGCTTGTGCTTCAATCCATTTAGAAACATAATCAACAACAACTAATATATATGAGTTTCCAAATGAAGGAACAAATGGTCCCATAAAATCTAATCCCCAAACATCAAAAATCTCAACTTTTAATATAAAATTTAGAGGTATTTCATTTCTTCTAGATATATTACCTACTCGTTGGCATCTGTCGCAAGTTCTGATATATCTATAAACATCTCTAAAAAGAGTAGACCAATAAAATCCAGATTGTAAAATTTTATAAGCAGTTTTATGTGTTCCAAAATGTCCTCCAAAATCAGAATCATGAAATTTCTGAATGATTTGTTCAGTTTCTTCATAAGGCACACATCTTCTAATTATAAGATCCTTACATTGCTTATATAAATAAGGTTCATCCCAAAAATATGTTTTAGCATCATGAATGAGTTTTTTCTGTTGTTGCAAAGTTAACATAGGTGGTAAAATATCACTTACAATATAATTTACTATATCAAGATACCATGGTATTTTCCACTCACTTATATTATATAGTTGTTCGTCGAGAAAACTCGTAAGTAATTTCATTATCGGTGTCGGATAATTCATTATATTCTAGCCTTGATAAATGATCCGCAATTTGATTATCGGCTCCTTTTTGTTAATGATTTCAAAATCAAATTCTTGCATTAGTAATATCCATCTAATTAATCTTGGTTTGGAATCTTTCTTTTGCATTAGATATTTAATAACAGAGTGATCAGTATGCACAATACATTTAGTTCCAATTAGATAAGGCCTAAATTTATCAAAAGCATAAACAATTGCTAATAGCTCTTTTTCAAGTAACTGTATAATTCATTTCAACGATTATTAAGAGTTTTACTAAGCATAATATATAACTTTGAAAATTTTATCATATCTTTCGCCCAAGTACTCGCTCCTATAGTATAATCACTAGCATCACACATAAGTTCAAATGGTTTCTCCCAATCGGTGAAACTATTATAGGTCCTGTGATTAATTTATCTTTTAATAATTCAAAAGCATTTAGGCATTCAGTTGTGAATTCAAATTTCTTGTCCTTTTCTAAAAGTTGGCATAGAGGTTTAGTAATTTTTGAAAAATCTTTTATGTAGCGTCTGTAGAATCCAACATGTCCAAGAAAACTTCTTACCCCTTTTACTGTAGTTGAAGGTGGTAATTTAGCTATAACTTGAATTTTTGCAGGGTCTACTTTCATGTCATTTTCCGAAATTTTACGCCCTAATACAATTCCTCCTGCAACCATAAATTGACATTTCTCCCAATTTAGAACTAAGTTAGTTTTCTCGCATACCTCTAATACTTTTTCAAGATGATTCAAGCATGCGTCAAATGACGTTTCAAATACAGAGAAATCATCCATAAATACTTATATTCCATCATCAATTAATTTACTAAATATAGACATCATATATCTCTGGATGTTGCGAGTGCATTACATAATCCAAAAGGCATTCTTCAAAAAGCAAATGTTCCATAAGGACTAGTAAATGTAGTTTTCTCTTGATCCTCAGGAGCAATAGGTATCTGATGATAACTGGTATATCCATCTAAAAAATAAAAATATTTATGTCCGGCTAATTTATCCAACATTTGGTCTAGAAATGGTAATGGGAAGTGATCTTTCCTGGTGGCTGCATTTAATTTTCTATAGTCAATACATATACGCCATCCAGTAACTTGTCTTATAGGTATTAAATCATTATTTTCATTAGCCTTAACGGTCACTCCTCCTTTCTTAGGAACACGATGAATCGGGCTTACCCAAGCACTCGTCCGAATTAGATATATAATACCATTATCTAACCATTTTAATATTTCTTTCTTGACTACTTCTTTCATTATTGGGTTTAATCTCCTTTGGGGATCTACTCTTGGCTTATGTTCATTATCTAAAATAATTCTATGCATACAGATTGAAGGACTAATTCCTTTAATATCTGCTAAAGTTCAACCAAAAGTTTTCTTATATTTTTTTAATTTGTCTAACAGTTTTTGTTCTTGTGATTCATTCAATTCAACTGATATAATAACTGGTAGGGTTGAATGGTTACCTAAGTAAGCATATTTTAAATGATTAGGTAAAATTTTTAATTCGAGTTCGGAGGTCTAATAATCGACGGAACTATATTCTTTTCGGCGTTTTCGTATTATCCAACATTTCAAAATTTTCCCGTATATAATCCAGTTTTTCATTATCTCGCTTCTTCAATTAATTCAGTATTTTCTTTTTCTAACTTTTCTTCATAATATTCTTTAAAATGTTCATTTTGCAAATGTTCAAGTATTTCCATTCGAAAAAATTCATCATCTTTTTCTAAAGCGGGATATTTCATCGATTTTGCTATGTTAAAAGTTACTTTTCGATCGTTTACTCTCATAGTCAATTCTCCTTTCGAACATCAATCATAGCTTTTCCAATGGCTAAAAAGGGTCTTCCTAATATTATGGGAATTTTTTTATCTTCTTCCATATCTAGAACAATAAAATCAACACATCTTCAATAACTCCCTTAGGATAAATTACAGAACAATCAGCTAACTGAAGAGTTACTGAAGTAGGTGAAATTTTTCCTAATTCTAATCTTTTAAAAATTGATAGAGGCATTAGATTGATGCTTGCTCCTAAGTCACACAAAGCTTTTCCATAAATTTTTTCTCCAATAGTACAAGGTATAGTGAAACTACGAGGATCTTTTAATTTTTCAGGAAGCTTTTTTTTAATAATTGCACTACACTCTTCGCTAAGTGCAACAGTTTCATTATCTGTGAATTTTCTTTTTTTATTTAAAATATCTTTCATAAATTTTACATAATTAGGCATTTGTTCTAATGCTTCTACAAAAGGAATATTTAATATTTCAAGAAATTTAACAAATCGCTTATCTTTTTTATGTTGTTTTCTGATTTTTTTAATAGTGCGCTCTAATTCTGAATCGTAAGGTATTAAGTTTTTGTTTCTAAATTTGCGCATACAATTTTTAAGTCAAATTTAAAATAATCCATTACTCTAGTAATTACTTCTAATAATTCTATTAATTACCTTAATAATTACTTTACTTCCCCGGCAACGACACCAAAAACTTGACCCACTATTGATATTTATACTTACAAAAATATGTTATTGATATTGGCAATAACACCAAAAACTTGATCCCGCACCAAATATATGTATTTACACTGATGATTCTCTTTTGAAAATTATGATTTATAATGTGGATACTACACTAGTATAAGTATCGTTATCAAGTAATAAATGGCTCTAATGGAGTCCAAGATATCGATCCCACAGGGAAGTTAGAGAATTTCAAAGACAAATTAAAGTAGACTTACTTACTAAGTTGGTATACGGAAATTAAGAACACTTATACTAAAACTATTGCTCAAAAAAGTTTAAATGTAAGATTCTAATTTAGAAAAACATCTTTCTCCTTGTTGAGAGAATTAAGTGAATGATGAATTAAAGTAGTTTAGAGTTTGTATTGTGCCAAATAGGAGCATTCCTATTCTTTACCCTTTGGTCCAGGTGCAAAGAACATTGAATAGTCCTATGTTTGATTACTGAATCTGCGGCTAGAGCTGGGAGGATACCGCCGCCACTTCGAGCTCCCACGTTCCCCTCGCCCGAGGGCTAACATCTACACTTCGACTCTCAAACAATAGGACCGAATTGAATATTTTAGTCTGTCACACTAAAATGTCCAATTCTACGCCCGATAGTTAATATTTCCCTATTTATTTTCACCCTCCTTCCAAGCCCTTTGACTTCCTTGAATCTCGGATGTAATCTTTACTATAGTTGATAATTTAACATATGTTAACAAATCAATTGGCCAAATTGAAAGTAAATTAAGTTTTAAGTAAAAGATTATCACAATTTTTATTTAATAATTTTAGGCACAATTACTTTGATTCGTCACTTCACATAATCTCAACAACAAGGAAAAAGACTAAGGAAACTATTCAGAAAGCATGGGAAAAATAAAACAAAACATGGATTTCATTAAAGTTAACAAACAATAACAAATATACTTATCTCAATTCTTCTCCCCAAGCAGACTCCTTGAAGTTCCTTTGACTCTTCCTTCCAGTACAGCACACTTAATTAAACTAACCAAGACTCTCTGATTTACTTCAACATAAATGAACACAACACCAACAGACACCAAAAATGATACACACCAAAAGATGACACACTAAGGCACATAAATCCTCTCTATTTATAGGAGTCAAATCTTCAAAGGTTGCTTAAGAACCTCTTCAAAAAGCGTCCAGGTTTATTGTATCTTGGCTCTTTTCAACTGTCTCGCCGTCGGCGGGCTCGATCTCCCCGTCGGCGGGCTTCTAAAAGATGGGATAACCGCGCCGATCTCGCCGTCAGCGGTCTCTTTATAAAATATTCAAAAACTCTCAGGAAAATCTCGCCGTCGGGGGCTTAAATCTCGCCGTCGGCGGGACAGTTCAATTTTTCATCAAATTGAGTCCTTTTTGCTCCAAATCCGCTTATTTTGTGTTTTTTACTTTCAGTACTTATAATTCTTCATTCCTGCAATAAAACAAAGAAAATACATTTATTTAAAGTGCAATTTCATATAAAATTGGTATGAAATTCTTAATACATTTTCTAGTGATCAATCAACACTGGCAGGGAGATCTCACTTTCATTCTCTCTTGTAACCTCTAGTTATAATATATAAAATGGGTCACAAATCTCAGTAAAACCCTAGTTTGCTCTAATAAGGCAAGTCTATGTGGGATCTTTAATTATCTTTCCTCTTTATGTCATTCTTTACATCTCTCAAGGATTCCACCACTCCAATCCTTAGGCACATCTCACTGATAAATTTAAATTTAACATCTTGAAAGGTGCAGTGAGCATGGAGCATACTACCAAACCGAAAGAAAGCAACCCAATGAGGAAAAATACATCTCAAAGACACTCCTAACAAGGAGCACACTAAGGAGTTGATGCAATAAAATGTCTGGAGTTGAAACTGTCATTTCTATCATATTCATAGAGGCTTTGTCTAAGAGACGCATACTACTACAATGGATGGCCAGCAACACTCCCAAAAGAGGTCTTATCAGCCATAAAACCTAAAATGCTTTGTATTATAAATCTGGGTCTCTAAGATTGAATTGGATAAAGCTCTAGAGGTTGTTCTCTACCCAAACGTGACAATCTCCGTGAAGGGAACGACACAATTCCCCCAATAGTGAGTCTCGATGGTTTCCTTTGCAAAGTAAGCGATAAGATCGACCTACTTTCTATCGAAAAGTGTAGCCCAACCAAGGAGACAATCTAACCAAGTAAATGAGATCTTAAAAAGTGTAGGATTTGAGCCAGATGATATATCTTAAAATAAATTGAAAACTATGCCATAAATGTCCAGTTTGAAGAAAATAATAAAGGCGACTGACAACGACATTATAAATTTCTGATCAGCATCCTAACAATAAATATGATCCTCAATGTCAAGCATAAAAATAATGTCTCAAACCTCAATGTGGATAAAACTCTGTAGGTGGTTCCTTGCCTAGTAGTGACATGCTCCGCCAACGATAAGACATAAATCACCATAGCAGCTAGTCCCGACGATTCCCCCCGCTAAGGAGGTGATAAAATCTGCCTTAGACTTGGCAAAAGGTGAGACCAAACCAGGATAAAAAACCCGACCAAGAACGAGATAGGTAGTGTAAGACTTGTGTCGGGTCATGACAAATGAAAAAATAACCAAAGATTTTTCCCAAGCTCCAAGCCATCAACCAATACTGAAATTCATTACCAAACATTTATCACAAGAAAAAAAAATAGTAGAGGTGAAACAACAAAAAAGAAGCAAATGTATGAAAAAAGGATCAAAATGCGTCATCATGTTCTAATTGAAAAAATATGTATTTTCTAACAAAATATTTTATTTACAAAAAAAAATATCTTTACCGAAGCTTTCCTAAAATATTTTCTATGTTTTTGTGGGTCCTCTGAGGGATCTTTTGTCACTTCTGACATCTGAATCATCCCCATAAGACCCTTCAGAGCTAGTATACACTATAGCAAATTCATCCAAGTCTGTGAATATTTGGTTGACCATGCCCTATTGAATGAACTGGTTGATCGTCGTGATATTTCCAATCCGGAGCTACTTACCTAGAATATTTCTTACCATAGGAGGGAAGAAATCTCCACAAAGAACTGCTCCCTGGTTTGCATCTTCTACATTTGTGCCTTCAACTCCTATTTCTCTTGATAGACGACTGAGATAAGATCCGATAGAGCTGAGATCTCCTCCTCTACTGCTGCTAGCTTCCTCTCAGCTGTCATGGCTTGGTTATCAGCCTTCTTAGCAAGCTTAGCAGAGGTCTTAACCCTTTTGAGGCAACGAGCCACTTCATCTCAAACCGGTCTAGCGACATTGACTGGAGTTGGGAAGCCTCCCACATCTTCGGATAGTAGAGATTGGCCTTCTTGTGAAGCTCATGTTACTCAAGGGCTCGGAGAGACTTTACAAAATCTTATGATCATATTACTTCAATAAAATCAGATGAATAGACTTTAGTAGATGACAAATTGCTATACCAGTCTACCTCTTGGTCGATGTATGTATCAACCATAAGAGGAATTTCATATCTTTGCCTCTGGATCTTAAAGGAAACCGAATCAACTAAGGAATATTTTCTCTTTTTTTATATAAGAGAGAAGGTGGAGGAGTTGACTTAAAAATAAGTTCTTTCCCATCTCTATGTTGCACCTCTTTTGGAGACGCTGCCTCTGGGTCTGTCTATGACTCATTTAAGGTAGTAGGAAAAGTTGACTGTCCTCGCTCCTGGTAGATAATTCAATGAATGAAGGATCATTGGAGAGGCAAAGCTGATCATTCTTTCAACCATTCCTCAAAAAATTATTCTTCGGCCTCAGTCTCTTCTATGTGATTGAATGACTCCCCAGATTCTTGCTGACCCACACATGAGGGAACTATACCTAGCATGTTTTTGTTAAAATTAGCATGATCTGAACAACTTCTTGCAATCATAGTAAGTTCATAAATCAAAATTTATTAGATAATCACTATGGTTGCAGAAATTGAGAAAAAGAATGTCCTCATTTAGTGAGCTGATTACATCACTGTGGGCCTCAATTGACTGACCTTCCTTCAGTCTTCACAACTTCTTGTCAGGAATTATGTTCAACCAACTTTCATCTTTAAACTTCTTCCAAGTATTCAGGTAGCAAATTCTAAAAACTTTATAACTTCTTAAGTTTTTCAGAAAGCCCATGAATCAACTGCCATTTAGCCAAAAATTTCAGGGAACAAAAGCCTATTTACAGTTGTCGGATTAGTGTATTGAGGAACTGATAGTAGCTATCCATCGATCTCAGATCCCTCAAACCGGGAGTAATCTGCCCCTTTCTTCCTCTTAAGGGCATCACCGATCAACACAATTTGGAAGCCCCAATACTAGAAGACGAAGCAATGAAAAACTTGTACATCCTCCAAACCCTAGACTCAGACAGTCATCCCAAACTGTACGTATATGTCGGCCTCCACCCTAAAAAGAAAACTTGTGACTAAATAAATCATTAAACCATGGGATTCCTTTTTGATGAAAGGAATCCACATAATTCATTATCAACTCTCCTGAGTTTGGCTTGATATGTGCCAGAATGATCCCATATTAAGTGAAAAATGCCACATGTTCCTGACACAAGGGCGACAACTGTCCATAGTGCAGCTAGTCTCTCTATATGAGTAAGTCTTACCAAATATATCGGTCACCCTCTCATCCAGGAAAGCAGCTCTTAACTTAATATCCAAGACAACGACAAGAACCTCCTCAACAGAAACAATGTTAAACTGAGACAAAATTAACAGCTCAGTTGCAGCTGCTTGACTGAATGCTTACAGAGTTTTCTTCCGAGCAATTGAAAATAGAAAGTAAAATCTGAATAAAAGTAACATTTGAATGAAAATTGGAATACTAAGGGATATAAGCTCAGAGAAAAAAATACAGCAAGCGCTCAAATGAATGCCTCGGTCCGTATTTATAGGGACCCAATGGAAGAAGAAACACCAAGCAAGGATTTTAAGAGAAAATATCACTTCAATACAAAAATTGAGATGAAAAAGAAATTATTTTTCATTTCAATAATAATATGACTACACTCATATTTTAATCTGAGAACATATATTTTACAAACTAGTCCTTAGCCACCTCAGGCAGGACCAAAACTTTCATAATTGGCCTTTTGTTCAACATTTGACTATTGAGCTTAAACTGGTTTGCTAGGTCGGCCTTAGAATGATCCCTATGTAAAAATTCATCTTCCTAAAGCTCAATTACTTCTCAATGAACTTCTCAACGAAGATTGAATGTCTCCCCTATAATCTCCTCTAGCTCCGCATAGAGAACCTCCTTTTACAAAGTCTAAGTAATTAACTTTCATCTCATCCTGGAAATGGATCAAGGTTCTAATGGACATCCGATATCCCTAAGTTAGTTCCTCCCTGATCTACACAGGATCAGTCAGGCGATTGTCCACATTTCCATGTTGTCAACTGATGCTTGGAGTATAGGATATTGGGCATGCATAACAGGAAAAATCTGGATTAAACATGTGTTTTGGTTTTATAGTTCTACAAAAATAAAAGTAAAACATAAATAATTAAATTATAGCACCAATAACTTTCATTTAACCACATTGTGAAACTTTATAGTTACTTTAAAAACACACATTGTTATTACCAAAAATAGGGAACACATTATGAAGAAGAATAGTTGCCAAAGGATCATTTAAGTATTACTCGAAGATTCAACTATACTTATTCGAAAAATGGCTGCATTTTAGTTTGAAATAAATTTTTAGTTATATTTTTTAAAAAAATAGCACTGCATTTTTCATCATTTAATAATTTTTTAGAGGACAAATAATTAAAATTAAAGTACTTAGTTTTAATACGAGCTTGAATCTTCTGCACATGACTTCACGGGATCCCCGCGAAGCCCATCACTCCCGGGCCCCACATTACCTTCCCGACACGTCACATACCGTCTCGTCCCCTCTAATAACAAATCCCGTTACCCCGTTTTATGTCTTTCATAATGGCTAAGGATTCCTATAATGACTTTGTTTTCTTGTTTTTAATTATTGTTAGTATTAGTACCATTCAATCCCACCAATCCAAATGAACTGTTAAAATGTCAACGTCCTCCTCCAACCGTCGCCACGCATTGTACGACACGTGATCCGAGGGCTACCGCCGCACTGCGGTGTCGGGGCGGGCTGTTCGCGAATCTCTTTTATGTTCCTTTATATATTTATTCTTTTAATTAATGAATAAATTTGAAGACTTTAATTAATTTTATATCAATTTTTAATAATACATTTTATTATAAAATTTTATATTTTATTAGATAAAAAAATAAAATATAGGTTAAAATTATTTTTCATGAATATTTGAATATTCAAACCGACCTAAATAATACAACAAATTTTAGGTTGAAATATTATTAATTATGTTGAAGTAAAGCTGGTGCTTATTGCTCGAATTAAATAAGAAAATTAATAAACAAGCGAAGGATAAATGTCTAAAAATAATAAAAAAAATTTTAAATTATTGAAGCACACATTTATTTATTTAAATTTAATTGATGAGAAGTATTATTAGTACTTTAGGGAGGGACTAATCTCACCCATCTTAATCTTGAGAAAATCTTACATGGCTATGTATAATTTGAATTTCTTGTAACTTTTTTAAATTACGTAAAGATAAAATTAAAAGAAGTACATACATACATACACCAAAATTATTATATTTCACTGTTAAAAAATTAGTAACACTACAAGAATAAATGCTTTTTCCGATGATCAAATTCTGTTGGTTATGATGAAAAAAATTGTCGCTTTTGTTGTTCTCGATGGTTTATCGACGATTTTAAGCTCGCTGGTAAAAGGCATGTCAGTAATTTCAGAACCAACTGAATTCAAACGACATTTAATTATCATCGCATAACCAACGATTTAATGTTATAGATTTTTTTACTTTTGTAAAATTTTGAATATTTGGTTACCGAGAGTTCATATAACCGATAGTTGATCTGTCGGTGATAGCGATAGCTTACACGTCGAAAAATTTCACATATATCACTTTTTTTACACAATTTTTTCATCGGTTACAAATTGCTAATGTGTCAGTTATAGAAAGCGACGATTAAACTGTTAGAAAACTGTCACGCCCATCGTTTTCGGATGACTCGTCATTCCGTCGATTTGGTATCTTGATCCGTCTGTTATAGAAACTGGCAGATAAACCATCAAAACAGTTTGGTGTCGTCTGTGGGAACTTCTCAATCCCACCACTAAAGTACTTGCTTAATTTCTTACATGGCCACCAGACACAATATTCGAAACAATGGAGCAGCTTGCTCCAACACCCATCGTTCCAGGAAACAGTCACGAAATCAAGTGCGGCATGTTTCTTCATCTTCCTGCCTGGAAGACATTATCCCGCCAACGAGGGCATTTCAGGTCATTCTATAGAAGACCGAATACATAGAATGAATGAGTCTTAACTGAAGATCCTACACCTCCTGCGTGGGACCCAACAGTTGTTGTCCATACCGATGAACAGAATTTGTTGACCATTACATCTGCAACCTGCGAGAAACAGACTGCTTAGAGGAACTCATATAGCCCCTCTCCTCAAGAAGGAACACTTCCCCTGTCAGGTCAAGATACTGAACTCCTAGACACCGCAAGTTCCACTCATCCATCTCATGCAGCTCACCTAGCACTACCACATCTTGATGTTCCAGATGATGTCATTCGTAATGAACTACGTCACCTTGTCCGAGAAGAGTTCCCTCTAGAGAAAAAGGATTGCTTCCACGCTCACCTTAATATCCATGAATCCTCTCCCTCACATCCCAATAGGCTTCAAGCTACTAAAAATTGACACCTACGAAGGGATAACTAACCCCTATGAACATATTGATCATTATAAAATCATCATGCACACTCAATGTGCCTCTGACACGCTTCTATTTCAGGTGATTCCAGCCACTCTTAAGGGAAAAGATCGAATCTGGTTCTACTTTCTGTGGGGGAGGGGGAGGGGAGGGGGGAGCACCGTGTCAAGCTTGTCGATCGTTTCGGAGCAGTTCATAACAAATCGACAAATCATCAATTATTCATCCAATCTCTCAGAAATTTATCAAAGTGAAAGAGAATCTCTTAAAGACTACTTCTGCGGCTTTTTTATTGAAGCCCATCAAATTTCAGGAGTAGATCTAAACTTACTAAGGGGGCTCTTCCTTGTGGAGCTTCACCCAGGACCCTTCTACACATCATGGATGTGAGAGAGACTTCATTCTTATGCTGACCTTAATCATTTTAGACGAGGCCATCAGCGAACATAAAGAGCACTTTGAGAAATTTGGGGAAAAGCTCAAAGGTAACTCAAGAGACAATAATCAATATTGCAACACAGAAAGTTCGAACAACTGATGAATCGTGACCTTCTTCTCCAACCTGCAGGCGAACAAATTGAATATCGACCCAGAAAGAGTATGCACCGCTCAACACGTCAAGTGCTAACATCTTGATGGCCATTAAAGATGAGCAAAATATTAAGTGGTTTCAACCCCTAAAACCTAACTCGAGGAATCAAGAAAAATACTCTCATTTTCATCGAAGTCGTCGCCACATCACTGAGGCACGTAAGCAGCTTAGGGAAGAAATTGAAAGGTTGATTTAACAAGGATATCTCGGTCAATTTATACAAAACAAACTAGCTGGTATTGATAATCTTTCTACTGGGAGACAATAAACATAAAGGCAACAACATGGGGGTCTCCAGTCGTGGGCAAAATTCAGATAATTCTGGGAGGCCTGTTGCTAACTAGTTAAGTTCTTATCACTGCACCTGGTGAACCAGCACAATAGAAATTGTGCCTTGAACCTTTCACTTTTGATGATTTCGATTTAGCAGGACTCTGAATACCCCACATAGACCATTAGTGCGGGAATTGGTGAACCCTGCTACAACATAAAAAGGATCCTGATCAATTGGGAGCTCTGTTGATGTTTTGTTCTAGTCAACTTTCTTTGTTTTGTGACTGACAAGGGAAAGACTTCAAGCTGCTTCTGGGCCATTATATAGTTTTGATAATCAACTAGTAAGGGTCGAGGGAACAATAAATCTCCCTGTTATTATGAGATAACACACTCAGTTCATTTCATCACTTAGTTCAGTTCATCGTTGTCAAGTCAAAATCAGCATAAAATGCCATCTTTGGGAGACCACTACAATCCTTCTTTGGCGTTGTTACTTTTGTGCTACACTTTAAGCTCAAGTTTCTAACCCTAGAAAAGATCAACGTCGTACGAGGAGATCAATATATAACACAATCATGCTACCTCATGCAAGCTTAGCCACACTCGTTAGTGGCACTTAACATTGAAAAAATTAATCTTTGAGATGAAGATGTACCTCAACAAGCTTCTCCAAGGAAGATTTGGTTCATATATCGCTCTCTAATGAACACCCATCGAGAACAGTGCAGCTTGATTTCTTATTCTCTGATGAGCAAATGTCAAAATATGTGGATCTCCTCCAGAGGAACCAACACAATTTTACATGGACCCCGGTCGACATGCCTGGAGTTGACCCTGAAATAATCATGAACTCCTTAAAGGTAGATCCAAATTTTAAACCAGTCATCCAGAAGAAGCGTAATTTTGTCTCATATCTCTTACAAGCTATTGAATAAGAAGTCAAAAAGCTTCTCGAAGAAAAATTCATACGGGAAGTGCACCACCCAACATGGTTGGCCAATGTTGTCATGGTGAAAAAATCTAATGGTTCATGGAGAATGTGTGTCGACTATACAAACCTCAATAAAGCTTGTCTGAATGATAGCTTTCCTCTCATGCGCATAAATCAACTCTTCGATGCCACGTCCAAATATCATATGCTCAGCTTTATGAATGCATACTCAGGGTACAATCAAATAATAATGAACCCAATAGATGAGGAAGCCACATCTTTTCAAAAAGATAAGGGTTTATACTATTATCAGGTTATTTCATTCGGGTTACAAAATGCTGGTGCAACTTATCAACGCCTCACGAACAAGGTCTTCAGAAATCTTCTCGAGCATACGATGGAGGTTTATGTTGATAACATGTTAGTAAAAAACCTAGAAGCATCCCAACACATTTCTCATATAGTGGAGTGTTTCCAACTCCTTCATCAAGACGATTTACAACTATCCAGACAAAATATGATTTTGGAGTCACATCTAGGAAGTTTTTAGAATTCATGGTTACCCATCATGGAATTGAGGCAAACCCAAAAATATTGAATAATATGAGATATATGGTGCCTCCAAGGAACATCAAGGAGGTGCAACGCTTGAATGGTCATATAGCCGCTCTATCCCGCTTCTTTGCTTGTTTTGGGGATAAGTATCTACTGTTCATTAAGATACATACAAGTGCTCGGAACACCTTTTGGTGGATAGATAATTGTCAGATTGCTTTCGAGCAACTCAATATATATTTGGATTCACTGCCCCTTCTTTCAATGCCCGTCTAAGAAGAGAAGTTATATATTTATATGGCTATTTCACCTCATACAATAAGTTTTGTCCTTGTCAGAATGGAAAAATCAGTCGATAAACCAATATATATGTCAACAAGATTCTTTTTAATACACAAAGTTGTTATCTGATGGCGGACAAGACAGCGGTAGCCGTGGTATTCTCAGCAAGGAGGCTTTTTCTGTACTTCCAGGCTCACGCTATTGGCGCCTACACACAACTCTCATTGAAGGCTATCCTACAATAATCAGAAGCATATGGAAGGTTATTTAAATTTTCGGTAGAGTTGCGAGAATTTGATATTTGTTATCTACCACGACCAAACATCAAATCACAGGTGTTGACCAACTTTGTGGTAGAATGTACAGTGGTTACCTCTGTTGAACCGCCTTTTTTTCCACAGTCACCTCAGTGGACACTATGCGTGGACGGAGCATTCAAAAACTCATAAATTGGTGCAGAAATGCTACTCATCTCCCCAATGCAAGACAATCTTGGAGTACAGATTTCTCTTGAATTTTCCAGCCACCAATAATGTTCCCGAATATGAAGCACTTGTCACCTGATTAAAACTTTTCCATCGACTGTGAAGTACAAAACATTATTATCTACACTAATTCTAAACTTAGGACTAGTAGAACTCACATCCCAATGGGGGTAGATATCATGGGGTAATTTCTGATAGCTACTGGACAAAGAAAATTCATCATCTTTGATGTCGACTACTTCACCAAATGGGTAGAAGTAGAGCCGCTTGCCAAGATCACTGAAGCAAATGCCAAACACTTTGTCTAGAAAAACATCATCTGTCACTTCGGGCTCCCTGCGAAGATTATCACTGATAATGAGACTCAATTCATTGGAAGGGTCTTCACATCATTCTGCAAGGATCTTCACATTCAGCTGGTGCACACTACCATGGTGCATCCCAAAATGAATGGACAGACAGAGGTGACAAATCAGATGGTGCTCAAGGGGTAGAAGACTCGTCTTGAGAAGGCTGGGGGCAGTGGGTAAAAGACAAGCACAACATCCTTTAGGCTTATCAAATACTGCACAAACACCAACTTAGGAAAATTCATATAATTTGTGTTTCAGCACCGAGGCTACCATCCCCATTGATATTGGAGTTCCAAACAAACGAGTTAAAACTTTCAAATCGGATAGCAATGAAGAAAAGCTCTAAAAATAGTTGAATCTTTTTCCAGAATAATATGATGTGTCCTACCTTAGAGCTGCTTCATATTGCCAAAGAATTGCTCGCCACTTCAACCGAACAGTTGAGCCTCAACCTATCTCCATCGGTTACCTGGTATTGCGTAGTATCAAAGCCACTGGACATGGTCCCCAATGTAAGAAATTATCCCCTCTCTAGGAAGGCCCATGTATCGTGGCTGATATGATCAAGCATGGAACCTTCAAGCTCAAAGATTTATATTGGAAAATCTTATCCCAGACTGGGAATGCCGAGAATCTTCGCAAATACTACAATTAACACTTTAGTCATCTAAGCTATGTTTGTTATTATCATCTTGCATACAATGGAAATGAATCTCGAACTTATTAAATATTATTCACTTACTTTCCTCTACATAAAGGATATATTTAGAAAGTGTAACGACTCATTCACGAGTCACTTCATGCTCTCAACCTGAGAAATACATAACTCTGATTGTATCTTAGTCAGAGCACAATCAATCCTAGGGAGACTTGATCTAACCTTTTCCTTATGGGTTAACATCATCAAGTTTTTACTTCGGTAAACAACCGTGCATAGTTTAACATTTCTTGGTGGGCTAAACCTGAACCCTTACACACAGATTCGTAAGTAAACAAGGCACCAAAAATTAACCCCATATCAGTTAATAAGGCCTCAACAGAATTCCATTGCCTCCTTCCATACAGAATAATATCATTGAATAATACTCTGATACATAGCCTCAACCAAGTCAAAGGCTCCTGGCGATTTATCCTCATGGTAATCTTCTTACATACTAGAAAACTTCTAAATGATATCTTGTATCCACTGTGGCATGAAAAGAAAACATGTTTTAACATTATCATAAAAAATAATAAAAAAGAAATACTAGGGAGGAAAATAACTAATAAAATCTAATAACAAAATAAGATGATCAACATGCATCGCTAAAACAACATCATTTTTATAAAATTTGAAAGGAATAGCAACATTTGTACAGCTAGAACAACATCTGCAAATACACTATAAACATAAAATTTTGAATAGGGCTATAATCTATATCAACATTCTTCTCCGCCCCTTCATCGTCATTAAAGAGCACCTTCTTCAATTCACTCTCGATGTCATCACCATCAGAATTTGAGGAAGAATCCTTTGAAGCTTACCTAGGAGTGAGACACTCCTTGACAATCCCAGTTCCACGTTGCACTACTCGACTCTCCTTCATAAAATCTTGAATGAATCTTTCCTCAGTTAACCACTTTTATTGCTCCTTTACCTCAACATCAAGTACCTAATCACGAGCCTCTTAAACATGGTCTTGAATGATTGTCTTAAACTCAAGAGAGTTCTTGAAGTCCTTGACCGCTTTACTCTTAACTTCTGCAACATCAGCATCCTCTGCGGACCTCAAAAGTCGGATCTCTTCTTCTTAGGCTGACACCATCAACTTATAGGCTTGTACGCTCTTATTACTTTCAATAAGGTTGGCCCGTGCTTCCACCAACCCCTCGAGCTATCTCTAGATTCTAAAGCCGCCACAAGAGGGAGGTTGTCATTGTTGAGAGTTTTTCATGCATTTTGTCAACTGTGATTCCAGAGTTGTTATTTTTTTAACCCAAGATTCATATCGGCTCTTGTACTTGCCTTGAAAATACTTGATCTTAAAAAATTTGGAGTTACAATTTCTCAGTGCCAGTCCTAGCCCCTTATGGATTTCCACCATGTTATCCACCTAGAAGAAAAAAAATGGGATAGATAGATGAAATAATTATACAGTAACAGAAGATAAAGGAAACTTACAAAACTTTTGGCTTCCAGGAGCCCAATACATTCATGAGACAAGACATTCTCAAGAACATGAATAATCTAAGGACTTGGCATGGGCTCCAGCGATGCTTTAACCTTCTTTTGATGTTTCCAAGGCATTACTTCATAGTGACTGCTCGTTGGGAGTCGCTTTGAGGATTCTACTAGGGATGGCTCGGAAGGTCCCTTCTTAGATTTCCTTAATACTACAGTCATATAGATAATTTGGGGTGGAAGGAAAGCTAAACATTGAGTAGTGATTCCTCGTTTAAAAACTCATAAATATATTGAGTCTCGAACATCTTTTTAAACTCATGAAATCCTAGTATTTTCAGTATTCCTTTCTCAATAGTCTGAAGGGAGACAAGCAACTATCAGAATTTTCGTATCTTCTCATGGAGCCCCCAATCATTCTTTACAAAGAAGAATCTCACAAATAATTGTCTTATTGGTTCCTTCAGGCAAAAATCCAACACCTTGTGCTTAAATATCACGTGATCTTGCCTGTCACTAAAAAACATGCACAACCGTGCCAAAATTACCGGTGTTAATGTCAACCCACGACTCCTAAAGAAAACAATTAACCCAATAATGACGGTCACCACTCGACAAGACAACTGAGGAATGCAAACTCTGAATGCCTTCATAATTTGAATAAACTCAGGTGCTGGTAGAAATCGTAAGCCTGCTCTTAAGACTGCCTCATGAATGACGACATACCCAGAAGGAGGAGAATACACTCGATCAATTGAAGTCGACAATTTCACCACCATATCATTTGAGAAGTAATACTTCTTTCAATATAGTATCAAGTCGGTCTCTGTTAGAATTGATACTACATCCTTCAAGTTTTGACTTTTTCTTTGCTTCTCAATAGAACAAGGTTCCCTAGTGTCGCCATTTCTGTAACATGATAGAAGATCTCGTTGCTTGCCTGCTACGCAGAGCAGGGATGACTTAACACTTCGGCGCAACGATGCATTGCAACTCTTTTTCGCAGCTCTGCACAACAACTCTCCTCTGCAACTCTTCACCACAGCACAAGACAACTTTCTTCTTCTGGGGAAATCCTAGATCAACTGAGGACTCCACCTCTTCCCTCTTCTTCAAGCCTATTTATTGACTAAAAACAAATTCAACCATTAAATGCTCATTATTATATAAACTCAAAAATGTGTGCAACCATTAAGATCATTATTTAAAAAAATAGAGGCAACAACTTAAAAAAAAGGTGATGTATTATATTTTCCCATCGCCTCAAATTCAGATGAGAAATTCAGAATTTGGGCTCCTCAATTGTTCGGAAATCCAGAAT
Organism: Papilionanthe hookeriana x Papilionanthe teres; assembly: GCA_022702705.1. Taxonomy (NCBI): domain Eukaryota; kingdom Viridiplantae; phylum Streptophyta; class Magnoliopsida; order Asparagales; family Orchidaceae; genus Papilionanthe; species Papilionanthe hookeriana x Papilionanthe teres. The sequence goes on from CM040421.1 coordinate 5,570,707, forward strand.
TTGTCTCGCCTTCCTAACCTTTCGGCTCCCCAACTTCCCAACCATTCCTCTGCCTTCTGAGTTTCAAGCACATCTCTTCAGCTTTGGGCTCATAGGCTGTGTGCCTGCCTTCTTAGGCGTCCCAGTTTGGTCCGTCAGACCTAAAGGCCTGGAAATGGGCCTAATAAAAATTTTATTTTCTTTGTCTTGAGCAGGATTCGAACCCTGCCCCTCCGGTGTGAAGCAAAAAAAGCCAAACAACTGAGCTGAGTTTAGCTTCTTAAATATATAAGGATAAGAACTAATCTTATTTTTATCTTTCGGCACGAATCTTGAGATGATATTTTGAGCAAGAAATGTTCAAATATTGATAAAAAGTCATCCATAGCTCTGATTGCAACAAACTTATAGTCAAACTGACCGGCTCGATGAGACAGATCTAATGATATCAAAGTTAGTCCAATCCGAGTCAAATTAAATCCAAATCTCATTAAACCGCACTTAGATGATTTTCGAAAAAATTTGAAAGGTCAAATAGATGTCGAATCTCGAGCATCTCTACAAGAAGAGTCCAACGAGTTCATGATCTCTCAATTTTGATGTCATTAAGGCATCTAAATGTCCATTAAACACCGTCTGATTGAAGGAAACTCTCTGGGTCGTCCGATCAAAATGATTCATATTCATGAATTAGTTGCACTTAGAACACTATAAATAAAGCCCACCCCCCTCATGAGGGGGAGCTTAATCCTAGAACGAGCTTGAGGTCTTGAGGAGGAGCTGCAGGTCAGCATCACCGCCGATTGTCATCGACCACCGCCGATTGTCATCGAACACTGCCGATCGATCTCGACTGCTGCCTACCTCCATCGACCACCGCCGACCTCCATCGACCATCGGTGACCGCCATTGACCCCCGTCGACTGTCTTCGATCACCATCGACCGTCGTTGACCACCAATGACTGTCCACAACCACTGCTAACCGTCATCGATCATCACCAACTAGCTGTCATCAGTCCACGCTATAATATGAAAAATATAATTATTATTCTCGTATGTGAGACAAGAGATTACTGTAATCATTAATCAATAGTAGATTTTTGCAACTGGGTCAGACCACATGATTTTTCCCTTTACGGTTTTTCCACAAAAAAACTTCTGGTGTCATCCTTGATTATTCTTACTTCACCTGAGTGTGCGTTGAATTCTCTTGCAACGCTAAGACGATAATTCATTACTCTACCACTGTGAATTTTTTAGCATGCATCAATACTACCAAAGATTTGAGAAATATGGACGATTTATTATTTTTTAAAACCTAATTCAGAATCTTTAAGCGAGAAAAAGAAAAGCTCACCCCTATCAACAGTAGCAAACAAGATCATGTAGAAGTAGAGAGATGACTATAATCGTCCTTTTTTTAATACAACTAAAAATGTTAAAAAAAAAAAGAATTTCTGTTCAAATGGTAGTATGGTTTTACCAACCATAATCTTGTACCAATATTTTTTTCTGAAATTATTTTACCTCCAGTATCCAGTGAGCATTTGTCATAAGACAAGTGAGCCTCATTTCTCTACAAAATTTACTTAATCAGTGTATTACAGTAATACTCATTTACCACGTGACAAATAGGGTTGTAAACGAGCCTGAGCTTGAGCGAGCTCAGGCTCGGCTCGTGTTCGGCTCGAATTAAATATTCTTGTTCGTGTTCGGCTCGTGTTCGGCTCGAAATTGGCTCGTTAAAATTAATTGGAAAAATATATGTCTAGCGTCGGATTCAAACCTGGACCCAATGAATGGAAACAAGAAACATAACCACGCTACCACACAAACAATTATGATTTAAACTTAAATATTAATATATATAATATATTAATATATAAATAATATATATAATAAATTATTATATAAATAATTATATGATTATTTTTTTATTTCGAGCCAATTTGAGCCGAACACGAGCGAACAAACAGTTGTTCGTGTTCTGCTCGTTAACATTTCGAGCTTAAAAATTTGTTCGTGTTCGGTTCGTTCGTTAAGCCTAACGAGCCGAACACGAGCTGTTCGCGAACAACGAGCCAAATTGCCTGACAAATATTTTTTGGACTCCAAATATAAATTAAACGCTCCCAAACAAAATTCCCTGGAGATTAAAATATATGTAAATCCCCAAAAATATTTTCTTTTACGCGCGACAGGCTGCGACATTGGGGATGAAGGCGGGCATGTGCAGAAGATGGGTCTACGGTGGACCACAGCACGTGCCCCGCGTCGTCTTGTTCATCTCATGCATCCTCAATCATGACCATTCGGATAAAGCCCCTCACACGATACTCACGTGATGTGCATGTGAGGCACGAGACAGCAGATCATGAGATCTGGCTTGTGACACTTCCCACTTTGTACTCTTTTCCATTGCACTAAGAACGCCGCTTTTGTGGGCCCCGCATAAGGTTGGCGAGGTCAGACGTGAGTACTGCTGTATTTTTCTAGCAAAGCGGTCCACATTAGAATCCCAAGTGAAATTTACATTTACCACATAATTAAGTGTTTAAAGGAGCCGAATATGAGCTCATTTATATTTCGATCCCAAAAAATGTATTCGTGTTCGGCTCGTTTGTTTAACGAGCCGAACACGAGCTGTGCACGAACAAAGAATCGTTTTGACAATCATGATCAAGTAACCATAAGATGTTAAAAGTTGAGACAAGATTTACGAATTATAATTTATATTAAAACTTCATTTGAATCTAATTTAATATTTTTTTATTGTATTTCCTTAATTAATAATTTTAGTTGATTTTAAACGTTTTAAATTTTTTAAAAATACTACTCATTAATATATATATATATATATATATATATATATATATATATATATATATATATATATGTATGTGTGTGTGTGTGTTTGTGTGTGTGTGTGTTTTTATTTATCAATATATATATATATATATATAGATATAGATAGAAAGATATATATATAATTGAGGAATAGTATTTCGAGTCAAAACGAGCTGAAAACGAACTATTTAATTTTTGTTCGTGTTCGACTCGTTAAGGCTGTCATAACTTAGTGAACGAGCCAAACACGAGCTGTTCGCGAACAACGAGCCATATTGATAGCCCTACACATAATTCATATTTATTTACATATCCAACAGTTGAATTTCATATCTAACACATAAGTTTCTCTATCTGTGAATGATAAAAAAATTGATATTTTTTAAATAATTAAATACTTTTGCACATTGAATTTAAGATGGAATCAAAAAAATCTGATTTTGCGTTTGTTCTAATACAATATTGTTCCCTTGATATTGAAATCAAAGGAAAAAATTAGGCCAATTTGGCTTTTCATTTGCCAAACTCATATCCGGTGCGTTGGGTAAGACCAGAATTATTGTTGGCCTTGTATGTAGTATAATATCTTTTATATAATGGACGTACCTTAACAATTTTCTTTAAATAATTTTTTTTTAAAATTAATTACATAGTGCAATTCGGATTGAGTTTTTAACTCAAAATTAAAAAAAATCATTATCTAAATAAAATAACCTATCTCTCACACTTCTAATCCCCCTTTCTCTTTGCTTTTTAGGCCCTCCTTAGTTTCAAGGAACAAAAAGAGAAGAAAACAACGAGAAGGAAATGAGAATGGTTTGTTCATATTCAGATGAAACAAATAATCAAGTTTTCTTAATAATCTGAACTCTATTCATATGGTCATTATCATCAACCAACTTAGAACTCGTAAAATTGACAATCCCCCAAGGGCCAACTCGTGCTCAACATTTAGTTTTTCACTGATATACTAGCATACTAGTTAAAGCTATTTATCTAAAGATCATACCTACTAGCTCAGACTTAGCCCAGGCCACCATTTGTTAATCTCTAGAATAACTTGTCAAAGATGGCCACTATAAACTCAAAACTTAGGTGTTTGTTTGGTTCGAAGTAAGATTTAGTTTAAATAGGATTCAGTAAATCCAATAAATATGGACTTATGAAATCTTAACAAAGTTAAATCCTTAAAAGACTTTGATATGTTAATAAGTAAATCAGATTAAATATGGAAAAGCTATTTAGCAACTTTAGTAGGATTTAGTAGAATTTATCTTCCCCCATTCTTTAACTTCTTTGAATTTCGTAAATCCTTCTTCTAATGGAATTTACCAAATCCCAAATTTATGGTATGACAGAGGAAAATTTGGATTTAACAACCTGTAGAATTTACGAATGACTTTGTTGCCGTTTGGCAACGTTTAGCGTAACACCTATTTAATTCCTTCTTAAAATCTGCTACCTAAAAGCCCTTTAGCTTGAGTTCTTACTTATTTGACGATTAAAAAATAAGTTTGTTAACTGCACATATGATTCAACTCTTAATTTATTATTATTTAATTTTCTTACCATTTAGCTCAATATGCAATCTCAATCTTTGCCCATACACTTATAAATAGTAGGTCAAAAGGTTGTGCAAAGGCATATGATGAAATCTTTCTAAGCTAATATTATTGGTCACAATAGACTTTTGTATCTAGGTAGGTGACGAGCCTAAAAATGTACTAATTTTCATGCGGTGTGTTTTTGGTTATAGGTACAACAAATTGAAGAATTTGGAGTGATTGGAGCAAAAGGAACAAAAATGAACCAAAATGGAGCATACCGGAGCAAAACGGGTCGAACGGGGCACATCGGAGCCATGGGGGCTGAAATGGGAATTTAAGTACCTGTGTTAGGCGCTTAAGCGCCTGAACTTGTGCTTAGGCACCACAAGAGAGCGGCTTAGCGCCCAAAATCAGTTCTTAGGCGTCGGTGACGGTTTTCAACATATCTTCTAGAATATACATCGAATTTGAATGATTTTTGAAGCGTTGCTTCGTGTGTCTCTTTGGGAATTTATTGGAAATGATAAAATGGACTATAGATAAGGATTGGGAGTGGTTAGAAGGAGTTATTATTGAAGAGAAACTTGAGGCACCCTTTAGAAGATTCATTAAATATGAACACTTTTGAAGAGACACTTAAGCATCTCTTGGGAAATTATAAATAAGTACTAGAAATGCTTTAAACTCTTGAACTCTCTTGAACTAATTGAAAGAGGAGAAGAAGGCTTGGAGAAGAAGAAGGTTTGGGTGAAAGCCTCAAGAGGGACAACAAGGTGAGAGAGAATGAGAGAGAGTGAGATTTCTTCTTTTCTTTACACTTTATTCTATGAGAGGATTGTAAGAAGATTGTTTATGCTATACAAGGAGAGTCTGATTTCCATCAATGATAAGTATTTTCATATTTTGATTTGATTCTAGTACTTTGTTTGCATGGTTTTAAAGTCTTGTTCAATGAAAAGTTCTTGTTGTTTCTCTATGTCTAGTGAGTAGTTTTCTTTACTCTTTTCTCTTATAATAAATTAATATACATGTGTAGGATATATAATTGAGTAGAGTGAGAATATATTGTGATTATTTTACTTTGTTTTTCATTTAAATGTAAACTTGATTAACTTGCTTGTTAAAATTTGTTGTGAGAACATGTAAGATCTGTGATGGTTTTGTCTCAATCAACTGTGGTAGAATCACATAAGCTGTATGGATGAGAATTTAATTCATATAATTGAGTGCAAATAAATAGAGAAATAAACTTTGAAAGGTGTAGAATTAGAGGACTTTAGAGTGACAGGCTAAAGCCCCCTAATTTGGTCTATTGTTTTAGGTTTGATGTGAGTTGTTAGCCTCCAGGTGGAGGGATAAGAGGGAACTCAAGAGTGAGAGCTAGTATCTTCCCTGCCTAGCCCGTCTTTATACTATTCAAACTTTAGATTAACCAATGTTCCTTGAAGCGTTTCTAGTAAGGGTAAAGAATATAATTGCTCCTATTTGTCACAATCTCTCTCGCTACTTATTTTAATTTTACATGTCACTAATTTCAATATATGTGGAAGGGCACTTTTAATATATTAAACTCCACTTTCTGATTTTCACAAAGTATTTTAATTTATGAATAGAAGTAGTATTGTAGTGATAGTTGTAGGATTTAATTAAAACCAAACCTTTATCGACCTTCCAAGCTAGTGCGTGTTATTTAAACTAAAATATCTCTTGAATGAAGTCGTGATTAATCTCGATCTCCGTGGGATCGATATCCTGGTCTTAATCAGAAAGCTCTATATTACTTGATAACGATACGTATGCTTGTGTAGAGTCCCTACTATTTAAAGATATAATTGAAATCTTACTTTTGGTTTGGAGTCAAGTTTTTGGTGCCATTGTAAATGAAGAAATTTAAACAAGAGAATTAATAAATTAAAATCACATATATTGTGGGATTAAGTTTTTGGCACCATTGCCGGGAATAAAATCTTTAAATAACGGTGTTAACTTCATAAATCACTGCATATAAAAAATATCGGGATCAAGTTTTTGGCACCGCTGCCAGGGATCACAACGGTTGATCTTGACTTTTAGGAGAGTTTTAGTTGAAGTAATTAGGCTTAGACTTGGAAAACTGTACTGTCATAAAACAATTTTTTAGTGAAAAGTCTTTTTTGTATGAAAAAGTGTTGTAAAATAATTATTTGTGTAGAAAACAAAGTGTTTGTGAAAATGTATTATTGTTTTGAATCTATTTTTTATTTTATTTATTTAATTGTTAATATTTTGTTTGTTGTGTTGTGTATGCAAAATAAAAGATCTGCAGGACTTGTGCCTTATGATCCCCAGTTATAAAAAAGGAAAAAATGAAAAAATAGAAAGGACTTGAAAAAATAGAAATGGAAATGGAAAACATTGAAAATAATAACTTGGAAAATCATCATAAATCATTGAGGGATTATGTAAATCCTATGACAGATGAAATTCACTCAAGTATACAAATCCCTGTCATAGAAGCTGACTCGTTTGAATTTAATCCAGCGATTATCCAACTGGTGCAAAACAACTAGTTTGGGGAAACTCCTTCGGAGGATCCCTATTTTCACTTATCAAGTTTTTTAGAACTTTGTGCTGCATTTCATTATAACGGCATGTCAGATGATGTTGTTAGACTAAGGCTTTTTTCCTTTCTCACCAAGGGATAAGGCTAAAATTTGGTTATACTCATTAGCACATGACTCTATTAAAAATTGGGAGAGTAAACTCAGAAATTCCTAGCTAAGTATTTTCCACATTCAAGAAGTACTAAACTTAGAAACAATATTATCTCTTTTTGTCAGTATAAAGGGGAATTAATATACGAAGCTTGGGAAGATTTAAGGATCTCCTAAGAACGTGTACATACCATGCTCTGCCAGATTGATTAATTATTCAAACTTTTTACAATGGGTTAGTAGGATCCCTTAGGTTTATTATTGATGCTATTGCAGGTGGTTCATTAATGTCAAAACCATTTGTAATAAATCCCAAAGAACACTTCCCAGCATCAATAGGGAAAACTTGATAAGTGCAAATAGGGAGAACTTGATAACAATAATGATTAATCCCAAAGAACACTTCCTAGCAACAGTGAGATTAACATTAAAGAAAATGATAATGAACAAGTAGAAGTGTCCAATTAAGAAGTGGAAGAGAGATAGAGGATGTGTTTAGAAAAGAGAAAGAAGTTGTGAGAGAAACAAAGGAAACTAAAAGACCTGAAGAATATATTTCTAAGGATCTGGAAAAATTGATATCTCCAACTAAAATTAATTTAGAAAGACCATTACCATTTGATTATCAAAACCATATAATGGTATGGATGCAGGTTAAATTCTTTCGCTTGTCAATCCCAAACTGAGGAAAGTGGAATAGAATAAGACATCGATAGAGCTCCCATTGTCAATAAAGTTCCTCATTACTTTATTGAAGGATTTGCCAATTTCTGCGCTAATGACGAGAGGATTTTGTTGGGGCACTCGAACTCCTTCCAAATCAGAATCATCAAAAGTGACAGGCTTGAGGCAGAACTTCTTCTGCATTGGTTCACTATGTACAGTGATAGGGAATTGATCGGTCAACAATGGACCTCTAGCAATTCTCTAAGTTTCACCCACGACTGTATAGCCCACATGCTGTTGCTCCCATGCTGCTGCCTTTCTTTATGTTGCCCCCCTAGTAGGATCATTATTAGTACCACCTGGTTTATTTGTTACAAATTAACCAAGATATCCCTACAGAATTAGCATTTCAATCTCTCCCTTGAGCTGCCAACATGCCTAAGTGGTGTGGCCACGACTTCGATGAAAATGATAATATTGTTCTTGTCTCCTCGAGTTAGGTTTTAGGGGGGAGGCCACTTAATAATTTTCTCGTATTTGATGGTCATCAAGATGTTAACACGTGACATATTGAGCTGTGTATACTTTTTCTTGGGTCGATACTCACTTTGTTGGATCGTAGGTTATGGAAGGAGGTCACGATTCCTCTGTTGTTCAGACTTTCTTCATTTTGAAGAATGATTATTGTCTTTGACATTACTCTTGTGCTTTCCTCCAAATTTCCCGGACTGCTCCTTATAGGCGTTGATAGCCTTGTCTGTAGTGATTTGGGCCTTAACACGATGGACAAGTTTAGCATAAGAACGAATTGTCTCATGCATTAGTGATGAGTAGAAATGTCTTGGGCGGGGCCCCTCACGAAATAATCCCCTTAGTAACTCGGGATCCACTCTTAGAAATTGACAAGATTCAGTAGAAAACCTGCAGAAGTAGTCCTTGAGTGACTCTCCTTCACTTTGGAGAATTCCCAAGAGGTAGGATGAATCCTTGACGATTGTCGATTTGCGATGAACTGCTCCGCGAACAGTTTAACAAGCTCAATAAGGTGTTTACAATGCCTTGTGATAGAGGGTAGAACCAGGTTTGAGCTTGTCCTTTAAGAGTAGCCAGAAACACTTGACATAGAATCACATCAGAGGCACGCCGAATGTGTATAATGGTTCTATAATGATCAATATGTCGTATGTGTAGATTTTCAGAAGCTTGAAGCTTATTGGGATGGGGTGTTAAGGAATCACATCCTATAAGGGAGAGGATTCATAGATTTTATGATGAGTGTGGAAGCAATCCCTTTTTTCTATGGGGTGCTCATCCCGGACGAGGTGTCATAGTTCGTTTTGAATGACATCATCTGGAATGGCAGTAAGACATGGCAATGTCAGGTGAGCTTCATGAGATGGTGAATGGAACCTGCAGTGTCTAGGAGTTTAGTATCATGACCTAATAGGTGAAGTGTTCCTTCTTTGGGAGGGGGTAGGTACGAGTTTCTCATAGCAGTATGTTTCTCTTAGGTCGTGGAGTTAATGGTCAACAAATTTTGTTCAATTGTGTGGGTAGTGGTTGTTGAGACATAATCCTTAGATATTTATGCTTACGTTTTATATATGAATTTAATTATATCTCTTTCTTTACAACAGTGCAAAAAATTGAACTCCAATGCAAATAATAGTTCAAATGTTTATATTTTAATTTGGTATTCTACGCAAGTATATGTATCATTATCAAGTAATATAGAAATTTCTGATTAAGCCCCAAATATCGAACCCACAGGGAGCATTTTAAAAAAGAAAACAGATAACAAATTTTACTATTAAAAATAGTCTTACATAAACTATAGATAATATTGCAGGAATGAAAGTTTAATTCTTTTTGGCAATTTTTGATAATAGAAAATAAAGTAAATAATTAACCAACGAGATTTTTGTAAAATGAAAATAAATTCAAATAAAAATATCTTTTTCCTTATCATGAACCACTAACAAGTTGTGGAATTCCTTTATTGAAATATCTAAAATGTGTTGTGTCAAATAGGAGCAATAATATTGTTTACCCTTACTAGAGATGCTATAAAGAACATAGGTTAATCTAAAGCTTTAGACATCTTGAAGACGGACTAGGTTGGGAAGATACTAGCTCTCACTCTAGAGTTGCCTCTTCTCCCTCCACCTGGGGGCTAACATCACATATCAAGACATAAAACATTAAATCATATTGGGGGCTTTAGCCTGACACTTTAGTCCTCTAGTTTTACACCATCAAAGTATATCTCCCTTTTTATTTACACTCAACCATATGGACTACATTTTTATCCATATAATCTCATGTGATTCTTACCATTAGTTGACTGAGACAATATTATACCAGTTCTTACATGTTCTCACAACAAATATTAACAACTTAATTGGCCAAATAAAGAAGTAAATGAAGTGCAAGGTTTGAATCATCACAAATTATTTCAACATTGAAGATCTATATTTCACGAAACTTTGATCCATCACTTAATTACTTCATCATTCTAAGGAAAAAGATAAAGAAAACTACTCAGAATTCATGGAGAAAACACAAAAACAATTGAAATTAAAAGTATAAATCATGGTAAAAAAACAAGAAGTCTCGATTAAAACCAATATCTGAAAATCCTCTCCACCAAACCCTTGAAGTTCATTTGAATCCTTTGGTTTCCCTTACAAACTTCCATAGGATTGGTTGCTCAAACTTAATGAATCAAAATCTCACTTCACTTACTAACTATAATGGATACTCACTTAGAGCTCCAAACCGAATTGGCGTTAAAGTTGCTCTCCCTTTTTGCTCTGGTTGACACTCTATTTTTCTCTCTCTTTTTTGATCTCCAAGTCCTTCTTAATATATTTTTCCAATGGGTGCTTTGGCATCTCTTCAAAATGTGTCTTCATTCAATGAATCTTCTAAGAGTTGCCTCCTTTCATGAGCCATTTGAATGCAAATTTACGCCAATTGTAAGTTATCCACGTTTGCACTAAAGGTTGCTTCAAACACCCCTTCAAAATTTGCTAAAAAAATTTGAAACTTCCAAAATAACTACTTAGCGCTTAAGCGCAAGGTCTAGGCGCTTAGTCGCGGGGCTCTGGCGCTTAAGCGTAAGGTTTAGGCGCTTAGCCGTGAGACCCTGACGCTTAGCCGCCAGACCCTAGCACTTAGGTGCCAGCATTTATTTTTGCACCTTTCTTTATTTTTGCTCCAAATTTGATCCTTTTTCACCTCTTTCTTCACATTCATCCATTTAATCATACTTACAAAAAACACACAAACACCTTCCATTAAAGTGCAATATAGTAAAAAATAGGTATAAAAATACTATATATTTTAGGTGTGTCAAAATCTCCCAAACTTAAAATGTTACTTGTCCTCAAGTGATACCACAATCTTTAAAAACTAAAGTATACAAATTAAGTGAACGAGTTTCTTTAGGAGGTTTTAAAATTTTGTTCTAGAAATGTAGTATTCTAATTTAGAAAAAAACTTTAGTGAATGAGACCGAATTAAAGTTTAGAAATCTCTTAGGTGAAGGAGTATGAAAATATGAGTTCTTATCTAATTTAGAAATACTTGTAAATTTTTCAAATATAGAATTTAGACATTCCATCTTCTTTACTTAAAAATTTTGATTAAAAATATTGATACTAACTATATTATATTCTTAAGCTTATGATTTTCTCAAAACTTATACTTTAAAAAGATCAAGTATGGAACAAATTTTTTATTAAGTCCTTTAATCCTCAAGCTTCTCCTTCCTTTTTTCACATACGATACTTTACCTTTTTTATTATTTTTTTAGGAGAGGATTACTATATCTGAATTGGCCTTTAACAACTTTGAATTCCACCCTTCCTTTCCTAAGCAAAGATTTGATATATATATCTTTTATTTTGAAAATATAATAATAATTTTGAAAACTATTTTTAATAAAAGAAATTTAAGTATTGAAAATAAAAGTTCAATCTTTCTATATTTTCAAAAATACAACATCTCCTACTATATATAGTTACACAATATTTAACATTTCTTCATTAAGAAAATTTTAACTTTAAACTTTTCATCATCACTATAGGTTTTAACTAAATTTTCTTACTCATTTCTATACTCAAAATTTTACTTCTCTAATATAACTTCATACACATAATATTTTTCAATCAAAATCAAATTTATTTGAAGCACAATTGAGGAAAAAAAATTTCAAGTTTTGAAAATTGTTTCACCCCCCCCCCCAAACTTTTCAATTTTAATTAAGGTAAAAAATTTTAGCATAATGAAAGATACATGGGTAGGAATTAAAAAATACAAGAACATGAGTTTTTATATCCTAAATATGCAAGTACAAAAATTTAAAAATAGGAGTAAAAATAAATTGATCAAATTCTATCTTATGTTCAATATAAAAGAGGTTCAAAAGACTTCTAAAGTAGCCGAGGCTACAAAAGCAAATACACACAAACTTACTAGAAATCCACAACTACATAAAGAAAATATATGGTAGTAAATTAAAAAGTTAAAGATGAAGTTCAATAGAGCATTTAGCAGTGTTCTAAACTTTCCTAAAAAGTACTAGAGTAAGTTCTATACAACTAAACAAAATACACTAAAAACTATGTTGCACAAATACTGCCACAAAATCACAAAACATAACTAATCACAACATTTCACAAACAACAACATATAACACACAATAAAAACCACAATGGTTAAATAATACATCTTAAAATTTCATACAACATACCAACAAAGTTCACAGAACAATCACAAACAAAAATAAAAGTTCATACAACACTAATCACTCCTCCTCTTCATCATCATCATTATCCTCATCCCAAACTTTTGTGGGCTCATATTGGGTATATGGTGGATGTGAAGGAAAGACCACACTTTGGTTGCCTCTAATGAGTCTTTCCAAAGATGTATGATATTTTTCCTCATAATCACTATGTCTTTTAAGATAAGCTTCAATATGATCTACATGGTTCTCTAAATTTAAAACCTTATCCACAATATAATAGTTATTGTCCTTTATTCTATGTAATAATTGAGACTGTGAATCAGAATACTGACCTTGAGATGGTGCATGTGAAGTAGAAGCATGAGAAGTAGATGGGCCATAGGTAGATGCATTAGAAGCTGAAGTATCTGGAACCCTTGAGAATCCTCCTCTCCAGCCAAACATTGAATGCTCAGTATATGAATTCACATTCACACTAGTAATGGGCTTAAGAGGTTGAAGGATCTCCTCCCATGTGTCTGACTTGATACCATCCTGCTCACATAACAAAAAGATCAGGGAAGAAAATCTTATACCTGCAGTAGTAGCACCTCTAGCAGAACTTAGAATAGCATGGTAGATAATAGCTCCTATGTTTATCTTTTTTTTTCTACTGAATACAGTAATTCAATGTAGCTCTTTCTCTTTTCACTTCGCTCAGATGATTTACAGAGAGTAATTGGGATGATATAAAATAATGCCACACTTTCGTAGTGGCATTCAACTTTGAAGTGGGAAAATTGACTCTTCTTTCATTTGTTATCTTCCATAAACCTTTCCCATCAGTCAAAGCAGAAATGATTTCATCCAATTCTTCATTTGTAGGATTATAATTTGAATAAAAACACATAACATTCGACGGCAGTAGGTAAAACGAGTTTATTTCCTCATGAGTAAAATGAACCAACTCTCCTCTAACCATAACAAAATCTTCCTCTACCTCAGGATGATTAGCATAAAATTCTTGCACAATAGAAATCACCGCTACAGTCGAAAAAAAAACAGAATCTGTCCCAAAGTCTCCAAACAATTATATCTTCGATCTCACCTCTCGGCTTTTTGAAGCAGCGCTCGGGAATCAATTTCCTTGACTGTAAAGCCTGTACATAACTGTCTTGGGCCTGAGAACTGACAAACTTGTCTGAATCGTAACTAGCTTTCCCCTTGTTCCTCTTGAGTTTTGCTGCCATAATCTAAAAATTATGTAAAAATCATAATAAATCCTAAAATTAAGCTAAACTCACTATACTAAACTTCTAAAAGCTTAAACTATTAAATCTAAGTAATTTCCAAAGCTTTTCTTCAAATTTTCACCATTAATAGTGATTTTTGGTTTTCTCCATAATGCTCTTTAAATACATGAAGAAAATCAAAAACTTTCCTTAAGAATAGTGCTTTTACCTCAAGAAGATGAAATCCAACAAATTTTGCTTGAATCGGTCCACTAAACTTCAATTTAGAGGATGCCCTAACTCTCACGGTCACGATTTTGGAAGAAGAAGGTGACGGGCAAACTCAAGAATGACAATTTTTGGGTTTTAATAACTCTGCGAACAGTGAACCGGTGCTTAAGAGCTGCAGTTCAGTGCATAGACGCCAGTGCACAATTTTTGATACTTTTGCTAAATGCACTTTTAAGCTCAGTTAATAAACCCTAAACGGTCTTAATAATTTTTAATAACTATTCTCTTCCCCATCTATTCTCCTCTTACTCCATAATCACACATTAAAACTAAATCGATTCAAACATAAATTTCACACAAATAAACACTTCATTAAAAACAAACACAAATACACATACAAATAGGCCTGTCAAAAAAGCTTGTTGTTCGCCAACATTTCGTTTTTGGTTCGTCAAGAAGTTTGTGTTCGATTCGTTCGATAAGAAAATGAGACGAACACGAACAATTTTTTTTGTTCGGTTTGTTAAACGAACCAAACAAGAACAGTGATATGTTCGTTCGTGTTCTGTTCATTATTGTTCAAAATATAAAATAATTTAAAATAATTATATATAAAAAATTTATGATATTTTAAAAATAATTGTACATTATAAAATTTATCATATTTTAAATAATTAAACTTTTATAAATTATAATATATGATAAATTATTAATAACAATAATAATATTATAGTATTAATTATATTAATATAAATATTATAATATTATAATTAATATACTATACTATATATTAAAATAAAATCCTAAACAAAACCCTAAACGCCTTATTCGGTTTGCTTCATTTTGAGGAAATATGGATTACGTGATGTGTACGGAATACCTGATCAATTTGCTTAATTTTGAGGAAGTATGCTATCAAAGCTAGGGCTGTCAAAATAGCTCGTTGTTCACGAACAGTTTGTGTTTGGTTCCTCAGGAAGTTCGTGACGAACAAGAGCAATTTTTTTCGTTCAGCTTGTTAAACGAACCAAACACGAACAGTGATGTGTTTGAACATTTCAAACATGAACACTAGCTCTATTCGTTTGTGTTTGGTTCGTTTACACCCCTATATACAAATCATTCAATCCAAGATCCTTGGATAAGATATCTTCATAACAAACACTTCAACACTAAGCACATATAAATCAAACATATAAAACATACAAAATACTAACACTAAAAACTAAACAACCCTCTTGAACTTAATTCCATTCTCCATTAGGTGGAACATATCCTGAACCTCCATTTGTCCCTTCTGAGGCATTTGGTATATAAATTTGATAGAATAGACGATGATGAATACCTCTAATTGAATCTTCTTCAATCTACTTGTTCTTAAGATACATCGTTTTGTTCGCTTCCTCTACATGACTATTATGATTGAAATGCATCTTCAGTTGCCATCCAATATGCACCAAATGTGTGTTAGTCTCATTTACCTTTGCTTCAATTGAAGCCACGTCAGCCTCAATCTTTGCAATTTTCTCTGCTATTCCTTTGACACTAACAGCTAGAAATCTGTTGTATAACTCTTGCGCACTCTGACTTACAAACTTTTTCTAGTTGGCTTCCTCTTTCTTCTTTATTTCACTCTCCCAAGAAGACATTTTTGCAACATAAAATTTTTTCACTTAGACTTTTAGGGTGAAAACTTGGAATGGGGTGAAAATATCTTCTTTATCCTTATATTTATAGATTTAAGAAGCACTAAAACTATCCTCCCACGTTCACAAACCACCAAATAATGTTCTAAATAACTCCCCCACGTTTAGATATTCTAGAACATCATTTTTACGTTTTTCTTCACTCTTGCGCTTAAGCGCCAACTACTGGCGCTTAGGTGTCAGTGCTCAATTCAGCACAGGTCTACTAAACGTCTAAATATTCAATCTAACTCATCCAAGTTATTAAATAAGGTCTCATAATTTTCACTATATCATAATATAATAAAAACCTACTACATTTTTCTTACTTAAACCAAACAACACAACTTCAAAGCAAATTCAAAGCAAAACACATCGATAACTATGGGTTGTCTCCCACAAAGCGCTTGGTTTTACATCGTTAGCTTGAAATACCCAATGCTTATTCTGGGTGACCCAACATCATAAGATTATCTATCTTAAGTTGATCCACTTAAAAATAAGCTTTCAGTCTATGACAATTCACTTTGAATATTTTCTCAGTTTTAGGATTTTGATATCTACAACTTTATAAAGATTAACTTTTATCACAATAAATGGGTCCATCCACCTAGACTTAAGTTTTCCAGCAAATAATCTTAATCTTGCATTATATAACAAAACTTGCTATCCTGGATCAAAACATTTAGTAATAATCCTACGATCAAGCCATTTCTTCATATTTTCTTTATAAATCTTAGCACTTTCATATGATTCATTCCTTATCTCTTTAAGCTCATTTAATTACAATAGTCTTTTCACACCAGCATTTTTTAAATTATAATTGAACTCCTTGATAGCCCAATATTCTTTATGCTCAAGTCACTGGTAAATGACAAGTTTTTCTGAAAATTAGCCTATATGTAGACATTTCTATAGGAGTTCTATATGCAGTCCTATAAGCTCACAAAGCAAAATCCAATTTGATTGAGCAATCCTTTTTTGTTTGGATTCAAACATTTTTTTTCAATTCTTTTAATTTCACAATTGGTTAATTCAATTAAACCACTTGTATAAGGATGATAAGGAGTATCAATCTTATGGTTGATATGATATTTCTTTACTAACTTCTCCATAATTACAACTTTGAAATAACTTTCTCCGTCAGTTATGATTAAGCTCGGCAGCCCAAACCTACAAAATATATTCTTTCTTAAAAATTTTGCAACACTTTGAGCATCACATCGTGATAATGCAACTGCTTCAGTTCATTTGGATACATAGTCTAATGCTAACAATAAATATGAATTTCCAAAAGATGGTATAAATGGTCCCATGAAGTCTAATCCCCAAACATCAGATATTTCAACTTCCAACATATAATTGAGTGACATTACATTTCTTATAGAAATATTGCCTACACGTTGACATCGATCATAATTTTTAATATAAACTTTAACATCTCTAAAAATTGTAGGCCAATAAAATCTAGATTGTAGAATTTTATATGCAGTTTTATCAACACTAAAATATCCTTCAAAATCAGAATCATGAAATTTTTGGATAATTTCATAAGTTTCTTCTAAAGGCACACATCGTAGAATAATTAGATCATTTCCTTGTTTATATAAAATTGGGTCCTCCCATTAATAAGTCTTGGGTTCAGATAAAGAATTCCTTCTTTGTTGGTATGTCAAACCATATGACGTGATTTAATTTTCCTTCTTTTCTAGTGACGTGATTTAATTTTCCACAATAAATGCATAATCTCCAACCTGTGACTTGCTATTATGTTCATTTATAGTCACAGTAATGCCTCCTTTCTTAGGAACACAGTGAATAGGACTACCCCATGCACTATCTGAAATAGGGTAGATAATTCCAGCATCTAACCACTTTAAGATTTCTTTTTTAACCATTTCTTTCACAATAGAATTTAATCTCCTTTAAGGATCAGCCCTAGGTTTGCAGTTCTCTTCCAAAAGAATTCTGTGCATGCAAATTGAAGGACTGATTCCTTTAATATCAGCAATGGTCCATCCAAAGGCTTTCTTATATTTATTTAAAGTTTCAAGCAAACTCTCTTCTTCTTTTAAAGTCAATTTTTGAGGAAATTATAACTGTCATGGTTGAGGAATCACTAAAAGGCATATTTTAAATCTGTATGAAGTAAATTTAAATCAAGTTTAGGAGGTTTTTCAATTGATGGACTAAAAGATTCACCTTTTTCTGTCATGTTCAACACTTCTAAACTTTCTTGAACATAATATAAATCTTCCTCATAAAAATCATGAGAATGTTGTAATTCCTCTTATTACTCGTGTTCCAATTCTTCAATTTCAATTTTTTCTTCATAAGTTGATTTAAAATGGCATTCACTTAGTTATCATATTACATCCATCCTATAACATTTATCTTCTTTACCTTTTGCAGGATATTTCATTGATTTTAAAATATTAAAAGTAATTGTTTGATCAATATTGTGCATGGTTAACTCCCCTTTCTACACATCTATCATTGCTCTTCCTGTGGCTAGGAAATGTCTCCCCAAAATGATAGGCATCTCTTTATCTTTCTTCATATCCAGCATAATAAAATCAACTGGAAAGATAAATTGATCCACTTTCACTAAAACATCTTCTATAACTCTCTTAGGATATTTTATAGAGCGATCTACAACTGCAAAGTTACAGTGGTAGGGGTTATTTCTCCAAATCCCAATCTTTTAAATATTGATAATGACATAAGGTTAATGCTTGCACCTAAATCGTATAATGCTTTCCCATAAAATCTGTCTCCTATTGCACATGGAATTGTGAAACTGCCAAGATGTTTAAGTTTTTCATGAAGCTTTTTCTGATCTATAACACTACACTCTTCACTAAGTGTAACATTCTTATTACCTTCAAACTTCATTTTTCTGTTAAAAATATCCTTTATAAACTTCACATAGATTGGCATTTGTTCTAAGGCTTCAGTAAATGAAATATTAATTGTAAGCTTCTTAAATATTTCCAAGAATTTTGAAAATTGTTTATCCAACTTTTGTTGGCGAAGTCTCTGAAGAAATGAAGGTGGTGGTTTTTCTAAATCAATTTTTGGAGAAGAAATAGTTCTTTCCAAACTTTTTGGAGCATCCTCTTTAGGGTCTTCAATCTCTTCTTACTCCACTTTAATCTCTTTTTGAACTCTACCTTCTAGCTCTCTTTCACTTCTAAGTTGAACAATCTTTGCTATTTATTCTTGTCTTTTGGATTTATCTCTATATTACTCAGAAGTATTCCTTGGGATCTATTACTTAATGAATTAGTTATTTTTTCCAATTGATTCTCAATATTTATAATTGTAGCTCAATGACTTTGCAACTGATTTCCCATTTGTAACACCACTTCTTATATAAACAACTTCTTCTCCTTAAATTGTGAATTGTTGTTAAAACTTGGAGGATAATTAGGTCTATAATTATTGTTACCTTTGTTGTTCCAACCTCCAAATGGGTTTACTTGGTTGTTCCCCCATTGTTGATTACTACCACCCGGATTTTTGTTATTCCGGTTAAAGTTAGGATGGTTCTTCCAACCTGGGTTATAATAATTAGAGCATGGGTTATTAGGCTTATTTATAGCATTCAATGTTTCTAATGATCTTTATGAATCAACCATTTGACTTAATGAATTATCTTCAATCATTAAAATTGGTTGAGAAAAATTCATTCCAAATTGGTCTATCTTCCTTGAAAATTACAACAACTTGATTTGATAACATTGCAAAAGCATCATACTCTTGAATATTGGCTACCTTCTTAGAAATTACCCTCTCAGATGGCAATTTAAAATTATTAGTATTCATTTCTACAATTAAAGCATAAGCGTCATTAAATGGTTTTAACATCAATGACCAACCAGCAACGGCATTGATAAAAGATCTAAGAGATTCAACTAATCTATTGTAAAAGGTTTGAATTATTAATCAATCTGGTATCAAATGATTTGGACACTTTTTCAGGAGATCATTAAAACGTTCCCAAGCTTCTTAAATAGATTCCTCTTCAAACTGACAAAAAAGATGTGATATCATTTCTAAGCTTCGCAGTTTTTTATGGTGGAAAATGTTTGGCAAGAAAGTTTTGTGCTAAATCACCCCAAGTTCTGATAGATCCAAGTTCTAACGAATTTAACCACATCTCAGCCTTATTTCTCAGTGATAATGGAAAACGTCTAAGTCCGATAGCATCATCCGAAACACCATCATATTTAATTATAGCAGAAAATTCTAAAAAATTTGCATGATATAAATTTGGATCTTCATTTAGTGCTCCCCTAAACTGATTATTAGATACCATTTGGATAATAGCAGGTTAAGTTCAAATGAATTAGTCGATACAGCAGTATTTTGAATACTACCATGAAATTCATCTAATGTAGGGATAACATAATCTCTTAAAGTTCTAAATTCTTGATGGATTTCAGTATATTTACTGTTTTGATTTGTCATTTCTTGAATATTTTTTATGTTTTTTCTATTTTTTTTAATTTTTTTTATTTTTCTAATAGTTATTTCTAATTCAGAATCATAAGGTACTAGTTCTTAAGAACCTGAACAACTTATACACTAGTATAAAACAAAGAAAAGCACAAATAAGAACGTATATAAAAATAGGACACCGATTTCCTATAATAAATCTAAAGAGTTTCAATAAAACTTTAAAATTTTAAATTTTGTTTTTCTTAAAAATTTCTTCAAAATATTTTTGACTCCCCGACAACGGCGCCAAAAACTTGATTCCTAGATATTTATGCTTACGTTTTATATATGAATTTAATTATATCTCTTTTTTTACAATGATGCAAAAAACTTGACTCTAATGCAAATAAGAGTTCAACTATTTATATTTTAATTTAGGATTCTACGTAGGTATACGTATTGTTATCAAGTATATCTCCATAGTTATTTGCACTCAACCATATGGACTACATTCTCATCCATATAACCTCATGTGATTCTTACCATTAGTTGACTGAGACAATATTATACTAGTTCTTACATATTCTCACAACAAAAATTAACAAATTAATCTGCCAAATCAAGAAGTAAATAAAGTGCAAGGTTTGAATCATCACGACTTTTTCCAACATTGAAGATTTATACTTCACGCAACTTCTATCCATCACTTAATTAATTCATCATTTTAAGGAAAAAGATAAAGAAAACAACTCAGAAATCATGAAGAAAACACAACATCAATTGGAATTAAAAGTAGAAATCATGGTGAAAAACAAGAAGTCTCGATTAAAACCAAATGTAGATACAAAGATAAAGATTTATCTGAAAATCCTCTCCACCAAACTCTTGAAGTTCCTTTGAATCCTTTGCTTTCCCTTACAAACTTCCTTAGGATTGGTCGCCCAACCCTAAAGAATCAAAATCTCACTTCACTCACCAACTACAATGGATACTCACTTAGAACTCCAACCCTAATTGGCGTCTAAGTTGCTCTCCCTTTTTTCTCTGGTTTGCGCTCTCTTTTTTCTCTGTTTTTTGATCTCCAAGTCCTTCTTAATTTATTTTTCTAATGAGTGCTTTGGCATCTCTTCAAAATGTGTCTTCATTCATGAATCTTCCAAGAGTTGTCTCCTTTCGTAAGCCATTTGAATGCAAATTTACGCCAATTGTAAGTTATCACCGTTTGCACCAAATATTGCTTCAAACACCCCTTCAAAGTTTGCTAAAAAATTTTGAAACTTCAGACCCTAGCGCTTAGGCGCCAGTGTTCATTTTTGCATATTCTTCATTTTTTTCTCCAAATTTGATCATTTTTATTCCTTTCTTCACATTCATCCATTTAATCATACTAGCAGAAAAACACACACAAATACCTTCCATTAAAGTGTAATATCATCAAAAATAGGTACAAAAATGTGTACAAAAATACTATATATTTTATGAGTATCTAGCCCTACATAGGAGCTGTAGCGTCTCTAGTTGAGACTGCTCCATTCTGCGTATTTGGTCCTCTTTAGAAATACCTGAAACTCCCTCATTGGCGGGATAACGTCTTCTAAGGCAGGAAGATGAAGAATCATCCGCCCCTAGCTTTGTGACTGCTACTTGGAATGATGGGTGTTGGAGTGAGATGCTCTATTGTCACAAATATTGTGTCTAGTGATATTGTGGTAAACCGCACAAGTACTTCAGTGGTGTGATTAAAAGTTTCCTATAGACGACACCATACTAATGTGTGCTAGAAAATTCACGGCGGTAGAGTAATAGATTATTTCTTAACGTTGCACAAAATTTAGCATACGCTCAAGTGAAAGAAATCAACCAGTAATGTCACCTGAAGTTTTTACGTGGAAAAACTCGTAAAGGAAGAAAACCACGGTCCTGGCCCAGTTGTAAAAATCCACTATAGGTTGATGACTATAGAAATCCCTTATCCCATAGTAGATTTTCCAAATTACAATATTGACTGAATACTTCTGGTTGGTAGTGGTTGAGAATGATTAGTTGTGATCGATAGTGGTTGGTGGATGTCGACGATGACCAATAGTGGCCGACGGCGATCGGTAGGTGTCGATGACGGTCAACGGTGGTCGACGATTGTTGGCGGTAGTCGATGGCGATCGGCATTGGTCGATGACGGTCGATGGTGGTCGATGATGGTCGACGATGGTTGACTGTAGTCTACGACAATAGACGGCTGCCAAAGGCCATCAACGACTACCGATGGTGATCAACGATGGTAGGGTTGGTCTTGGATTTCAGCTCATTCTCAAAGCCTCAATTTCTATTTTAAGGCTCAGGCTCACCCCTCACGTGTGGGGTGGGGTTCTATTTATAGTATTATAAGTGCAATTAATGCAGGAATATGAACCGTTGTGATCGAATAATCCTGAGAGCTTCCTTTGATCAAACAACGTTTAATGGACATTTAAGTGCCTTAATGATATCGAATTGAGCAATCTTGGGCTTGTTGGATTCGTTTTGTCAAGACACTCAATTTGACTATAAATTCACCAGATTCGACATCGATTTGACCTTCTATATGTGTTTGTAAATCTTTTAAGGGTGGTTTAATGACTTGATCTAGGTTTGATTTGACATGGATTTGACTAGTTTTTATATCATTAGGTCCGTCTCATTGGGCCGGTCAGTTTGACCATAAGTTTGATAAAATTGGAGTTCTGGATTACTCTTAATTGAAGCTTGAATGTTTCTTGTTCAAAAAATAACCTCAAGATTCGTGTCAATGCCCCGAGATTTATGTCAGATGATGCATACATATCAAATATCAACAAGGATCTGTTGGGTTATAATTTTATCTCCAATTTTATTAATTTTTATAATATTATCGTTAACTCATATATAATGATAACTACATCATTTCTAGCGTGACTCCTACATGAATAGCAAAGTTTAAAACCCAAGCTATTAGTTTCCTTAGCCTTTTCTTCATCCCATTTAGTTTCTTGAATGCATAAAATATGTTTCTTTGTTTGAACTATAATATATACTAATTTCATTAATTTACCTGTGAGAGTACCTATATTCCAAGATCATATCCTCATATTAGTTTCGTTGACTAACTTTTTTGCCCGCATCTATCCATCACGTGAGAATTTTTTCTTACTTGACACTACAAATGTGCGCTGGTGTAGCGGCTCTTGCACACTTTTTACTATGTTCGGCAATACATTGTAAATTATTGAATAAACATCTTAAATTGTGTTTAATGTTTCTTCATTGCACAAAGTAGTTAATCATTGATTCTACATCGAAATTTATTGTAATATTATTTTCGATATATATTATCAATAAACTCTTAAATGGTCATCTCTCATTTTATCTGTAGTATTATCTCGATAATCTTCATAATTGAAAAATATATGTTTAGTTGTTGTAATCAAAACACGTAGTTTCAAGATCATTATAGTAAAATGATCAATAACATGATATGAAGCTTATATTTTTCTTAGCAAACATTTGACAAATAAAAAAGTGAAGATGAATTTCAATTTTAAAATGCTCTAATTGAATAAAGTATATTTTTATATCTATGAAATCATAATTTTATTTATAAGTTGATAATTAACATTAATTAAGAAATATGAGTATCTCATCAAGGGTAAGTGAGAGTTAGACAGTATCATAAGGGGAAATTATTACATACGGAGCACTTACGCAGTCGCTGGGTGCGGAATAATCTCCCAATACCCTCATTTTGAGGGTATTGGGAGGGTATAGAGGGGGTATTGGTTATTAAGGTATTTAAAGGGTATTGATTATTGGGTATTGATAGGTTATTACAAGAGTATTAGATGGGTATCGAAGGAGTTACGTGCGGATTGCGTACGTGCTCCGTATGCAAAAATTTCTCTATCATAAGAGGGGGGAACAAATAAGGATTAGAATTATGTATATATTTTCTTACTTTTATTATTATTTTTATATAAAATCTTTATATTTAAACTTAATATGATAATTATATTTTTTTTGACAATTATTTATTGAATTAAAAATATATTAATCATTAGTTATTCTTAAATATTTATATTCAGGTGATAAATTTTTAACGTATTCTAATTTCCGCATATCCTCTGTCTTATTGTATCACTTTATATAGAACAATTTAATATAAATAAATAAAATTGCTGGGAGCTAATTTCCTCTTCTATTCTATTTCTTTCCAATTATCTTTCCTCCCCAATATATTTTCAGTATATTGGAACCATAAAGATTGTGACTACCAAACCACAACCAAACTGGGCATTAAATCGAAAGAA
Source organism: Papilionanthe hookeriana x Papilionanthe teres (assembly GCA_022702705.1). NCBI lineage: Eukaryota > Viridiplantae > Streptophyta > Magnoliopsida > Asparagales > Orchidaceae > Papilionanthe > Papilionanthe hookeriana x Papilionanthe teres. The sequence goes on from CM040421.1 coordinate 5,595,082, forward strand.
GAAAAGATTAGAGGTTCACTAGTTTGACTGGAGGTTAATCAGATGATGTAATAAATATCAAAATTAATTAAATATAACATAACGACATAATAATGATACGTATTAAAAAAATTGAGTAATTTTAATTATAAAAATATTTAATATTTGAATGAACATCCTAAGTATACATTAAAATTTTAAAAAAATATATAAAATAATTTTCATATTTCTTTCTTCCATCAAATTATTCATGAAAAAAAATACAATACAGTTTAAGAATTGCGACAGGCCTAATTATGATAATTGAAAATTTGATAATCTCTAAATTCGATCCGATTTTAACAACCTTAGTACCAGGGGAAATTATTGCGTACGGAGCACGTATCCAGCACTGAGTGTTGAATAACTTTCCAATACCCTCATTTGGGAGGGGGTATTGATTATTAAGGTATTTACAGGGTATTAGTTATTGGGTATTGATAGATTATTACGAGAGTATTGAATGGACATCGGAGAAGCTACGTACAGACTGCATGCACCAGTCCCCAATTACATTGCTAAGAATCCGAAGGCAGCTTACTCTATTTTTTTAAATTTTAATACTGAGAAAGAAAGGGAAAATTTTTGAGGGCTCGAATCTTCTGCACATGAGCCCCTCCACGGGATCCCCGCAAGGTGCGGACATTTCGGTCCCATCGGTGGGCCCCACCTTACAAGTAGTCCCGCGCTGGCGGCGCATCACGTGATCTTCCTCCAACATGCTCTGATCCTAACCACCATTCCGTTTTTTAGTATTTTTCTGACCTCTTTTGTTATTTAACAACATTTATTAATAGTGATTTAGTGTTAATAAACTCTAATTAATCCGTTTATAGTCAACGTCCCCGCTTTACCATTGCCAGTCAACCCGTATGTGAATCGCAGCGCCGCAGGAGTATTTTTCTATCCGTCATTTGACGGGAGACGACGTCAGAATAGACGGCATGCCGTCTATTCTCAATAGAATTATTGGAGGATAATGATAGAAAATTAGAGGCAATTTGCATGTCTATGTGAGGATGGTTTGAAATTATCTATTTCAACTTCTTCAATTAACTTACATTTAGGATAAAATATGTTAAGATATCATTATATAATTTGAATTAGAATGGGCTATGAAGTCGAACATTAATAATTAGATTAGTATCATGTATCGTGCGAATTGCACGAATTTTGAAGTAAATCAAATAAGATTCAAGTCCATCCAATGTGTTTGAATAAGGATACCCTAATACAACCCTTTGGTAATGATACAGCACCAACAAATTTCATCATCAGACACGAATCTCAAGACATGACTCGACTCTCGAGATAAGTTTTTGAGAAAGAAACATTCAAACATCAATTAAGGGTCATCCAGAGCTCTGATTTCGGCAAACTTATAGTCAAACTGACCGACTCGATGAGACGAACCTAATGATATAAAAACTAATCCAATCTGAGTCAAATCAAGATCAGATCAAGTCATTAATCCATTCTTAAAAGATTTCCGGACATATTTGGAAGGTCAAACAAATGCCGACACTAGCAATCCTATACTCGGATCGAACGTCTTGACAAGGTGAATCCAACGAGCCCAATATCGCTCAATTTTGACATCGTTAAGGCGATCAAATCCCCCCTAAACGTTGTCTGATTAAGGGAAGCCCTCTGGACCCCCAACCCTCACAAAATGACTGCATTAATTGCACCCAAAATACTATAAATAGACCCCTAACCCTCACATGAAGGGGGGAAGCCTAGAGAGAGCTGGAGGCCTTAAGGAGAAGCTGCAACTTAGCACCGCCGCCGACCACCGTCGACATTGCCGACCGCCGTCGACCATCGCCAACTTTTGTTGACCACCGCCAACTTTCGTCATCGTCAACCTCCGTCACTGTCGACCTCAATCACTGTAGACCTCTGTTGACCTCCATCACCGTGGACCTTTGTCAATCATTGTCAATCACCACCAACTAGACACTGTCAATCGACATTGTAGTCTGAAACATATAATCACTCTCTCTCGTCTGTGGGACAGGGGATTTCTGTGAACATCAATTAATAGTGGATTCTCGCAACTGGGCCAGGCCTCATGGTTTTTCCCTTTACGGGTTTTCCACGTAAAAACTTCTGGAGTCGTCACCGCTTATTTTCATGTGTGTGTGTTGAATTTTCGTACAACGCTAAGACGATAATTTGTTACTCTACCGTTGCGAATTTTCTTGCACGCATCAGTTAAACATTTTATTTTGTACATTTCATAATTTCACTCACGCAAACTGTGGAAGAAGTAAAGAAAAAGGAAAGAGGATGACTAGTATAAGCATCCGCTTAGTTAGTTTCTTTGTTAATATCTTCATTTAGTTATATCTTGTTGCACTCGTTCAATAGTTTATATATATATATATATATATATATATATATATATATATATATATATATAAATGTAATGATTATTAAATGTGCGCTCTTGGGTGGCAAGTTGGTAAGCAGCTGCGTTGTCAGTCGTAAGACCCCTCTGACCTGGGTTCAATCACTACGAAGACTAATAGCACATATGGAAAACAATTTTCTCAAATTCCACCCTTAAAAAAGAAATGTAATGACTATTAATTGAATTTAAATTTATTTCTTAAGTTAATCAAGTGATCATAATAATTTGAGTTAAGTTCAGTAAATCATCAATAATAGGCAACCTTGAATCTCCTACTACTCAAAATTAGTTAAGCTTGAAGTTCCTAAAGTCTTGAGTCACACAAAATTAGTTTTTATTTTCAAATTACCTAAAAAATCAATTCTTACTTCTCGATATTAGACTAATAAACTCAACGAGAGACTCACATTGACACATGTTCATCATGGCCATTCGACAAATGAACTTTACCACCCACCCTTGGTAGTCACTCATCTCTATAAATTTACCAAAAATACTCATCTTAATTTGCTAACTAAGAAGTAATTAAACAGTAAATTCTCTGTTACTGTTGACCTCACTTTTGTTGAGGTCTAGTCTTTCTTTAGAATAGCCTAGGGTCTAGCCATAGAACTTTCCTAGTGACTATCTTAGAATACAAGCAATGAAGTCCTCACCCCATAGAAAATCAAAACACTTCTTTGCTTTACTTGAAGTTTTCAAATGCTTAAAGTCTAACCTCTAAATGTTTAGGAGGATGAAACCAAGCATTATGAAACTCAATGGGAGTTCCCTATAGGATGGTCAAGCCTTATGACTTACCCTCGGTGGTTTGGGTGAGACTCACGCACACTTACACATCACACTCTCACACACTACTTTACAACCCTAAACCAAACTTCACCACACTTGATCACCTACTTCTTTGGAAACTCATGTGGGTGGTTTCCTCAAGCTCTTAGCCTTAGGCTAGGGTTTCGTTAGTACCAGTATATTGAGGATCCAAATGGGTTTGGTCCATGGCTCAAATGGGTTATCAATCCTTTTCAACCCTAATTTTACAAAAAATCCAAACTTTTGACCTTTTTGCCCCTAAAACTTTACCAAATTACCAAATTATGCCTAAAACCCCAATTTTGCCCAAAATTCCCAAAATCAACCAAAATTACCAAAAACCCTCAACAATCAGCCCAAAACATTCCTCTTCATTCAAAATACTCAAAACAACTCAAATTTACCAAAATCCCCAAAATTACCAAAATGCCACTCCTAACCCAAAATTTCCAAAAATTCTCTAAACCCTCCAAATATTCACAATTTCAATTTTAAACCACCGGATTGACCCAATTTGACCAAATTGACCCATTTTCACCAAAAGCCTCAAATTGCCCCTTAAGGCCCAAAATGCCCAAATCACCCTCAATGTCCACCCAATTGATGTCAATCTTGCCCAATTTCAATTCCAAACCAAAATTCTTCATCCCCAATCCCAATTGAAACCAAATCCAAGTCCAATTTGACCCAATTGCAAGCTCAATTTCAACCCAAACCAAAAAGCCCCAATTTTGACCTTATGGCCCAATTCCCCAAATTGAACCTCATAGCCAAGTCAATTTCCCCAATTTTGAATTCTAAACTCTTCATGACATTCCCCTAAACAAAACCGAACTATCAATTGCCCTCAATTTGAGCGCAAACCTCACCTAAGTCCAACCAAATCCAAAAATCCTAATTTTTCCCCAAATTGACCACATGTCCAAAATCAGCAAATTGACTGTCGTAACCCTAAAATTTTCACCCAATTAATGTTGGGAACTCATTATAACATCCCCATAGACCATTTGAAACCATCAATTGAGCCATGACCCAATTCTAGCCTAACCCAAACCCAAGCTAGCCCAAATGTCCCAATATTGACCAAATATCCAAATTTCCCTAAATCCACCTCCCAAATCAATTCAAAATCACTTCAATCCTTCTTTAATCTCTTCATAAAAATCATACACACCATTTGGAACCATCAATTGGATCTAATCCAAGTTTGAACTCAACCTAGTCCAACTTGCACCCAAGTGACCCAAATTGAACCAATGAACCAATGTAGCCAAATTAAACTAAATGTTACCAAACCATGCTCACCATAGCCAGCCTTGGGACCCTAGGGACTGAGCTAGATCCACCTATCACACTCTAGTGAAGCTACAAACCAAGGATCCCCCAAATTTGGGGATCCCCTTCTTTAAATGGTTAAAACTAAGGAGAATTTGCAACTAACACTTAACCACTTAAGCTCCTCACCATGATGGACTGCCCACCTGACCACCTAACTTCTGGTCACCTCCCTTGGCCAAGTTGGCTGGCCTCATCGTCGGGCGAGCCCAAATCGAGGGACACCTCCTCCCCATTTGAACCCAAACTCACCCCCAAGCTGTCCAACCCTGATTGGTCACTTGTGCCTTGCTGCCTTCCACCTAAGTTGTTGATTCCACCCATAGCTAAGCCCTGAGCTCAGCCCAATGGACATGGCTATAAATGGAGCTTTTCACGACCAATAGAGGGTGCTGAAATTTTCTTAAGGAAACCTTGCCAAAACCTCACCAGAGCTTCCTCAAACCTCCCTTGAGTGCAGTCCCACTTTTTTTAGCCACTCATCCCCACTGCCCTAACCATTTTCTCCACTAAAATTCCAACCGAAACCAGAACACAATTAACCACAGCTCCACAGTGCACCAAACCCGAATTAACTGCACTCACACCATCCTCACACTGAAAGAAGAAGTTCCCCCATCAAAGAACCATCATAGAGAGCCTCTACCCCAGACTTTGATCAACACCTGAAAGCGGGTCTGGCCAAACTTAGGTCCATACATTTCACCAGGGCAAAAGGCTTCATCTAGAGGTTTGTTGGGACCAATCGAAGCTACTACAACCATATGATTGAGGCCTCCCTCTCAGACAGAGGTATTGAACTCTCTCCCCCCTGAGCTTGTTTGATTCTCCATGCACATTGGGTTGATTTCAGGTTAGGTTAGCCGTATAGATAGGTTCGTCTAGGTCAGATGAGTCCATGAAACAAATCCCATGTGATTTGGTTGAGTCTAGCTCGAGTTCTTAAGGCTAGAAGGTGGATGGTGCTCGGGATGAACCAGATGAAGACGATGACCCACAACCGTTGGATGGAGCGTGTATTAAATGGACGGATCAGATGGCGCCGGACGGAGATATGTTACATAAAGTGTGGGCTACATGGCACTGAGTCAGAAGGCAGTGCCCAATCAAAAGGAGACGTGTGTGGCTTCGGAGCTGCTGAGGATGACGCGGCGCGACGCTGGTAAATAGAATAATAGGGATAATTTGAATTATTTCAATAAGTCCCCCTTAGAAAACTTATAACTTGGTGTAGACACATCATAAAAATAAAATAAAAATAAACTTGCTCAGTGAACAGAGGAGAATAATGTGGAAATGGTTTAAAGTTTATTTGATGTATATTTTATTTTTAATTAAAAATATTCATTATTTCAATTCTCCATTTGCATTGACATTTCACCATGGCTTGAAATTTAGGACTTTTGTTCTATCTTTCATAGGGGATTTCCCCTGATTTTTCTAAGGTCAAGGGAGATCCCTATAAGGAGATTTCTATGTTTCAAGTTGTAGATTTGTTTTGGTATAAAAGTTATATTAATTAAAATATTTATCAGAAAAATCTAAAGTAAATTTTGGTAGGTTCATCGTAATCAGAGGAACATATTAAAAACATAAACTTGGTCTAACTCATTAAGTATAATCCTAATTGTAATTAATCCATAAATTCTAAATAAAATTAAATGGGATTAAATGTAAATGAAAATAACTTAAAAATTATTCTACATTGTAATTTAAGGTTAGAGAAACTAACTATAAAATTTTCAATTCAATTGGAGTTAATTTAAACACTAATGAATTTTCTTAGTTAACTAGCATTTTTGTCCTTAAAATAATTCTAATAATTAAAATATAATTAAAAAAATTACCAAACTAATTTTGGAAGTTCTGTGTGATTAGAGGAACCCCTGAAAAATAAACTTTTAATTAAAAAAATTTTTCATTTTTAAACATTATTTTAATATTAAAATAATTAAAAAATATTAAAATACACAAAATTAATAAATTTGATGGAAATATTCAAAATTGCCTCCTAATCACTTAGGAATAATTGGAATAATTTTCCTAACCCTCTAAGTAAAGATATTAAATTTTAAAGGGTTAAAATTATTTTTAAAGGCTAAAATAAATTTTAAAGGCTAATCATTTAGGAATAATTGGAATAATTTTCTTGACCTCAGAGAGATTTAAAAAAAATATAAAACACATTTTTCCAATTAATAAATATTTTATATTTAATTAATACTCCAAAAATTGAAATAATTATAATAATTAAACTAAAATTCCAAAAATCATAAATTTTGGTCTAATGATTCTCTGGTCTATGTGAACCTCCAAAAATTTCCTTTATGACATGTTTTATTTTTACTAAGTTATTGAATTTTCTTTGAAAATCCCTATTTTGCATGAAAATAATTATATAAATTAAATTAATGAAAAATCACATTTTTCTCCTATAATGCTTTAATTGTACCATGAGTGGGGTAGCATAAAAAATTTGAAGTCATTTGAGTTAAATTTGATTAATTATGGAGTGCTAAGTTCTTAGGGGCAAAATTGTAATTTTGAAGAATTTTGCCTTAATCAATATTTAGGCTTAATTAAAGTGTGAAATGGGTGATGAATGATCTTAATAAATATATTTGAATGATTGACACATAAGGGATTGTCGGTAGTTTTTAAATTTTTTCGTTCGTTGAAAAATATTTTTTGGTGTTTTGAAATGGGTTTTAATTTTATAAAATAGAAAATTGATTTAATTTAATATATGTATATATATGGATTTTGAAATTAATATTTTTATTTTGAAAAATATGAAATCAAACCGTTCTTATTTAAATAATAGTCTGAATAATCAAGCATTTCGCCGTAAGACATGTATTTATCCTGAAGAATAAATACATGGTTTGAGGTGAAGCTTGATAAAATATCTAAAGAATTTATGACATCCGTTTGATCTGTGAACCATTTTCACCGACAATTTCCCCTATCTAATATGAAGGAATTAGATAGGGTTTATATTAATTTGGGGTCTTTAAGTTTCCTATAAGGGCAAGCCCCTATAGTTAATTACATCCTAGATAACCGAAGTTATCTAAGAAAACTCTTGATATAGATCAAGAAATAGTTATATTCATGACTTCCAAAGGTAAGGCTTTCCAAGGAAAATGTGATGGCCGGAAGTTCAATAGGTGATTGGCTCAAATTTTGGAACATTTCATTTTATCAGAATCAAAAGGAGGGAAGGCTAGGGGAAGAACACAGATTCAAGGGAAACCTTGATGTCCTCCCGAACTATCCTATAGTTTAGCTTAAAATCTTAGAAATGAAGTTATTTAAATTTTAATTCCCCCAATTAATTATAGGGATTACATTCGCATAATATCCGATTATACAAACAACCTGGAAGATGAGAGGATTTATATCGTACCGGACGACAACCTCGATATTCTAAAGCGAATTAGGGCTTATATTGCACACCGATCTGCTGTGCAAAGGCCTAAGGAGAATTTGAGGATTTATGCTGCACTAGGCAAGCTACCTCAAATTCTTATGGTTTGTTATTTAAACTAAGGAAAGGTTTTGGTGGTGTCGACGAGTTTTGCTGTCGAAGATGGTCGTGCTGCCCACTATGCATGCTCCAAGCTCCTCATCGTAGCAGGTTTGGTTTAAAGAAATTTCAATTAAGGAGAAGAGAGAAGTGTCATATTTTAGAAATATTTAAATTGAGATGTCTTAATATTTTATCAGGGAAACATTAAAGTTGATTATAGCAAGACTGGTTAAAATTCCACGGTTCCATCATCCCGGCACCGCTATTTTCATCGGATTCACTTAGTCCAAATGAATTTACTAAACTCAACTTAATGAGCTCCATACTTTCATTCAGACCATGGGAAAACCCTGTTAGCAACATGTGGGTTACCTCCTCCAACGAATTCTCGATTATCCAACAAGATGTTTTAATTTAGTTACAATTGTAGTTTTTTTTGTTGTTTTGTCTGTGATTAAGTTTTAAGTTGTTTAATATTGTTGAATATTGTGGTGGTGAATTTTGTCTTTTTGTGATTTTTAATTTAATTTTTGGTCTTAGTTTTGTAGCCATCCTAAATGTTTCAGTTTTCATGCAGGGTGACTGACCCAGAAGAAAAAGGTCAAGATTTTCATGCTTATTTTACACCGATTTTGATGATATTGCACTTTATAGAAAGGTATTTTTGGTGTTTTTCTGCAGGTATAAAGAATTAAGGACAAAGGAATGAAAATATGAACAAATGAGCGGATTTGGAGCAAAAAGGACTACATTATGCAAATTTGTCCTGGGCCACCGACGGCGAGGTTGAGGCCACTGACGGTGTTATTTTTCTGAGAGTTTAGAAGAAATTATAAGGGAGGCAGCCGATGGCGAGGAGCGAGGCCACCAACGGCGGGGACAGTTTAAATGCATGATTTCTAGAAGGCCGCCGACGGCGGGGTCGACAAATCTTTCCAGAAATACGTCGAATGTGGACGATTTTCGAAGGGGTGTCTTGACAACCCTTAGAGACTCTTCTATAACTTTAAAAAGAATGAATTTTGGCCGAAAAATGGCTCTTCTTCTGGTCTCTAAAGTGATTGTTAGTGAGTCCATAGTGTAAAGAGAGTCAATTAGTGAGTTTAATTTAGTGAGTAGTGAGTTCAAATAGAGAAATTGTAAGGAATTCTTCGAGGAATTGCAAGAGTGGAAGGGAAGTGAGAGAACTCTTCCACATTGACGTTTCAAAGGAGAATTCCAAGAAAAAGATCCAAAGGAACTTCGAGGAGTTTGCTTGGGGAGGAATTTGAGATAAGTAATATTTATTTGTTTTTAGTGTGTAGATCTTTACTTTATTATATGAAATCTAAATTTTATTGCATCCTCTTCATGAATTCTTAGTAGTTGTTCTATCTTTCTCCTGGTTTTGTTGTTTTTGTGAAATGATTATATAATTAGTCTATTAAATAAATTATAAAAGAAGTTGTGATGGTACTATACCTAAACTTAATTTACTATACGAATTGGCCATTTGTATTGTTAAAATCTGTGAAGAATTCTTAAGACCTGACTGTGGGCTAAGGATTCTTAACTTGTATGTATCACAATTCTCTTTGCAAGGTAGACGGGTAAATCCTTATAGGGAGAAGTGCGAAATAATATTAATCAGGCGTAGAATTGAAGATTTTAGAGTGACATACTACAATCATCAATTCGGTCCTATCGTTTGGGTGCTGATGTGTAGATTGTTAGCTCTCAGGTGAGGGGAACATGAGAGCTCCAAAGTGAGTGCCGGTATCATCCCAGCCTAACCGCAGAATCAGTAACCAAGCATAGGATTAGTCAATGTTCTTTATGCCTGGACCAAAGGGTAAAGAATAGGTATGCTCCTATTTGGCAGCTCCTATTTGGCACAACACATTAAAACTATTTATAATTATCATTTCACTTAAATATCTTAACTAATGAGAAAGATTTTTGCTATTATTATATTTGAACTTAACTCTAGTAGTATTAGTAAATTGTTAGTAAAACTAGTTTTAAATATAAGTTTCGTATTATTATCGATTGCATATTAGTGACAGATAGGCATTTCGATTAGTTATAATTCTGAATTGATTTTTTTAATCATAGTCTATAGGCTTTATTATATCTCTCCCTGTGGGATCGATATCCAGGACTCCATTAGAGCCCTGTATTACTTGAACGATATGTATACTTGTGTTTGAAAGTAACTCTGTGATTAAAAGATTAAAATATTTAATTGTTACTAAAGTAAATTCGAATTGGATTAAAGCGTAGGGTCAGTTCAGTGACATTGTTGTTTATCATGCAGATTACAAGAAAAGTAAAGTGCAGTAAAGAAAACATGGTAAAGGAAAGTGTTGTAAACTTATAAAAGTGTACCTGACAAGTCTTCTCGTTCCTCCACCTGAAACTTTGTTTGAGAGGGGAGGCCTCAATCACACGGTTGTGGCAGCTTCGATTGGTCCCAACAAACCTCCAGATGGAGCCTTTTGCCCTGGTGAATTGTCTAGACCCAAACTTGACCAGACCTGATTTCAGGTGTTAATGGAAGTCTGGTGCGGAGGCCTTCTATGATGGAGCTTTGATGGGGGAATTCCTTCTTTCACTGCTGTGAAGGTGTGGGTGCAGTTAATTGAGATTTGGTACTGTGTGGAGGTTTATTTGAAAGTGTCCTAGTTTCTGGCAAACTTGAGCTCTGAAATTGAGCTCAGGCAGTGGGAACCAGAGGGGGAAAATGGCTAGAATAATCTTAGGGAGGTCTGGAGGAGCTCTTGTGAGATTTTGGCAGAGTTTGGTTAAGAAATTTTTAGCACTTGAATTTTGGCCGTAAGGGGGTGATTTTATAGCCATGGCCAATTAGTTGTGCTCAGGGTCTGGCTTTGGGTGCTTTAGGCTGCTCAGGGTGAGAGCAGAGCAGTGTCATTGATCAGTGAGGTGATACCTCACTTACAAGGCTGAATTTTAAATTTTAAGTGGTATGGGGGCGCTCGGGCAAAGCTGTTCTGGCAGCTAGGGCGGCCTGCAAGGATAGGGAAGGTTGTTGGCAGGCTGATGGGAGGCAAGAGAGGAGTTAATGAAGTTAATTGCTTGCCATGATGAGTGGCTTGCTTGGCGAGATGGGTCAAGCCAAAAGGTGAGGGGCAGTTGTCCTTGGTAAAGGACCTTTGGTCCATGGCTCAATGGACTTGGGTCTAGTAGGTTTTGGCTGGTCTTTGGGGTCCCAAGGTTGGCTGTCATGGAGTTGGTTTGGTTAATTTGGTTCAATTGGGTTCCATTTAAGTGTCATTAGGTCATAGGTTCAATTTAGGTCACATTGGGTTTAGGTTAGGCTAGATTGAGTTTGAGCTTGAATGGAGCCCAAGTATCTTGAGCAACATTGTGTAGATGATTATAATAAAGATTTTTCATGAAGACTTGGAGTGGTTTTGAGTTCATTAGGGGGTTTAATTAGGTTGCTTTTGGGATTTTGGTCAATTTGGGGCAAGTTGGGTCAACTTAGGTTTAGGTTGAGCTAGGGTTAGGCCCAATGCCAATTGAAGGTTCCAAATGGTCTAGGAGAATGTGGTCAAGAGTCCCCAACATCAATTGGGTGGAAATTTTAGGAATAGGCCAATCAATTTGGGAGATTTTGGGCATACGACATGTTTGGGTTCAAAATTGGGTTTTGGTCTTTAAGTGGATTTGGGTGAGACTTGGGCTCAAGTTGGGGGCAACTGATGATTCAATTTAATTTAGGGGAGTGTTATGAAGGGTTTAGAATTGAAATTGGGGAGAAATTGATTGGTATCAGGTCAATTTGGGGGATTTTGGGTCACTTAGGTAAAATTAGAGATTTTGGGTTTTAAGTGAAATTGAATTCAAATGTGGGTCAATTTGGGCTTGTATTTGGTTTAAATTGGTATAGGAGATGTTTAATTAAAGTTTAGAATTGAAATTGGGTATGATTGGGGTCAATTGGGTAGACATTTGGTTTTATTTGGGCACTTTTGGGTTAAATGGGTCAAATTGGGGCTTTTGGTTAAATTGGGCTAAATTGGCCAAATTGGGTCATGTGGTAGTTGAGAGAAATGAAAATGGGAATATTTGGGAGGTTTTGGGAATTTATGAGAATTTTGGAATTTTTGGAATTTTGGGCTAAGAGGGGCATTTTGGTAATTTTGGGGATTTTTAGGGAAATTGGGTAATTTTCAGTAATTTTGGTCAATTTAAGTGGTAGGGAGTTTTTGGGATGATTTTTGGGGTATTTTGGGTAATTTGGGTGATTTTGGAAATTTTGGGGAATTTTAGGGTTTTTGGTGCATTTTAGGTATTTTGGGTATCTTGGGGTTAGAAATTTGGAATGTTTGGGAAAATTAGGATTGGTTGAATGTGAGTAGTATGGAATTGTTTAGATTGAGCCATGGACCAAGGGTCACCCTCATTTGGTCCTCTATGTGTTGGTATTAGCCAAACCCTAGCCTGATGCTAAGAGCTTTGGAAAACCACTTACATGAGTTTCCAGAAAGTTGGGGAACAAAAAGTGGTGTGCTTTGTTTAGGGTTGTGAGTGTGAGTGTGGTGTAAGCTTCTGACCTCCTAGGGTAGATCCTAAGGTCTGACCACCTATAGGTGACTTCCCCAGGGCTTCCTTATGCTTGGTATCTTCCTCCCAAACTGGATGTTAGGCCTTAAGCATATGAAAACTCCCAGTGAAGTAGGGAAAGTTTTAATTTCTATCGGGAGGGGTGCCATGACTAGTCTTCTAAGAAAGTCACCAGGAGATTCCTATGGCTAGACCCTAGGCTATTCTAAAGAGAGACTAGACCTCAACCAAAAGTGAGGTCAACAAATGGACCCCCAATAGGTGTGGTGTGCTTGGCAAGCATACAACACATATTGGTGTAGACCGACGAGATCAACAAAACCAACACAACTATCTGAGTCAAAACTCAAGACAAACACATAATTTAGCGAGGAGGTTTCCGCTTGGGATTAAGAGATAGAACTTCAAGTCCCGGGAACTCTCGCTGGGGAGGAAAATGGAATGCCTTCATGAGGGAAGCTATGGATTTCAAGCTTTCAAACTCTGAAAGAGTCCGATCCGAATCTATTTGAAGTTGGAATTTGGATTTAGAATTAGGATTTAGAATTTAGATATGATTTCAGTTCAAATTTTAATTTGATTTTTTAGTTTTAATTTTAATTTTATGTTTTATGGAATTTAAGAAAATTTTAGAATTTGTGAAATTTTAAATTTGAAGATTTTAATTTTGTGGGAAAAAATTTGAGTGTAGAGGGGAAATCGGAATTTCAGTATCGATCTCGGAAGGATGAGAACTAGAATTTAGGTTCCAGCCTCAGAAATGAGAAACGAGATTTCAGTACAGACCTCGGAATTTTCGTGGATGCGGAAAAAATTCTTGAAAGGGAAATGAAAAATTAGGGAATTTCAGGGAATCGGACGAGTAAGCTCCATTCCTGAAATTTCATGGAAGGGGGAAAATTTTCTTGGAAGGGAGATGGAAAATTAGGAAATTTTGGGGGAAATCAGATGATTAAGCTCCGTTCCTGGAATTTCATGGAAGGCGGAAATTTTTTCGGAAGGGAGATGGAAAATTAGGGAATTTTGGGGGAATCAGACGACTAAACTCTGTTCCCGGAATTTCATGGAAGACGGAAAAATTTCTCGGATAGGATGTGAAAAATTAGGGAATTTTGAGAGAATCGGACGACTAAGCTTCGTTCCTGGAATTTCATGAAAGGCGGAAAAATTTCTCGGAAGGGAGATGGATGAATAGAAAATTTTGAGGGAAATCAGACGACTAAGCTCCGTTCCCGGAATTTCATGGAAGGCGGAAAATTTTCTCAAAAGGAAGATGGAAAATTAGGGAATTTTGGGGGAATCACACGACTAAGCTCTGGGGGATTTCCTTTTCGATCTACAACGAAGTTATAGCAACAACCACACTGGATAGTGACTTTGCCCTTTCCTCTTTTCCATTTTGACGACTCTATATAAGTTCTCGGCCTCAGACGACCTGCTCTGCCCAATGTCTGAAGAGTGTCGAAGCAGTACAAAATTTCTTCTTCATCCTTCCTCAAGAATACGTCAGTGTATAGCTCGAGTCCTTCTAGGATATTGACGAACTTTCCTTGTATGTCTTCGTAGTGTTAAAATTCTTTTTTTCTGATTCTTCTAATCTTTGTCATGACGTAGTCTGGAACTCCTCATGGCAGCGGCGATGCTAGGACAAACTGTGGCACGTACGAGTCTACATCAGGATATTCCCGACTCCTGAGCAGCATTGAGGCAGCTGCATATGCCTCAAATGTGCCATATTCTTCAAGCTGTAATACATGACATTCCGGGTATTCTGAAAATGCCCCTGATACTGTAGGCAGTCTGGGTAAACCCGAGTTGCAAGTCGGACAACCAATCAAAATTTCTTCCATTGGATTAAATGTCGCGTGGGATCCTCTGCAGTCTCCAACTCGGTATCGGTGCGCGGTGCACTGTTATCAGTTTCTCTCATTTAGGATTGTAAGAATCTTCTGGAATGGGAGAAAGCATGGTGGCTAGCTCCCGAGCCTGTCTGCTCTCCATTCTGTCAAAGAGGTGACGCTTGCGGTGATTTTCACTTCTTCTCTTTGTACATGCCAATGGCGCATCTGGAGCTCTCTCGGCTGAAGTAGGAATAAGATCACCTTCTGGAGTAGTGATCATGGATGGAATCTAAGTATGTCTCGAGTCGAGGAGGTGTAGGTCGACGAATCCCCTAGTTCTTCCGTATTCTAACGTGTGTCTGGTCTCTCTGCGACCAATATTCTTCATTGACTTCATGTTCGTAGTCTTCTTTTTGTTTGTTTCTTTTTCAAGACGCGAAGACCAAGCCGTTTACGAAGGCAAACACCAACTCGCACCCCGACACCGCCTGCGTAAGTAAACAGGGGAAATGTCAGTAGGTGGTGTTGTTCACGTACAAGAACAAGGATAAAAATCTTTATCTTTCAAGTTTTAAAAACTTTTATAATTGTTTTAATGCCATTATCTTCTTTAATATAATTTTATGATATTTAGATTTAGAAATTTCAACAAGTGTATTTTATTTTTGCGAGAAATTCACTTTATTTTATTTAATTTTATTTTATTACAAGATTTGGACCCAGTCACACACGCTGGCCCTGTTCTACATCGGAACAAAAAAATTTTCTCCAGATTCCTCATGTTGCATAGTTCTTCTGAAGATAACGTCCATTTATCGGCAACATGGATCTCTCCCCTTGAAAATCTACTAACTGGTACGATCCTTCAGAGCAAAACTTCTCTACCACAAATGGTCATTCCCAAGTTGGTTCAAATTTTCCTCCTATCTTGTGGTGTGCAAGAATAGGCCTTCCGAGAACGAGCACGAGGTCACTAGTTTTGAACGACCTCGGGTGGACCAACTTATCGTGGGCTTGAATCATCTTTGCTTGGTAGAGTTCCAAATTTTGCTGTGCAAGCAATCTTTTTCCTTCAAGACTTTCCAGTTATGCTAGTCGTAGTTTGGCGTTCTCTTCCGTTGTAATTTGATTAGCGACGGAGATCTGGAGCGACGGTAACTGAACTTCTAGCGGAAGGACTGCCTCGGACCCATACACAAGTGCATATGGTGTAGACTGCGTCGGTGTTCTGATTGTCATCTTGTAGGCCCACAAAGCTTCTAGCAATTTCTTGTGCCATCCTCTTTTGTTGTCGTTGAGCGTCTTCTTTAGAATTTAAACGAGCGTCTTGTTGAAGGCTTCTTCCAAGCCATTCGCTTTGGGGTAATAGATCGTAGAGTATCTTCAATCTATCCCATGTCTTCTGATGAAGTTGTTGATTTTCGTGCTCTTGAAGGTGGACCCATTATCAGAAATGATCCTGTGTAGCGCACCGAAGCGGTAGACAACCTGATTTTTGAAAAACTGTAGAACTTGTTGTGTTGTAACTTCTCGTAGCAGAACTGTCTCTGCCCACTTGGAGAATTAGTTTGTAGCTGTGAGTATGAATCTGTGTCCTTTCGAAGATGGAGGGTCAATCAGACCCACTATATTCATGCCCCGACACTCGAATGGCCACGAGGCGATCGTGGGGTGTAGAACATTCGGAGGTTGGTGCAAGATCACTCTGTGCACCTGACATTGATGACATTTCTTTATTGTGTCCGTGCAGTATGTCATCATTGACGACCAGTAGTATCCGAGTCTTTTAATTTTCATCTTCATTTTTGGTCTAGACTGGTGAGCACCACACAATCCAGCATGCACTTCTTTGATAATTTTCTGTGCTTCTGCTCTGCTGAGGCATCTGAGCCACATCTGATCAGAAGATCTTCTGTACAGAACACTGTTAATTAAGTCATATGAGAGAGCTCTCTTCTGAATCTGATGCGCTGCTGATTTGTCTTCTGACAACCTTCCTTTTTGCAAATATTTTATTAATGGCTAACGCCAATCTTCTGTATCTTCTACCACTGTGGCTGCTGTCTCTTCTTTTCCAAGCTTGTGTAGACTATCGAGGTCAATTTGTGACAGAACCTGACGTTCTTGTACTATAATATCTATAGAATCTTTGGGTGGACATGCCGATTCCTTAGCAAATTTAGCTAAAGCATCCGCGTAGGAGTTGTCTGCTCGAGGATTCTATAGAATATCACACTTGGGATCTGCTCCAGCAGTTTCATCGTGTACCGGTGGTATTCTTCTAATCTTGGTTTCAGAATTTTGTATTATCCTACCACTTGTTGAATGACGAGTTGTGAGTCGCCATAATGACAATGTCTGTAATTTCCATTAGTATTGCTAATTTTAAACTGGTGATTAGAGCTTCATATTATGCTTCATTATTGGTACACGGCTCTGACAAGTGGTAGGAGAATCTTAGCATCGCCTGATCCGGAGTCATGAAGATTAAACCAATTCCTGCTTTGTTGGGTATCACTGTCTGTTGTCCTTTGTCTCTTCGGGCTGATGACGCTCCGTCGAAGTACATTTCCCAACGTCTAGCACTAGGCTGCTCTATTTGTATTATTTGTTTGTCTAGTAGTTCATCATTGAGCAGGAACCTAGGCGCAGTGGGTGCACTGTGAGAAAGTCTGCAAGAATCTTCCCTTTGATAGCATGAAGGGGCACAAAATTTATGTCAAATTACAATAATATCATTGACCATCTTGCTAAGCGTCCGGAAAGTGTTGGTCGGGTCATCAAATATTGTAACGGGTTAACTTTCGAGATCAAGTTGACCTTATGAGATAACATGTAGTGTCTGAGCTTTTGAGCGGCGAAAACCAAAGCCAAACAATGTTTCTCAATAGGAGGATACTTTATTTCTACAAGTATTAGGCGTCGAATCAGGTAGTAGAGTGTGTTTTCTTTACCCTCATCATTGACTTGGGCAAGTAGGCCTCCGAGAGACTCGTATAAAGCCGTAGTATAAAGTATCAATGGTCTACCTGGGATAGAGGCTGCTAAAACAGGAGGTGTCATTAGATATCGTTTAATGTCTTCGAAAGCTTGTTGACATGGCTCTCTGATGCAATGCGACTTTAAATATGCTTTAAAATACAAGAATTTGATACCACTTTTTAGAATATTTAATTTCCAGCAAATGGCTTCAAAAACTTGATGTACGAGGTTTACTTTTTTTATTTCATATTTAGATTTTATTATTGTAAAAGTCACAATTTTAAACGCAATTATATGTATCGTTCAAGTAATACAGGGCTCTAGTGGAGTCCTGATTATCGATCCCACAAGGATAGTGAAATAAAAAGTAAGAGATATAAGTAATATATTGAAATTTTCGAAAGCAATTTATATATACTCTTATATATATATATATATATATATATATATATATATATATATATATATATATTCAAATTTAATTAACTAATAATTTTTACTAAAAGAAAGTAAGCAATAAGCAGGAAAGTAAAGTAAGCAGTAATTAAAATTCAATGCAATTATAAAAATGACTTTCTTCTTTTTCAACTAATCCAAGAATTATAGATTAATTATCATCTGTAGGGAATTAAGATTATGGTATTGTGCCAAATAGAAGCATTCTTATTCTTTACACTTTAGTCCAGGTGCAAAGAACATTGACTAATCTATAGTTTGGCTCAGGATGTTTTATTAGCAGAATCGGTTAATCTAGGCTCACACTACTAGATGTCCAAGGGTGGCTATGGTCGGCCCTACCAGTGACCCGTTTCCTTTCTATAAACAAATTATTAGAATTTAGTATGTCACTCTAAAAACTAATTAATTTTACACCCAATAAATAATATCTTCCTATTTATTTGCACTTCACCTTAAACAATCTGCGTATAGCCTGTGATTACCTAAGGATTCATGTGATATCTACTAGTTAAGAATTTATCTCCGGATATGTCTCAAAATTCTTCAACAGGTTTTAACAAATTAAATGGCCAATTTAAAAAGTAAACTAAGATCAGGTATTAATATCATCACAATGTTTTAAAAATATTTTATATTTAATTCTCCTACAAAATTTATTTAATTTATAAGCTTTTCATAGTTGAAAGGAGAAAGATAACTGACTACTCAGAACTCATTGAAATAACATAACAAAACATATTTAGAAAACTTTGAACCAAAGTACAAATACTTATCTGAAGTGTTCCTTAAAGAGATCCGCTGAATTTTACTGACTCCAAAGTAATGATGAAAGACTCCAACATCAATAACACACAATGAACACTCAAAATAAACTCACTAGATACAAAATAAAGTGGCACCCTAAGTATGGAAGAGACTAAATAATACTAGAGATGAGAGAGAAGATGCTAAAATGGGTATGTATACTAAGAGGGGGGGTTTTAGTGCTTATTTTCTCTGTAGAATGGGCTCCTATTTATAGAGCTCGAATTTGACCGAGGGGTTGCTTAAGGCACCTCTTCAAAATTCGTCCAAATTCAATGTATCTTCTAGAAGGTAACCGTCGCGCCTAGGCACGGGATTTGGCGCCTGAGCACGGGATCCGGCGCTGAGCACGGGATGCGGCGCTGGCGCTGGACTCCGTGACCAGGTCTTTCGCACCTCTTCACTTTGGGTCGCACCACTTTGCGATCCAAACTGTTTCCTTGTGTCCAATAACATTGTATCACATGTCCTATATATTAGGAGTAACTTCCAGTCTTCTAGAAGCTCCAATAACCACTTAACACCATCAAAATAACTGCCCAAAGTCATCAAAAAAACTTAACAGCGTCTGTATCGAACTGGAGCTTAGGCTCCGGACTCTGGCGCATAAGCGTCAGGCCAATAATTCTAAAATTTTGCTCCATAAGCTCCATTTTTGCTCCTTTATACTCCTTTTTCCTTCTTTTTATTTCTTGGACTCTTTTTTAATCATCTACATCCAAAAACATGAAAATACCTTTCATTAAAGCATAACATCCTTAAGAATTGAATAATAAATAAGACATAAAAATGGGTTTTTTTTAGGTCGATCAAATTCCCCCAAACTTAAACGTTACTTGTCCTCAAGTAACTCTTTTAATTACATAAAATAAATAACATTTGGAATGAAGTTAAAATATTTAAGATTCCTTATAATTTTTGGTTTTATAAATGCGTTAGCAAATTATTAACCAAATTTCACTAATTAAGTTTAATTTTAAGAATTCGAGAACATTTAACTACCAAATCATAAGACTTCCAATTTTTTATTTATTTCAAGAATAATTGTAGTTTATCATATCAAGGTCACATAGAATATTTACAAGAAGAAGATTTTCATGAAATATTTTTCTAGTAAAAATATATGTACATAGAAATTAAGTTAAAAATGTAATCAGTTTTCTTACTATAAGATAATTCAAGTGAAGCCAATTTTTGATTAGGCATTTCCTCAAGCTTCTCCTCACTTTTTTTTTCTTCTTTTTTTCTTCTTTTCTTCTTTTTTTTTCTGGATTGTTTTTCAATCCCCCTTTTTTTTAAGTGAGTATTACTATTTTTGGATAACCCGATAATGATTTTGAATTTCACTATCCTTAACTTATTTTCAAAACCTTATACATTCTTACTTAATAGATATGACATTAATAATTTATTATTTTTCAAAACTTACTTCAATCTTTTCTTTTTCAAGCAATAATCTTGATTCCTTAGTATTTCAAAAATACAATTCTCTTTACTATAAATAGAATAATTTTCATCTTATTATTCTTTAAGCTAAATAATTCTATTCTTAAAATCAACCAAAATTTTTGAAATTTTAGTTAAGTTTACTAAATTATTTATAAATTCAAAAATTTAGGTAATCTTAAATAGATTTCATTCCTTATGTTATGTTAATATATTTTTTAAATAAAATATTAGTTCTTTAAGGACAAATAATATTTAAATTTGATAGATATTTTTCCTTCCCCAAACTTCGACTTTAGTATAAATATGAATTATGAAATTTTCTAAAGCACGAGAGAAAGAAATAAACAGGAATCAATCTAACTACAATAATGATGTAGTAAGGAAAACTAACTTCTACTTCTACACATGCTTTAATATGAATATAACATAAATGATTAAGCATATATAGAAAAGTTTTGCAGAGCAGAAGTTAATTTCTAAAAAAAAATTTTTAAAAATATATTTTTTTTAATTTTAGAACATGCAAATCTAATAACTATTCATGAACACTAAACAGTAGGCTGAAACAGACATAAACTTTTATAGAAATTCATTCACATCTCAGTCTTAAACACACATCAGATAATCTAAAAACCGTTTTAACATAAAAAGTTCACAACAAACATCACAATAAACAGCACAAGAAAACAAGAAAATACTCTAAAAACAAAATCAACAATCTCTATAGTTAAGTCAAGCTACTAATCAGTGTCTGTAGCTTCATCATCATCATCACCAAAAGAGAACTCCATATCCTTAGGATCAACATAAGGTGAAAATCTGGGACAAGTAGGGAACTGAACATCATGCTCACCCTTCGAAATCTCATTAAAGACTGCGAATACTCAGCATTGAAATCGCTCTTTCTTTGTGTATACTCAGAAAGATGATCAATCTTCTTGTCTATAGTATCTACTCTGTAGTGAGTTAAGAATAACTCATGCTGCTGTTCTATGAATTGATCATGCATGGTTTCCCAAAAAGTAGATGATGGCTCAGCAGAAGTAGATGGTCTAGAAGTAGAAGCTCTACCTGAAGTAGGTAATGATTCAGCAGGTGCAGTAGAACTCTTACCTCGCAGTCGATCGTAAATGCTGACGCTTTCTCTTCCTATAGGCTTGGCTTGAGCTTTTCTCAGAAATCTCAGCAACTACTCCAGCACTTTGACATAGAGAATAGATCAGAGATGGAAAACCAAGTCCAATAGAAGTGCTAGAACGAGCAGTAGCCTCTACAGAATCATAAATAATGCTCCCTACATCAATAGACTTCCTCTCTTGAATGCAATAGTTTAGAATAGCTCTATCTCTGGTAACTTCACTCAGATGATTGGATGGAAGGAGACGAGCAGAAATAAAGTAGTGCCATGCCTTGGAAACATCATTAAGCTTAGAAGATGAAAAATTTACCCTTTTTTGTTCCGAATCTTCCAGGCTCCGATACTTATCGATCGAGTAGGCAATTATCATGTCCAAATCTCCCTCAGATGGAGATAAACCTGAGTAATAACACTCTATATTTGGCGGCAGGCCATAGAAAATGTTGATGCATTCAGGAGTGAATCCTACTCCAACTTCTCGAACAAAAATCTCGTATTCCTCTGCATCCATGAAATTAGCATAAAATTCTCTAACCACCGGGATAACGGCAACAGCAGTGAAATAACATAAACATTGCCAGTTGATTGCAACGATTATTTCCTTAATTCTTCCTCCAGGACTATAAAAACTTCACTGTGAGATAAACTTTCGAGTCGTAGCAAAATCATTGTGTCGGAAGTGTGCAGCAGTAGTGAAGAACTTGCTACGATCTAAATTTTCCCGTTGCTTTCCTCGCTTAGATTTGGGTGCCATCTAAACGTGAAAGAAAAATGCAAAATAAATTCAACGGATCTAGGAAAATAAACTAATTTAAGATTTTCAAACTTGAAAAAGCTTAAAAATTCATGGATTTAACCATAAAAAATCAAAAATTTTTTCAAAATTTTGTTTTTTCTAAATGAGAGCAAAATCCATGGTGAAAATAAAAAATAATGAGTTTAGAATGTAGATCTGACCTCGAGATGAAGAAATCAGGTGATTTCAAGCCCAAAAACTTAAAAACCCGGCTCTAAATGGGATCTCTAGATGGTATTTTCGCGAAAAACTATGGAGAAGGAAGCTTAGGCGTTAAAAAAGGCGTGGGGGTTTAAGAAGATGAGATTTCGGGTTCATGTCGAACCAGCGCCTAGGCGCCGAATTTTGGCGCCTAGGCGCCGAACTCTCCTTTCCAAAAATTAGATTTAAATTAAATATTTTCCACGAAATTTTATCAAATTTGACTCCTAATTACTCTTATGAGAGTATTAATCCATTTTATAACCTCCAAATATTTTCACAATCAATTTAAAATGATAGTATAGATCCACATAAATGTATCCAAATTCTTCAATTCTCAATCCTAATATCCTTTCCAAATTCAATAATTTTCAGTACAAGACTTTTATCAAGGTTCATCGTTTTATAAATAACACAAACAACAACATATTCAAAGCAAACATTCAAATCCAACAACACACATTGAACAATTTAAGCAAATACACAAACGAGATATTTAACACACTAACACAAGACTCGATCACACCTAAAACACATATAGACTCTATTTAACACCGATCTTCAATTTCCATCTCTTTCGCAATGAAGTTCGCTAGGACCGAAGGGATAGAACACCAACGCCCTTGGAAATTCCAAAGCCATCTTTTCATCAATCCACTTTTTCTTCGCATATATTTCTACTTGAGCGTCATGATAGGCAGCCATATGATCAGATTGAAGTTTGGTTTGCCATTCCAAGTGTTCGTATTGGTGGTACATCTCATGGAGACGATTTCCAATACTTTAAAGTTCCGCTTCAATCTTATCCATTCGAATAAACATTTTATCCAGACTAACAGCAAGAAAACAATTAAAATAAGGCTGAGGACCTTTAGGAGATTTGTCTCTTACCTCATTTCCATGATTACCTCTATCCATTGCCTCTAAATCCTTCTTAACTCCTCTAAAATGAATTGCTCTGGTCGAAATTAGTGTTTCTATGGGATTGGGGACGAAAAATAGGCTATATATAAAGAGATTTCGTGTTAAAAACTGAAGAATTTCAGTTTTTCCACGATCTGTAACTGCGGCGCTTAGGCGCCAGATCATCGATACCCTAGTTATTCTAGCGCTTAGGCGCCAACTTTTGGCGCCAAGGCACCGGAACCTCGATCGACTCCGATTCGCCTATTGTCAAAATTTGCAAAGTTTCGGTCGTAAAAATAGGTCTAACAAACGAGTATGAACAATACACAAACAGAATTACGAAAAATTCAAATCACAAACAATCACACACGAAGGTTAACTTGATCTCCTATTTACTCACATTTGACATGGAGTGGTCCAAGTCCAATTTCTATATACTTCAAGAAAATGCTTAGCTGAAGCCAATACAGACTCGTTAGCCTTCTATTTCTAGAAGTTATATACAAATTCAGTCAAAACCAAGGCATAACCTTACAGCAATAATTAAACTCAAATTAATAAATATGGGTTGTCTCCCACAAACCGCTTGGTTTAACGTCGTCAGCCCGACCTAATTAATTGAATTAATCGGGTAGACTTAGCTCATAAGCCTCTTTGTAATTTAGTTTTATTTCTCCCATATAAGGCTTCTGTCTTAATCCGTTAACTTTAAATACTTTTCTAGTTTTGGGATCTTTAATATCCACAACTCCATAAGGGTATACTTTCTCAATTATAAATGGTCCCATCTCTTTAGATTTTAATTTTCCAGGGAAAAGTTTTAAACAAGCATTAAATAATAATACTTTTTGTTCAAGCTTGAATATTTTCCTTGAAATCATTTTGTCATGCAATTTATTCATTCTTTCCTTATAAATTTTTGCATTTTTATAAGACTCATTTCTTATCTCTTCCATTTCATTCAATTGTAATAATTATTTTTCTCCTGCAGTATTCAAATTATAATTGAACTCCTTGATCGCCCAATAAGCTTTATGCTCCATTTCAACAACTAAGTGACAATGTTTACCATAAATTAACCAATAAGGTGACATTCTGATAGGTGCCTTATAAGCTGTTCTATAAGCCCATAATGCAGAATCAAGTCTATCAACCCAGTCAACTCTTTTAGGATTAACATTCTTTTCCAATATTCTTTTAATTTCTCTGTTTGACACTTCAGCCATTCCACTTGTTTGAGGATGATAAGCAGTTGCAATTCTATGCTTAATTCTGAATTTCTCCAATGAATGATTGAATTCTTATATTTCTGAAATAACTTCCTCTATCTGTGATAATTATCCTAGGCATTCTAAATCTTATAAAAATCATTTTCTTTAAAAATTTTGAAACACTTTTGGAATCACAGTTTGGTAAAGCTACAGCTTCGATCCACTTTGAAACATAATCAACTGCTAATAAAATATAAATCTTTCCAGATGATGGTACGAAAGGTCCTATAAAGTCTAAACCCTATACATCAAAAATTTTGATTTCTAATATAAAGTTTAGAGGCATTTCATCTTTTCTGGATATATTTCCCATTCTTTGACATATATCATAAGTTTTCACATAATGTCCAACATCTTTAAATAAAGTAGGCCAATAAAATCCAAAATTTAAAATTTTAAATGCAGTTTTATCCACTCCAAAGTGTCCTCCAAATTCAGAATCGTGACATTTTTGAATAATTACAAAAGTTTCTTCATAAGGTACACATCTTTGAATCACAGAATCTCTTCCTAATTTAAATAAATGAGGATTTTCCCAAATGTATGATTTACAATCATTCTTGAATTTCTTAATGTATTTACTTTTCATCCCATATAGTAAAATATTGCTAACCAAGTAGTTAACTATATCTGCATACCAAGGCATTTGTAATCCTTGAATGACATATAATTGCTCATCCGGAATTTCTCATTTATACTTTCTTCATAAATGTTCTCATTATTATTTTTTATTCTTGATAAATGATCAGTAATTTGGTTGTCAGTCTCTCTTCTGTTCACAATTTCAAAATCAAATTCTTGCAAAAGTAAAACCCATCTGATCAATCTAGGTTTATCATCCTTTTTAGATATTAAATACTTAATAGCAGAATGATCAGTAGGCACGATACATTTTGTTCCAAGAAGATATGGTCTAAATTTATCAAAGGCATATACCATTACTAAAATCTCTTTTTCAGTAGTAGTGTAACTTACTTGAGTTTCATTAAGAGTTTTGCTAGCATAGTATATAACTTTGAAAATCTTCTCATGATTTTGTCCTAATATAGCTCCGATTGCATAATCACTTGCATCACATATTAATTCAAAAGGTTTATTCCAATCAGGTGCAACAATGACAGGTGCAGTGATTAACTTTTCTTTCAGAATATTGAACGCATTCAGACAATCTTCATTAAATTCAAATTTAGCTTTTTTTCCAATAAATGGAAAAGTGGTTTAGCAATTTTAGAAAAATCCTTTATATATCTCTTATAAAATCCAGCATGACCCAGAAAACTTCTTACATCAGTAACAGTAGTAGGTGGTTGCAATTCAGCAATAATTTTCACTTTTGCTTGATCAACTTCCATCCCTATTTGTGAAACTTTATGTCCAAGTACAATGCCTTCTATGACCATAAATTGACATTTTTCCCAGTTTAGAACTAAATTTGTTTCTTCACATCTCTTCAAAACTTTCGTTTTATTTTCCAAGCAAGATTCAAAAGAAGTTCCAAAAACTGAAAAATCGTCCATAAATACTTCAATTTCTTTATTAATCAAGTCACATAATATTTATATCATACATCTTTGAAAAGTTGCAGGTGCATTGCATAAACCAAAAGACATTCTTCTAAAGGCAAATGTTCCATAAGGACTTGTAAATGTTGTCTTTTCTTGATTCTCAGGAGCAACAGGTAATTAATGATAACCAGAATATCCATCCAGAAAACAGAAATATGAGTGTCCAGCTAGTTTATCCAGCATTTGATCCAAGAAAGGTAAAGGAAAATGATCCTTTCTAGTGGCGTTGTTTAATTTCCGATAGTCAATGCAAATTTGCCATCCAGTAACTTGTCTTGTTGGGATTAATTCATTCTTTTCATTAACAATGACAGTTACTCCTCCTTTCTTCGGAACACAATGAATAGGACTTACCCATTGGCTATCCAAAATAGGATAAATAATTCCAGTATCTAACCATTTCAACTGGTAGCTAGAAAAGGTCTCCCTAAAATGATAGGCATTTCTTTATCTTCTTCCATATCTAAAATAATGAAATCCACAAGGAAGATAAATTTATCTACCTTAACAAGAACATCCTCTATAACTTCTTTAGGATAAGTGATCGATCGATCAGCTAACTAAAGAGTTACAGTGGTAGGAGAAATCTCTCCTAATTCTAACCTTCGAAAGATTGAAAATGGCATGAGATTAATACTAGCTCCTAAATCACATAAGGCATTTCCATAGAATTTTTCTCCAATAGCACATGGTATAGTGAAACTTCCAGGATCTTTAAGTTTCTGAGGTAAATTCTTCTGAATTATTGCACAACATTCTTTTACTTAATGC
Organism: Papilionanthe hookeriana x Papilionanthe teres; assembly: GCA_022702705.1. Lineage (NCBI taxonomy): Eukaryota > Viridiplantae > Streptophyta > Magnoliopsida > Asparagales > Orchidaceae > Papilionanthe > Papilionanthe hookeriana x Papilionanthe teres. The sequence goes on from CM040421.1 coordinate 5,621,948, forward strand.
AGCAGTTTCATAATCTTCAAATTTTCTCTTCTTGCTTAAAATATCCTTTTATAAATTTTGCATAGCTTGGCATTTGCTCCAAAGCTTCAGCAAAAGGAATGTTGATGGTAAGTTTCTTAAAAATTTCAAAGAACTTAGAAAATTGATGGTCAAGCTTCGCAGGTTTAAGTCTTTGAGGAAAAGGTGGTGGTGATCTTTCAACTCCCACTTCAATAGGTACAACAGTCTGATCTTTACTTGAAGAAAGGGTATCTTTAGGTTTTTCAATCGCTTCAACTTCTTTCTCGTTTTCAATCTCATTATGTGTTTTCTCTTTTAATTCCTTTCCACTTCTGAGTTGTACAACTTTTGCTTGTTCATGTTCTTTTCCAGATCCTTCAGGATTAATTTCGACATTGCTAGGCAGTGTTCCTTGAGGTACGTAATTAATGAAATTAGCTATTTGACCCATCCGATTCTCGATATTGCGAATAGCGATGTTTTGACTTTGTAGTCGATTGCTTAGTTGCAAGATCAATTCTTCTACGGACAACTTTTTCGCTGATTGTTATAACCGGGAGGATAAGTTGGACTATAGTTTAATTTCCTTGATTGTTCCAATTTGGATTAACTCGATGTCCATTACTCCAATTAAAATTAGGATGATTTTTCCAACCAGGATTATAATAATTAGAATAAGGGTTATTAGTTTTACTAGCAATAGCTTGCAAAGTTTCCATTGTTTGAGAATCATCAGAATTTCCATAATTATCATTACTTACATACGATATACTAATAGCAAAATTATCTAATTTCTTAGATATCGCAGCCACTTGTGAAGCTAAAATAGAAAAGGCGTCATTATCATGAATACTGGTCATTCTTTTAGGATTAACCCTTTCAGAAGGCCATTGAAAATTGTTATTAGTCATTTCTTCAATTAAGGTGTAGGCTTTTTCAAATATCTTAGCCATTAAAGAACCACCACCAACAGCATCAATAATAGATCTAAGTGTTCCAATAAGTCCATTATAAAATGTTTGAATAATTAATCAATCTGGTAAAGCATGATGAGGACATTTTCTTAATAGTTCCTTAAATCTTTCCTAAGCTTCATAAATTGTTTCTCTATCAAATTGCGTAAATGAAGTAATATCATTTCTCAATTTAGCAGTTTTAGAAGGAGGAAAATATTTAGCAAGGAATTTTTATGTCATATTTGCCTATGTTTTAATAAAACAAGTTTCTAATGAATTAAGCCACATCTTTGCTTTATCTTTTAAGAAAAAAGGAAAGAGTCTAAGCCTAATAACATCATCAGAAACATTATTATATTTAAAGGTAGCACAAAGTTCTAAAAAACTAGCAAGGTTAAATTTGGATCCTCATTAGGTGTTCTTCCAAATTGATTATTTTGAACCATTTGAATAATAGAAGGTTTAAGCTCAAAAGAATTAGGATCTACAGCTGGAATTTGAATGCTAACATGAAGTTCATCAGCTGTAGGATTTACATATTTCCTTAATGGTTTATAAATATTTTATTCATTAATTTCGATTGGATTTTGATTGGTGTTATGTAAGTTAGCCATTTTTGATATTTTAAAATTTGTTTTCCTTTTTTAATTCTTTTAATTGTTCTTTCTAATTTAGAATCAACAGATAGTTATCCTTCAGATCCAGAACTACGCATAAAAATTTAAAGAAAATATTTTTGTTTTGTTTTATATTTTTTTGTTTTTTTTGTTTTTTACTTTTACTTTTTTTTAAATCCTATCCTTTTACTTTTTATTTTATTCGATACCCGGCAATGGCGCCAAAAACTTGATGCGATGCGACTTTAAATATGCTTTAAAATACAAGAATTTGATACCACTTTTTAGAATATTTAATTTCCAGCAAACAACTTCAAAAACTTGATGTGTGAGGTTTACTTTTATTATTTTATATTTAGATTTTATTATTGTAAAAGTCACAATTTTAAACACAAGTATACGTATCGTTCAAGTAATACAGAGCTCTAGTGGAGTCCTGGTTATTGATCGCACAAGGATAGTGAAATAAAAAGTAAGAGATATAAGTAATATTTTGAAATTTCCGAAAGCAATTCATATATACTCTTTTTTTATATATATTTAAATTTAATTAACTAATAATTTTTACTAAAAAAAGTAAGCAATAAGCAGGAAAGTAAAGTAAACAGTAATTAAAATTTAATGCAATTATAAAAATGACTTTCTCCTTTTTCAACTAATCTAAGAATTATAGATTAATTATCTTTTGTAGGGAATTAAGATTATGGTATTGTGCCAAATAGAAGCATTCCTATTCTTTACCCTTTGGTCTAGGTGCAAAGAACATTGACTAATCTATAGTTAGGCTCAGGAAGTTTTATTAGTAGAATGGGTTAATCTAGGCTCACACTACTAGATGTCCAAGGATGGCTATGGTCGGCCCTTTACCTTTCTATAAACCAAATTATTAGAATCTAGTCTATCACTCTAAAAACTAATTAATTTTACGCCCAATAAATAATATCTTCCTATTTATTTGCACTTCACCTTAAACAATCTGCGTATAGCCTGCGATTACCTAAGGATTCATGTGATATCTACTAGTTAAGAATTTATCTCGAGATATGTCTCAAAATTCTTCAACAGGTTTTAACAAATTAAATGGCCAATTTAAAAAGTAAACTAAGATTAAGTATTAATATCAACACAATGTTTTTAAAATATTTTATATTTAATTCTCCTACAAATTTTATTTAATTTATAATCTTTTCATAGTTGAAAGGAGAAAGATAACTGCCTACTCAGAACTCATTGAAATAACACAACAAAACATAATTATAAAACTTTGAACCAAAGTACAAATACTTATCTGAAGTGTTCCTTCGAGAGATCGGTCGACTTCTATCGACTCTAAAGCGATGATGAAAGACTCCAACAACGAATAACACACGATAAACACTCAAAATAAACTCACTAGATACAAAATAAAGTGGCACCCTAAGTAAGGAAGAGACTAAATAAAACTTGAGATGAGAGAGAAGATGCTAAAATGGGTATGTGTACTAAGAGGGGGGTTTTGGTGCGATTTTCTCTGTAGAATGGGCTCCTATTTATAGAGCTCTGAATTTGACTAGGGGTTGCTTAAGGCACCTCTTCAAAATCCGTCCAAATTCAATGTATCTTATAGAAGGTAACCATCGCGCCTAGGCTCCGGGATCAGGCGCCTAGGCGCCGGGATCAGGCGCCTAGGCGCCGGGATCAGGCGCCTAGGCGCCGGACTCCGTAACCAGGTCTTTCGCACCTATTCACTTTGGGTCGCACCTATTCTTGATCCAGACCGTTTCCTTGTGTCATTGTATCTCATGTCCTATATATTAGGAGTAACTTCCAGTCTTCTAGAAGCTCCATTAACCGCTTAACACCGTCAAAATAACTGACCAAAGTCATCAAAAAAACTTTACAACGACTGTATCAAAGTGGCGCCTAGGCGCCAGGCCAATAATTTCAAAATTTTGCTCCATAAGCTCCATTTTTGCTCCTTTTTGCTCCTTTTTGCTCCTTTTTCTTTCTTGGACTCTTTTTTAATCATCTACATCCAAAAACATGAAAATACCTTTCATTAAAGCATAATATCCTTAAGAATTGAATCATAAATAAGGCATAAAAATGAGTATTTTTTAGGTAGATCACTCTCCCCAATATAATGTGACATCCTTGCAAATTAATTTCAAAAAGGGGAGACACCTTCCTGACAAAGTAGATATGAAGCGTCTTAGATATGCCAAATTTCGTTGAAAAGAACGTAATTGTTTCAAGGTTCAAGGAGGAGGCCTTTCTAATATCGTTTTAATCTTTTCTAGGTCGATTTTGATTCCCCGATGATGGATAACAAATCCTAGAAATTTCCCAGAGGTAACGTTGAAAGCGCATTTTAAGGGATTCATCTTTAGATTGTATTGTCGTAATCGTTCAAATACGATCCTCAAATCATTTAGGTGATTATCCTTTACTTTTCTCTTGATAACCAAATCATCCACGTAGCACTTCACTTGGTTGTGAATGAGGTCATCGAAGATCTTCGTCAATGCTCTTTGGTATGTTTCTTCTGCGTTCTTTAATCCAAACAACATCACGGTGTAGCAGTAAATCTCGATCTGAGTTCTGAATGATGTAAGCGTTGCATCTTCTGGAGCCATCTTGATTTGATTATAACCTGACGATCCATCCATGAAAGAGAAAATTTCGTGTGACGACGCGATGTCTACCATTAACTCTGGTATCGGTAATGGAAACTCGTCCTTCGGGCATGCTTTATTTAAGTCCCTGAAGTCGACACACACTCGGATTTGTCCATTTTTCTTCTTTACTGGCATGACGTTAGTTAGCCATGTCAAATATTGTTCCTCTCAGACAAAGTTAGCGTCTATTAATTTCTTTATTTTTGCTATAACTTGTTGTTCGATTTTGAGGCGCATTCTTCTGGGAGCTTGTTTTACTAATGTTGTTTGATCCACTCCTAGTCAGTGAACTATAACCTCTGGAGATAGTCCAGGCATTTCATCATAGTTCCAAGAGAAGAAATCTTTAAATTCTGACAGTAACTTGACCAAGTCTGTAACCTCTTTTTTGTTGAGCAACGAACTTATGAAAGTTAGTCGGGGCTGCTCCACAGTCTCGAGATTGATTACCTTTAATTCATCACAGTTGATTTGATTTCTTCTTTGAATTCTGTAGGAGCCTCCTCTATTGGCTCATCTTCATATTCATCTTGGATGTCCAGGAAATCTTCTACTGGCTGACTAGTAACAACCATGCAAAATCCTGAGTCATCGACAGGTCCGATCGTACTGAACCCAAGACCTTCTTTTGAGTTGAGTTTCTTTCCTTTTGTATTCCATAATTTTTCGAACGATTGTAACTTATCTTTTGGCATTTGCTTTGGCACATTTCCTTGTTAAATTAACTTTTGTACATATGGCAAAAAGTAACCAAAAGGTAATTCCATTAATTTAATAGAATCGTTTTCTTCAAAGATTACACAAGGTTCAGAAGTAGAAGGAGAAGCTTTATAAAACTTGATCAGTTTAAAACCATTATTATGGACTTCATTGACTTCCATACTCTCGATCTTTTAAGGATGGATCGAAGTTAGAGTCATGGCTTGCACATAATGATTAATCTGATCATCTATATTCATATTTGTCTCTTTATGTATCATCCGTAGAAATCTCAAGCTGAGGCTTTTTTTGACTTATCATCATCGTTTCTTTATCTTCTTCGGAGCTTGCTTCTACTTCAATGCTGATCGGCGGCTTCGTCCGTTCAACAATCTGGTGAGTTCTTCCTCGACCACGTCCCCGGCCTCGACCTCGGATGCGTGGGCTAAAAAAACTTCCACCAACTCATTGTTAATGTTGGCGGTAGATCGTTGAACTAGAGTTGCATGGTTCCGTTTTGGTAGCACTTCTGAATCTTCTGCTTTACTTATCACAATTTTTCTTGAAAGTATTGTTTTCTTTGGAGGAGCGTAGTAGGCGGTGTCTTCATGAATTCCTACTTCATGTATTGAAAATGGTTGTAAGTCTCCCTTAATGCAATGTTCTTGTCCATCTTTGTAGTACTTGATGCACTGGTGAAGTGATGATGGGACCATATTGTACTCGTGAAGCCACGGCCGACCCAGCAGGGTATTTAACGATGTATTCTCATTAATGACATGGAATTTTTCGGTTGCTACTAGATTTCCAACTTTCATTTGTAGCGTTATAGACCCATGGGCTCTTTCTCCTTTCTGGTTGAATCCTCTTAGCATCATTTTATCCATAGACATATCTCGAGCATCGATGTCCAAGTAGACTAGTGTCCGTAGACTCATTTTGTTGAGCGAGGCTCCATGATCCACTAACACTCTGGAAAACGAACCTGCTGATGATGACGGAAATGTAGAGCGGACGGTTGTGGTCGGCTGTACCGAGTAGCAAATCTTCATCGGTGAAGGTTACGTCAGGCTATTCTTTTAAAGTACAAACTCCATCTGAGGATGTGCTAGCCAGTTGTGCTAAGCAAATATTCGGATCAAGTAGAGCCTTTATCAAATTTTCTCTCATCTCTTTTGAAAGGATCAGAGCATTGTAAATGCTTAGTTTGGCTGGCAACTTCCTAAGATGAGCTAGCACGTTGTAATCCACTTTATTCGAATTTTCAATTTTATCTCACACTTGTAGTTCTTCTGTTGCTGGAGATATTTCTTCTTAAGTAATTGTCTGTTTTCCGTTATCCGTTAGAGCTGTTATTGGCGGTAGCTTCTTGCCACTTCTTAAATGTACTTCTGTTATTTCATCTTTTTCTAGACCCAGAGATCCTTCTATTACTGTATCTGGCTCTTCTGTATCTGAAAAGTCCACATTGATGGCAAGTGGAGTTCCTTTGCATTCGAGGACTGGCTCCTCGCTTCAGGTGCTATCATAACCGGTATTGCGATATCTTCTTTGCTTTCGTCAATACTCTCGTCGAGAACAATCATGATTTGAGGATCAATTTGGGAATCGAAATCGACATTAGGGAGGTTATGATTAGTTACGTCATCACTAGAGACAGTAAGAACATAGCCAACATCGTTTATATTATCATTATGAAACCTTGGAGGGGCATAAATTAAATGGTTGTTTCACCCCAGAATTCGAAACAACCAATCTAACCAGGGCAGCCTCTATCCTACCCTTCGCGTTATCGTCCTTAATTTCATTCACGATCCACTTCTTCCTCCATTCTTATAGCGGTGGCTTCCTCGGTGAAGCCTTCATCTTGGACTGTATGACCCAAGGAAAAAAAGGTTAAGATTTTCATGCCTATTTTATACTGATTTTGATGATACTGCACTTTAAAGAAGGGTATTTTTAGTATTTTTTGCAAGTATGAAGATTTAAGAACAAAGGAACGAAAATATGCAAAAAAGAGCGAATTTGGAGCAAAAAGGAGTAAAATATGAGAAATTGACCTATGGCACCATCGGCAAGGTCGATGGCACCGACGACGTGATTTTCTCGGGAGTTCAGAATATATTACAAGGGAGGCCGCCGACGGCGAGGTCAATTGTAAAGCGTTGTTTCTAGAAGGCCGCCGACGGCGCGCTCGAGACCGCTGACGTCGGGATTGGCGGTTCTTTCACAATATACATCGAATCTGGATGATTTTTGAAGGGATGCCTAGAAAACCCTTAAAGACTTTTCAACAACTTTAAAAAGAACCGTGTTAGGCCAAAAAATTGTCCTTTTGGAGTCTTCTAAAAGTCACTAAGAGTCTATAAAAAGTACTATTAGGGATTTCTAATAGTTACTTAGTGTCCTATAGAGAGTGCACTAGTTTCCATTGTTATTAGTAAGTATTAATTAGTGAGTTCAAATAGAGATTGTGAGGAATTTTTCGAAGGATAGTAAGAGTGGAAGGGAAGTGAGAGATCTCTTCTGCATTGCCATTTCAAAGGAGAATTCCGTGTATTGTAAAGAAGGAAGAGATTCAGAGGAACTTCAAGGAGTTTGCTTGGGGAGGAATTTAATATGAGTAGTGTTTATTTACTTTAATTTGTAATACTTTACTTTTATATATGAAATCCAAGTTTTTTTGCATCCTCTCCATGAATTCTGAGTAGTTGTTCTATCTTTCTCCTTATTTTGATATTTTTTGTGATATGATAAATAGAATTGATGTGCGATGAAAGATTTAACAAGTTGTGATAATCTTTAACTTAGATCTTAATTTACTTTCAATCTGGCCAATTGAATAGTTAAAATATGTTGAGTTTAACAACTTTAGTAAAGATTACATCCGATATTCAGGGAGGTCAAAGTTCTTGGAAGGTGGGTGCAAATAAATAGGGAAATAATATTAATCGGGCGTAGAATTAGAGATTTTAGAGTGACAAGCTAAAATCCTCTATTCGGTCCTATCGTTTGGGTGCTAAAGTGTAGATTGTTAGCCCTCAGGCATGGGGAACGTGGGAGCTCCGAAGTGAGAGCCGGTATCCTCCCAACCTAGCGCAGATTCAGTAGCCAAGCATAGGATTAGTCAATGTTCTTTATGCTGGACTAAAGAGTAAAGAATATGTATGCTCCTATTTGGCACAACACCATTTTAAAAGTAATTCTAATTATCTGTTCACTTAAATATCTTAACACAGGAGAAATATTCTTGCTTATATTTGAACCTAAATTTAGTAGTATTATTTAATTGTTAGTAAAACTGTTTAATTTAAACCTCATATTATTGTCGATTGCGTATTAGTGACAGATAGACAATTTCAATTTAGTTGTGTTTCTGAATTGATTTCTATAATCCTAGTCTGTAGCCTCTAAAATATTTCTTGTGGGATCGATATCCAGGACTCTATTAGAGCTTTGTATTACTTGACTGATACGTATACTTGCGTTTAAAGGTAACTCTGCGATTAAAATTTTATAATATATAAATTTTATTAAAATTAAAATTACGCTCCAAGAAAATTTGGCGCTATTACTGAGGATTTAGATCTTCTAGTAGTGGTGTTGATTTCTTATATTTTTAAGTATATTAAAAATCGTGGTCAAGTTTTTGGCGCCGTTGCCGGGGAATATAATATAATTGGAATATAACATAATTAGAGTAACTGACAATTTAGGACTATTAGAAAACTTTTTAATAGAATTGCAACATATTTAGTTAACTGTTTTGCTGTGCACTGATTTCAATTGTATGCGTAAATTTAGTTCTGAAAATCTTATACCCTACGATTCGGAATTAGAACGCACTTTTAGAAGAATTAGTAAACTAAGAAAAGAACCTATAAACTCTGAAATAATGGAAAACAACGTAAACAATCAAAGAATAGAAACTGAACTTCAATCTAGACCATTAAGATATTACGCTAACCCTACATTAGATGAAATTCACTTAACTATCCAAAATCCTGATGTAGCCACTAATTCATTTGAGCTTACACCTGCAATTATCCAAATGGTACAAAACATTCAATTTGGTGAAACTTCAAATGAAGATCTTAATTTACATCTTGTAAGTTTCTTAGAACTTTGTGCTACTTTTAAGTACGATAGAGTGTCTGATGATGCTGTCAGACTTAGACTTTTTTATTTTTTGTTAAGGGATAAGGCTAAGGTTTGGTTAAATTCATTAGCACCTGGATCTATTAGAACTTGGGGAGAACTTTCACAAAAATTCTTATCGAAATATCTACCACCATCTAAGACTGTTAAGCTAAGAAATGATATCACATCTTTCAGTCAGTATGAGGGAGAATCGATATATGAATCTTGGGAAAGATTTAAAGAAATTCTTAGGAAATGTCCACATCATGTTTTACCAAACTGGTTAATTATTCAAACATTTTATAATGGATTAGTAGGATCTGTTAGATCTATTATAAACACTGCTGTTGGTGGATCACTAATGTCTAAACCTTTTGAAGAAGCCTACGTGTTAATAGAAGAAATGGCTACCAATAATTTCCAATGGCCTGGTGAAAGGGTAAATCCTAAGAGAGTAGCCAGTATTCATGATTCTGATGCTTTAACTATGATAGTTTCTCAAATTGCTGCTCTTTCAAAGAAAATAGATTAATACGGAATGAATCGATCTCAAACACCTCCGATGTTAGAAGAAAATTCATTAGGACAAATTGTAGATGCTCAATCTTCATATGAAACTATAAATTTGATAAATAATAGACAAAATAACCGTTATTCAAACTATTATAATCGAGGTTGAAAGAATCATCCTAACTTTAATTGGAATAACCAAGGTAATGCAAATCCCGTTAATCCTCAGTGGGGGAACAATCCTATAAACCCATTAGGAAATATAAACAACTAGGGTAATTCTAATAATAGACCTTATAATCCACCGGGTTTTTATAATAATTCACAATTGAAGGAGAAGTTGACTATGGAAGAATTAGTTTTGAATATGGGTAATCAATTAAGAAGTCAAGGAGCTGCTATTAAAAACATAGAAAATCAATTGGGGTGAATTGCTTCTGCGCTAAGCAATAGTCCTGTTGGAACTTTACCTAGCAATGTTGAAGTAAATCCTAAAGATAAAGGAAAACAAGAAATTAAAGCTATTCAATTGAGAAGTGGAAAAGAGTTGGAAACAAGAGTTCAAAAAGAAACTGTAGTTGAAAAGAAAAAAGAAGAAACTGAAGGAGAAAATGAAAGTTTATATCCTGATTTTCCTCTGAAACCTATGAAAATTGCTGTTGAAAAACCACCACCACCATTTCCTCAAAGACTAAAGCAAGAAGATAAAGGAAAAAGATTTGTTAAATTCTTAGACATTTTGAAAAAATTGCCAAAAAATATTTCTTTTTTTGAAGCTTTGGAACAAATGCATCATTATGTTAAATTTATGAAGGATATACTCAACAAAAAGAGGAAGTTACTAGATCATGAGACTGTTGCACACAGTGAAGAGTGTAGTGCAATAATTCAAAGAAAGCTTCCTGAAAAACTTAAAGATCCTGGTAGTTTTACTATTCAAAGAAAGCTTCCTGAAAAACTTAAAGATCCTGGTAGTTTTACTATCTCGTGTGCTATTGGTGAAAAATTTTATGGGTGGGCATTATGTGATTTGGGACGTAGCATAAATTTGATGCCTCTATTAACTTTTAAAAGGTTAGGAATCGGAGAGATATCACCAACTTCTGTAACTCTACAGTTAGTTGATCGATCTATTACACATCCTAAGGGAGTTGTAGAAGATATTCTGGTCAAGGTTGATAAGTTTATTTTTCCTGTGGACTTTATCATCTTAGATATGGAAGAAGATAAAGAAATTTCAATCATTTTAGGAAGACCATTCCTAGCTACAGGAAGAGCCATGATAGATGTTCAAAAAGGAGAATAGACAATGAGAGTAAATGATCAAGAAGTAACTTTTAACATCTCAATGTCAATGAAATATCCTTCAATAGAAAAAGATGATGAATGTTTCAGAATGAATATATGTGATTATCTGAAAAGAGAACATTTCAAGGAAAATTACGAAGAAAAAGAAGATATAGAAAGAGATAATTATGATGAATTGATAGTGAAGAAGCTGATTATATTCAGGAGAAATTTGAAACACTCAATTCAACAACACCAGAAAATGAAACATTAATTCCATCTGTTGTAAAACCCCCTGAACTTGAATTAAAAAATGTTCCAAATCATTTAAAGTATGTATTTTTAGGAGAGTGTTCAATATTACCAGTAATTGTATCCTTAGACTTAAATGAAATTCAAGAACAAAAATTAATGGATACATTAAAAAAAACAAAAAAACTCTTAGTTGAACTTTAGCTAATATTAAAGGAATTAGTCTTTCGATTTGTATGCACAAAATTTTATGAAATGAAGAACATAAACCTAGATTTGACCCTCAAAGGAGACTGACCCCTATAATGAAAGAAGTAGTTACAAAAATTTTAAAGTGGTTAGATGCTGGAATTATATATCCTATTTTGGATAGTACTTAGGTAAGTCCAATTCATTATGTTCCCAAGAAAGGAGGAGTAACTGTTGAAGCAAATTAAAATAATGAATTAATACATATCAGACAAGTTTCTGAATGGTGAATTTGTATTGACTATCGGAAATTAAATGTCGCCACCAGGAAATATCACTTTCCTCTTCCTTTTCTAGACCAAATGTTGGATAGACTTGCTGAACACAAGTAGCATTGCTTTATGGATGGATATACCGGTTACCTTCAAATACCTTTTGCTTCTGAGGATCAAGAGAAAATAACTTTTACTAGTCCTTATGGAACATTTGCTTTTCGAAGGATGTCTTTTGGACTATGTAATGCACCTGCAACATTCCAGAGATGTATGATGTCTATTTTTAGTAAATTAATAGATAATGGAATAGAAGTATTTATGGATGATTTCTCTGTGTTTGGAACATCATTTGACGCATGCTTAAATCGTCTTGAAAAAGTTTTGGAGCTATGCGAAAGAACTAATTTAGTTATAAATTTGGAGAAATGTCAATTTATGGTTGCAGGAGGAATTGTATTAGGACATAAAATTTTAGAAAATGGCGTGGAAGTAGACCCTGCAAAAATTCAAGTAATAGCTAAATTACCACCTCCTATTACAGTGAGAGGGCTAAGAAGTTTTCTTGGACATGCTGGTTTCTACAGGCACTATATTAAAGATTTTTCAAAAATTTCTGAACTTCTATTCCAACTTTTAGAAAAATATAAGAAATTTGAATTTACCGAAGACTGCTTAAATGCCTTTGACTTATTAAAGAAAAAACTAATCACAGTGCCTGTATTAATTTCACCTGTTTGGGAGAAACCATTTGAATTAATGTGCGATGCTAGTGATTATGCTATTAGAGCTGTTCTTGGTCAAAGATATGATAAAAATTTTAAGGTAATATACTACGCTAGTAGAATGCTTAACGATATTCAAATTAACTACACAGTTACTGAAAAAGAGTTACTGGCTATTGTATATGCTCTTAATAAATTTAGATCATATTTAATTGGAACTAAATGTATTCTGCATACTGATCACTCAACTATTAAATATTTGATCCAAAAGAAGGATACAAAACCAAGATTAATTAGAAGGGTACTTTTAATGCAAGAATTCGTTTTTGTGGTGAATGATAGAAAAGGAACTGGCAATCAAATTGCTGATCATTTGTCGAGACTGAATATCATAAATCATTTGATACCGACAGTGAAATTACAGAGAGTTTCCCTGATGAAAAACTTTATAATATTAATGAGTGGAAAATATCTTGGTATGCTGATATTGTTAACTATATAGTAAGCGATATTTGCCACCTATGCTAACTTTAAAGCAACAGAAAAAATTCATTCATGATGCAAAAGCGTATTTTTAGGATGAACCATATTTATATAAGCAATGTAACGATCTTATTATTAGGAGATGTGTGCCTTATGAAGAAACTGAACAAATTATTTAAAAATGCGACGATTCTGAATTTGAAGGACATTTTGGCATTGATAAAACTGCGCATAAAATTTTGCAAGCTAGATTTTGTTTGCCTACTCTTTTTAGAGATGTTTACAGATATATCAAAACTTGTGATAAATGCCAACGAGTAGATAATATATCTAGAAGAAATGAAATGACTCTGAATTTCATGTTAGAAGTGCAAATTTTTTATGTTTGGGGATTAGATTTCATGGGACCATTTATTCCTTCTTTTGGGAACTTATATATTTTAATTGCAGTTGATTATGTATTAAAGTGGATTGAAGCACAAGCTTTACCTCATTGTGATGCTAAAAGTGTTTCAAGATTCTTAATGAAAAATATTTTCACAAGATACAGAATGCCGAGAGTGATTATCATTGACGGAGGATCCCATTTTAGGAATAAATACATTCAAAGATTGGCAGAAAAATTTAATATTATTCATAGATTTTCTACTACCTATCAACCTCAAACCAGTAGTTTAGCTGAAGTTTCTAATCGTGAGATCAAATAAATTTTAGAAAAGATTGTAAATCCTAATATATTAGATTGGTCTGCGAGACTGGATACTGCATTATGGGCGTACATGACTGCTTATAAAACTTCTATTGGTATGACTCCTTACAGGCTTATATATAGAAAAACCTGTCACTTACCAGTAGAATTGGAACATAAAGCATATTGGGCAATTAAAGAATTTAATTATAATTTGAAAAATGATGGTGAGAAGAGAATGTTGCAATTGAATGAGTTAGAAGAATTAAGAAATGAATCTTACGATAAAGACAAAATTTATAAGGAAAAACTGAAGTTAATGCATGATCGGAAGATTAACCAAAAAAACTTTGAACCAGGATAAGAAGTTTTGCTTTATAATACAAGGTTGAAATTATTCCCTGGGAAATTGAAGTCTCGTTGGTTAGGACCCTTTACTGTGACTCAAGTTTACACTTATGGAGCTGTTGAAATTGAAGATCAAAAGACTGGGAATAGATTTAAAGTGAATGAACACAGATTAAAACCATATTTTGAGGGTAAAAGACAAAATTTTAAAGAGGTTTTAATGTTCAGTCAACCTGAATAATGCCTGAATAGGTCGGGCTGACGACATTAAACCAAGCGCTTTATGGGAAGCAACCCATAGTTATCTTTATTTATTGTGTGTTTGTTTGAGTTTGTTGTTAGTTTGTAGTAAAATTGACTCCTACTAATTGTATTTGACCTTTGATTATCAAGAATTTGGATCCATAAAGAAAATTTGGAACGTGAAAGACCACGGCGTAAAAGTGCAAATTTTTGCCTAGGGAGCAGACGGCGGGTTTTTCATGATAGCCCTGGAGTTAATTGCATAAGGCTCACCGACTGCACCTTCGAGGCCGCCGACAGCGGGATTGGCGAGTGGGCAGTTTTTCGAGTTTGAAATGATGGTTTTTGGCGGTTTTTAGCAAATTCGTCCTTTATAAACTCCCATGGATGGTTCCTAAATTCTTTAAATCCCAAAAACAAATGGAAACCACTTTTAATTCCTCTCTAATGGCCTCCAATTTAGTAGATTACCCAAGATTTCAAGTTTACAACCGGAGAAAGTTCGTCAGTGTCGAGGCGCAACGACTTTTCAACAAGGTGATGTCCAAGAGAAGACTAATCAAGGAAACTGGATTCTTCAATTGAGGATTATGCAATTCTTTGTCACCAAATGAAGAAATGATTGTAAGGCGAAGATGGGAAGTGTTTTGCTATACTACTGCCGTAGTAGTCGTTCCAGTGGTTAAGGAATTCTAGCCAATTTACATCGAATCAACCAACGAAGCATCTATGTGTGAGGTAGGTGGATAACATTCAATTCTAGAAGAATTAATGAGTTATACATGCTTTAGAATGTTCATGTCTGCCACTATTCAAATTTTGTGCCGACGAGAGACAATATGAATGAAATATACCAATTTTTTACGGACGAAACCGATGACTTGGAAGTTAGAGAAAACGAGTACGTTAATTTTTCTGCAACGCTTTTAAATCCCGTTTCAAAAAATTGGCACTTTTTCATATCTGCAAAGTTATTGCCAATGATGAAAATCGAAAAATTCATGAAAGAAAGTGCAATTTTGAGCTACTGCATTCAAATGGGATGACCCATTGATATTGGATCGATTATTGTGAAGTCTGTGTTCGGCCTGATCGTTAAAGGATCATCTCAAGGGCTTGGACATCCTTCCACAATATTCTTAATATGCAGTTTGTTTCAAGTTTCATACGAGATTTGGGAGAAAATTCTGCTACCCTGGAAACCTTTAGACCCAACTCGTATGTTCTTAGTCAATGATGCGGAGAATGACACGAGCGTGATCATGGATCAAGCATCTTAGAATTCTGTTCCTATTCAACCTCTAGTAGTGGACAGGAAACCGATGATGTTACACCGAATAAAGAATCAGGAGAAGCAGGTTCAAAATTTAATGAGTACAATTAAAAATATGTCTAATTTCTTTGATCATATTGATTGGAAGTTGAAAGAACATTTTTATCATACTGAGCAATTTGAAGCGAGTTTGATACGCTTAATGAAGAAGATGGGATGGATTGATGAAGATTCAACTGAAGAATTCCCATTCCGACCTTTTTACAACCTGTTTGTCCATGTTCAAGGAATGGGTGATATCAGAGGAGAAACCCGTACAGATTCTGAAGATTAGTAGAATTGATTTTCTTACTTGTTTAATTAAGTTGTGTTTGATTTTAACTTTGTTTATTGTGTTTGCTTTCATAGTTTGCTTTTTAATCTTAGTAAAGATGAGATAATAGTTGAAATGTTTGTTCTCAGTGTTTTGAGTGTTATGGTTTGGATTGCGATGTTGATTAAATGGATTTAGGTTGAGAAAATACCTGTTTATGTGTGTTATGTATTGTGTGTTGTAAACACTTGGATTCAATATATAAATGTGAAGTTTTGTTGTGTGTATGTTTATTTGTGTTAATACATCACTTAATCACTTAAAATTTATGATTAAAAGGAACGAATGGAAGATGACGAGGCTTAAAATTGAGCGAAATCGCAAAAATTTGAAAAATGATCAAATTTTGAGAATCTCATCGACGGCGCGATTTTCCCAAGAAGAATGGAATTTAATTTAATTGAGCCCACCGACGGCGAGGCGAGCTCGAGCCCACCGACGGCGCGGCGAGCTCGAGCCCACTGACGGTGAGATCGCGAATATTACATATTTTCTGTGATTTTGATCGGTCAAATGCCACTATTCATCGTCTTCTTCCCCTTTTTACTCAAAAAGTCGACCTAGGGCTTGATAGATCTCAGATTTGGAGCGATTTCAACAAATTCTATCACCGGATTTCATTTTCCCTTGGTAAGAGCTTCACTCCTATGTAAAAATTTTCTATTTTCACCATGAATTTCTTCCACATTAAGAAATTTTGGGAAATTTGAAAATGTGGAGAAAATACTTGGAAGGAATTCATGGAAATTGATTTAGATTGCTTTAAACCCCTTTTAGAAGCCATTGTATTATTATTTTGGAGATTAGTTTGGATTTTTGTAATTTTGATAGATCAAACAATGGCTCCATGACAAAAGAGAAGACTCGTATTCGACGAAACTCGATTCATTAATATGAAAGCACAATCGAGGTACAATTTTGTCTATCAAAGTAAGAAGTGCATCCAAGATTGAGTTTTCGAGAATCCTGGAGGAGAAGTAGAACGAGTTATCAAAGAGAGAGGTTGGGAGAACTTCTGCTACTCAACAAACAAGGCTGCTATCGAAGTTGTGAGAGAGTTCTACTCAAACCTGACTCAACTTTAGGATGAACCTGTCCAAGTAAGGGTATTTTCTGTCGACTTTAATGCTAATCACATTAACACTTTTTACGAGCTTCACTACTATTTTTCTAGTAAGTATGAAACATTTGGAACAATGGAGGGTCCGTTGAACGATGTTATTGACTTTCTTACTGATGGGAAAGGAGTTTGAAAAATTAAAAATCGTGAACGGATTAACTTTCCATTGTCCATGATGAATGCCACCGCTAAGTGATCCACTTAAAAATATCTATATTTTGCCTTATTTATGATTCAATTCTTCAGGATATTATGCTTTAATGAAAGGTATTTTTATGTTTTTGGATGTAGGTGATTAAAAAAGATTAAGAAGGAAAGAGGAGCAAAAAGGCGTAAAATGGAGCTCAAAGAGCAAAGTTGTCGAAATTATAGGCCCGACGCCTAGGCGCCAGAATCCAGCGCCTAAGCGCCAGTTCGATACAGAAACAAATAATATTTTTGATGACTTTGGGCACTTATTTTGATGGTGTTAAGCGGTTATCAGACCTTCTAGAAAACTGGAAGTTACTCCTAATATATAGGACATGTGATACAATGCATCTGGACACAGGAAAACGATTTTAATCGCCAAGAGGTGCGACCCAAAGTGAAGAGGTGTGAAGACCTGGTCACGGACTCCGGTGCCTAGGCGCCAGATCCCAACGCCTAGGCACGAAAGTTACCTTCTAGAAGATACATTGTATTTGGACGAATTTTGAAGAGGTGTCTTAAGCAAACCTTGATCAAATTCGGAGCTCTATAAATAGGAGCCCATTCTACTGAGAAAAGGGCACCTAATCAACCCAAAGCTCTCCATGCTTGAAAATAGTTTTAGGGAGCCACCTTCTTTAGTATTTAGTGAGTTTATTTTGAGTGTTAAGTGTGAGTTTATTAGTGTTGTTTTTTGTTAAAGTTTTTCATCATTGCATTGGAGTCAGTAGGAATTAGCGGATCACTTGAATGATGAACATTCCAGATAAGTATTTGTAACTTGGTTCAAAGTTTTATAAATATGTTTTGTTGTGTGAATTCAATGTGTTCTGAGTAGTTAGTTTTCTTTCTCCTTTCAACTATGAAAAGATAATAAGATAATTGAATTTTGTTGGAGAATTTAACTTAAAATATTTATAAAAATTGTAATGATATTAATATCTGATCTTAATTTACTTTTTAAACTAACCATTTATATTGTTAAAACCTGTTGAAGAATTTTGAGACCTATCCGGAGATGAGTTCTTAACTAGTAGATATCACATGAATCCTTGGGTAATCGAAGGCTTTCTGTGGGTTATTCAAGGTGAAGTGCAAATAAATAGGAAGATATGATTTATTGGGCGTAGAATTAATTAGTTTTTAGAGTGACAGACTAAATTCTAATAATTCGATCTATAGAAAGGGAACGGTTCACTGGTAGGGCCGACCATAGCCACCCTTGGACATCTAGTAGTGTGAGCCTAGATTAACCCACTCTACTAATAAAACATCCTCAACCGATCTATAGATTAGCCAATATTCTTTATACTATCGAGTGAAGGTAAAGAATAGGAATGCTTTTATTTGGCACAATACCATAATTTAAATTCTCCACAAATGATAATTATTCTAAAAATCTTAGATTAGTTGAAAAGGAGAAAGTTGTTTTAATGATACCTGCATTAATCTTTTTTTAATTACTGCTTATTTACATTTAGTAAAAATTTTATTAAATTTAAAATCAGAAGTTTGAAAAGAAATAAAAATAATAATTACTTTTAATTTGAAAAATCTAAAATATTTCTTAATTTTCTCAAAATCTTCCCTGTGGGATCGATAACCAGGAGTCCAATAGAGCCATGTATTACTTGAAATGATACGTATACTTGTATTTGAAATTGTGACTTTTACAATAATTAATATAAATATTTAAATATAAATTCATAAATTCTTACATAAGTAAAGGTCGCGGCACATCACTAAGGCATGGCATTATTTCATTTGTTCGACTCTGCTACCCACATACCATCATAGTGAAGTCTCGAGAGAGAGAGAGCTGTTCTGAATTTCTATATTCAGAACAACAGAAGCATTAATGTGAGGAGAATAATATATAAGAACATTATGGCCACTACAAAGAGTGAGACAAGTGGATATTTAGGGCATCCTGGCCCCATTTATGCACTTTGTCAATTATCTGGAGTTGAAGCGAGAGATGATGAGGAATGGGTGTATCCAATGAAACCCATTAATAAAGCAAATATAAAGACTTATGAATCCCATGAGGAATGGAGATCAGGGAGTAGGAGCAAGGCACCATCTACTAGTAGAGATATTCCTTCTACTAGCTATGACCCTCCTGCCTCTAGTCCCCCTATCTTATATGATCTGATGAATGCCATGACCCTGCAGAGGAAAGTTTTGAGCAGTTGGTTGAAAAATTAGAAAGAATTCATCACAGGATTGAAGGTTTAGAGAGAAGACACGATCACGATAGTGAGTATCTTCAGAGGCACTCTGAATTTGAGATGGCATATTATGATGCTCAGGCCAGGTACTACAGAGGAGAGCCTGATGTGACTTTTCGAGAATGCCCCCGGTATACGCAGTATTAGCCCAATCCTCCTACTGACCAGGGTGATGAGGACGTTGTATGGGATTTTGATGATTGATCTTTGTGATAGTGACGTGATGTGATGTATTTGCTTGTTTTAGTTTTGTTGTTGTACTTTGATTTGTATTGTATTCTGTGGACTATGCTTGCTTCTGGGATATGAGTTTGGTTTGGCAGTTTGCATTTTCATTTCTGGATGTTTGTGATATTTATGATAATAACTGTAATTGTGAACTGAATAGTCTAAAATAATAAACTGTTTGTTATGTGTTGTGAAATGCATATGTCCTATGTAGTTAGTTGTTGATGTTTAGTTTTATATATTTGTTTTAAAATTTCATTAACCCCATAAAATTCTATAAAATGTTATGTGTGTAGAAAGGTTTTTAAATATTACAGGTCGGTTGAAGTTAGAAATTGTGAGAAGAACCTGCAAATTTAAAAAAAGACAAAAATGCCTAAAGTGCAAAGGTATGAATTTTATATTTAGAATTTTTCATTCAACCATGTACTATTTCTATTATAGAAAACTTTAAGTTTGGGGGAGGGAAGAAAGATCTTAACTATTATATGTTCTCAAATAACATATTTTCAGAAATTATAATATGATTTTTGTGATAAAATTTAATTTAGATAACTATATTTAGATTTTATCTAAATATTATAGAAAATTCAAAGAAATATTTTTGGTAATGAAAATGAGTTTTATAGGTTAAGATATTTAGTATAAATGGATAAGAATATACTTAACTATTTAAAGTAAAGAAAATTATATTTTGAAATATTAAGAATCTTTGGAATTTAGTTAAGAAACAAAAAGATTGGGATTCAGTAATGTAAAAACTATGAAGTACATATAAGGTAAAGAATGTTTAAAAGTTTCAAATTTAGGAAAAGAAGAGTGAATTTCAAAATTATTAACAGACTATCTAGATATAGTAATCCTCACCTAAAAAAGAAAATAAAAAAAAAGAGAAAAAGATAGAAAAAGAAAAGGATTGAAAAGCAATCCCTGAAAAGAAAGGAAAAATGAAAGAAAAAAAAGTAAGTGAGGAGAAGCTTGAGGAGATGCCTTATCAAAAATTGGCTTCACTTGGATTAACCTAAAAGGAAAACTAAAAGCATTTCTGAACTTATATTTATGACTAGTTTCTTACTTGTAGTTTCCTCATGAATTTCCTGTCTTCTGAATATTCTAAGTGAATTGATATTGCAACATATAGTCATTCTTGAAATGAATAGAAAACTAGAACTCTTAGACTTGATGACTAGATAGTCTTATACTTGCAGAATTAATCTAATTACATGAAAATTTTTCTAAGAACTCTTGCTATAATATTTATTTAAATCAAAATTATAGTATTTCTGAATTAAAACTTTACCACAATGAATCATAACTTTTATATAGTACTAAAGATTACTTGAGGACAAGTAATAGTTAAAGTTTGGGGGATTTTGACCCAAGGAAAAATGGTTAAGATTTTCATGCCTATTTTATACTGTTTTGATGATATTGCACTTTAAAGAAGGGTAGTTTTGGTGTTTTTCTGTAGGTATGAAGATTTAAGGACAAAGGAACGAAAATATGCAAAAAGGAGCGAATTTGGAGCAAAAAGGACTAAAATATGAAAAATTGACCTAGGGCACCGACGGCGAGGTCAATGGTGCCGACGATGTGATTTTTCTGAGAGTTCAGAATATATTCCAAGGGAGGCCACCGACGGCAGAGGTGGAGGCCGCCAACGTCTAGGTCAGTTTTAAAGCACTGTTTCTAGAAGGCCACCGACGGCACGCTCGAGGCCGCCGATGGCGGGATCGGCGGTTCTTTCACAATATACGTCTAATCTAGATGATTTTCGAAGAGATACCTGGAAAACCCTTAGAGACTCTTCAATAACTTTAAAAAGAACCGTTTTAGGCCGAAAAATTATCCCTTTGGAGTCCTCCAAAAGTCTCTAAGAGTCTGTAAAAAATACTTAGAGATTTCTAATAGTTACTTAGTGTCCTATAGAGAGTCCACTAGTGTCCATTTGTTATTAGTAAGTGTTAATTAGTGAGTTCAAATTGAGATTGTGAGGAATTCTTTGAAGAATAGCAAGAGTGGAAGGGAAGTGAGAGATCATTTCGAAGGAGAATTCCATGTACTGTAAAGAAGGTTGAGATTCAGAGGAACTTCAAGGAGTTTGCTTGGGGAGGAATTTAAGATAAGTAATGTTTATTTACTTTAGTTTGTAATACTTTACTTTTATATATGAAATTCAAGTTTTATTACTTACTCTCCATGAATTCTGAGTAGTTGTTCTATCTTTTTCCTTGTTTTGATATTTTTTGTGATATGATAAATAGAATTAATGTGTCATAAAAGATTTAACAAGCTGTGATAATCTTTAACTTAGATCTTAATTTACTTTCAATCTGGACAATTGAATAATTAAAATCTGTTGAGTTTAACAACTACAGTAAAGATTACATCTGATATTAAGGGAGGTCAAAGTCCTTGGAAGGAGGGTGCAAATAAATAGGGAAATAATATTAATCGGGCGTAGAATTAGATATTTTAGAGTGTCCTATCATTTGGGTGCTGAAGTGTATATTGTTAGCCCTTAGGCGAGGGGATCGTGGGAGCTCCGAAGTGAGAGCCGGTATCCTCCCAGTCTAGCCGAAGTTTCAGTAACCAAGCATAGGATTAGTCAATGTTCTTTATGCCTGGACCAAAGGGTAAACAATAGGTTTGCTCGTATTTGGCAGAACACCATTTTAAAACTAATTCTAATTATCTATTCACTTAACTATCTTAACAAAGGAGAAAGATTCTTGCTTATATTTGAACCTAACTTTAGTAGTATTAGTTAATTGTTAGTAAAACTGTTTAATTTAAACCTCATATTATTGTCGATTGTGTATTAGTGACAGATGGGCAATTTCGATTTAGTTGTGATTTTGAATTGATTTATATAATCCTAGTATGTAGCCTCTAAAATATTCCCTGTGGGATCGATATCCAGGACTCCTAGAGTCCTGTATTACTTAAGCGGTACGTATACTTGCGTTTAAAGGTAACTCTGCGATTAAAAGTTTATAATATATAATTGTTACTAAAATTCAAATTACGCTCCAAGACAATTTGGCGCTATTGCTAAGGATTTAGATCTTCTAGTAGTGGTGTTGAATTCTTATATTTTTAAGTATATTTGAAATCGCAGTCACATTGTTGGCGGCAGACTTCAAACAACAGCTTTCTTTAGAGTAGACTGGATCTAATCCAGGACTTTCTTGAGCTCATTCCAAATTGTGCTCCATCTACCTTTGCTGGTGTACAGATCAATCCAAGAGATTGGCTCAGCTGAAATCACATTTACTGAACCTCTTTTAGGTTCCTTCAAGTATTCTTTTGGTATCGTTATGTTTCCTTCCTTGTAATTCTGCTCGAGCAAATCCTTAAAACTGAAGCAGTTTCTATAGTGTGTCTGAGCATCCTGTGGTAGGGGCAGAAGTTAGGCTGATCCTTCTTGTCCACCTCTTTCAGCTTCTTCTGCTCGGTCAATCTGAACTCGGGCTTCTTCATTAGATTCTTGAACATCTAAGGAGTAGTTTCTGCGCAGCTGTTCTGAAATTGTTGGACCCTGTCGTCCATCTGTCCTGTATGACCTCTGCTGCTGACCAGGGTGACTGCTCTGCTGTGTACGAGGCTGACCATACTGCTGAGGCGGACTGTACTGGGGTGACTGACTATGCTGCTGCTCAGGCTAAAACCTCATTGGCTGCTTTCTTTTGTCGACCGTTGCCACTACGTCAGACCTCTTCTCGTATGCTTTAGCTGATTTTGTCTTTTCTGTCTTTTCTTCAGGTTCCATGTGCTTTACTTCTTTTTGTAGGCTATTGGCTTTGCTAAATAACTTTTCGAAGTACTTGATGGTGAGACCCTTAAGCATGAAAGCTACCGGACCGTGGATACTCTTGAGTAGTATCTCGATCACATGATGTTCTTGTAGTTGAGGTTCACATTTCATGCTTAAGTTTCTCCATTTGAGAATGTAGTCTACCGAGGACTCATCAGGCTTATGCCGCTCCACCACAAGATCTCCTATAGTAACATGATGTCAGACACCAGCAAGTCTTTTCACGAACAGGTTTCCCATTTCTGCAAAAGTCTTTATTGATCCATTGGGAAGCTCGGCATACCAATCGAAAGCTATTTCTGACAGGCTGCTGACAAACTGACAAAATAACAATGCTTCACTTCCTTCTGTATTGCAACAACTAGCTCTAAAATGTGCAATGTGTTGAAGAGGATTCCCTGTCCTGTCGAACGTCTTGAAAGTCGGGAGCACAAAGCCTTTAGGGTAAGGAACGACAACGAAATCCTCCCGATAGGGGCTACCTTTTGAAACTGATGCACCTCCTTTGGACTGAACCAAGGCCCCCCAAACTTGTTGTTCGACCATCTGTTTAATGTCCTTTTTTGGCGGATTCGAAGTCGGATTTATGCTTGGTGGTTCATCTTCATTGGTTGAAGCGACCTCTCTTCTTTCATCGGCGATGTGTATGGTTTCAGGCTGGTCATCCTCTGGAGATGCTGTTGGTCATGGCTGTGAATTTCATTAGAGTGTAGCCATGGCGGTCATGGCAGTGGTCATCTCCTCTATTCTTTTCTCCAGACGGTTAATCTATTCATCTCTTGTTAGGACGGTCCTTCACAACTCATCTGCGGTGTTCTGCTCACTAAGAGCATCGCGCACAGATGATGTGGACCGAGTTTCAACCATATTAATTTCCATTAATTATTCGTCCATGTAATCCAACAGGAAGCAATCCTCATCATTGATATCCAACCCTTGTTGTTTGGCAACTCACAAATTTCTGCCCGGAGCTTTCGAATTTTATCATCAATTGTTTTCTTCTTAGTCAGCTTTAAATCTGTAGATTTCCTTGTGCTATCACTCTTCTCTGCAACTGATTCAGAAGCAATGGCGGTAGTGGCAACGGGAACATTGGACTCATGATCCATTTTGTGGTCAGCAGGCCTTCCAAAATGTACAGGTACAACACCTCTCGGTAACCACACTTTCCTCTTAAAAGTCGACGTCCCGAGATGAGGTGTCTCGGTGGGGACATCGGGGTGACGAGGGGAAGGTGCTCTCTAGTGTGTAGACCATGTACAGAGGAGAATACTCCTCTCTTACTCTTTCTCTTTCGGGGTTTCTCATGATCATCGGCAGTTGGTACTCTCGGAACCAGCCGGGACTTGACTGACTTGCTTATAGTAGTATCATCTGTAGAAGCTGTATCAACACGCTTCCCAAAATGATCTTTGACAAAAACTCAGACGGGTCTTTCCATTTCCAGAATTTTATTCTTGATTTCAGGGGATATTGCACATCCCATCCTCTTGAGAAGCTTGGCGACGGAACACCCCTCTATTTCAAAAAACCTTCGTAGAAGGGTGTGAGCTCGGGTGATAGGTGTAGTCCTTCCCCTCACCTTATCACAACCGTGTGGTGCTGGAAGTTTAGCGTTAATCCTTTGGAGACTTTCATTTCCAGTAGTGCCAGCTAACGGGTGGAATCTGCTACCTCGAAGAAGAGTAGAGGTGTCTGGAAACCGAGTTCCTCCTGTTAAGGAATCTCATCAATTACTGGCAGATTTGCAACTTGTGTTTTGGCGGCCCTACGAACCCTACAGTTGCGGTTTCTTTTTTGTGATTTGGTTAGCAGGGGAGGTCTAGAACTTGAGCCAACTTCGAAGACTGGCGGCGGGGTAAGAAAGGTATCTTCAGAATCATCATCATGCAGAATCTCTTTCCCTTTGATAGATGGGAAAGTAGGTGCGGTGACGGCGAAGCCTGTGGCAGTAGAAGTAACAACTCTCCTTGGCACGAAGACGACTGACTTGACGGGGGCAACAGTTATTTTCACCTTCTTAGCAGAAGGGAAATCTTTATGGGAGTTCAGATCGAACTCAGCAGACGGCTCTTGAATTTCAGGAGTGGCAACTTTCACGACCACATATGGAGCTTTTTTCCAAGCACAACTTCAAACTCATTGAAGCCGGTCCCGAATTAAATCATCGGTGCTACAATACGAGCTTCGCAGGAGGAAGGTAAGTTGCAGGAGAAAGTCATTGTAGGGGCTGACATCTTTAACTCTCAGGTGAAGCATTTCGAAAGTTAGTGAACGTCAAAAACCTTGTCATCATAGTGCAAACACTACGAAAATAGTTTTTTTGTGGACTGGGAAAATTTTCATTTTATTATCTTTTTATTTCATTTTTTAGATTTTCACGTGTTGGTTAAAAGGAGCTTTAAGGTTTAAAGAAGGGTGGGTCAATCTGCCGAAGACAAGATTGAACCCGAGAGGTACAGAAAGGAGGTGAAGTATGGGATCCTATCGGAGGTCCGCTTCACAGCGCAGATTGCCCTAGCGAGATTTGCTCGCTGATAGACCTAATGGGGGTTTAAACCCACAAGATCAAAAGGAAAACCTAGTGACTCGTGAACCCTTCTATTTAGGAGTGACTAAACAGATGGTCCTCAAATCCAGAGGAGTTGATCACACCTTCCCGAGAAAGAAATGGGTGAAGTATGTCAACGAAAGAATGGTAATCTGGCTCATGAGGGGACACGAGCACATTATCGATATATGAATATAATAATTCCTGATCCTATCCCCAGCGGAGTAGCCAGAAAATTGTAGGTCGTTTTTAAATTTTTTTGTTCGTTGAAAAATATGTTTTAGGGTGTTTTGAAAAGGGTTTTAATTTTATAAAATAGAGATTTCATTATATATATATATATATATATATATATATATATATTGAAATTAATATTTTTTTTTGAAATATAAGAAATCAAACCAATCTCATATAAATAATAGACTAAATAATCAAGAATTTCGCCGCAAGACATGTATATCCTGAAGAATAAGTACATGGCTTGAGGTGTAGCTTGATCAAATAAACTAAAGAATTTATGACATCCGTTTGATCTGCGAACCATTTTGATCGACAATTTCCCCTATATAATATGAAGGAATTAGATAGGGTTTATATTAATCCGGGGTCTTTAAGTTTCCTATAAGGGCAAGCCCCTATAGTTAATTACATCTTAGATAACCGAAGTTATCTAAGAAAACTCTTGATATAGATAAGGAAATATTTATATTCATGACTTCCAAAGGAAAGGTTTTCCAAGGAAAATGTGATGGGCGGAAGTTCAATAGGTGATTGGCTCAAATTTTGGAACATTTCATTTTATCAGAATTCAAAAGAGGGAAAGCTAGTGGAAGAACACAGATTCAAAGGAAACCTTGATGTCCTCCTTAACTATCCTATAGTTTGGCTTTAAATCTTAGAAATAAAGTTATTTAAATTTCAATCCCGCCAATTAATTATAGGGATTACATTCACATAATATCCGATTATACAAACAACCTGGAAGATGAGAGGATTTATGTCGTACCGGACGACAACCTCGGAATCCTAAAGCGAATTAGGGCTTATATTGCACAGCAGGGCTGTGCAAAGGCCTAAGGAGAAGTTGAGGATTTATGCTGCACTAGGCAAGCTACCTCGAATTCTTATGATTTGTTGTTTAAACTAAGGAAAGGTTTCGTTGGTGTCGATGAGTTTTGCTGTTGAAGATGGCCGTGCTGCCCACTATGCATGCTCCAAGCTCCTCATCATAGCAGGTTTAGTTTAAAGAAATGTCAATTGAGGAGAAGAGAGAAGTGTCATGTTTTAGAAATATTTAAATTGAGATGTTTTAATATTTTATTAGGGGAACATTAAAGTTGATTATAGCAACATCGGTTAAGATTCCACGGTTCCATCATCCCGGCACCGCTATTTTCATCGAATTCACTTAGTCCAAATGAATTTACTAAACTCAACTTAATGAGTTCCATACTTTCATTCAGACCATGAGAAAACCCTATTAGCAACATGTGGGTTACCTCCTCCAAGAAATTCTCGATCATCTAATGAGACATTTTAATTTAGTTACAATTGTAGTTTTTTTTTGTTTTGTTTGTGATTAAGTTTTGAGTTGTTTTATATTTTTGATAATTGAGGCGGTGAATTTTGTCTTGTTGTGATTTTTAATTTAATTTTTTGTCTCAGTTTTGTAGCTATCCTAAAGGTTTCAGTTTTCATGCAGGGTGACATTGTTGTTTATCACGCAGATTACAAGAAAAGTAAAGTGCAGTAAAAAAAACACGGGAAAGGAAAGCGTTGTAAACTTATAAAAGTGTACCTGGCGAATCTTCTCGTTCCTGCACCTAAAACTTTGTCTGAGGGGGGAGGCCTCAATCAGACAGTTGTGGCAGCTTTGATTGGTCCAAATGAACCTCCAGATGGAGCCTTTGCCCTGGTGAATTGTCTATACCCAAACTCGACCAGACCCAATTTCAGGTGTTGATGGAAGTCTGGTGGAGAGGCCTTCTATGATGGGGCTTTGAATTGGGAACTCCTTCTTTCACTGCTGTGAAGGTGTGGGTGCAGTTAATTGAGATTTGGTGTTGTGTGGAGGTGTGTTGGAAAGTGTCCTGGTTTTCGGCCTAACTTGAGCTCTGAAATTGAGCTCAGGCAGTGTGAACCAGAGGGGGAAAATGGCTGGGATAGTCTTAGGGAGGTCTGGAGGAGCTCTTGTGAGATTTTGGCAGAGTTTGGTTAAGAAATTTTTAGCACTTAGATTTTGGCCGCGAGGGGTGATTTTATAGCCATGGCTAATTGGCTGAGCTCAGGGCCTGGTTTTGGGTGCTTTAGGTCGCTTAGGGTGAGGGCAGAGCAGTGCCATTGATCACTGAGGTGATCCCTCACTGACAAGGCTCAATTTTGAATTTTAAGGGGTATGGGGGCGCTCGAGCTGAGCTGTTTCAGCAGCTAGGGCGACCGGCAAGGACAGGGAAGTTGGCTGGCAGGCTGATGGGAGGCAAGAGAGGAGTTAATGAAGTTAATTTCCTGTCATGATGAGTGGCTTGCTTGGAGAGATGGGTTAAGCCAAAAGGTGAGGGAGAGTTGTCCTTGGTGAAAGACCTTTGGTCCATGGCTCAATGGACTTGGGTCTAGTGGGTTTTGGCTGGTCTTTGGGGTCCCAAGGTTAGCTGCCATGGAGTTGGTTTGGTCCATTTGGTTCAATTGGGTTCATTTAAGTGTCATTAGGTTATAGGTTCAATTTAGGTCGCATTGGGTTTAGGTTAGGCTAGCTTAAGTTTGAGCTTGAAAGGAGGAGCCCAAGTATCTTGAGCAACATTTTGTAGATGATTATAATAAAGATTTTTCATGAAGACCTGGTGTGGTTTTGTTCATTTGGGGGTTCAATTTGGTGGATTTCGGGATTTCAGTCAATTTAAGGCAAGTTGGGTCAACTTGGGTTTAGGTTGAGCTAGGATTGGGTCCAAGGCCAATTTAAGGTTCCAAATGGTCTAGGGGAATGTGTTGAAGAGTCCCCAACATCAATTGGGTGGAAATTTTAGGAATAGGCCAATCAATTTGGGAGATATTAGGCATACGACATGTTTGGGTTCAAAATTGGGTTTTGGTCTTTAAGTGGATTGGGGTGAGACTTGGGCTCAAATTGGGGGCAATTGATGATTCAATTCAATTTGTGGGAGTGTTATGAAGGGTTTAGAATTGAAATTGGGGAGAAGTTGATTGGTATGAGGTCAATTTCGAGGATTTTGGGGTCACTTAGGTAAAATTGGGGATTTTGGGTTTTAAGTGAAATTGAATTCAAATGTGGGTCAATTTGGGCTTGAATTTGGTTTAAATTGGTGTAGGAGATGTTTAATTAAAGTTTAGAATTGAAATTGGGTAAGATTGGGTTCAATTGGGTAGACATTGGGTTTTATTTAGGCATTTTTGGGTTAAATGGTCAAATTGGGGCTTTTGGTTAAATTGAGCTAAATTGGCCAAATTGGGTCATGTGGTAGTTGAGAGAAATGAAATTGGGAATATTTGGGAGGTTTTTGGAATTTATGAGAATTTTTGGAATTTTTGGAATTTTGGGCTAAGAGGGGCATTTTGGTCATTTTTGAGATTTTTTGGGAAATTTGGTAATTTTGGATATTTTTGGTCAATTTAAGTGGTAGGGAGTATTTTGGTATGATTTTTGGGGAATTTTTGGTATTTTGGGTGATTTTGGAAATTTTAGGGTTTTGGGGGCGTTTTAGGTGTTTTGGGTATCTTGGGGTTAGGAATTTGGAATGTTTGGGCAGATTGGGATTGGTTGAAGGTGAGTAGTATGGAATTATTTAGATTGAGCCATGGACCAAGGGTCACCCTCATTTGGTCCTCTATGTGTTGGTACTAGCCAAACCCTAGCCTGAGGCTAAGAGCTTGGGAAAACCACTTGCATGAGTTTCCAAAGAGTTAGGGAACAAAAAAGTGGTGTGCTTTGTTTAGGGTTGTGAGTGTGAGTGTGGTGTAAGCTCCAGACCTCCAAGTGTAGATCCTTAGGTCTAACCAACTATAGGTGACTTTCCTTGGGCTTCCTTATGCTTGGTCTCTTCCTCCCAAACTGGAGGTTAGGCCTTAAGCATATGAAAACTCCCAGTGAAGTAGGAAAAGTTTGAATTTCTATGGGGAGGAGTGCCATGACTTGCCTTCTAAGAAAGTCTTAATTATTTTAATTTGGAAGATAATCAAAATTAAATGATCCTTAAGGTTAGGTGTTGACTTTGGAAGTCAATAATCTACTAATCTAATACCCCTACTTGATTTTTAAATGATAATCCAATATTTTGACAATAATCATAATTATATAACTTAACTTTTCTAAAATCACAAAATATACCCACTAAAACCTTGAGTTAGGCTTAACTGGAATTTGACTAATGAAATTTGGAAATGGAAACACAATTAATTGTAAAACACATTTGAAACACTAAAAGTCCATCAAAATTGTTTGAAAATTTTCATAAATCAAATTGCTCGTAAGGGCCCCACTTACATAATTCTGAAATTAAATATTAAGTGATATTTACCCCAAACATTAGCTCATTGAGCATAAGGGTATGAAATAGATTAATCATTTAGTGAGTACGATAAGTTCAGATGAACTCAAGAAAGTTTTAAATGGTTATGAAATACCTAAGTATCCCATGGATCTTTTCACTAGTCTTCTGGACATCTTGTAGAACAACTGAACCTATCATACCTATTAAAGGAAAATATCTCCCAAATGAAATAAATAGGACCCAACAAGTTGTGACATAGGATTTTGTAGGCCTGTGACGAACCTATCTATAGGCTTTTACTTTCCTGCAAACTATAAATATTTATTGCAAAAGATACTAAAGTTTCAGGTCAAGGAACGAGAAGATTCGCTAGGTACACTTTTACAAGTTTACAATACTTTCTTTTATGTACTTCCTTTACTGTACTTTTATAAACTTGTATGCTAAATAACAATGTCACCCTGCATGAAAACCAAAACCTTTAGGGTAGCCAAAAAACTGAAACAAAAATTTCAAGATCAAAAGAGAACAAAAAAATCAAATTCACCACCATAACAATAAAAAAAATATAAGACAACTTAAAATTTAATCACAAACAAAACGAATCTATAATTACAACTAAATTAAAACGTCTCTATCGGATTATCGGGAATACCTCGGAGGATGTAACCTATAGCTGCTAATGAGATTTCCTACGGTCTAAATGAAAGTATGGAACTCATTAAGTTGAGTTTAATAAATTCATCTGGACTAAGTGAATCCGAAGAAAAATAGTGGTGCTGGAATGAGGGAACCGTGGGATCCTAACCTGTGTCGCTATAATCAACATAACTATTCCCCAATAAGACATTAAGACACCTCAATTTAAACATTTCTAAAACATGACACTTCTCTTTTCTATTCATTTGACACTTCTTTAAACTAACCCTGTTACGATGAGGAGCTTGAAGCATGCATAGTGGGCAACACGACCATCTTCAACAGCAAAATTCCTTAGAACTAAACAACAAGCCATAAGACTTCAAGTTAGCTTGCCTAGTGCAGCACAAACCCTCACCTTGTCCTTTTAGGCCTTTGCTCCTTGTGCAATATAAGCCCTAACTCATCTTAGGTTCTGAGTTGTCATTCGGTATGACATAAATCCTCCTATCTTGTAAACTTTTAACATGAGCGGTATTAAGTGAATGTAAGCCCTAAATAATAAAATTGGCAATATTGAACATCAAACAACTATTTTAAATTGAAGCCAAACCATAGGATAGTTTGGGAAAACACCGAGATTTCCTCGGATCTATGTCTTTCCCCTAGTTTTCTTTTCCATTAAACTCCTACGATAACAGTTCCAAACTTGAGCCATTCACCTATTGCATTTCCTATTATCAAATGTTCTTGAAGAACCCTACCTTTTCCTAGGCACCAATCTCGGGCATCATCTAATCCCTATAATTAAGCACCTCTTACTGTTATATATCGTAGTGTAAGATCATCCACAAGTTATTTATCAAATAGGTTTATGACTCCTATCAAATGAAAACAAAGTTAGAGAAAGGATGTAACAAAATTGAGATGAAGCTATCATTGCTCAAATTCATGATATCTATTGTAAAATTCAAGTCCGAGTAAGACCTGAGTTATAGTGAACTCGTCAATCCAATTACTACAAAAGAACATACAAGTCTACCCATAATAAGAAGTTAAGAAATCACCTCCCTCATGACACACAAAGATCAAATCAAACTACTAACAATCCAAACATCTACCAATCAACAATCAAACTTATCAATCCATAATGACAAATAAAGATCAAGTCAATCCACTCTAAAGTAAACACCATACAACACTAACAATCATGACTCTGAAGCACACTGATAACTATGGGTTGCCTCCCATAAAGCGCTTGGTTTTAACGTCATGGGCTCGACAAATGATTCCTCCTGGATCAAAATTCCAATTAAGTAATCCTTGATCAATCGTCCAATCCTTTTCAGATCCAAGAATTCCTACAAAATCCTCAAATTGTAATTTTTCATTCAGCTCTTCCTTTTCAGATGGATTTATGACATTGTTCCTCATATTTCTTTCTAGATCCAATCTTCTTCTATTGATTTTATGAATTTTCATATTAATATCATCCTTGAAATTTATAAGAAATGGATCTCTATAAGAAAATTCAAGATTTTCCAAATTTTGGATCGGATTCTCTCTAGATAATTCAGATTCAGGATCAAAATTTTCTATGTCACTCTTCTGTTTTAAGTTATCTTCCAATTCTTCCCCTTTATAATTATTAAATGATGGAGGTTCTATCTTAGTTGAGGAAACAGGTTTTCTAATTCCTTAGGAATTTCTTCCAATGATCTTCCAATATCCTTATCCTCTCTTCTCAACTCAATGTTCTTTTGAAATTTATCCTCAAATTTTCTTCCAAGTCCTAGTTCAATAACTTTATCTTATTCATCATTCAATTCAGGTTTTTCTTGTAATTGAGTTGAATATGAATATATGAAGACTGGTGGTGTAGATGAATTCCCTAAATAGGCAGGCTTTAAAATTATATGGGGTACATCCATCTTAAGTTCTTGAGATTTTTGAACAAATGGAATTACAAGTTCACTATTTTTGGCAGCTTCCATCATTTCACACCTCTCTTGAAAATACATATAGTCTTCTTTAGATTACATTTTCAACTCATCATGAAAATCCATTCCGACCTCATCTGTTATCTTACTCTCAAAACTTTTTTGGAAATGGTCTTTACTTAGATAATCAATTTCATCCATCCAAAAACATTCAACATCTTTTCTCTCAGCTATAAATTTCATAGTCTTCAACACATCAAAAGTGACTTCCTGGTCATTAATATTCATAATCAACTCTCCTTTTTGCACATCTATCATAGTTTTTTCAGTAACAATGAATAATT
The DNA here is from genome assembly GCA_022702705.1 of Papilionanthe hookeriana x Papilionanthe teres. Classification (NCBI taxonomy): domain Eukaryota; kingdom Viridiplantae; phylum Streptophyta; class Magnoliopsida; order Asparagales; family Orchidaceae; genus Papilionanthe; species Papilionanthe hookeriana x Papilionanthe teres. The sequence continues at coordinate 5,655,221 of CM040421.1, forward strand.
GTTCATTATTATTCTCTTTAGGTTTGATCTCAGTGTTGCTCGGAAGTGTTCCTTTGGGTCTATTACTAAGTGAATTAGCAATTTCTCCCAGTTGATTCTCTATTTTTCTAATCGCAGCATTTTGCCTTGCAATTAGTTTCCCATTTGCAATACCACTTTATCTAGGCCACTATTGGGTTTGGTTGAACCATTTTGTCTCTTGTAATTTCTTTCTCCAGTTTTATCTACTTTGTTATTTTTATTTGATTAAATTAAAAGTTTTCAACAAAATTAAAAATCAAGACTGAATTAAAAAAGATTATCATTACCCAATTCACCCCTCCTCTTCGGACATTAGCTTAATAGCTTGGAGTAGATAACCATGACTGGGCATTTCTTAAAGGCACATTACCTAAATGGACAATCCACATTTAGAACACCACTGTTAGATAATGTAGCATTTGAATACTAGAAAAATCATATTAGTCCTTTCAATCGTGGTCAAGACTCATGCATGTGGAACATGTTAACGCACAAATATCACATAGCTACTATTGAATTGAATGATCTAAAAATTCAAAATTAGTATGTCATTTTAATATTCATACCATGAATAAAATTGTAAAACTTGATTTAGTAGAAGGTTTATCCAAAATTAAATTTTATTCTAATAAAATTTGTGATGTTTGTATTCATGAAAAATACTTAAAACATTCTTTAAAAAAATATTAATGATTTAGTAGAAGGTTTACCAAAAATTAAATTATATTCTAGTTACATTTATGATGTATGCATTCATTGAAAATACTTAAAGCATTCTTAAAAAAACATACTATTTCTACTACAAAACTTCTTAATTCACTTCACATGAATTTATTTGGCCCTATTAGCACTGCTAGTCTTTGTGGAAAATTTTATGTTTTTATTGTTGTTGATGATTATTCTAGATTTACTTGGTTTATGTAATTATTAACTAAAAATAAAGCATTTGATATTTTTAAATCATTTGATAAGTTTATTCAAAAGGATAGAAATGTCAAAATATTAAAATCTAATATGATCATGGTGGTGAATTTGAAAAAAAAATGAAGATTTTTATTAAAGACATGGGATGAAACATAATTTTTCTGCTCCTTGAACCCCCAACAAAATGGTGTAGTGGTAAAAAAAATATCAATTGAATTGGTGGAGTTATGTTATCTGAATTTAACTTAAATACTTTTGGGTTGAAGTTATGAGTATTGCTTGTTATGTAATGAATAGAATTTATTTGAGAGAAATTTTAAATAAAACTCCCTATGAAGTTTTTCTTTTGAAAAAACCTAAAATAGATTAGAGTTTAAGATAAAAAATTTGGAAGAAAAAGTGGGTGATTCATTACTTAAGGAATGAAGATTTAATAAAGATTAGCATAAGGATCTAATTTTAGGAGATCCATCTCAAGGTGTTATAATTAAAAAACAAGTTAAAGATATAATAAATCACTCAATATATCTATCTACAATTGAAACTGTAAATAGATGAAGTTCTAAAAGATAATAATTGGATAATTGCTATGAAAGATGAATTAAACCAATTTGTTAGAAATGATGTGTGGGATTTAGTACCTAGACCTCAGGATCAAAATATAATTGGAACTAGATGAATTTTTAGAAAAATAAGCTAGATGACCTAGGTTATGTGGTTAGAAACAAAGTTAGGTTAGTTGCAAAATATAAACACAAATAAAAGGGAAAAATAGTGAAGAATTTTTTGCACCCGTATCAAGACTCGAGGCTAGTTGCTTCTTACTTATGCTAGTTATAAGGACTTTAAGCTATTTTAAATAGATGTGAAAAGTGCATTCTTTAATGGTCTTATTGACCAAGATGTCTTTGAAGAGTAACGCCCTAGTTTTGAGAGCCTAGATTTCCTAGATCATATCATTAAATTGAAGAAAGCTTTATATGGTTTGAAATAGTATACTGGGCTTGGTATGGTAGGTTAGATGATTTTCTTTTAGACCACCGGTTTAAAATGGGTAGGGTAGATACAACTCTCTTCCTAAAAAACCTTAACGATGATTTTATTATTGTACACATATATATTGATGATATTTTATTTGGAAGTACAAATGAATCTTTGTGTCTTGAGTTTTTAACTATGTTTTCTAAGGAATTTGAAATGAGTATGATGGGAGAAGTCAAATTCTTATTAGATCTCTAATTTAGACAACAAGAAGTTTGTATTTTTATCTTTCAAACTAAGTATGCAAACAACTTATTTGATAAGATTGACACAAACAGATTCAAATCTAGTAAGAATCTTATGAGCTCCTCAATTAAATTGGACTTAGATGCATTAGAACATATAGAGGACCAAAAATTGTATAGGTGGTCTATATGCACGCTTATACCTTGTTGCTAGTAGGTTTGATATTGTGTTTTTTTTTTTTTTTTTTTTTTGTGTGCACAATTTCAAGTTTCTCCTAATGAATCTCACCTTACTATAGTCTAGCATATATTTAGGTGTTTGATTTGCACCCCTAGGTTACGTTTTTGGTATCTTAAGAACTCTTTATTATGTGGTATTATTGTCTATTCTGATGTGGAATACATAGGTTGCAAAGTGGATAGAATAAGTACATCAGGAACATGTCAAACTTTAGGATCCTCTCTCATGTATTGGTCCTCTAGAAAGAAAAACATTATTTATCTTTCAACTGTTGAGCTGAGTATATAGCTATTGGTAGTTGTGTTGGTCAAGTTTTTCGGTTAAAAAACAATTAGAAGACTTTAGAATTAAATCATAACAAATCCTTATTAGGTGTGATAACACTAGCGCTATTTGTTTTACCAAGAATCCCATTCAGCACTTATAGACCAATCACATAAAAATTAAACACAACTTTATGAGAGATCATGTGTGTAAAGGTGATGTTAACAAAGAATTTATTTCTTCTGATTTACAAATTGTTCAAATGTTCACTAATCCTTTACCTGAAGATAGATTTTTTACTTTAATATGAATGCTTGAAAAGTTAGATCCATCCATGTAATTTAAAAATAAAGAAAACTTCATGCTTACATTGGTTTAAAATTCTCTTTATGTAAGCATAAATTCTAGGGGGAGGGGACTTCTTATGTTCATGTTATTTCTTGTATTTTGTTGTTCTTAAGCGCAATCTATTTTGTTAAAGGTTGATGAAAGCACCTTTATCCTTCAGCCTGCCCAACATAGGTTTGCCATCATAAAAAAGGGGGAGATTGTTGACCCTATGAGTCCAATTATTCTCTAAAATATGTTTTGATGATAACAGTTAAATGTTGGATGATGCTAATGTGATTCTCTTAAGTGTTTTTAGGAAGTATTTCAAACCTAGGAAGCTCTATCAAGCTTGTAGAGTTAAGAATGCCTAAACTTGGTAGTTTGGAGAAGTGCTTAGAGTCTTAGTAGGATTTTAAAATATTAAAAGAAAAAAAGAGTTTAGTTATCTTTAATACACTCATATAACTTGCATTAAATTACTCATTTAGCTTGAATCACTCATTTATTGCATATCTTGATAACCTAATTTTTGAAATTACTCCTAAATAAGTATTTTCTCTACAAATGAATTAAAATGATAAAAAGTCTATATCTCCACACCACGATCATATTTTTATCTCAGTTTTCGAATGTACAACATTAACATTATTTATAAAATGATGGCTTGATTAAAAAATAATAGTGGGTAATAATTTTTCTCTCATGAATAATTTAAAAATAATTATTTGACATATTTTAACACAATGAATGTTTTTACTAAATAAATTATGAAAAATAATTTATAAATAATTAAGAATAATTCTAAAAATAATTCTTGCAGAATTTTGATGAAGTTTCACTCAAACACATTTTTACTAGTCAACTTATGTTCTAATAAACTAATTTGATCAATTGTGAGATAATTGCATGGTTTCATATGTTTTCCTATAACACAATTTCTCTTACTTTAGTTTGGCTGAATTTTAGTAAAATATTTTGGTCTAACTTATCTAAGTGCATTAAATATTTGAGAATTTATTTAGATTTTTTTTGTATTTTTTACTCACTTCTTGAACCAAAGCTTGTAAAATCGTTTCAAATATTGGACCTATGTTGAACGAATTTCACCATATCGGGCTGACCAAATCATGGCTTAAGTGCACACATTCTCTTTTTTATTGATTAGAAATATTTCTAATTTCATTCTCCTTCATTCCCATGGCTTAATTCCTTGAAATCAAGCACATGGGAGCCCAAATAGAGCTTGGTCGAACGCCAATGTATGCTTGGCTGAAAATCTTCATATAATTTTTTTTAACTTTTCTTCTTGTTGTATTCCACTCTTATGAAGCCATCTTTGGACAAACTTTTTATCATATTAAAGCTCTAAAAAAAATTCAAATCTTCTATCAAATAAGCTGGTTGAAATTTACCTTATTTTTGATTAATTCAATTTCTTTTAATTCAATTACTTTTCTTACTTATCTCTTGCCAAAACATTCTCGTCTTAACCGAATTAAATTTTAAAGAAAATTGAATGCTTTCAGAGTTTTTTGAGTGCAACACCCTTTTCCTCTATACCTTTGGCCATAAACCCTAAATTTTCCTGAAGAAAAACTTCTTTAGTTAGGAAAAGATCACTTGGAGAAATTTCTTCAAATCTTTGGTTCCTAAATCTCACATTAAAGCTTTATGCAAGATCTATATTACTTTATTTAAATTTCTTGATTGCATGAGATACTAATGACATAATTTGATATGTTTTAAATGTTAAATTTTCAAGTATTTCTTCATTCTTACCTTGGTAGTTGGAGAGTTTGTATTAAACTATAATAATTGATTTAAAAGTTATTTCGCTACATAAAGTTGTGTCTTGATAGCTTGGCAAGTGAGTATCAAATCCTAATTGAGAATATTGCATTATTGTTTAACAAACTTTAAAAGTGCAAGTTGCTAAAATCTTTTATGATAGAATGATTACATTCATTTTTAGATTCTTATGTGTTTGTTTCATTGTGCATTTCATATAAGCACTCACATAAACTTCACATACCAACTTGAGTGCTTATTATATTTGATATGTTAATTATTTTTTAACTTGGGTTGAGTGAAAATGTTTTTAAAACTGTGAGTGAGAGAGATTAATTGATTGTACTATTTCTATTTTTTTGTATTATACTATTTCATTGTATTTAGGGTAAAGCTTGCCTAGCGTAGGAAAGCTCAATCTATGAGGTTGTGCTTACCCCCATATAAGAGAGTACAGTGTTTCTGGTTATACTTGCGCAGTGTAGGAGAGTATAGAGGATTGGTTGTAATATTTATCTGATTAATGAAATTCCTAGTCAGAGGTGATTAGACGTGCAATTATGCCGATTTTGAGTTTAGTCGAACCTCATAAAAATCTTTTCTCTTGTGTTTTTATTTTTGTATTGTTTTAATTCTTTTGTTTTGTTTGCTTTAATTAAAACTATTAAAGACTTATAATTTAATTTTCTACAAAATTAAAAACAAGGAATTTTGAATTAAAAAAAGTTATTTTTACCCAATTCACGTCACTCTAGGGTGTCACAACATATCTCAATTACATTTGTTGTAGCCCAATTATAACTATTAAAGCTGGATGACTATTGTACATATCTAGTCATAAGTATTGTAGTCTCAACTTCTCTAATTCAAGAAAAATGTGGACTCATGTACTTACGATCATATATTGGATTACTTAGACTGGGCCAGATCCAGAAAAACTTTTCCTTTTTGAGAATTTTCTACATAAAAAATATTATTGCCTCCTCCTAGTTTTTTATTATTTATGTGTGATAGATTTTAGTACAACGCTGATAAATTAATTTATCACTCCACCACCATGAATCTTTTAACACCATAATTTATATACATATATTTTTTTTCCCCAAAAGAAATCGGTATTTAATAGTTTATTGGTTCAACTATAAATACCGATTTCCCATGTGCCTATCCGACCCGTCCGCACCACGGTAGGGATCGACTGTGGCGCAAACACACACACACACACGCACACACACACACACATATATATATATAACTTTTTATATATGAAATTTGATGCAGGGTTTTGTCTGAAAAAAGTATCAAGTAGTCGTTATTTGAATAACGCAGGACTCGATCTAGACAAATTCCAAATCACAAAACAGAAGAAACACCGTGGTAGAATGATTGACGATTATACCCCTGTCGATTTATAAAAGCTCCTCTTTTTCCTCCAAAACTTTAATTACCATTCCAATCCCAAAAGTCCCTGCATTTTCCCTCCCTTGCTTTTCTCTCTTCAAGAGTTAGGGTTTCCACGAGCTCTTACCCATCAACGTCTCAATTCCTAGCTTAATTCTGTCAAAATCGCAGTAAAATTTTCAACAGCTCAATCCATCTCTCTTCAATTCAATCAAAACCCATCGAATTGTAGAGAATTCGAGCTTGAACAGAGAGACGGAAGTGCACATATGTTGATGGAGCTTCAAGGTATGAACACGAGGCAAATCTGAAATAGTTCTGTTGATAATTCGGTTGATGTGATCTTGAAAATCGCTTGCATTGCTTCTGATTTTGATGGGTTTTAGGTAAGAAGAAGACTCGCGATTTCCTCTCGCTTTACACAAAGGATTCTTCCTGCCAGCTCCAGGATTCAAGGTCCCATCCTCCTCAAGGTTGTTTTCCTTTTTTTTTTTTTACTATAATCATCACAAATAATTTTTCTCATCAGTTATTAGATCTAAAGCGAATTAGGTTTTTTTATCATTTGGTCGATCATAATTTGGAAAGAAGAGAGAATTCCATTGATTCTTATCTCTTAGATTAATTGCAGATGAAATCAAATTTAGAACTGGTTTAAAAAAGTTTGGGTGTTAAATATGTAAATGCATTGAAAATTAAGTGGTGTGTTTGTAAATCATCCAACGTTTGAATTTGGATATCCTTACTATATATTAATTATGACCGGTTTTAAGCTGCTGATCTATTTTGAGATGAGATAAACTCACTGAGTTCAAAGCAAATTTAGTACATTGATTCTTTTTTAATTCCAGTGAATTGTTACTGATCATAGGTTGGGAATCAGCAAGAATTCCACTGAGTTTTTCTCTTTTTCATCTTTAAAAATTGAAAGACGAAATCTGTTCTTCACAATGATTTTGATGATTTCAATCAATTACAGCAACGGATTACCGAATCCGATTCAAGAACTGATTGTAATTTGTAGTTGAGATAGAATTCGATTGATTTTCCTTTATTTTTCGAATCGGAAGATATTATTTTTTGTATTTTTTTTCATAATGAGCAATCCCAAAGTCCACCTCTCGAACGATTGTGACGAAGAAAAAGAGAGAACTTCATTGATTTATTTTGGTTTGAAATTATTAATTTCGTTAATTTTTTTTTTATTTTAATTCAAAGGATTTTTGCTGAAGAGGACGCACGACTTCCTGCAGCCGCTTGAAACGGCGGAGAACGAGAAGGCGAGAAAGGTGGGGCCCACGCATCGAACGACGCACGTGCTGCCGGGTGGGATCGGCACGTACAGCATCAGCCAAGTGTCGAGCGGCGCCAGCACGTTTGCAGCCGTGAAGCCGGAGTCTAACACGTGCGGGCCCGACGTTGCATACGCTTTCCCGGTTTGGGACGCTGCGAAGAGAGCCGGGCCCACTACAGGTAATTCGCTTCTTTTCCACCGTCTGATTTTTCATGCGTGGGATAAATGCGCGGCTGTGATTTGGCTGGAATCTTGTTACTGTAGCCTGAGTGTGACGAGATATCGCGTTCGTTGTGCACGAGGCCCACGTGATGGACGCGTGAGGTCACGAGACTCATTGAAGTGGGGCCCGTGAAAGTCCATGGGATGGTTGAGAGGCGGGTGAACCCACGGGTGAAATTGGGTAGGTTTAGCTTGCGAAATAGAGGAGCGCATGCGGGAGTGTCGCAGGGAAATTTGGCATTAATGTGGTGGGCTTTCTGCAGAAAGCCTGCAGCCAAGTGAATTTAATGCGCAGTAAACGCATTAGGAAGCTCCGGATCCATAGAAATTGTTGGCAGGTCAAAAGGTTATTAAAGAAACTTAAAAAATAAATAAATAAAAAATTAAAAACACTTATCCCTAATATTGCAATTATTTTAAATATTCTCAACAATTTTAATATACGACCTAAAGTTTCGCGTAATACAGTAAAAGTATCACTGCTATTTACAGAATATTCACTTGACTGTCATTATATATTTTGATTGTCACTCAAATTATTATGAATTCCTTACAAAATTATTAATTGAAATACACATTTTCATGCACGGGTTAAAACATCAAAGTGCTGTGTATGTAAGTATGAAAGCTTAGGTGTGAGATATGAAGATACATAAAAATTGCGTGCTAAATTTCCATTTTTTGAATTTGGTATTTTTGAGTAATAATATAGTGATATTTTGTTACCCTATGAAATAAATAATTTTCTTCAAAATAAAAATATTGCAATTAGTAGGTATGACCGAACTATCAATTAAAATCCTTTCATTATAAAATTGATACTAAGAGGGTTTGATTTAGGCGTGCCATGATACTTGGATTGTATTTTGAAATTCTTCCAATTTAAAATTTTCCAATAATTAAAGTATCACAGATGATAATTTAGCAATCAAATTTATAAGTTAAATACATATAAAATTACTCATAGGGTTGGTTGAGTGAATTTGCGTTGTATTGTAATTCTTACAGAGATTTCAGAAAATTATGTGTTTGATATAAAGAAGTACAAATACAATTTAAAATATGAATGAATTTGAAATTATATCGTAGTTCGTATTAACTGAATTTAGAATTCAACCGACTTGACATAATTTGAATTACATCATTCATATAAAATGATATAAGCAATTTGCCGCCCCCCACACCTGCTCACACTCTCCCTTTGTCAACGGTCGCTCGCCGCCACCACCCGCCGCCCGCCGCCTGCCACCTGCTGCCTGCCGCCTGTATCTAATTGCCCTTTGTCCACCGGCCAAGAGTTGCCCGCTATCAACTGCCTATTGCCAGTCCACCAACCGCCAATCGCCCTTCCACAGACCGCCAGCCGTTCGTCGCCCGTATGTTGCATGTTCGCCGCTAGCTGTTGCATGTTTGTCGACAGCCCACTGCCTGTCGTTGGCTGCCGGCAACCGTTTGCCTGCTTGTCAATCGTCACCCGCTGCCTGCTGCCAACTGCTTGTAGCTTATCGCCGACCTTCTGCCCCCCGTCCGCTGTCAGCCCCCCAGCATTGTCGTATAAAAAAATATATTTGAAGTACATTATTTTCAATCTACTTCAAATCAAATAAAAAAATATGAAGTCTTACTTTTATTTTTATAATGAATCAGACAACTTGAAACTATTTCAAATGCGTTAAAAACATAGTACTTTGCAAACTATTACATTGTTGAAGTAGATTGATTACTCAATTAAACAAACCAAACAAACAACCCCTCAATTAATTACTCAATTGTTGAAGATAAGTTATATAAGATAAGGTTAATTAGTATTCAAGTATATGGCATAATAAAAATAATTGCACTAAAAGTGTTAGGTTATATTTTGTTATGCACGTGTGTATTACTTTACAAATGTGACACTATATAAGTGAATTATGTGGCTATTAAATAATTGTGATAGTTAGCATAAGCCACAATATAACGCTTTAAAAGATGAGATGTCTATAAGGACTTGCGTTAAGGTAGGTTGAGGTATAAATCACAAAATAGGAAAATTAAAATAAAAAAGATGGAAATAATTCATAAATATGATATACTATCAATATTATTGATTAATTTATTATCATAAAGAAAAAAACGACAATTCTCAATATTAATATTTAATATAAAATGACGGTTTGATATAAGATTCAAGGTAAACGTTCGGGAAAAATTTGAAGACATAATGACAATCGACAATCTCAATGATCCCATCTTTACTTTCATGATGTTCATAATATTTGTGTATGTGTTGAATCTAAATTTGTCCTGTGATAGAGCACTACGATTGAGGGAGATTCTAAATTTGTCCTGTGAGTGCTTAAGGATAGTACGATTGAGGGAGATGAAAAGGGGTGAGGAGAGAGAGAATAAGAGAGATTTGCTCTGTGAATGGCAAAGAGAGGTGTTCCCAGACTCTTTAGCCCATTTTTTTTCTTTAGAAAATAGAGGTTACAAGAGGGAAAAAGGGGAGAGTTCCCATTACATGGAGATTTTGAGAGAGAGAGAGAGAGAGACTCTGGGAGCTCTTTACACATGTCAAAGGTCCTCTGTTTTTGACGGAAATATAAGATTGCATGTATGCCCTTGATTTATATATGACAATACAGGGTATTTCGGTCCTTTGCTCAAATTTGCCGATCTGAAGCATTTTCGTTGCTTCAGCTCATAGGCGTTCAATGGCCGTCAAGAGTCTCCGACCTGGGTGGCTGGCCAGGGTGGCCGGCCGATCAGCTGGAGTAACTCAGTTGGTCCAACGTGGCAGATCGGTTAGAGGTGGTCGACCGGCTGGAGGTGGTTGACTGACGGGTGTGTGGTTGTTGGCGCGACTTCGGCGACAACGATTCCTTTGGATCGACGAAGGCTATAACATTTTCAAGCTATACAATATATAAATTTTATCATTAACTTCTTAACTTATTTGTATCTACCAAATCATTTTTCTCCACTTAACTATTATTTATTTTCTTTATCAATTAGTACTAAATTCAACATAATTTAAAACAAAATAACAAATTAATAAAATATTTAAGAAACAAATTTGGATTATCTTATGACATTTCTGAGGCTTTGGATCTGATATATTAAAGACAAATACATATAATATAATATATAGGAAAATTTACATTCAAAACATATTATTCTTATGCCTTTGCATATCTAACTACATAGACTGAAATAGGCCTCATCGAGCCAAGGGAGCCGCTACCATCAAAGACATCATCACCGGAGCTGTCGCCTCGATCTAGTCGGTCAACCATCTAGCCGGCCATGGTTGCCGGCCGACCAATTGACCCTCAACCGGTTGGCCATCACTTGCCAACCGGCCATGGAACTTACAACCGACAGGCCATTTAGGTCGGCTACCCACCGCTGGCCATCCTGACCGACAACCACCTATCGCCCGACCAAATGGGTCGGCCATATGGAGTGCAACTGGCTGGCCATTTGGATATGTCGGGAAGGTCACAACTGGCCGACTACTTGGGTCAGCCACCCGCTACCGGCCATCCTGGTCAGTGACCACCTCTCGGCTGCCACCATGGACCGACCAACATGGATCGACCACTACTACTTGCGTTGGCCACCTTTGAATAGACTGACCACTATGGGCCGACCACTTACACCCAGCCGGCCGCCCCACTTGGCCGACCACCTCAGTAGACTGACCACAAGCAAGATGACCGACTAGCTTGGCAGGCCACCCTCGTATGATCGACCACTTAGGCCGATCACTTGTTGCCAAGTTGCTAATAGACGCATGAAATCCATGAAGACCAGTTCTAGCAGAAAAAAGACCGGTGTACCCCTTGCAACTCTCCTTAGAACAGGAACATAAATGTAATATCACTCCCCGTTTCTTATTTCTCTGTAAATAGAGGACCCCTTCGCATGTAAAGTGGTCCCTTATGGTTCTTTCTCTCTCCTTCATCTAGGGAGCTTGTTCCCCTTCTCTCTCAAATTGTAACATCTCTTGTGGGGAATAATATGGGTCACCGAGCCTGGGGACCACTCTCTTTGTCCCTGACGGGGAAACCTCCACTCTCTCTCCCTCTCTTTCTTCTTCCCCTGAAATCTGACTCTATTCTATGAGAATAGTCCAAAAGACAAATTTGAATTCAATATTCTAAAAGGTGCATTAAGCATGGAGTGTGCTGCTAACAATAAGAAAAACGATCTAGCTTGGAGAAAGTCAAAAGACAGAGAAACAAAAAATCAAAACAAAAAAGAGAAGAAGAAGAAGAAATGAATGAGGAAAAAAGAAGAAGTGAAGAAGATGAAGAAGACAAGATGTGATAAGTTTAGAGGAAAAGACAAAAAATACATAAAATAAAAATAGTGACAAGACAAAATAAAAATTTGACAAGACATAAAGTAAAAAGGTGACAAGACATAAAGTAAAGAGGTGAAAATCAAAAAGGAGAAAAAGATAGAAAAAGAAAAAAAATAAAAAAATAAACTCTTATTGTGTTCTAAGAGCAAGGTCATCTACAGGAAATAGAGATAAACAGACACTCTCTCTTACTTTATTTACTTATCCCTAAAGAAGACAAGTGATAAATTAAAAAAAGAAAATCAAAATGACAAATCTCTCTCTTCATGAGTAAAAAAACTCTCTCCCTTTATCTTAAGTCTCTCATTTGGGCGAGCATTCCAAAAGATAAAAAATAAACTTACTATCGGTGATGAGCATTCCAAGCCTCCTCTATAAGGAGAGCAAATACACTCTCTTAGAGCTTCTCCTCCGGGACAAGCACTCTGAAATCCCTCTTTCTCTAAGTCTCTTCTTTGAGACGAGCACTCCAAATTATCTCTCTCATCGAAGCCTTTTCTTCGAGATGAGCAATCAAAAATCTTCCCCTCACTTAGCCTTAAGAAATATCCAAAAAATCCCTCTCACAATTCTATTCGGAAGAAGCTATAGAGGTGGCTCCTGAGAAGTGAAAAGATCGGCAAGGGATACGATACAAATCACCCCACTGGCAAATCTCAATGATTTCCATCGCGAAGGCATTGCCAATATCTTTTAAGATTTGGCTTAAGGTGAGGCTCACCGGAGGTGATGTTTTGACAAGGGTAAGAGAGATGGGCAAAGAGCGAACTTGAGTTGGGAAAATTTTTTCTATCTTAAAATCTTAAAAGAGAAGCTTGATCGTACTCCAAAAATCTTTTTTCAAGTGATTATTATTCCAAAAAACTTATTCGCTAAAAGTTAACTAGAGAACTGTTAAAAGTCTAAGTCTAACAAGAGGTTTACGAAATGATATTTTTTGTACTAATGAGTTTTTTGTTCTTATTGTAGTGTCACTTTTAAAAAGTGAAAAACTTTGTGGCTTCATGTATGACCTGAAATAAGCCTCGTCAATCCAAAGGAGCCGCCACCGTCGAAGACGTTATCGTCGGAGCTATCGCTTTCTTCTAATTGGTCGGCCATCTCAGCGGCTGGCCATATGGGCTAGCCACACAACCCTCAGCCGGCTGGCCAACTGGGCAGGCCATCACTTGCCATTCGGCCATGGACATATAATCAGCCGACCACTTGGGTCGGCTACCCGCTGCCGGCCAACCACTTGGGTCGACCAAGTGGAGTGCAACCGACCGACCACTTGGAAGGGCCATGAAGGTCACAACTGGCCGGCCATTTGGGCTGACTATTTTGATCAACAACCACCTCTCGATTGGCCACCATTAACCAACCACTACCAACCAATTGACTAATACTTGTGTCGACCACCCTTGAACCTGCCGGTAACTATAGGAAGACCACTTACAACCAGCCGACCGACCGACCACAATAAAGGAAGACTACCAATGACCTTGGCCGGCCATCCTTGGACAATTGATACTTGGGTCGACCACTCGATGCCAATAGATGGACGAACTCTAGGAAGACCGCTTCGAGTAGAAGGAAGACCGGAGCTCCCCTCATGACTCTACTTATAATAAGACAAATGTAATATCACCTCTCTTCTTATGTCTCTATAAATAAATGACCACTTGACATGCAGAGAGATCCCTTAGGCTCTCTCTCTACCCCCTTCATGTAGGGAGTTTTCTCTCATTCTCCATCACATTGTAACCTCTCTTATGTGAAATAATAAGAGCAGCTGAGCCCAGGGACCACCTATATTTGCCCCCGGACAGGTAACCTCCTCTCTTTCGCTCCCTCTCTTTCTCGGTCTCCTGTTCAAGGAATCAGCTCTATTCCTTTGGCACGGTTCAAATGATAAATTTGGATTCAACACTAACGCTTAAAATTTGATATTTACTTTTATAACATTTTCGTGCCTTGAACCTAGACATGATAAGGAGCATTACCTTTTTAAAAAATTACAAATAATGATATTTTTTATATAATATTAAATATTTTAGTGGGATACATTTAAACATAAAATCTTGAGTGGTATATATGTAAATTCGATCGAGTTTCAAGAGTCAATTTTTAGAGGTTGGGATCGAAGGGTTGAGTTTTAGGGTATGCTTGGGGCAGTAGCAACTTATTGAATAATCTACTGATAAGTTGATTAAAATAATATCTTTGTTAAGCGAGTTGCGACTATTACAAATTTTCTTTTTTTCTTTTTTTTTGGAAAAGTCAGACCGCATACAAAAAGCTGCCACCACACCTACATAAGTGCGGTGTGAAACGCTGTTTTCAACTTTTTGAAAACACATAAGCTGCCAAAACGTAGTTTTCCCAAATAGGCCAGGTGCATTTTCAAAACACCACCGCACCAAATAAGCTACCCAAAACGGGCCCTTAGAGGCTATTCCAAATGACGCGCTTCAAGGGTTGGGATGAGTTCCAGAAGAACTTCACACTCTTTGGCACCCATTCTATATTAAAGCTATTTGAAACAGATAGATCATAGATTTCGGATCTGTTTGGGGCAGCTTATCCAGCTTATCTAGTCTATCCAGATAAATTGTCCTGTAAATTTGTTGATCGATGAACTCATCCGGATAATATTGGTGACTGTGTTTAGTTATCTTTTAAGCTAGCTCATTTCGTGTATGTTTATGGATAAATGATTATTCTGCCCCTAAGCAAACATAATATTATTGTATATACAATACGAAATAGTTACAAAAACTGCTGATCCCAATTTAAAAACATTCTTCTCGTGGATATTAAGAGGGTTTAATTGGATTAATATTGATAAAAAATTTAATGCATTTTTTTAATTATTTATAAATTTTCAAAATAAAAGGCAAGATCATCGTCCCCTACCCTACCCTGGTTTTCGCTTCATCCTCTCCAAGCCGCACGAATTGGTTGAAGACTCCACACTTCTCTGCTTCTCACGAAACCGAGCAACATAGCCCGTAGAAGCTGGGAGGAAGCATGAGAAGGATGGGAGTTTTGAAGTTTTCAGAGGTCCATCATGAAACCGAGCCACGATCCCATCGTTTCCTTCCCAACTAGTTCTAATGTCGACTGTAACGAGGGTTTTGTTCACGAAGGCGATGGTTCTGGGCGAAACCAGCAGACTATGGAGCGCAAAGTAGAGGGCAGCGAGGTAAAAGCTTGCGAGCGAATGCGGGCCGCGGGGTGGATCCCGCGGCCCCGCGGCCCCGCGGCCGCATTTATTCATTAAACAAAAACGATGTAAATGGATGTCACCCTCAAATGGGATCAGAACTGCTGTATAACGTTTGGTACTCGATCGGCTCACCCTTTGATGCCTCTCATCTTTACGCACTTTTTATTTTAAGTATTGGCAAATCTTATATAAAAACAGAAAACCCCAAAGTGGAAATATAAAAGTTATAAACATTTTTTTTTCATTAAAATGGGTTCATAATGATTACGATATGCCAAGTCAGCTTATTATCATTTGGGAGCTGTCTCAACTATCGCAAACTAATCCTTAAATTTTTTTTTAAATTTTTCTATATATAATCTATTTAAATTCAAGATCTGTTGATCGTTTGCAAGATTTATCATCTCTTTAATAGAATTCAAGAGTTGTTTCTATTAATTTTCAACTGTTAAGTTATTTTAAATCTTACTCCTTTTTTTTGCATTACTCCTCAACTCATGAATTCTATTAAAATTAAGTCTTAATATTCTTTCCCATTCAAATCTAAACATATATCAAATGATTATGATTTTAATGGATTTGCAAAGTACTCTTAAATTTATATACGTCAAATTATTATAAAATAAATTTTATTCACTCATAATAATAACATTATCGTCATATTTTAATTTATGTTCATCAGCCTTTAATCGTTTCATAAAATTTTCTAAAACAACTGAAAATATATTCTAACTAATATATATATCAAAACTATATGATAACAGTAATGTTTTGAATCATTGCTCGAGTCTGCTTAAAGTAAATCCTCCTGTGATCAATCTCTAAATTAATTTTTTAAAAAATATTTCCCTTTTTTAATTTTTTTTAGAAAATAAAAAAATTGTAAACTTAATATTTAATATTTCATTAGTGAACCGCCAATAAAAAGTCACATAGCTCATGTGAAAATTATACTTCATTTAGTAAATTCTGATATATATATATATATATATATATATATATATATATATATATATATATATATATATATAATAGGCTTTAAATAAAATAAAAAATAACAATATGCTTGAACTATAATATTAATTTTAGTGAATCATTATGAATTAATTTTAAAAATTTAAGCATTTGCTCGGAAAAAAATTATGAATCATTCTGTTTTTAGTGAAAAGATTTACAATTGAAATTATTATCATTTATTTCAGAGCTTAAATTCGAGCTGTATGTTTTTTAGCGTGATTTTCTATTTATTAATTTTTAAACTTTTGCATTTTTAAATTATAATAATTAATAAATAAAATTTATATATTTTGATTCAATTTTGGTCAAATTTTAATTTGTTTAATAATAAAAAATTATTTTTGATGAATGAGAATGATAATAAATTAATTTATCATATTATATCTATTTTAAAATAGATTTAATCATAAAAAAATATTTCATTAAATTTAAATGAAAATATTCTGATTAAAAGTTTTTCATAATTCTATATTTTACATTTCTAGCACATCATATTACTATTACAGGCTTCTTCAGGGACTATATTATAAAACTCCGCCAAATGAATTTTTTAATGTTTTCCCAAATATCAGAAAAATACTTAAACTTTCATATTAATGGTAGAATCATTTTATCTATGCATTCTTTCATTAAAAAAAGCTAATAATTGTAATATTTTTAAGTCATAACTGATGAGAAATGTAAAAATTAAAATTTGTGAGTCAGATATATGTGTATATTCATAAGAATTGTGTGGCTTGTATATAAATGCCCCATATTAAGTGCAATGAAAATGATAACGCTCGCCACTGACTCTTTTCTCCCGTCTCTCCTATCCGCTTGCGGTGTTCTTCTCAGGGCAGTGGCCGTCAACATTCGCCGCTCTCAGCCCACCGAGCTTCGGATCACTCACCTCATCTAGGTATTTCCCTTCTTCTCGCTCTCAGAGCATCCTTTTCTTCCTTCTACCCCCATCCCTTCTACCTCCAGTCACTTCTTTTTATCTAGGGTCTGTATGCCCTTGTTCCTCCCAGTGGATCTTGAGAGCTTTGAAAATTTCGAGCAGGAGCAGCCAATTCCCCGATAGGAAGGAACGATTCATGGAGTCTTCTTCAAGATTCAGCAAAGGTTTAGAAGATGATGACGACGATGATGAGGAGTTAGGAAGGAGAGAAAGCTCTTCTCATAAAGGTCCTTCTTTGTGTTCCGTACTTAGCTTCTATGATGCGCCTATACGGATGTCATTTCTCCATAATAGTTATCGTTTTTCCTGTGAAAATTAAAAATTTTGCCTTGTTTAATGAGTGTTTTTTTTATTTTTATTTTTTCTGCAGAGCTCACAGTGAAGATTGATGGGAAAACAGGCGAGCAGAAGGCTTGTACGCCGCGGTCAAAGCATTCTGCCACGGAGCAGCGGCGGAGAAGTAAAATAAATGACAGGCAAGGCTGTTTCCACGTTTGTTGTTTTTTGGTCTAAGTGATTCACTAGGTGCTTATTTGTTTTACTGGACTGTTGCTTTGCTGGTAGTATTCTGTCATCATCCTTGGTTTAATCATTATTTAGTCAGGATTTGCCTTTAATTGTACCACTGTTATATTGTGTTCATTAATGGCTGTTTGGTAGCTGAATCTGAACAGGATTTAACCTAAATCTTACCAAACAACAATAAGGACAAGATTAAATCTTACAGTAACTTTTTTGCCTTAAATCTAGGATTTAGTAAATCCTTTGGAAGATGAATTTATGGGATTTAGAGGGGCTGAAAGAAGTGAGAGGGTGAGGGACAAAGGGGGAGAAAGATGCCGGTTATCTTTCTCTATGGTTTCTAGTAGAAGCCGGAGATTTTGTACGCAGCAATCCCATCGTTGTCTTTCTAGCTAACTCTAGGCGACGGTTTTGCGAGGGAGAGGAGGGGAAGATGGGCTTCAGGATTTAATTTAATTTTATCTAAGTCAATTTTAATTAATATAATTGGTTAATAATTAATAGTGAATATATTATCAACTAATCAAAATTATATTGACTTGATGATTCCCTATTTCATAATTAATCAACAAAAAATACATTACATATTCAAATTGAATTAATTTAATAAAATTATAATTAATTATTAATAAATGAATGTTCGACTATTGCATAATAAATAACTGGTTTAACAAATTTCTTATTAATGATTAGTTAGTTTAGTGAATAATTTTTTTTAATTAACATAATCGAAAATAAAAATTAAATTGAATTTAATTAGACAATATTTACATCATTAATATGTAATATTAAATTCATATCTTAACTAACGAACCTAAATCTTGAAGTAAGTTATTAGAAAATTTAATCGGATTTAACATCTGTCATACCAAATAGTTTTTAGGATTTAAATATCTTAGGATTTACTAAAACGAGATTCACATACCCCCCTTATATTCCATTGTTTTCTCGTTGGACTTCTATTGCTGTTGTTTCACTAAATTTTTTTTTTCTTCCATCAACATTTCTTTCTATTGAAACTCATTATAATTCTTTTATAGGATTCTCATACATGCTATATATTTCTATGTATTTGTATATCTAACATCTAAATTTGATATTTATATAATACTTTGGTGTCTCAGTCATATCAAAACATAGCCAAGAAAATGTTTATTTAATTTTAAAAAGTTAATATCACTGGAATTTTTGATGTGATTCAAAAATTTGGATGCTATAATAAATATCAAATTTTAATTATTATATAGTTAAATTCATTGTGTGGTATGTATGGAAATATTTACTTTTTGTGCTTCTCTTTGCTTTTTCAAATTAATGCTTGCCATAAGTGCTGGTAGGCAATTATCTAACAAATTAAATACCATGCCATTTGTTAAGAATGCTTTCACTTGAATTTTCTTTTGTGTGAATTAATGTTTTAATTATTTAAAAAACTTTTACATTAGATAATTAATATTTTTTAAAACTTCAAATAAAGTAATAATTAGATGATAGTAGTCTAATTATACTTATTAAATTATAATAGTATCTTAATTTGAATAATTACAATTATAATTCATATAATCCTAAATGCTTTTGATTATATTCTAATAAATAATAATGTGTAACTATATTGTTTTAAAATTTTTTTAAGTAAATCTGAGTTATTGCAAAATTGCGCAATTTGATACATTTTTCATTCTTTAGGCGAGATGTAAACTTGAAATTTAAAAAAATACATAAATTACAAAATATTGTAAAAATTACAAAGTGTGAATTAAGAGATAAATAATTAATATTATAACTTATTAACACATTAAGAAATAATATAATAATACTCTAATTAAGTAAAAAAATAAATTGTGTAAAATTAGAAATAAAATATTAATGTCTTGACGTCAAATTACGAAATAAGATATGTTATATAAACATTAAACTATAAAGGTAAATCATAAAGGTAAGCTAAATTATTAAAATAAAATATTAAAATATCAAAATATAACAATCAAGATACTTTTAATATAACTTTTTTCTATCCCACCCACACTACCCTCACCTAAATAGAATATACTAAATCATCAAAATTTGAATTTTTAAATTTGGGAGTCTCTTTTATTTCTATGACCCAATTATTTTTTATTAGAATCATCTGCATGATGAATTGTTTATTTCGCTTCTTATCATTAGTCATATCTATATTCTCCCATTCCTTATTATTTTAATCCCAATTATTTTCTATTTTTTAATGAAGAATCATCAATAAAAATATTAATTAAAATGATAATTATGTTGATACTTAGACCTTCAACTACATAAATTTTAATGGTTGCATCTTTTTTTTCTCCTATTATTGTGTGTGGTGTGAGGGTTAATGAGTGAGATAAAATAATATTACTTTAATTTATCTAAAAATATTGTGGATAGTTTAAAAGAATTGAGGCGTTGTTTGAGGCGTGGTGCATCTTCACCGGGGTGAGGCATACGGCTAGAAGAGTTTAAATAATTATGATCATTACGAATTTTAATAAAAGCATTGAAACTGATTCGAGGTGCATCTACTATTGTACAATTCTAGTCAAGGATCTAAATACAATTAATTAATCCTTTTTTACAATTTGAGTATTTAAGTTACATATTATTTTCTTCTAAATATATATATTAATTTACTTTGAAAAATCAAATCGCCCTCATAAATCTAATTTAAATTTCTTGAATTTATTAATCTTATTTATTTTGCTGCATGAATTCTTTTTTGTGAATTTTTTTTATCAATTTGGGCTTAAAATAACACCCCAGCATTTTTTTTAATTTTTTTTATCTCATATTCATTTAAATCATAAATAATGAAAATAATTGTCAAACCATTTATTGGAATTAGTTAGATTTAGCCGCTATCATGCTAAACACTTTTTTAGGATTTAACACCCTGAGATTTACTAAACATGTATTTATACAACAACAATAATAGCAAGTCTTTATCCCGCTAAGTGGAGTCGGCTGCATGAATTCTTTCTCCATTGTCTCATATTGAGTGTCATATTTTCTATTTATTCTAATAAATTAAGATCTTTTTTTATGCAACATGCCCAAGTCATTTAGGTCTACTTCTGCATTTCTTAGCATTAGTCGAATCTAAAGCATCTACTCTTCTAACCGGATCATCAGATGATCAACGTTTAATGTGACCAAACCATCTAAAACAGACTTTTTCTAATCTTGTCTGCCACTGCAGTTACACTAAAACTTTGACGGATACATTCATTTCATATTCTATCTTAAAGTGTCAGGCCACTCATCCACCTGAACATCCTCATCTCAACAACACTTAACTTAGTTTCATGCTTCTCCTTTAAAGGCTAACCTTTTGCGCCATAAAACATTGCATGTCTCACTACCATCTTATAAAATTTTTCTTCAAGTCTAAGCAGTGCTTTTCGATCACACAATAGGCCCGACACATTCCCCACTTCAACCATGCAATTTGAATTCTACTAATAACGTCCCCATCTAAATGACCATCACTTTGAACAGTAGACCTGAGACATCTAAAACGTTCACACCTTTTAATGATTTGATCACCCATTGTTACAGTTCTGCCACTAGATCTATTACTACTAAAATTACATTCCATGTATTCAGTTTTAGATCTATTTAAATGAAGGTCTTTAGACGATAATGCAGAACTCCATAATTCATGTTTTTCTTGGAACTCTTTTTCTAATCTTATCCAAAGGAAGGACATGATCAGCGGAAAGCATATTCTAAGGTACATCCTCCTATAAATATGTATTTATATGATTTTTTAAATTTTACTTGAATTGATCCAAACAACAATAAGATGGCTGTGGCTTCAGATATGATAGAATTTTGATGATTTCTGTCACTACAAGTCTAAAATGTTTTGTGGATTCTAATTTTTCCCTTCCTTTATAATTACTTTTGTGCAAATTTAAAAGTGGATGGCAGTTGTTCGGCATATGTAGCTCAAGTTAAAGGAAGAATGTTTTCTAGGGGAACTATTAATTGCAAATCAAAGCTTGTTAATCTATTTATTGTTATTTAATATGTGAGGAGTGAGGTGTGAACTATGAAGGTTGATAGACGAGGTATATTGATATTATTTTTAGTTTTGTTAAAATAATTTCTGATGACCTAAAAAATTTGAGGCATTTTTTGAGATGAGGCTTGCCTTGAGGCTTGCCTAAGTCCTCACTTTGGGACAATGAGGCGTAAGATTTATTGTGAGTGATATATGATCACTTTGACTTTGCTTATACCTTGTATGAAGCATCACTTTGGTAAACCTGCCAAACCAAGTTCTTGGAGATTGCTTGAGTCCATATAGTGTTTTTTTCAGTTTGCAATTCTTGTTTCCTTCTCTCTTCTTCAAAGCCCGGTGAAATCTCCATATATATATCTATTCCTCTAAATTACCATGTTGGAAGTCATTCTTCACGTCAAATTGTTATAAATCCCAATTGAAATTAGGCCAAGGACAAAGGAAGTTACTGTATTCATCTTAGCCGCAGGTGTAAATGTCTCTTGATAGTCCACTCCATATGTTTGTATGTAGCTTTTAGCAACCAAGCTTACCCTATATCTCTCTAGAGACTCGTTTGATTTGAATTTCACGACAAACTTTCATTTTCATCTTATTGCTTTTTTATTTTGTGGTAGCTTTATTATTCTTTTATGTTTTATTTTTCTCAACTTCATCTCTATTCTCATAGACTCTCTCTATTTCTCATTGAATAATACCCCAGACAAGGTGTTTGGAGCTGAGATTGAGTTTAAGTTAGATTAGAAACTTTTGTTTTATTGGTGAAAATATATGAAAAGTCACTGATTTGGATAATGGATATCTGGATGTTCAATGCATTTTCTTTTCCCTTTTCTTATGGCAATAAGTTGTAATCAACTGGATTATGAGAGTAAATTGGATCTATGCATACATCATTTTCAAGATCTATGCATACCTCATTTCCAGGAGGACTTGAATTTTTGACTTACACAAAATTACGTTCCAGTTTTCTCTTCCTTGAATACACCAATGCATACTTCCTATAGTCAAGCTTGTCACTGGTAAGGTTCATTTCAACAGTTTCATGAATTGATTCTTGTGGGGATAATTCAATTCTGGCTATTGGGATGGCTCTTGTGAAGTGATTTGGAATCACATGAAGATTAAGATTGTAATGTAAGTAGGTTAAGAAGTACGTCTTTTGTGTTATCTTCCCCAATAAGACTAGACTTCCCCTGTAAATAAGGCTGAGAGAAAAATAGATGGTCATTCCTCGAAGATGACACTAACAAAGATATAAAATTTTTGTCTAGGTGGCTGATACCACTTATAGCATTTTTGTGTTAGAGAATACAAGACGCACACACTTGATTACTCATGAATCTAATTTGCTTATGTTATGATTAGACACATGAACAAAATCAAGCCAAAGACTTAGGAGATTATTTGTGTTTTGAATATTAGGATAAAATTGAGAGGTTCATAGGAGTTTGATTGTCTACTACTTTGGAGGGCAGTCATTTTATAATGTAGGATGCGGTGAGTACAACTCCCCCCTAATGTGATTTTAGAACTCGCTTTTAGAAATGTAAAACACGGGTTAAGGTAAGTAGGTAACCATTTTTCTTCTCAGCAATATCATTATGTTGAGGATTATCTATCCAAGATGACTTATGAACCATCCCCTATAAAAAGTATGGGAAAAGAAATTGATTAAAATAATTTCTGAAATTATCAGATCAGATCCTTTTACTTTAACACAATGTTTGTTATGTATCATGACAATGAAGTTTAGAAGCAGAGTAGTCAACATTGGACTTATTTTGAAGAAGACAAATCCACGAGACGTAACATTTGGAATTCTAGAGTGATCCCAAATATCAGTGTGAATCAAATAAAAAGGGAAATCCTTTTATATTTGACAAATTTACACACATCACAATAAAAATGAACATTAACATCTTTAAATAAAGAAGGGAATATTGTCTTTAATATAGTAATTGAAGGATGAAGAAAATGAAAGTACCGTCTTTTAGGTACCCCCATCTAATTTTACGATGCATTTCATAAATATTGTCCCAAAATTTGAAATCTTGCATTTACTCATAAATATAATTTTTTTGTCTTTTAGGTACCCCCATATAATTTTACGATGGTGATTCATAATATTCTTTATTTTACAACTTTTTATCTTAAAATTTAGAACTAACAATTGATGTTGAGTAATTAAATCCTCACTTGGAATGACCTTACAATCTTTACATTTTCGACGATCTCTTTTTCTCAAAAGAAATTAATCAATTTATGTTTTCTTATATGCATTGTTATAAGTAATAATATGCTCATCTCTTTTCTTGAATAAAATATTAGCAATAACAAAATTATACGCTAAAGAAAAATTTAATATATCTTTACCTTATTCATTAATCGCTCCAAAACCGTGGTCAACATGAATATTTCTAAAACCTTCTACCACGCTACCGTCATGTCCATTGAAATCTACTCCAATAAAAATTCTTTCTTCAAGAGGTATCATTTGTATTAATTCTTCTAAGTCATTCCAGAAATTATCTTTAGAACCTATATCTAAGCAATCTTTGATGAGCATAAACACTTATAATATTAACAATCTTAGTATCAACAATATTCTTAAGGGCTATAATTCTATATCCAACTCTATTAATTTTTACAATATTATCTTTCAAACTCTTCTCTATAATTACACATACCATTTCTAGTGCGACTCTTACCTGAATACCAAAGTTTAAAACCTAGGTTATCAATCTCCTTGGCCTTTTCTCCAACCCATTTTGTTTCTTGAACACATAAGATAAATTCAACCATGTTCACTGATTAAGCAAAAATTTAGAATTGATAAATTCAAATAGAAATAATAAATTTAAAATTATCTTGACTTGATCGGGAATGATTCAGCATTGCAAGCCCAAACAAGTATCGTCTGCTTGCCTAACTTACTCCCTAGTTTGCTCGAGTGTAGCGCTGCTTTCTTGTGCACTAAGGAATGCAAACACATGAAGATACTTTGGCTATCCTAATTCACGCGCCTATAAACGATCTTGATCGCATGTGTAACCTCCCATCTTCTTCTTGCTTGTCTCCCTTCGCTCGCATCTTCCCTAGCATGCATCAGCTCCCTCTGACTCACACACTGATCGCTTTAGTTTTCTCTCTGATTTGTTAGCCTTTTTGCTTGATGTTCGCTTGCTCGATTCATTTCTCGCTATCTTCCTCTTCGTGGTTTGTCTTCTCTCCGTCATCCTCTGTTTCACAGTGGATTTTTCTCGTGGTTCACCTTCGCTCCCATTTTATTTCCCCTTATAACTAACAAAACTGACCTTTGACCTTCGCATCCCCTATGTTTCACACGAACTGGCTAGCATTAGTTCATGCTAGCCGGTTTCCTTCTTTTTAATTTTAACATTTTAGGATATTAATATGTTGCCTTTTAATGTATTAATATGTTAGAATATTAATATATTATTTCTTATTACATGCTTTGAACTTTTTGTATACTTTATTTTGCTCGATTTGTTGATTTTGAGGCATGACAACATGCAACATCAAAGTCCACATGGAGAAAGATATGAGTAATATATGCCTATTATAATAAGTACTTAGAGTGCTTGTAGCTCCCGCCAGTGCTGGATCTTGGAAGGCGTTGATGTACTCAGTTTCACCTTCTCCTTGTAGAGATATATGTTCTCATGATTGTTAGAATGAAGTTAATTAAAAAAAAAAAATAATAATAATAATAAAAGATAATAAACCGCTGTTCACCAAGAAGAAAATAATATCTATTCAACATGCATTTCATTTTTCATGTGAGTAGCTAGAAGTCTAATGAAAAAATTAAAGTGCTGAATAATTAAACAATACCATGAATAAGTATTAATAATAAGAAAAAAATACAATAATAAAATAATTTAATTTAACATGAAAGTTGAGATAAAATAAATTGTCAAATAGCATAAATAAATAGCAACTTGATTAAAACTCGTTTGATGTATTGCTATTGCATGCTCTATTGAATGCTTTTGGACCATTTTAGTCTTCAGAAGTGATACTTTTTTATTCTCAGCC
This sequence comes from Papilionanthe hookeriana x Papilionanthe teres, assembly GCA_022702705.1. Taxonomy (NCBI): domain Eukaryota; kingdom Viridiplantae; phylum Streptophyta; class Magnoliopsida; order Asparagales; family Orchidaceae; genus Papilionanthe; species Papilionanthe hookeriana x Papilionanthe teres. The sequence continues at coordinate 5,681,077 of CM040421.1, forward strand.
TACACGTGTTCTGTTCAATGGTTGTGGGCAAAATGAAGTACTTCACTGGAGAAGCATTTATTTAGCATGCTTTCAACAACACAGGAGACCATAATGTGCGACTGTTTGCTGCTGATACCTTGGCAAGTCTGTAGAATTGCCATTTATTTATGAAAGAATTATTTATCTACAATCTTTCTGCATAAACCAATCTTTAATCAATAGCTGTTATATGATTAGATTGCAATAGTAATTGGAGTTAAATGGATGTTAAACACTTGTGGCAGGTTTCAAATACTCAGAGGGCTTTTGCCAAACAGCGATCAGAAAAGGGATAAAGCATCGTTTCTCCTGGAGGTATATATCTTCTTGCTAATTGGCATTTTTTATTTTTAAATGGCGTAGTTCTTGTAATTTGTTATTGCTGTCTATATAATAAGCATCCATTTTCAGGTCATTGAATACATCCAGTTATTGCAAGAGAAGTTACAAAAATATGAGTCGATGTACCCAGGATGGAGTGATGAAACTGTCAAATTAATGCCATGGGTAATAGTTTATTTTCTTTTACGACAAAAATTATGCTTTGATGTTAAAACATCTTGTTGTTCTTGATTTCTGAAATGATGTAAACGATCGCGAGTCCAACTTTTTGTGTCTGCATGCATTGAATGTCACCTATTAGTTGAATTCTGTTTATAGTGCATGAATGGCCTACATCATCCTTGGCCTTACTTGCATGTATATTTCTATTATGAGTTTGATGTGGCGGTGGTATCACTGGAACCTAACGTTATTTGATTCAAAGTCTAATTTATCCATTTCTTTCAAAAGGCCTACCGAAGACTTCTTTTAGGGAATAAAGATACCTTGCTGAGATCGAGCTACTTCTATCCTAAGAAAGTAATTCAAGCTTCCAACTCTCTCATTTCAAATTTCTTTGCCAATAAAATTTTAAAGGCTTCCTTTTCATTCTTGTCTTTCCTAGTAACAATTATGTCCTTAGAATGCACCAGAAAATTAGTAACTCTCCCTAAATCTGTGTTTGATGAATAATCTATAACCACCTTGACTATGCTTATGCCTGGTATTAAGCGTCACTTTGGTAAACCTGCCGAACCAAGCTCTTTGAGATTGCTTGAGTTCATATAATATTTTTTTCAGTTTGCAACCCTTGTTCCTTTTCTCTTCTCTAAAGTTCGGCAGAATCTTCATATATATCTCTTCTTCTAAATCACCATGAAGGATGTCATTCTTCACATCAAATTGTTATAAATACCAATGAAAATTATTCCAATGACTAGCACCCATATTGTATTCATCTAAGCCACTGGACTTGATAGTTCACTCCATATGTTTGTATGTAGCTTTAGCAACCAGACTTACCTTGTATCTCTCTAGAGACTCATTTAATTTGAGGTACATAGTAAACTTCCATTTGCATCTCATTGTTTTTTTATATTTTGAGGTAGCCTTATTATTTTTCATGTTTTATTTTTGTCAACTACCTCCATCTCTATTCTCATACCTTCTCTCCATTTCTCATTGAATAATGCCTCATACAAGGCGTTTGGAGTTGGGATGTAGTTTAAATTTGGCTAAGAAACTTTTTTTATATTGGAGAAAATCTATGAAAAATTACTGATTTATCTAATGGATATATTGGATTTTCAGTGTATTTTCTTGTCCCTAGGACAATAAGTCATAATCAATTGGAATAGGAGAGGAAACTTGATTTATGCATACCTCATTTTCAGGAGTACTTGAATTTTTGACTTACACAAGATAAGGTTCCAGTTTTATCTTTCTCGAATACATCAATGCATACCTCTTAGTGTCAAGCTTGTCACTGGAAGGGACTATTTCAATTGTTTTAGGATTTGATTCTTGTGAGGATAATTCTTAGCTATTGGGATGGCTCTTGTGAAAGTGATTTGGACTCATTTGAAGAGTAAGGTTATAATGTGAGTAGGTTAAGAAAGAGTATGTCTTTTGTATTATCTCCCCAATAAAACCACTCCCTCACCCCCCTTAAATAAGCCTGAGAGAAAAAAAGGATTGTCCTTCCTCAAAGATGACAATAATAGAGATATAAATTTTTGTATAGGTGGATTATACCACTTATGGCCTTCTTGTGTTGGAAAATACCAGACAAACACACACTTGATTACTGGAGAATCTAATTTACCTATGTTATGGTTAGATACATGAGCAATAGTTGGCCAAAGACTCGGGGAGTAAGATTATTTGTGGTTTGAATATTAGGATAAAATTGAGAGAGAAGTTACATAGGAGTTTGACTGTCAAATACATTGGAGAGCAATCATTTTATAATGTAGGATGCAGTGAGGACAACTTTCCTATAGTTTGATTTTGGAACTTGCTTTTAGAAAAGTAATCCACGGGTTGTGATAAGTATGTAACCATTTTTCTTCTTGACAATCCCATTCTATTCAGGATTATCCATCCTGCCCTATGTACTATCCCTTGTAAAATATATGGCAAAACAAATTGATTAAAATAATCTCTAGCATTGTCGGATCAGAATGTTTTTACTTGAACACCAAATTTGTCATGCATCATGACAATGAAGTTCAGAAAGATAGCAGTCACATAGGATTTATGTTTAAGAAGGAAAATTCACGAGACTCAAGTGCAATCATCGATGAATGAAACAAACCACTGAGCTACTATAACGTTGGGAATTCTAGAGGGATCGCATATATCAATGTGAATCAAATAAGAAGGGAGAAAACCTCTATTATTGCTAATTGAAAATGAAATCCTTTTATGTTTGACGAATTTACATACATCACAATAAAAATCATCAACATTAACATCTTTAGATAAAGAATGGAACATTTTCGTTAAAATAGTAATTGAAGGTTGACAAAAGTGAAAGTGCTGATGCCAAATGACTTTTTTTTAAACAAAATAAGAAGATGTTAAAAGGTAGGTGAGTATGTGGCTGATGTATAGAGATAGACATCCCTTTTCCTTAGCAAGTTTAATTCTCTTTTCTAAAACCTAATCATGAAATAAATAATAAAATGGATAGAACAAGGCGTTACAGCTCATATCATGGGTTAGTTTGTGAATAGACAAAAGATTAGTGAACAATTTAGATGGAGCACATCTTTTTACAATAAGGATGAATTCAACTAATTATGACCAACAATAGCCAGTGTGGTAATATAATATTCAGTAGCAATAATTTTTCTTATTGCTTGAACAAAATGATTTTATTGTAAAATGGATTGAAGAAGGTGTCCTGTAATCCTTGGATCCAGAGTCAATGACCCAAGAGTCTTGTCTATATCAGTTCAAGACTTGTAATCCATTACAAAAGGACTTATCTGAGAATGCTAATGAACAAGAGCCAAATTGGTACTTCAATGATTATAATAAACTTCGATCAATCTCGGCTTGATTAAGGTGACTAGATGTAGTGTCTGGAGGAATTTCTTGGACCGAATTTTGTAAAATAGATTTGCGAGGGAGAATTAACAAGCTTACTGCTGAATTTTTGATCACCTCCCTGGATTCAGCTTGAAGTAGTAGGTTTCCCATGCAACTTTCAATACTATCTTTGGTATGTCTCCACTTCTTGCAGTTGGTGTACCAAAGATTATCTCGAGGGTCATTTCGGGATGTCCCCTAAGTTTTATTTTGCTTGGTGCTCTATTGTGTAACAATGATAGATCCTTTAGTTTTCACTGGTTCAAGCATAATGCCTCTTCGATTCTCCTCAATACAAATCAAGGTGATAAACTTGCTTAGTGAAGTGACATCTCCTCAATCCGAATTTGATCAAATTCTGCATTTAGGTCAATCAAAAAAATCAAATACTTGATTTTCCTCAATAAGATTCTTCAAGTTCACGATATCCTTAGGGCACTCTTGTCTCAAGTTCTTGGCACACATTTTACAGCATATTTGCATATTCTGTTACCATTTTGTTGCCTTGTTTTGCAACAGCTATTTTTACTTTGACTGCATACACACATCCGACATCCTTAGCCTTCGAGTACCTTTGGTTAAGAGCATCCCAAATATCATTTGCAGAGGTGAGAATCATACAAGTATAACTAATTTTTGGCAAATTTGAACTCCAACACCAAGACATAATCATGGAGTTATCATCTTCCTAAGTATCGAAATTCCATGCTTCATGTGTTAACCCTGAGTTATCGAATGCTTATTTCTTCATTTTGACGCCACGACCACCAACTAATAATTGAGCATGCCTAACCATTACTCTAAGCACGCCCTTTGTTTTAGACATCTGATTTTTTCTTTGTTTTGAATTAGTTTTTCCTTCTCATTCACAATGAAACCACTTTTGTTTAGAATTCAGTACTATTTTTCCTTAGCACATGCTATTGCTGCTACATTTGTTTTCATTTGTTCTTTAAGAAAGATGGCGTCTATTTGTTGCATGGGATTTCTTCCAACTATGAGGTGTTGGGGTGGTCAATGCATTCTAGCATAATTGGTCTTTCTGAATAATCCCCTTGACCTTCAGGTTATGGTGTACCACCTAAGCCCACACTCATGACATTCATTAGCATGCAATTAGGCTTTTCCTGAATCCATTTTCTTTCTGGAGAGTATTCATAAATTCCATGATTAGATTTCCCTATGTGATATGGAGTTAGTTTATGTGTTCAGATTAAGGAATTAGCCTAAACCTAAGATCTGGGGTAAAGTTGCATACACCTTTCTTACTCCACACGTGGACAGAGCTTCATGTACTAGGTATTCTCATTTGTCTCCATCTGTTTTGCTTTGAACTTTTTCTCATTCATTTTTATTGAATTATTAATAATTTTCCATTTGGATTTGGAGGTGGCCTTTATTATTGCTGCCATATTAAGGGATGAATCCTTGGAAAGTTGGACCATGCTTTCTCTTTATCCTATTTTTATTGCTTTCATTTCTTTTTTTTGCTTTTTTTTTTTTCCTTAACCTCTTATTTTTTAAATCTACCTTGTGATCTTAATCTGTGTTCATGTCCTGTTTTCCCTATGGATCTGCACACATATTTTTATGGGTTATTTAAAATAGAAAGGGAAACTGGCCTTCTGCTAATGCCAGCCAGCACTAAATAGCTTGGGCATTTTTGTTTAAAAGTTTTTTTTTATTGATTTTCCTTTTTATTTTTTTGGCAGGTAAAGGTCTATTTTAGGTCATTCTGGAAAAATGCGCGGGTATATGTTATTAAAGTTTCTTAGTGGGAATTTAAACTAGTTAGGCATTTTAATGCATGTCTGATGAAGTTTCTCAGTTGTGACGAATGATTTCTTTTTTTATTCAACTTAATTTAACACCAATTATTTCTTTGTAACAGAACAATAACCATGGCTCTGGTGATGGCATGGTTGATCCTCAAGTATTGAAGAATGGTACTTCTTCTGGATTACTGGTGTCTGATAGTAGCATTCCAGTTGCCCCATCTATTCTTTCATCTGCTCAAAATCCAACAGAATCTGATTTGATTGCTGGTGTTTCTTACAAAGAATTGGAAAACCCTAATGGTTTTTCCAGTAAGGTTGCAACTTCACCAGCTTCTTTGCATCCAAACTTGTACGCTTCTGTAGGAAGAGGGACGGGGGTTGTCGTCCAGCCACAGCAAAGGTTAATTCCTGAAGCAGTTATCGCAGGATCTCAGTCTGAATGGTTGAGATCCTCATTTCCTACTGGTTGTACTGTCAGCAATGATGAAATAAATGAACAGGAGTTGATAATCGATGAGGGCACAATTACTGTTTCTTCTGAATATTCTCAGGGGTATGTGCTTATAATTTGGCTTTTTCTTATCGTTGACTTGGGGAAAAAAAATATGCACAGGCTAATTGTTTGCTCAAATCTCACTTTAAAGAAGCTTTTTCCCTCATTAGTAACACCCACTTAGTTGTTTGTGGGTTTAATCTTTAATAGATTAATTATCTATTTTATTTCATTTTATTGTAATTTTCTAAACACGGTACTGTGTTCTATGAATTGCTTTTTTATGATTACCAATCTATTTGGACATATCTTGTGAATTTAGACGGTGGTTAATACTGCACAATGCTGTGCTATTTTACTTTTTTACGATGTTTGTCGTTATACATTAATCCTATGACATTAGTGTACATTCTTATGTTTTGTTCAATGTGGTGCAGCCTATTGAATAGCCTTAGCCAAGCATTACAGAATTCAGGCGTAGATCTTTCACAAGCTAGCATTTCTGTGCAGATCAATTTGGGGAGGAGAGCAAGTGTTAGCAGACGTAATGCTTCCAGCATGGCAACTCCAAAGGTATATGCATATGCTCCTATCATCCTTTTAATTATAGTTCATGATAAACTCCCTACAGTAAGGAACATAAATTTTTTTTACCTCATCTTTTGTTTTGTCTTTTCATTTCTTCTGGCTGATTTCTATGTTCCACCAGATTTTTTAGTATAGTGGTATTCTCACGAGAAAGTTACTTACAGCTCTGTTCTTAGGATTTGAATGAGTTGCACGAAGCCTGTTATTTTCTTCGCCTTTTTTTTTCTGTGAATGGAAAATGATGGTTGAACACTTTGGTTTTTTATGTGTAATATCTTCTTCTTAGGCTCTCTGGTTTTTTATCTGCACTATCTTTATCTTAGGAGCCCTCACTTTTCAAGAAAATAGTTTCCGCTTGTCATTTCAACCAATGTGCCTTTAATTTACTATCATACAGCTGAGCTGTAGTATTATTCAGAGTTGTTCCATGGTTAGGATATAATCCTTCTTGCTGTTCTTGAAGTAAATATGTTGTTGAATGCAGTGCAAGTACAAGAAAAGAGAGCAAAGGTCATAATAATGGCATGCTTTTTATTAAATACTAACATGTTTCCAAGAAGTAATGCGGGAGTTGGGGGACTGAACTGGCCAAACTGGCTCCGCAGGATGGCTAAACTGAACCGAACCCGACTCTTGTTTGGGTGGAGCTGCCGCCCGAGGGGGGGGATTCTGCCCTCCTAGTTATCCTTTATTGTAAATATGTTATTTTTAGTATCAGGGTTTACTTATTTGTTGATATTTCTGTTCGGACTGCTTCCAATGTACTCCTTTTGCCTTTTACGACTGTATCTGAAGGCGAGAAGGTGCTCCACTTGTAACTTGTTCCTAGGTGGTGTGTATCCTTCTTTATTTCCATCATCTCTTAGCTGCCCTTCAACTTGTGCACCCTCCCTCTTCCCTGATTCCCGGCCGCTAGCTAATGGAACTGTTAACTCCCTCAAAAACCTATTGTTGCAACCACCCACCCTATCTGCAGATTGCTGTAATCCTCCTTTCCCTTTACTACATGTTGCCACCAGCTTCAGCCATGTTTTGTAGGCTTCTGTTAACCCCTCCCTTCTGTGTAACGTCGTCGATCCCAACTAGCACTCCTGCAAAAAATTGTGATTCCCTTTCTGCTTTCCCAACTGCTCCTAGCAGACAACCCTCCCTCCATCCAGCACTCAAGACCGCCAACTAGTCACCAGGTTGCTGTTCTCCCCTTATATAACCCTCCGTAACCTTTGCTTCCCCTCAAACGGCAACATCAACTGTTTGACCCACGCCCTAGTTTTGTGTGTTGTTTTTCTGTTTTCAAGTTTCTTCAGGAATCAAAGTATTATTCCGTTGGGATTTTGGATTAATTCTAGTATCAATTAGTATTAGAGCTAGCGTAACCCTAGTCCTATCCTAGGATTTTTTAGCATTCGCCCCTACCCAAGCCACCTCCATAAAAAACTTTTATTTCCTGTTCCCTAACCATCAAAATCACAACCTTAAATTAATTTTTACACCCTATTTCACTCCCCCAACTCTAAACCATAACCATGCCATTAAGAAGATACATGCTTGAGCCCACTCAAGAAGAGATACAACGAGAGATCCGTTGCCTTCAACAAAGGCTTGTGGACTTGAGGATGAAACTCAGGGGGAAAGTACCCTCGATCATGACCAGGGAAAGTTGAAGGAGCGAAATAGACGAGAATTTTAACTCCTTCCATAAGGAGAATTTCATTAATGAAGAGTAAAAATCACGAAAATTTGCAATCCAGTATTAAATTAGTTTGAGAGAGGAGGCCACACATGGAAGATATAAGTGCTTCAAAATAAAGGTGGATATACTAGAGTATGATGGAGGTATTAGATCCCAAGGACTCCATCGAATAGCTGCAGTCAGTTGAGATAATCTTCAAGTACAAAGATGTTTAAAAAGATAAAAGGGTAAAATCTAGCGGCAATAAAATTTTGAAAGAGCGCCTCGTTGTGATGGATGACTTGCAGAAGCGGAGGAAGAGAGAAGACTAACAATATTACCATGTGGGAGAAGATGAGGAAGGCAATGCACATAAAATATCTACCTTATTATCAATAGGATATGTTTCTGAGACTCCACCTACAAGAGAGCTATCAGTGGAGTTCACAACACAGTTTGTTCAGTTGCAAATGAAGTGTGAATTGGTTGAGCCATAGGAACATTCCATGGCTCGATATCTGGTCGGTTTGAAACCCGCTATTAGCAATGTTGTGCAGTTGCAGCTTTATTGGACACAGGTAGATGTCCATACCATAATAGCCTTGAAGGTGGAGAGACAGTAGAAACTGAGCAGGCAACCACCACCAATTTAGGCAACCATCTGTAATGGGAGACATCAGCATGATCCCATCTGAGGGAGTTGAGAAAATTGTTCGGGATAAGGACCTAACCATTTTCAGTGAGAAGAAGCTTGTGAAGAGTAGACGCCTATCACAGTCCTTGCCAGAAAATGCTTCAACTGCCATGGATTTGGGCACATCGTCTCCAGTTGTCCGACGAGTTGAGCTGTATTTTTTCCCTAGTAGGGCGCTGTGAATGAGGTTAGCGATGAGGAGGCAGCGAAAGATTAGGGCGAGATGTATCGACTTCATTAGATGAGGGCGAGATACTTGTGGTTCGATGAGTCATTTAGACTAAGGATAAGAGGGATTTACAGTTGTTTCGTCATAATATATTTTTTACTCATTTCATTGTGAACAGGAAGATATACAGTATCATCATTGATAGAGGAGCAAGAACATGATGCCTACAGAGATTGTGAAGAAATTGGGACTCATGACTTAAACAAATTCCTAGCCGTATTCTCTGATATTGCTGAAAAAGGAGAACAGGGTCAGTATTGACCGAAGGTGTCTAGTGGAGTTTTCGATTGAGAGTCAGTTGCAGGATCGTGTGTGGTGTGACATGGTACTGATGGATGCCTGCTACGTTTTGTTGGGGTGGCCATCACAATTTGACCTTTGGACTTATCACGACAGATTTATAAACACCTACTCTTTCACCAACGAAGGGAAGCTTATCGTCTTTCTCCCTTTTGCAGAGCCAAAGATCACAGGTGCCTTTCCCAGCAAAGTAGCATCGGCGGGAGCAGTATTGGTGACAACAAAGAATGATAGGATTGATACACTAATTTCAGACTTGGGACAATCAGGACGGAGAGCATTTCAGAACATTACGATCGATACCCCACTAATCGGGGTAGTGCAGATTACCCTTCGAATTGGATTGAACCAACCTTGAGCTATTTTAGGTGGATTCAACAATATATGCGTGACACATAGACCCAATTCATATAAGTAGCGAGCTCTCAGAAGATTGAACCAATATGGATATTTGCTCCAAGTGGGAAAAAAAATACTTGGTTTCTTTGGAAGACGGTGCATCCAAGTACTTCTCAAATCGTAGTTGAATGCCCAACAATCCTGGGAGACTACATTGCTTTTGCTACGTCCAATATAGCGAACTCGAAACCGTGCTACGAGGAGCTTGAAGCTTCGACAAATGACTTTGAAGCTCCCCCAGCCACGGGAAAATGACACGGGAGCTGGGGGCATGAACATGCGAAATTGTTTCGGCAAGGAGACTGAACAGGACCCGACCCTGCTTAGGGTTGGGACTGTTGCCAAGGGGAGGAGTTTATCCCCCTCCTAGTTATCCTTTATTATAAATATGTTATTTTTTGTGTTACGGTTTAGTTTTTACTGAGATTTCTATCCTCCAACGCCTCTCTTTTTCTTTCTAGGGTTGGTGTAACTCGTCCCAAGGTGGTGTATATCCTTTATTTCTCTCATCTGTTCGCTGCCTTCCAACCTGCGAACCTTCCCTCTTCCCTGATTCCCGACCGCCAACCAAGGAAATCATCCTGCTGTACTCGCAACTCCCTCAAACACCTCACTGCTGCCGCAGTCCCAACCCAACCTATCTACAGGCTGTTGTGATCCTCCTCTTCCTTTACTGTCTGTTGCCGCCAGCCCCAACCAACCTTTGTACCTTGCCGTTAACCCTTCCCTTCCTCTTGCCTACTGTCACCAATCCCAACCAGCACTCCAACAGACAGTTGCAATTCCCTTCCCCCTTTCCCTGCTGTTGCCCAGCCGGCCCTCCCTCCATCCACTACTCAAGCCACAACCAATCACCAGGTTGCTGTTCTCCCCTCACAGCTCTCCATAACCTTGCTTCCCTTCAAATCACAGCACCACCTTGCCGATCTACGCCCTAGTCTTGTGTGTGTCATTGATTTTCTGTTTTTAAGTGTCCTGTTTGTAAACTCTTCTTAATTTCAGCAATAAAAGTATTGTTCGTTAACCAGTGTCAAGAAGTTCTTTCAGTCACATGAATCAACTTTAGGTAAAATACTATTATATGGAGCATATTTACTAATAAAGAATAGCGCACCATAGTGCAAAGTCTGTGGAGCGACACCTCATGCTGCATGAAATGCGTTATGTTTTCTTTTTAAAACATGTTAAATTATTAAAATTATTTTAATCATTAAAATTTTGATAAAATAAGAGATGATTAACCTTTTATATCTTTGTTATTTAAATAGGACCTAAGATGGATTTAAAGCATTAAATGCATACTCCAAGTGCCCTTGCAAGTTTCTTGTATTTTATAAATTTCATAGTGCTATTGTAAGAATTCATGTCATTGTATAACTTAGGTATTATTTGGTTGTATGTTCTAAAAGTATAGTGTTGATTAATTGTAATGTATGCATTTTAAAAATGCATTAGGTTTTTAGTTGTAAGAAAGTCAACTGCATTGAACTTTGTGTAAAATGTATTGAAATAGGATGAGTGGCCATGAGGAAGGTGAAGGGGGATAGGCAGTTGCCTATGCAACATGAGGCGATGGTGCAATGGCGGACCACAAGGGACGACAATGGTAAGCAATGGTGGGTGGCAATTTGCGATGGAAGATGAGAATTATGGGTAGTTACAACACGAGATTTGGATAATTTCTAAATACAATGAAAATAAAGGTTTTGGGGTTTTTTATATACCTCAATATTTATACTGTGTTTCTCTTGCTTCAAATTGAATACCCAAAAAGTTAGAATCGAGGAAGACGAATGCAGTAAACTTTTAAGCTTCCAACCAAACAACCTCTTAAAAGTAAAGGCCAATGATATGGAACTATAGAGTGAAGAAACAAGAGTAGAAATTGTTTCAGTTAATTTGAAATGGACATCATATAATTGTAATCCTTGATTTTCAATAAATTAGTTGAAATCATGTCAATCATATATTGAACATCTTAGATCCACAGCCCAGCCTTCAAAAATAATCCTTCATTTAAAGCATTAAATGCATGCTTCAATTGCTCTTGTAATTTTCTTGTATTATATAAATTTCATAGTGGATTGTAAGAATTCATGTCATTGTATAATTTAGGTGTTATTTTGTTGGTTGTTCTAAAAGTATATTGTAGAGTAATTGTAATGTATGTATTTGAGAAATGCATTAGGTTTGTAGTTGTAAGAAAGTTAACTGCGTTGAACTTTTGTGTGTTTGTTATGATATATTTTAAAATATATTGAAATATGATGAGTGGCCATGAGGAAGGTGAAGGGGGAGAGGCAGTTGCCTTTGGCAACATGAGGCGATGGTGCAATGGTGGACCACAAGGGACGCAATGGTAAGCAATGGTGGGTGGCAGTTTGCGTTGGCAGATGAGAATTAGGGGCAGTTACAATACGAGATTAGGATAATTTCTAAATACAATTAAAATAAAGGTTTTGGGGTATTTTATATACCTCAAAATTTTATATTGTGTTTCTCTTGCTTCAAATCAAATACCCAAAAAGTTAGAATGCAAGGAAGACGACTACAATACACTTCTAAGCTTCCAACCAAACCACGTCTTAAAGTAAAGGCCAATGAGTTGTGGAAATATAGAGTGAAGCAACAATAGTAGGATATTGTTTCAATTAATTTGAAATGGACATCACATAATTGTAATCCTTGATTTTCAATAAATTAGTTGAGATCATGTCAATCATATATTGAACATCTTAGATCCACAGCCCAGCCTTTAAAAATCATCCTTCATTTAATCATCAGTTTGTGCATTCGAGATTTAATCCCTTTCGAACATTAATAGTTGAACAACAGAACTATGATAGAGTTTTGAACGGGAAAGAGAAGTAGATGGATAAGTTCGTGGCTCTTTAATAGTCATAATTAATTAAAAATTTTGTATTGTATGTGCTAATCTTTGACAACTATGTCAGTTTATCTATGTTATCTGATTATATTTACACTAGATTGTTTCTAGATACTCGTATTAACAAGTCAATGATTAAAACATGATTATGTAATAAAAAGCTAATCATTTTAGCTGTAAAGCTTTGGGAGATTAATAATTGTTTGATGATTTAGGGAAAAAAATATAGAAAATATGACTAAGTATAAACAAGGTTTTATATAGAAATTTTTTTTCTTGATTAGAAAGAGAAATTTTTTTTTTTAAAAAAAATGCAATCAACTTATCTAAAAAGCAAGAAACATATGTAATATGAGCATCAAAGGTATAACCATGTCCTTTATCCAAAATAACAAACAAAGAGGTGTGTCAATGAAAATATGCTCATAATAAAGTAAACAAAAATTATTTAAACATACTATTGTCTATTTTTTTAATTAATTATTATTATTATTATTATTATTATTGATGGGTCATCAATAAATTTTTATCAAGCATGAATTTTCATGTATTTTTAAGGGATCATTCAAATTCAAACCTAACATCATCTGGGCCCTGATTGAAGCAAGTCTATGTCAAACTAACCGTCTCAATAAGACGAATTCAATATCAAAATTGGTTTAATTCAGGACCAATCAAGGCCAGAACAAGCCATTCAAGCACAGTCGTAGACATTTGATCGTCAATTGAATGGTCATATGCAATCCAAAGTTGACACATTTATAATCGAATCGACTGCTTAACAAGAGGAATCCAACAAGCCTAAGATCGCTCAATTCCAAGGTCATTAGGGCACCCAAATCCTTAATAGATCATTTATGATTAAGGAGGATTAACATAGACTGTTTGACCAGGTGGTTAGAGAAGTTATGTGCTAAAAGCCCAAAATGTTCGTCCCCAAAAGGCTAAAAGTTGACCTTTTATTAATTTGAGAGGAGAAGAGAAGTTAAGTTCTAGAGTCTAATTTGGAGAAGACCAGACAAGTAACCACCGGCTTTCACAACCGTCCGCCACCTTCGATTACTAATCATCGGCTGCTGTTGACCATCATATGCCGTCACCACATGTCGCCGCTGACCACTAGCAGTCGGTGACTAGTACTTGCAATCTTTGTAGTCAGACTACAATCTTTGTGGTCAACTACCATAGTTAGAGCTTTCAATTTACGGCTTTTATGGCCCACTGCTGCTATGACATCCACAGATTAAAGCTCTTATAACTAACTATTGCCTTTGTAGCAACAACTATCTATGATTTTTGTGGACAACTATTATATTTTCCACTACGGCCTCCATGGTTAATTTTTGTTATTGCAACCACTAACTACAACTTTTATGGCTATTTACTTGGTAGCAAACAATTACGGTCTTTGTGGTCAACTAAGATCGTTATTCTGACTTTCAACTATGATCTCGATGGCCATTCATTGCTTATTGCCGATTCTACATTATAGCCTTTATGATTAACTATTACCTTTGTAGAAATCATTGAATGCCTTTGCGGCTAATTATTTCTTTTACAACTTCCAACTACGACCTTTGTGGCTAGCTACTGCAATTACAGTCACTAATTACAGTCTATATAGCAAGCACTGCCTTTTTAGCAATCAATTATGGCCTTTGTGGACAATTATTATTACAATTTCTAACTATGGTCTATTGCAGTCACTGACTACAACCTTTATGACCAACTACTATTTTTTTAGTAATTACTATTTTTATAACTTCTAATCATGACTTCTGTGACATTAAACTGCTATTGCAGCTGAAAACAACCTTTGTAGCTAACTATTGCCTTTGTAGCAATCAATTACGGACTTCGTGGCTAACTATTGTTGTTACAACTAAGATTACATTTGTCGTAGCTCTAATATGACTATTATAGCTGAATTATTGTACAATTGTGATTATTAGTTTTTTTATTCCATCTTTTCTAATCAAGAGAAGAATGGATTTAATGTACTTACAAATTCATAGTGTATGACTTAGACTAGGCTAAGCCCCATAGTTTTTTCTTTCAGGGTTTTTTCATGTAAAATTCTGGTGTCTCCTCTTGCTACAGCTCTTTTATCTTTGTGTGTGTTGGGTCTTTGTGCAATGTTAAGACGTTAATATCATCACTCTACTGACGTGAATAATTATTATTATTATTATTTGCATACTATTTTATACTTAATACTGTTTGATTTATAGAATAAATTACTTCAATACGGCTTTATTTTGGTGAACTTTATGGCCAACTTAAGCTTGGGGGGAAAACCAAAGTTTGGCTTATGCCACGAATCAGTTCTCCCGATTTTTTAGTTATAATATTGTTTGATAATCTAATTATTTTAGAATTCTAAGTTTAGACTTTTTGAAGCTTAGCCCATCATCAAGCTTAACGCTATTATTTGGTAAGGTAATGCTCCATGGTATGTCATAAAGGTGTTTGCACTCTAAAAATGGATGACTTGCTGCACACATCTGTCCCTGTTGATGGGGTGCATGTCATACATTTTTTGAAATCAGCGTACAAAGATAAAAGAACTAATTATTATCTCCTTATACCAACACTATGAAGAAGCTGAACTCCTGATATTATTTAAAAACATTAATGTTTCACTTTGGGTTGTGCAATAAATAGATGTTCAATACTCTTTACCTTCATGTTTATGATTGTATAAATTTTGTAAAACCGTAGCTTCTGTTTTGGCATGGTAGTACTTAGGTTTATGTACTAGTTATCACTCAATGCTACATAATACATATGTTATTTTTTCCCAGCCTATCCTACTGAATTACAAAGATGGCCTTGCAAAATAGACTTCCTCATATTTTATCAAATGCTCGATCGTCTTTCAGGAACAGGATGAACAATTATCCAACAACATTGCAATGAGCTCTGCTAGGTTAGGGAACAAAATTGACAAATCGGAGCAAGCAACTAAGAGACATAAAGCAGATCACAACTAGTGCCATTCCAATACCTGGTAATGTAAATGCTGTTCTACCTGTGTGGTTGATTATACCAAAACCCAAGGCATGAGCATTCTTTTATTTGTCCTTTTTAACTCTCTCTCTCTCTCTCTCTCTCTCTCTCTCTCTCTCTCTCTAAGAGGACATTACAGTAGAAGCTGAGAAGCTGCTTTTGTATCATGCTTCCATCCATATATTAGAAAATTCACTTTTTATAATGTACTCCATTCGTGTATGTTATTGTATCAAGCTCTGTATAATTTTTGGTTGTGGAGGGTGATTATATAGTGTATATCTCATTGATTATTAAAATGGTGTGGTCGCTCAGTTAGTTTTTGCAGGAAGTATAGAACCTATTTGTTGACGAACTCATGCTCTCAGAGCAAAATTTTCCCATGGTTAAAAATAAAAATTATCATGTTGCTCCATTGCTCTCGACTGATTGGAATGCTGTTTGTCTTACTTATCAAATTCTATGCTTTTATTTATTATTTATTGCATGCACTCCGTGTTTTCTCAATTTATTGTGCACTCTATTTTTTTTCTCAATTTTCTAGTTTTGAAAGATGCAGGATATTGGAACAGACTTTTTATAAAAATGTTTGTGAATTTCATTTATTTTTATGTCATCTTTCATTCTAGTTGGGAAGTTGCATTTCTGGACCGAATATTATGTGCGAAAGTATTGGTGATATTGTGGTGGTATTGTACTGAATAATACCACAATATCACTAAATTTGAATCTATCTGCACTTATCATCTAGTTGTTTTATTTTCTAATAGGTTGTCTTCTTTTGTAATATTGAGATTCTTATATTGGTTTAGATTTTTTTTTTGGATTGTAAAATCTACGTAGTAACTGCAGTGAGCAAATAAATAAAATAACATATATATATATATATATATATATATATATATATATATATATATATATATATATATATATATATATATATATATATATATATATATATTAGACTTGCAGTTTTGTTTAATATCTGAACCTAAAAATTGAACAGGATTATTTGAATGTCTCTAAATATCGTTTGTTTCTTTACTAAACTTTCGTTAGAATGTCTGAACCTTTCATAGAGGCACATAATTATCTTACTAATATTTATAATTTATTTGCTTGAATCTATGAAATTTTCCATTGTACAGGAAGGTAACTTGCCTTTTAACACCTGATAAAATAACATAAGGTAAAGATATTTATTGTTAAATTATATTTAGGATATAATATATTTTCAAAATGTTTAAGTATTATCTTATTGCACTGAGTTTTTATCTAAATTGTTATTTTATCACTAATCAAATTTGATATAACTTTTTTTATAAAAATATTTGTTACTATTGCATAGAATAATTTTAGTGAAGAATGATTAGCAAGAGGATTGCGTAGCCGCTGAATCCTCTCCTTTACGACAAGGTGTAGAGGTTCTGCCATGAGAAACTCTCAGTTGGCTAGATTAAAGGAGGTAACCAAGCTGAGGGGGTCTTTGGCGACCTATGTAATAATACTTTGTCTAATTTGAAGGATAGATGCCTTATATCACGTGGAGTTTGGTTGCTTGGTTCAAGTTCAAAGCCGGCAGAGAGTTTTAGCTAAAGCAACTTATTAGTTCTGGAAGAGTTCTAGGGAAAGCCATTTTAGTTCCGTATGAATTTCCCTTTTTTCTACTTGGTGTCCTGTATATTGTGCCAGCTTATGTTTGTGTGCTTTGTTCAGATCAAACATTCTGTAGTGAAAAATATTAAACTGAAATAAAGATTTGGTTCTAGTGCTTTGATTTTGGCAATGACTTGATTACTTTATTAAATGTAAATTTTGATTTGGGCATCCTTTTTTCTTTTTTTTTTTTATTACCTGCATTATCATTTTATTGTGTTCATCGTTTGTAAAAAAATTCTCTTCTGCTTTTATAATGTCTATTGTTCTACCTGAAGGGTATACGAAATTTTTAGTGGCTAAGATCTTTGGCAACTCAAAGATGTTATGATTGTCGACGACATTTTGTTTGCTCAGTGCGATTATTTCTTTGGCTCTTCTATTCACTTGAGGGTGGTGAAAAAGGAAGAGAAGGTTAACACCCTTTATGACAAGGAGCTTTTGTTCTATCATGTAACTTTGGCTGGTGTTGGGATTCTGCTTTGTCAGGAACTAGTTGACATTCTAAGATTATACTCTGTCGTTCCGACCCAAATCATGATGAACCCTTTTCACTCTGATTGTGACACTGATTTTGTTCATGTGAAAGTTGGAGGTGCATGTTGACCTCACTTTTATTGAAGTCTAGTATTTTTATTGAAGGATCTAGGATCTAGTCATAACACTTTCCCGGTGACTATCTTAGAAGACTAGTGATGGAACCCCTACCCTATAAAAATTCAAAAAATAAAAAAAATAAAAAAAAATAAAAACACTTCCTTCCTTCACTTGGAGTTTCAAATGCTTAAAGTCAAACCTCTGAGCACATAGGAGGATGAGCCTAAGCATAAGAAAACTCAATAAGAGTTCCCTGTAGGATGATCAAGTCTTTGGACTAACCATGAATGGTTTGGTCTTGGTCAGGCTTGCGCACACACACACACACTTGATCCCCTACTCTTTTGGAAACTCGTGTGGGTGATTCCCCGAGATCTTAGCCCTAAGCTAGGGTTTGATTAGAACCGGCATATAGAAGATCCAAAAGGGGAATTCCCTTGGTCCATGAATTAAATACACTAACCTCATTATTAACATTCTTAATATATCTCAATTTTATCAAAAATCCCAACTTTGACCCATTTAACCTAAACTTCTCCCAAATTACCCCTATAACTCTAATTTTTGACAAAAAATCCTAAAATGTGCCCAAATTACCTAATTCCCTCCAAAAATCATTTCAAAATGTTCTCCACCATCAAAATTAACCAAAATCTATCAAAATACCCAAAATTTCTAAAATATCCTATAATTAGCCAAAATTATCGAAATACCCATCAAATTTCAAATATTCCAAAAATTACAAAAAATTTAAAAATCATCTCAAATAGCCCCAAAATCAATTTGAACCACTTCATTGGACCTAATTTAACCAAATTAACCTATTTTGACCAAAAGCCACAAATTGTCCCTTTAAACCCAAAAAGCCCAAATCACCTCTAACGTCCACACAATTGACCCCAATCCTCTCCAATTCCAATTATAAACTCAAATTCACCATTTTTAGACCTAATTAAAGCCAAATCCAAGTCCAATTGAATCAATTTCCAAGCTTAATTTCAATTCAAACCAAAAAGCCTCAATTTTGGCCATATGATCCAAATCCTCTAAATTGAACCCCTTGGCCAAGTCAATTTCCATAAATTTGAATTCCAAACTCTTCATAACATTCCCATAAACTAAATTGATCCACTAATTGACTATAATTTGAACCCAAATCCAACCCAAGATGAAATCCCCAAATTTGCCTCAAATGTGCCACATGCCCAAATGTCACCAAATTGAATGCCCTAACCCAAAAATTTCGATCCAATTTCTATCCAAAGTCCTTCATGATATCACCCACATCAAATTGAACCATCAATTGAACACTAGCCAAGCTCTAACCTAATCTAAACACAAGTCTAATACAAGTTAGCCCAAATTAACCAAATTCCCAAATTCACCTTCCAAACCAACTCAAAATCAATACAATCCTTTACTAAACTCTTTGTGACAATCATACACACCATTTTGATCAATCCATTGGACTCAACCCAAGATTAAACCTAACTTAGCCCAACTTGAACCCAAATGAACAATATTGAACCTAAGATCCAAGCTCACCTAAACCTAGCCAAATTAACTAAGGCAAGCCCACCACAACAAGCATTTGGACCCTAGGAGCCAACCTTGATCCACTTAGGCCAACATAGTTGAGCCATGGACCAAAGGTCCCCTAAATTAGGGGATTTCTTTCCTCTAATACCTAAACCATAGGGATGCTTGCCAAAACCCATCACGAACTCAATTAATTACCTTGATGGCCTGACCTCTAGCTCACCTGACCACCTCCTCTGGTCTAGTCGGCGGCCTAGTCACCGGAGGAGCTTAAACCGAGAGCCACTCTACTTGAATCCGAACCCAATTGCACTCCCCTGAGCAGTCCAACCCTAATTGGTCACTGGTGCCTTACTGCCTTCCACCTAAGCAGCTAAATGCACCCACAAGCAAGCCCTGAGCTCCACCATAGCCATGGCTATTTAAGCCACCAACCTTCACGGCCAAGCAAGGAGAACATACCAAACCTAGGGGAAACTTTGTCCAGCTTCTAGAGCCTCTCCCAATCTTCCTAAGCTCAACTCAGCCATTCCCAGCCATCCCCTTCACTTTCTGAGCCCAATTTTTTAGTTCAAAACCAGCCAAAACCAGGGCACTTTCTGTCACAGCCCCGCACTACACCAAAACTCCAAATTGATTTCACCCACAACATCATAAGGCCAAATGAGAAGATCCCCCATATAAGCCCCATCACAGAGCCTCTCTAATTCAGACTTCCCTTAGACCGAATTCACCTCCTGATCAAGTTCTAGTGCAGACCCAAAGAGAGCTCGAATTGGTGTTTCCAGGAGCTGCGCAAGGTCACAACGAACGTGTAGAACCATTCTGATTGAGGCATCCCCTCTCAGACCAAGGTATTGATCTCTTCCCCTAACCCAAGCTTTATTTGATTCTCTATGTGTGTACATTGTATTTCATATTGTATAAACCATATATATAGGTTCGTCTAGGTCAGATGAATCTATAGAAACAAACCGAACTTGATATGTTTGAGTCTAGCTTGAGTTCTTAAGGTTGGAAGGTGGACGACTCTCGGGATAAACCAGTTGGGGATGATGAACATGCGCCATCGGATCGAACGTGTATTCAGTGGACGACTTTGGAGTCAAACGACGCTTCGATGCATAAAGCGCAGGCTATGTGGCGCTAAGTCAGATGACAACGCCCAATCCCGCGGTGACACTCAGCGTGTTCGACGGATATGAGGATGACGCGGACAAATAGAAAAATAGAATTTTTTGAAATTATTTAATTCAGTCTACCTTAGAAAATGCATAACTTGGTGTAAAAAATCCTAAAAAAAATAGAAATACCCTTTTGCTCAGTGAACAGAGGAGAATAATGTGAAAATAAATTTGAGGTTATTTGACATGTATTTTATTTTAATTAATTAAATACAGTAAATCATACTTAGGCCATAACTCCCTACAAACATTTCACCATGGCATGAGGTTTTGACAGCTTAAAGGTTCTTTGGTTAGGGATCTTCTTTGATTTTTCTAAGGTCCGGGGGCATATCTAGCCAGAGATCCCTAATTTTTAAGTTAATCCCCTTTGTTTTGGTATAAAAATTATAATAATTAAAATTTTAATCAGAAAAATACAAAACTTATTTTGTAGGTTCGTTGTGGTCAGAGGACCCTAGAAAAAATATAAAATGGGTTTAAATAATTAAGAATGACACTAATGGTAATTAACTCATTAAAAAATTAAATAATTAAAATATAAATAGAAAAATCACAAAAAAGACTCTCGACTGTTAAAAAAAAAACAAGGAGCTCCCCATAAAAGTTTGAAGTTAATTGAAATTAATTTACCCACTAAAATGTAATTTTCAAGTTAAGTGATATTTTTGGAATTAAAATAATTATAACAATTAAAATATAAGTAAAAAAAATATGAAATTGGTTTTGGGAGCTCCTAAAAACTAGAAGAAATTAAAAGAAATAAAATTGGAATTAAAATAAATATTCATTTTTAAGCCTATTTTTAATATTTCAATAATTTAAAATTAATAAAAATCACAAAAATATTAAAATTCACCAAAATGTCACATTTGGTTTCCTAATCACATAGGAGCAATTAAAATAATTTTCCTAATTTCTAAGTGAAGATATTATTTTTTAAGAGGCTTAAAATAATTTTTTAAGGCTAAAAATGATTTTTTCTTAATTTTACACTAAAATAATTATAATAATTAAAATATAAGTAAAAAAATATGAAATTTGTTTCTCTAGGTTTCTTGACTTCAGAGAGATTTAAGAAAAATATAAAACTTAATTTTTCACTTAAATAATATTTTATATTTACATAACACTTAAAACAAGCAAATAATTCTAATAATTAAATTAAAATTCAAAAGTCATGAAAATTGGTCCAAGTGGTTCTCTTACCTAGGTGAACCTCCAATAATCTTCTTAAGGAAAGATAATTTGCTGTGGCTAAATTATTGAATTATCATTGAAAATCTCTATTTTGCATTAAAATAATTATAAAAATTAAATTAAAATCAGAAAAATTATGATGTTTTAATTGACCCATAAGTGGGGTAACATAAAAATTTCAAAGCCATTTGAATTGAATTTAATGAATTATGAAGTGTAGGCCTTAAGGGCAAAATTGTAATTTTGAAATTTAAGCCTTAATTAAATATTTAGGCCTAATAAAAAAATGGGAAACAAGTGATCATAATTGACATATATAAATGATTGAAATATAAGGAACTTAATGGTAGAAATCAATCTCACATTTTTCACTAAAAGAGTAATATTGCAATTTTCAAAATTATTATAATTTGGAAGAAAATTAAAATTAAATGATTCTAAGATGAGGGGTTTAACTTCGGAAGACAATAATTCACCAATTTAAAGCCCCTAGTCAATGATGAAATGATAATTGAATATTTCATAAGGATTCAAAGTAGCATATGACTTAGTTTTCTTAAAATTACAAATCCACACATTAAGTCTTAAGGGCTTAGTAGTGGATTAGGCTTAATCAAGATTCGACTTAATGAGGTTTAGAAAATGAGATATAATCAAAACTAAAAAATTTGGAACACTACAAGCCCAACTCTAAATTGATTGGCTAAATCTCATAGTCAAATAAATTTGACCCTATGGGCCTTCAACCACATAATTTATAAATGAAATATCAAGTGATGATTACCCCACTCATCGGGATAATTAAAACATAAAGGATCATTAAGCATAAGGGTATAATTGTGGATGAATTATTTAGCAAATAATAAGTTCAAATGAACTCGAGATAATTCAAAAGATTGTGAAATGTCTTGGGTATTACCCCCAGCCCCCTTCATAATCTTTTTGATATCTCGGAGGATGACCGAACCTATTATACTTTGCTAAAAAGGGAATCCTTCAAATGAACAAACAGGAACCCACCAAATTATGACATATGATTTGGTAGATGCACTTTAAATCTTTTTTTTTTGTTTTCTGACATGCAATTTTAAATTCCCTGCAAAGTTATATATATATATATATACAATGCCAAAAGGCTAAACATTCAGCTGGAGTGCTAGAAGAGAATTGGTATGCTTTTATAGTTTACATCGTTTTCTTTTCCTGCATTTACTTTATTGCATTTTCCAGTGTAAAACTTGTGTGTCATAACTAAAACTTTTAGGATAGCCACAAAACCAAAACAAAACAAAACTAAAAATTAAATTCACCGCCACAACAAAATAAAATATAAGATAACTCAAAATTTAATCACAAACAAAACAAAACTGCAATTGCAACTAAATTAAAATGTCTCTATCGGATGATCGAGAATCCATCGGAGGAGGCAACCTATGGCTGTTAACTAGATTTCCCACAGTCTCAATGAAAGTACTGAATTCATTTAGTTTAATTTGATAAATTCATCTAGACTAAGTGAATTTGAAGAAAGTAGTGGTGTCGGAATGAGAGAACCGTGGGATCCTAATTGTGCGTCGCTAGAATCAACTTAAACATTCCCTTAATAAGACATTAAGACACCTCAATTTAAACATATGTAGAACAAGCCACTTCTAAAACTATACCTGCTGCAATGAGGAGCTTGAAGCATACACAATCAACAGCACGGACCATCTTCAACAGCAAAATTCCTTCCTAGAAGTAAACAACAAGTTATAGGACTTCGAGGTAGTTTTCCTAGTGCAAAATAAACCCTCACTTTATCTCTTCAGGCCTTTGCACCTCGTGCAATATAAGCCCTAAACTTTTTTTAGGATTCTGAGGTTGTCATTAAGTGTGACATAAATCCTCCTATCTTCTAGGTTATTCACATGATCAGTATCAAATGGATGTAAGCCCTAAATAATAAAATTGGCAGGATAAAATACTAAATAATTATCTCAAATTGAAGCCAAACAATAGGATAGTTTGAAAAATCACCAAGATTCTTGTTAGAGCTGTGTTTTCCCTAGTTTTCTTTTCATTTGGATTCCTACAATAACTGTTCTAAATTCGAGCCACTCACCTGTTGGATTTCCAATTACCACATTACCTTGAAGATCCTACCTTTTTGGAAGTCATGAAAATAATATTTCTTTATCTAAATCGAGAGTTTTATTAAATGAATGCGGTCATTTAAGATGTAATTAACTATAGGGGCTTGCCCTTATAGGAAATTTTAAGATCTCAGATTAATTTAAACCCTATCTAGTTGCTTCATACTAGGTACAAGAATTTGTCGGTCAACATAAATGGTTTGCAGATCAAATGGATATCATGGATTCTTTAGTTTATTTGATAAATCCACACCGCCAAGCAATGTATCTATTTTTTGGGATAGAAACATGGCTTGTGGTGTCATGCTTGATTATTTAAACTATTGCATGTATGAGATCAGTTTGATTTCATATTTTAAAATTAAAACGATAATTTCCAAAATCTATCTATATATTTAAATTAAATTAAAACCCCCCAATTTAGTGACCAACAATGCCTTGGTTGATGGCCACTTTAGAGAGCTCTTCACCATTAGAGTATACAAGGATGTGTTCATGCAATTCTTTGGAACTAGTGTAAAATGGATAGGTCTTGAGAATAAGGATCAATACTAGAAGAGGAAGTTATGTTTCTCCACTCTCTAAGAAGGGACGTCAGTTTAAGATCGGGCCGAGGGCCCTCGCCTTGACAAAAATGTAAGATCAAGCCACCAATGGTAGAATTTGCCCATTGTACAAAGATCAAGCCACCAATGGTAGAATTCGCCCATTTACATCATCTCCCATATCAGCTAAGACATTAGATTCATGCACACCAGGAACTTTCTAAGGTGTAACTGCCCCAGTTGACCATTAGAAATTATTTATGGCCATCTTTTCTATCAATGCATATGACTTATCAAATAGTTTGGCCATAAGGCATCCTTGTGCAGTAACATTTATAATAAACTTAAGAGAACCTACCAATCTATTGTAAAATTTTTGAATGATCAGACAATCGGGAAAGGCATGTTGTGGGCACCTCCTAAACAATTCCTTGAATCACTCACTGACCTTATAAGTAGACTCTCCATCTATTTGAGTAAATGAGGTAATATCATTCCTAGGATTTGTAGTTTTTTATGGAGGGAAGGATTTCCAGAAACTTTTTGGCTAGGTTATTTTAGGTTGTAATTAATCCTGAGCAAGGGAGTTTAACAACACATTGGCCTTGTCCCAAGATGAGATAGAGAAAAGCCAAAGTGTAACAACATCGTTGAAGGCACCATTGCACAAGAAAGTGACATAAAGTTCAAGGAAGTTGGCTAGATGAAGATTTGAGTCGTAAAAAGGTAATTTCCCAAACGAACTATTTTGGACCATTTGGATTATGGTAGGTCTCAGCTCAAGGATAGTTGATGCTTATGTCAATTTCCTCAATAGAAGGGTTGACATAGTCCCTAATTGGTTTCATGGTGAGGACCTAAGGTTCAACCACTCTATGGGTGTGTCAATGAATGAATGTGCTCATATGAGTGGTTTAAAGCTTGGTCAATCTTAGGGTCAAAAGGAGCAAGGCCAGACTCGACTCTCCAACGCATACACTTTGACAGTGACAACATGATCGAGGATCAGACTTGATAGACTTCAAACAAGCAAACAATCACATCGACCCACACAAGTTAGTCAACATACACATATGCAAAGCAAACAACACATGCAAAAAAGAAAAATAAAATACACTCAACAAAAAAATATTTCTTTTGGTTTTTAGCTTTTATAATTTTTTTCACTTTTTTTTAAAAATTTTTCTGCATTTGCAAGTGGGCACAACAACAATTTAAGTGCAGATGGAAATGAAACAAAAAGAAACAATAAAATATAAGTTGCTAAACAAGGCTCTCAACACAACTACTACAGTTCTCCTAAAATTAGAATTTGTCTTAATGTCTTTTCCTCACAATGGTGTCAAAAATTTGACTGCAGGAAAAGTTACGGTGACTGTATCATACAAGTATATGTGTCAATTAATAATGTAAATTCAGAGTGCACATATCGATGCCACGAGGAAATGGCTATGAAATATTCCAATAGATGATATCTAGTTTACTAAACATCTAAACCTAGTTCAGCATGCTCACAATAAGAGATTTAATTCCTACAACCCTACAAACAAAAATCAAAAGCACGAATCAAAAAACAAAGAAAAAAAAAGAAGAGAAGTCTTATGGTTCTTTAAGAGAGACGAGGTTCATGCCTTTGTGATTCAGGTGTTGTGGTGGTTCTTGTTTTTTCAAGATTTCCCTTTACGTGATAGTTTTCAATGTTGATAAAATGTTCTTCTTAAGCCTATGCCTAGGTTAGAAGAAGAATAAAAAATCCATAAAGTTATATTTTCCTTAACCCCATGAAGTTATATATATATATATATATATATATATATATATATATATATATATATATAAAATTTAAAAATGAGACTGAATATATCTCAGAGATTTAACAATTTGAATGACCGAGCATGCTATAACAAGTGATACTTCATCTCTAAAGATAAAAATATCACTCGATAATAATCTCAATTATTCAAATAAAAAAAATTATGCAAAATCTTAATAGAATATGTCTATTCTTACCAAGATGTTGTGATTAACCCATTCTTTCTTCTACACGACGGTCATAAATTACAGATCACAAAAGATGTTAACACCTTAACATCCCGACTGACGAGATCAGGAGTAAATGAAATCCAAAGGTTAACACAATAACATTTCTTATTAAAGCTCAAGAAAACGTCATAGGGGAAAAAATTCCAAGAATACCATAAAAAACCATGATCCTTACATCATAAAAATGTGAAAGAAAACTTAGCTTCTCATGATAGAAAGAACGATGGAAAATAAATCAATGAAAATAGTTGTTGCAAGCCTAAATATGAAAGTAACAAATTACAAATAATTTGCCCTCTCCTCCAAAGCAAGAGCTCCCTCTTTCATACAATCCTCTCTCCAAATCAACATGAAAAATAAATGAAAGGGAAGAAAGAAAAGCCCTTAGGACCTCAACCTCAAGGAAGGAAGAAAGCCCTAACGAAGAAGATCTCTCTCTCTCCCAGCCATCTAGCTTTGCATCTAGCCATCTTTAATGTTCTAAGATGCTTTCCAAGTTACTCTAATTAAGTTTTTATAGCCATTGTCTTGGAATTAGTAAGCAATTTATTTCCAAAAATGTTTCTTCTTCGTTAGTGAGGTCACGTCCAAATACGGCGTGGTCATGCTCATGACGGTTCTGTTTATCGAGCAAAGTGGTCATGCTTGATTTTGGCATGGTCATGCCTACCTTTTGATAAGAAAGCATAGTCACACATGATCCAAGCATGGTCATTATGTTGCCTTTGATAAAGTGGTGCAGTCACGCCCAGATCAAGTGTGGTCACGCCAATTTTTTAAGCACAATCTTTGACTTTTCTTACTCTGAAATGAATGTTCGATCTTCTATAACATGCACGTCATCAACAATCACCTTCCATAAGAATAAATCTACGATTATTATGCTGAAATAACAAGTAAAAGTAGGGTTATATGTAGTAGAATATGCGTAATATTAACTCATGTCGATGATGAATATTGATGTGCTAACTTCTTTATCATCATTTACTCCTAACCTGATCAATTAGGCTGTTAAAATTTCTTGTGATTTAGGGCTTCCGAGGCTGGCTAGAATAAAAATAGGATAACCATAAAATCCTAGTTTTATAGATATAGTTTCATGAGGGTTTTTGTAACTAGATAGGGGATAGAAAGAATCCTAAAATACTTTGTATCATTACGAGCGCATAACAATAGGACGATTTTCATTCTTCTTATGATCTAAGCATGAGCTGAGAAGAAAATTTCATCCCTGGTTATCAACTATCACATAGGAGAACTCATAGAAAAATATAGGGAAAATACTATATCAGTGTCACAAAATCATGAGCCTAATCACCCCTAAAGGACTTGAGATTCTTACATACCATTTCTGTTCATCTGCCTTTTCTGTCACCTATCATTTTTGCCTACCTACCATTAATATTTACTACCTTTTTGGACCGTTAGATTTCCATATTTGCCTTTGATCTTTTAAACTATATTATTTAATTTAATAAATTAGAACTTCCCCTATTATAAATATTTTGACACTTTTTTGTGGGATCGATATGCAAACTCATTTTTGTATATTAACTGATATGTATACTTGAGTGATTGACTACCTTGCCTCATAACAATTTTTAACTATCAGTATTCTCATGACCCGATAAGAGGCTTTGAGTTAACCAAGATGAGAATGGTCGGTCGAACAATGGAAATCAATTCACTGCTATTCTAATTAATCACTAACAAATTAATATTCAAATAAAAAATCTACTAAAAAAAGCAATTAAAAGTAACAACTAGAAATTTGTACATTTTCATTTGTTTTTCACATCTTTTATATACATTTGCTTCTATTGTACTCATATTGTTCAAATGTTTAAAAACTAAAAATAATATGAAAGCAACATAATAAGTTATCTAAAGATAACTTAAGAGTAAACACACTTCTAAACTTTAACAATATAAGGAAAAAAATTTAATATGCATGTTGGTCTATAAGAAATCTTATAACATTTTTAGTCTTTCATATATTTTATAAGCAATATGATATATACTAATGCATGTATTAATAACTTTTTTCTAAATGAACATACACTAATCTTCTATATGCATTTATCTTAACTTTACTTTTACTTTATATTCTTTACATACATTTTTGTTTTAGCGAGGGTCACCATCAACAAATCCTTATACTCTCTTAATCGATATTGCCCCGTCGGCTCCCATCGGCACAACGGTTAGCAATCTACACATAGGGTGGAAAGAACCTTACCTTCCCCTGAACAATATTATCTCTTCAACACAACGGTTAGTAATGTAAACATTAAAATTTTATGGGGATGTGAGCTCTATTTTACTCACCTCTAGCCGATATTATCCCATCGACACAGTGGTTAGTGAACTAACTATCACAATTATTTGGGATGGTAGAAAAACTCTATGCATGGGAGAACACTGGCCTCCCCTGTTCATACCATTAGTGGGTGACATCATCCTCTAAACACCCACATACAAGCATTCATATATAAGCTATTTCATTCTTCATACATACATTGTTCCGAAATATTTCTATGCAATCTACTAACATGCATACTTCTCTGTTGTAAAACTATTCATCATGCATATCTTTTAGATCATTCATATATCTATCTCATGCATATCTCTTACTTATATCATATATATCTTTCCTCCATGCCAATCTTACATGTCTTTCTTACTTGTAATGCCTATTTAAATATCGTTGAACTCATGCATATCTTTCTTGCATGCACATTTTTTAAAACATTTCATTTATACATAATTTTTCTATCAAATAATATGAAGAACCTATTGCAATATAAATCTAACTAAACTAAAGCATATATATAAATCAATATACATTTTGAAAGAAAAACAATGCAGTGACTTTTATATTGAGCCCAATAAATTATAAAACATCATATTATACTTTAATATTTATGTGACTTCCATAAATGCAATTATTCTTTTTAGCATATGCTTTTTTACCTCACTTTTGTTAAGGTATAGTCTCTCTTTATAATAGCCTAGGGTCTAGCCATAGGAATTTCCTGGTGACTATCTTAGAGGAGTAGCAATGGAACCCATACCCCATAGAAATTAAAATACTTCTTTGCTTCACTTGGAGTTTTCAAACGCTCAAAGTCTAACCTCTAAGCACTTAGGAGGATAAGACTAAGCATAAGAAAGCTCAAGAGGAATTCCTTATATGATGGTCAAGCCTTAGGACTCACCCTGGGTGGTCTGGGTGAGGCTCACACACAAACTTGCACATTACACTTACACTTACTACCTCCCAACCCTAAATCAAACATCCTAAATTTTCCCACACTTGATCCCCTACTCTTTTGGAAACTCATGTGGGTGGTTCCTTAAGCCCTTGGCCCTAGGCTAGGGTTTGAGTTAGAACCAACACATGGATGATCCAAAGTGGGATTTCCCTTTGTTCATGGATCAAATTGATTACCTTTCTCATTTAACCCCAACTTCACCAAAAATTCCAACTTTTGACTCATTACCCCTAAACTCCACCAAATTACCAAATTGCCACTAAACCCTAATTTTTGACCAAAATCTCAAAAAATGCCCAAAGTCCCAAATTCCTTCAGAATCATTCCAAAATGTTCCCCCACCATTAAAATTACCCAAATCCACCAAAATTTCCAAAATACTCCCAAAATACCCAAAATGACCAAAATACCCCTCCAAACCCAAAAATTCCAAAAATCCCAAAAAAATCAAAAAACATCACAAATGTCTCCAAAACCAATTTAAACCACTTTACTTGACCCAATATGACCAAATTGACCCATTTTGACTAAAAGCCCATAATTGCCCCTTAAAGCCCAAAATGCCCAAATTACCTCCAATGTCCACCAAATTAACTTCAATCCTCCCCAATTTCAATTATAAACTCAAATTTACAATGCTCAATCTCATCCTAAACCAAATCTAAGCCCAATTTGACCAAATTTCAAGCTCAATTTCAACTCAAACCAAAAAGCCCCATATTTGACCATATGACTTAGATCCCCTAAATTGAACCCCTTAGCCAAGGAATTTTCCCCAAATATGAATCCTAAACCATTCATAACATTCCTACACATCAAATTGATCCACCAATTGATCCCAATTTGAACCCAAACCTCACCCAAGTCTAACCAAACCAAAGATCCCCAACTTTGCCCCAAATTGACCACATAACCAAATTCCATCAAATTGAATGCTCCAATCCTACAATTGCCACCCAATTAATGTTTTGAAACATTCATGAAATCGCCCTACACCATTCTGACCAATCAATTGAGACAACCCCACTCTAGCCTAACCTAAATTCAAGCTAACCTATATGTCCCAAAATTGACCAAATGACCAAATCTCACCAAATCCACCTCCCAAATCAATTCAAAACCACTCCAAATCTTTCCCAAACTCTTCATAACAATCATACACACCATGTTTCTCAATCAATTGGGTCCAACCCAAGCTTAAACCCAAGTTAGCCCATCCTAGCCCAAATTGAACCCATGGCCAAATTGTCCCAAATCACTAAAATTTTAAATTCCACCACCATGTCATATTTGGTCCCCTGATCATTTGGGAACCATTAAAATAATTTTCCTAATTTTATAAATAAAGATATTAATTTTTAAAGGCTAAAAATGGATTTTTCCTTATTTCTCACTAAAATAATTCTAATAAATAAAATATAAATCATAAAAATATGAAATTTATTTCTCTAGGTCCCCTAACCTCAGAGAGATTTATAAAAAATATAAAACTTAATTTTCAATATAAATAATATTTTATATTTAATTAATAATCCAGAACTTAAAATAATTACAATAATTAAAATAAAATTCAAAAAAATCATAAAAATTGGTTCAAGTGGTCTGATCTAGATAAACCTCTAGTAAGTTTCTTAAAAATAAATATTGTGTGTTGATTGAGTTATAAAATTATATTTGAAAATCCCTATTTTTGAATTAAAATAATTATTAAATTAAATTAAAATTGAAAAAAAATCAGATTTTCTCCTCTGATGTTTTAATTGACCAATAAGTAGGGTATCATAAAAATTTCAAAGTCATTTGCATTAAATTTAATGGATTATGAAGTGTTAGGTCCTTATGAGCAAAATTGTAATTTTGAAGATTTGGCCTAAAGCAATATTTAGTTTTAATTAAAGTGGGAAATGGGCAATGAATGATCTTAATTGACATGATTAAATGATTGAAACGTAAAGGGATAAGTGGTAGAAACCAATCCCATCTTCGTCACCTTAAAGGATAAATTGACAATTTCCATAATTAATTTAATTTGGAAGATAATAAAAATTAAATGATCCCAGGGTTAAGGGGTTGACTTTGGAAGTTATTAATCCATCAATCTAACACTCCTAGTTGGTGTTTAATGATAAATTTAATACTTTGATAAGGATGAAGAATCATAATCACACTCGTTTATTCAACCTTCTTTTTTAAAATTGCAAATATACCCACTAAAGTCTTAAAGACTTGGTAGTGAGCTAGGCTTAATCAAATTTGATGAATATGGATTAGAAAAGATGATAAGATTAATTGTGAATATATTTGAAACACTACAACCTCAATTCTAAAATTAAATTGGTTAAAATCCTTGATAAATCAATTTGCTCCTAAAGGCCTTCACTCACATAATTTACGAATAGAATTTCGAGCGATAATTACCCTATCTTTAGGATAATCAAAACATCGGTTCATTAAGAATAAGGGTATGGTAAAAATGATTCATCAAGCAACATAATAAGTTTGAACGAACTCAAAACTTTTCAAGAGATTATGAGGTGTCTAGGGCCCGGTCCCTGAACCTTTCTCATAGTTTTTTTAGATACCTTGAAGGACGATTAAACTTATTATGTCTTGCTTGAGAAATTATTTAACAATGAAATAAATAGGACCCACCAAGTTATAACATAGGATTTGGTAAGCCTGTGACGAACCTATCTATAGGCTTTACTTTCCTGCAAATTATAAATGTTTACTGCAAAAGATACTTAAATTTCAGATAGAGCAACGAGAAGACTCGATAGACACACTTTCATAAGTTTACATAATCTTCTTTTCCTGCACTTCCTTTACTGTACTTTTCCTACTTATAAGCTTGTATGTTAAAAAACAAATTCATCATGCATGTCAAAACCAAAACTTTTAGAATAGCCACAAAACCAAAATAAAAATTAAAACTAAAAAAAAATGAAGATAAAATTTACTGCTACAACAGTCAAAATATAAGACAACTTAAAATTTAATCGCAAACAAAACAAAAATCACAATTACAACTAAACTAAAACATCTATATCAGATGATCGGGAATACCTTGAAGGAGGCAACCTACGGCTGCTAACGAAATTTCTCACGGTCTGAATGAAAGTAGTGAATTCACTTAGTTGAATTTGGTAAATTCATCCGAACAAAGTGAATCCGAAGAAAATAGTGGTACTAGAATAAGAGAACCGTGGGATCCTAACTGGTGTCGCTATAATCGACTTAAATATTACCCTAAAAAGACATTAAGACATCTCAATTTAAAAATTTTCAAAACTTGTTACTTCTCTCAAACTCTTACATTTGACATTTCTAAAACATAATTTGCTACGACGAGGAGCTTGGAGCATGCACAGTGGGCAGCACGACCATCTTCAACAATAAAACTCCTTAGAATTAAATAACAAGTCATATGACTTCGATGTTGCTTGCGTAGTGTAGCATAATCCCTCACTTTATCTCTTTAGGCCGTTGCACTTCGTGCAATATAAGCTCTAACTCGTCTTAGATTTCCGAGGTTGCCATTAGATATGACATAAAT
This sequence comes from Papilionanthe hookeriana x Papilionanthe teres, assembly GCA_022702705.1. NCBI lineage: Eukaryota > Viridiplantae > Streptophyta > Magnoliopsida > Asparagales > Orchidaceae > Papilionanthe > Papilionanthe hookeriana x Papilionanthe teres. The sequence continues at coordinate 5,714,294 of CM040421.1, forward strand.
CCTCTTATTTTTCAGGCTATTCACATGATCGGTATCAAGTGAATGTAAGCGCTAATAAAATTGGTAGGAATAAACATTAAATAAATATCTCAAATTGAAGCTAAACCATAAGATAGTTTGGGAAATCACCAAGATTCTTCTTGGAGCTGTGTTTTCCCCTAGCTTTCTCTCCCTTTGAATTCCTATAATAAAAGTTCCAAACTTGAGTCATTCACCTATTGAAATTCCCATTACCACATTACTTTGAATCCTACCTTTTGGAAGTCATGAAAATAATATTTCCTAATCTTTATCAAAAATTTTCTTAGACAACTTTGGTTATCTAAGATATAATTAACTATAGGGGCTTGCCCTTATAGGAAACTTAAAGATCCCAGATTAATATAAACCCTATCTAGATGCTTCATACTAGTCAGGGGAAATTGTCGGTCAACATAAATAGTTCGCAGACCAAACAGATGTCATAAATCTTTAGTTTATTTAATTGAGTCTTATTAGTAAGCAATGTGTCAATTCTTCGGGGTAGATACACGGTTTGCAATGTAGTGCTCGCTTATTTATACTATTATTTGTATGAGATCGCTTTTGAATTTCATATTTTCGAATTAAAAATTATATTTTTTAAAATATATATACATATAAATTTAAATCTAAGATCCCAACCTTAAAGCGCGCCGATAATGATTCTTTACCTGAAATTTATGGAGCTATCATACGACAATCTTCTACACGCTTGCCTTCAACTCGTCACCTCAGGTAACCAACCTGAAATCTTAAATGAATTAGGAATTCATAATATTAGTTCATTAGGTAATTTAGCCCAAAATATCATTGATTTATCAAAACATACCTTAAAGGACTTCCCTACAACTCAACAATTTTCTGAAGCTACAAAATCCTCTTTATTCTTCTTCCTATCTTCTCAAACTTCGCTTCCCTTCTGTTGATTTTTTGTTAAAATCCTTACAGAAACTCTCAAACCACTTAAGCCACTTTCGACAAGATCATCGTCTCTGATGGCTACTAGAAACTAAAAATATGAACATTTTGTGGCAAATCTCAAAATGAAAATGCGAGAAAGAAAAGAAATTCCTCAAATAGCATGAAATAGAAATTAAGACTTAACCAATTTCTTCTCTGAGCCCTAACATGTCGTATGCAATTCTGTGCGGGCCGCTCTGCTCCTCCGTGTGACTCTGTATAGTGCTAGAGATCTGGAATGCTCATGAGGTCGAACAAGGAGAGGAATCGGCAAGGAGGATGGGTCAGGAGAGGAATCGACAAGGAGGATGGGTTAGGAGAGGAAATCTGAAGCAGAGAGTGGGTTGCAACTCACCAGGTGGTCGCTCGATCACCTCTAATCCCAGCTGTAGGCTTTTTCTTTGATAAAAAATCCCCCTTGGACTTTCTGTCAAGCAAAACCGCTAGGGAGGGAGGCTGAGCGAATGAAGCTGAGAGAGGGAGAGGAGTAACAGGCTGAAGGCGGGAGAAGAAAATTCGACAGCTTAGGATGGACGATTACCCTATTCGATGATTATCATGCATGGAATAGGTTGGCTAGCTATAGTGATGATGAGATTAAGGAAAGATTTAGGATAATTAAATGTTTAATTTAATTATGCTTATAATTTCAAATTTTTATATATTCAATCTATTCGTCATTTATGTATGATATTGTATATCAAATTGCTTGATATTATATGTAGAGTTTTATAAAATTAACTCAGTAGAAATCCGAGGATGCGAAAAATTTGGAGTACATATTACGTCGCCAAAAATTTTTTTATCTGATTTCTCAAAATGGGTTATTACAAGTAGAGCTTGAGAAAATATTAACTATGTAGTGGTCATTAAGATTAGATGTACAGAGACTATTGAGATCCAAACTATTGCTTTACATACTCATTAAGAGAATAAATTTTCAAATTTTTATGTTCTTCTTAGATCTATTAAGAAAAGGGTATTACTGGTGAATGTGAAAATGTTATTCATGATGTAGATGAGTTTAATGATGATATATATGAGGGAATTTTAAGTTTATCCTTTATTCAATCATCTGATGAATCAACATAAGATGGGTACTTATGGGTTTGTCTTTTACATTATTTGTTCTGGTGTTGATTATATTAACTTCTATTTTTTTTTACTTATTTTGCATTTTTGTTTACTTTTGTTAGTTTTCTTTTTCATTTCAATTGTTTATATTTTTATTTCTGTCATTTTAAACTTATATTATGATGATCAATTTACTTCTTATTATAGATGACATCAGGTGGCACTGATGACTAGGGTTCTTGGAGATTAGTTGTCTCTAATTTCTTATGGGGGAAGAAGCATATGATTTCACAACCTATTGTTTTGATGAGCACCATTATGATGGTCACCACTTTGGCTGTCACACTCGTGCCTATTAGGCAATTTGCTCCACCTTTGTTTATGCTTTATGCAGACCTACCTCATCTTTTCCATTCCCACCACACTGCTACCACTGAGTCAATTAGGATAGACACATAAGGATGGTTGTACATCAACCCAGTGGGAGATTTGTAAGTAATATAAATTATAGTAACTGAAATTATTTTTTAAATATATTATATAGCTAATATTATTTATTTATAGGTTTTATCCATCAATCCAGCCTATCCACATGATCATGAAGATCATCAAAAAAATGTATGATGCTTCGTATCTATCATAGAAGAAGATTCCAATTGAGGTTCAAGATATGGTTCAGGTTTTTTGAGATAAAATTTAAATAATTTTGAATTACACGTATATCTTAAATTCTTTTTTATAAAAACTAATAGTGTTTGGTATTTATTTAATAGAAGGATTTCTAGTAGCATTTTGAGCAGCATCTGTAGACGGAGGAACGTAGAGACTCAAGATCATAACTGGTTACAAAATATATTCACCGATATTAATAAAAGTAGTAGATGCTTATCTAGATGTGCAAGTAACGAAACCCTAAATCTTTGGATGTGCAAGTAACAGAGGCAAAGACAATATCACGACGTGCAAGGATTTCTGTATATCTCCCATTTCCACTTTGCTCTTAACTACCACCCGATTAGCCATAATATTTTCATGCTTCTTTGCACCCCACTTCACGCGCTTCAATTTCTTTAAATTCTATAAACCTTTCTTAAAATTTTATTTACTATATCCTAGATTTAAGGCAAAGGGGATGAGAAATGGGATTTAAGATCTTGTATGGTTTAAAGTTGTCATTTTCATTGTTCAAACAATATTTGAGATTTATGGCAAAATGGAGGAGAAACGAGATATAAGATCCTTTAGGGATTCATTTTGTCATTTTTGTTGGTTGTTAGGATTTAGGTTAAATATTGTTTTATGTTGTTTCTAATTGAGGAATTTAGGACAAAAAAGAGGAGAAACTGGATTTAATTTCTTGTATGTTTTAAAGTTTTCATTTTTAGTTGTTTGGTAAGATTTGTGTTAAATCATACTTGAATGTTACACAATTCATTCTGCTAAATATCCCCTAAGTGAGGGATTTAGGGAAAAATAGAGGAGAAACAAGATTTAAGATCATGTAGTTTAGAGTTTATAATCAATAAATTAGTAGTTGCAATCAGATTTGTAAAATTATTTATTGAATTTTTTATATAAAAATCTTGATACTCGTTTGAATTTTTAGTTTGGGTTCTGCAATGGACTTTGCATGAGAAGAGATCTGGTCAACTCGAGGGGCAAGTAAACTATGCTCGTCATCTCTTAAATTGGCAAATGAATAAAGAACTTAGAAGTGCATTCAGTAGAACAAATAAATACATGATATAAAATACCAAAAAATAACTCTGAACTTGTAACATAGATTTATATTATTCACATGTACATTAGTCAGCTTCTGAAAGACTAAATAGATCCTTGCAAGGTTCCAGCCCGTAGTTATTGTCCACCTCAACATGTGAGTCTGGCATCAGAAACAACCGGGCCTATCACAGTTGTGCGCTCATAAAACCACAGCTGCGGATCTAAAAATAAATCAGGATTTCATATGACACATATAAGAGAAAAATATTTCCTGACTGGGGTTGGATAATAGACTAACGTTAGAAGAAAAACAAACCCGTTCAGGTATCCCAATAGCTGACCCATCCTTATTTTGACGATGCAGGCATTGACTTGCTTAATGAGGTAGTCACATACTATTACGACCCAATTAAACGAAAAAAAGTATATATATTCTCAGCAAATGAATAGAGCCCTGTGGGCACTCTAAAATTGCTGGAAGGAAAGAAGAAATTAGACAACAAAAATTTAATAATAAGTTTGTCAAGTGACATGGATGATTCTCCGAGTGAACCCTCCAGTAGTTCACTCTTTGCCCGCCTGGCATCCACACCACTGAAGGTTATTTGGCTCAAAGTTGCTTCAGGTCCTGTGTTGGGCATGCCAATCAACAAAGCAACTTGGTCTGCATCGAAACTGACCTTTTCCCCCCCAATCTGAATATCAATCTATCCATATCCCAACAATTCAATATGTGCATAGTTAGGATGTGATCTTGAGGATAAAGGGAGTTCAAAAAACTGATTCTAACTTCAATTCTTCTGTTTTGACCATGTCTTCTGACAGATATTTGGTCGAACCGTATCCAACACTTCTCTAACTGTTAATAGACGGCATCTGTAATTCATAGATTGTTTGTTCATCAACCTGCAGGAATAAGATACATCTTATTAATACTGAAAAGAACTCATCAATCACTCGAGAATAATAGATGAATATCCTAAGAATAACTATAAATAACCTACGAAGAACCTACAAATAACTTAAAAATAACCCACAAATAACCTAGAAATAACTCAGGAAGAACCCAAGGATAACCCAAGAATAACCCAACAATAAACTCAGAATAAATCAACAATAACCCAGAATAACCCAAAAAATAACCCATGAATAACCCAAAAAATAACCCAGGAATAACCAAAAAAATAACATAGGAATAACCAAAAAATAACCTAGGAATAACTCGACAATAAGTAAGGAATAACCTTGGAATAACCCTAGGATAACTTAAAAATAACCCACGAATTACCCTACAAAAACCCCACGAGTAACCTACAAATAAACTAAGAATAACCTAAAAATAACCCAAAAATAACCTAAAATAACCTAAGAATAACCAAAGAATAACCCAGGAATAATCTAAAAATAACCCACGAATAACCTACAAAAACCCCACGAGTGACCTACAAGTAACCTAGGAATAACCTAAAAATAACCCACGAATAACCTAAAATAACCAAAGAATAACCAAAGAATAACCCAGGAATAACCTAAAAATAACCCATGAATAACCTACAAAAAACCCACGAGTAACCTACAAGTAACCTAGAATAACCTAAAAATAACCCACGAATAATCTAAAGTAACACAAGAATAATCACAGAATAACCATGAATAACCCAAAAAACAACCCACAAATAACCTTAAAAACCTCACGAGTAACCTACAAGTAACCTAGGAATAACCTAAAAAAACCCACAAATAGCATAAAATAACCCTAGAATAACCAAAGAATAACCTAAGAATAACCTAAAAATAACCCATGAATAACTACAAAAAAAACCCACGAGTAACCTACAAATAACCTAGGAATAACCTAAAAATAACCCACAGATAACCTAAAATAACCCAAGAATAACCCAAGATTAACCCAATAATAACCTATCAATACCCTAACAACAACCCATGATTAGATTCCAAAAATAACCTAAGAATAACCTAAAAATAATCTTTGAATAACTCAGTGAATAAACAGAGAAAAACACATGAATAACCTAAAAATAACCCACAAATAACCTTAAAATAACCCGCGAATGAAAAAATAGCTGTCAATAAATAATAACTTCAGAGTAATCCAAGAATAACCCAACAACAACCTAACAATAACTCAGGAATAAATTCCAAAATAAACCATGAATAACCCAGAAATAAGCTGAAAATACCTCCCAAAAACTTCAACACTAAACCGTATACCCTCTAAGATAACTAAAAAAAAAAACTTGAAAAAACGATGACATTTACCAAGACAACTTCTCCCCTTCAATGCCCTCCATCTTCATCCTCTTCGCCTTCTTTTTCTTCCTCTCTTTCTTTGACTTCTTCGGCTATTTAACGTCTGTCTATGCCTCTTCTAACTTAGGCTTGCGTATTATTCAAATCATTTAACTCCATCATGCTGCGACTTCGAAGCTATCAAACGAAGGAAATGCGAAACCCTAGCAGAGGAAACGGCGAAAACCCTAGCAGAAAAAGCAATGCAGAAGGTCCGAAAAATTCGTAAAAATATTTTTGAAACGTATTTCAAAATGTATTTCAAAACTTATTTCTCAAAATTCTAACATGCGAGATTCAAAAAGGCAGGGACATCGGGCCGCGTCAGGCTTTAAGCGCATTAATAATTTTTTTTAATACGTGGAAATGAGAGTCCCACATTTCCACGTGGCTTAATTTTACTGGACTCCGGACACAGAGAACCGTCCGGATGGAAAAACTCGGTCATCCGCAGGCGGAGGACGGCATTCTATTCAGCCAAAAAATAAAATGGAGTTTCTGTAATTTCATGTGGAGGAACAGGAGCAGAGCAGAGGAGAGTGAGTTGTTGAGCCTATAAACTTCCAATCCAAATTGGAACGGCTTCCGATTAAAAATGAGTGCTTTCTACAATAATAGAAAGAGCTTGAGCGGAGGGCAAGCATTTTTAGAAAGGTGCAGGGCAACATTTTGCAGAAGGAAAGAAAAGAATTTCATGGGGGAATTTTAATGGAGTAGATGACTGAGTAGACCCAGTGCTACTTGTCAGTTATATGAGTAGAATCGGTTGCTATGCTTGTAAATTTTGAAGTTTTGGGGCCCTTTATCTTTTGCTTCTGGAGGGGAGACTGAATGATGTATTATGTAAGGATATATGTTCAAATTCTTATTCTTATGTATTTATGATTGATAACTCTTCTTAACAAGAATAACTGCAAAAGCTAAGGACATATTTGTTATCAATTTTATTTTATTTTTATTATTTTTATATTTTTTTAATATTTATTTGGTGTGTTTTTTATTTAAAAAAATAATTTATTTTAAAATTAAAAATCATTTTTTTTATGGGATGAGCACTTGAACTTGACACCTTGTGATTTTTCTCATTATTACAAACTCAAGTGCTATACATTTGAGCATAAAGCAATTAAAAATTAATTTAAATGTTAAAAAAATAAGTTAATTTATTTTTTTTATGATAAATCTATTTTATTTCTAAAGAAAATACCGCTTAGTAGGGCTGTCAAGACTGATCATTGTTTGCGAACTGCTGTGTTCGACTCGTTAAGCATGTCGTGTTCAATTCGTTCGCTAAATAAATGAGTCAAATATGAATAATTTCTTTTGCACTCAAAATATAAATGCGTCGAGCAAGAACATAATTTTTTTCGTTAATTTTCGGCTCGTTTTGGCTTGAATATATATATATATATATATATATATATATATATATATAATTTAATTTACAAAAAAACTACGAAGATTTATAATCAATTAAAAGTACTTATAAAAAATAGAACAAAATAAATTAATTTCTATTTCAATGAATATTTTAATATAAATAATAATATTTAAATCTCACGCTACTCTTAACATCATATGACTATATAACTAGGATTGTCAAAACAATTTATTGTTCGTAAACAACTCATGTTCGACTACATAAACAAATGAGCCAAAAAAACAAAATAATAATTTTTTTGAGCTCGATATATAAAGTGCCGAACACGAACAATAATATTTTTTAACAAGCCAAGCTTGGGATTGGGCTTACTCAAGCTCGGCTCGTTTACATCTCCGACGGCTGGATATATGACTAAAATTGTCAAAACGGCTCCTTGTACGTGAACAACTCTTGTAGGGCTCGCTAAGCAAACCGAGCCAAACACAAATATTTTTTTTGTGTTTGAAATATAAACGAGCCGAACTTGAATAGTAGTATTTTTTAACGAGCCGAACACGAGCTGAAAGCATACTCGCTCATGTTCGTTTCATTTAAACCCCTTCCCCTAAGATTTTGTTCGGTGTTATTGTGTTCATTATAATGCTTTTAAAAGGTAATTATGAGATATGATATGAAATTATCATACTATTATATACACATAACTATCATCAAATTTAATTCTTAAAATATGCTCCAAACAATATAATTTTTTCTCCAAGTTGTGCGCTATTTCTATTGCAATAAACTTGGTCAAGTTATATACGCTCACGGACACTCAATTTTGCCCTCCTGCTACAAGCTGATCATTTTCCTCAAGCCAAGTCAATGCTTAACCTTAAAAAAATGGCATAAATCGTTTAGAAAATATCAGAAAGATAGAACCTTGGCAGTTTAATATTCTTATAATATATATATATATATAACGCAACAAAATTTCCAAAGCTTTAAGGGCTGTTTGGGATCATTTTCTTTTAATTTTATTTGGAAATAAAATATCTTTGTTAGTGGTGATTATTTTAAAAATACTCAAAATATAAAAATATGCTATTTTGGGTGTAAACGAGCCGAACACGAGCGAGACCAGGCTGAATTCGTGCTCAGCTCATTTATATTTCAAGTCCAAAAAATGTGTTCGTGTTCGGCTCGTTTGCTTAGCGAGCCGAACACAAGTTGTTCGCGAACAAAGATTCGTTTTGACAACCTTAATCATATAACCTTAAGATTTTAAGGGTTGGGGCAAGATTTAATAATTATTATTTATATTAAAACATCGTTTGAATCTAATTTAATAATTTTTATTATATAGATATATATGTAGATAGATAGATAGATACATATATATATATAGATGTATGTATGTCTGTATGTATATATATATGTATGTATATATATATATATATATATATATATATATATATATATATATATATATATATATATATATATATATAATTGAGGAATAGTATGTTGAGCCAAAACAAGCCGAACACGAACGGACAAATATTTGTTCGTGTTCGGCTCGTTAAGGCTTGTTAACTTAGCGAACGAGCCAAACACGAGCTTCTTAACTAGCCGAACCCGAGCTGTTCGCGAACAACGAGCCGTTTTGACATCCCTACTATGTTGAGTGTTTAAAAAATAAGATAATATATTTTAAAAACAAAAATTAAAAACAATTTAAAACATCAAACAAATGTATCCTTACGAACAAAACTAAAAAAAAAAAAAAAAATCCCAAATAAATCCTTAATAAATTATTAAGAATAAAAGTTGCATCTGCAAAAGTTTACTGATAATAATGCAAAAAGAGGCATTAATTGTAAGATAGCTTTTGGCCGACAGGGAACTCAATATATTTTAAATAACATTCAGCTCGTACAAGTCAATGCTGGCTTAGACATCATGGAGCGCAACAATAAATCCTATTACAAGCTTTAGCAGGACAAGTCGTCACGTTTAGAAATCAAGTAATGTATACTTTAGAAGAATTTGCCCAACGACTAAGAACTGATGCAACTAAACTTGATTATTTTTTATCTTTTTAAACTGAATTCAAAACTCGAATGATAATATAAAATGAATTCATACATATAGATTGCTAATTAAAAATTTAAGGACATAAACCTGTCACATGGTATGTTGAAATTTGGGTGGTTGGTGTTTTTATTAATAGTTTATGAAGAGTCATGCATTGATAGATGATGGCTATATGAGGTTGGTCGATGGACGATAACACGTCAAAAACTGGATCTTGGAGGACAATGGATGTTGATGTGGTTGATGACGAGCATTGGGAAAATGTAGTAGTTGAAAATGTGTGTTGTTGTCGTAAGTTAACTATTATTAAAACTGTATATAAATTTAAGAAAAGAGGAAAATGACGACGTGAGTTTATTATGCTCTAAATTCAAAATATCATCATAAGCTTATTTTCTTAAAAACTTTGAAATGGTTGAATTTATGCTTTTTTTAAATGTGGATGATTTTTAAATTCAAATAAAACCTTATAAACATTTTCCAAACTTATACATAAACTTCAAACTGTTTTAAAACAAATATAAACATTTTCCAAACTTATACATAACCTTTCACAAAACTTAAGTGCTACTTTCTCAAAACCAAAGTAAACTTTTTTTAAATAAAACCTTAATAGAAAATTTTCAAATGGAAGTTAAAACCTTCCTAAACAAAAACTTTTTTGTTTCCTTCAAAATTTAAACATAAGTTTTTCAAAAGAAAACTTTAGTAAAAATTTTCTCTAAAATGAAACTTAAAATAAATATTTTTCAAAACAAAAAGCCAAGAAAACCTATAAAAAACTATGTTCAAAATAAAATCTGAGCAGACATCTTTTTAAAATTCTAAGTGTAATCTCTTTCAAGCGAACACTTTCTTTCCTAAACCTCTCATGAGCCCACCGAATACACGGGTTTTCATACAAAACTAAGTGAGCTTGAAAATCATTCTCTTAAATAGCTGCTATTTATATAAGATTTGTACATATTCATATATATATATATATATATATATATATATATATATATATATATATATATATATATATATATATATATATCTATCCTGTAAATGAACATATTTTTGTTCAAGAACATTTAATTTATGAGGCTTGACTCCTAACCATAATAGTTTTAAGGATTTCATATTTGCATATATTTCACTTAAGTAATTTATATGCTTAAGTAGTATATTTGTATGATAAAAAGTATTTTACAAAACTACCTTTTTTATATGTGTGAAAATAATTTTTTTTAAAAATAAGCATACATATGAAACTTTAGTATGTAAAATATAAGCATTGAATGACTATAAATAAAAATTCTAATGGATATTTAGGAAGTCAAAGTATCTAGAGATTCGAAATTAGAAATCAATCAACTTGTTGGAACATACAAAATTTTCAAATCTTGACTTCATTATTATTTCTAATACACCATCAATTACTTGAAAAAAAATGTCAAATTTCACTTTTCACCATATACCCCATAGTAGTGACACCATTAGGGACGCTTTGGTAATGTTGGCTCAAGAACTAACATGTTTGGAAGAGGAGTTAGTATCAATTGAAGGTCAAGGTTGTCAAGTCCTTTCTCTAGTTGATATGGAATACATTAATTGATATAAAGAAAAAAAAATCACTGTCACCATAGTCAAAGAGCCAGCTGATTGGAGACAACTATTTATGGATTACATGTGAGAAGGAAAACTACCACAAGATAAGTCATTAGCCCATCAAATGAAATATAAAGCATTATCATGTGCCCTTCTGAATGACATATTTTATCAAAGGCCTTTTTGATCATTTGTGATTATGTTGCTTAGATAAGCATGAAGCCCAAAATATCATTAAAGAAATACATTTAGGATTATGGGAGTGATATGAGGCAAATTTATATATTTTTTTCTGTGGTTAATTCTAAATTATCTTCCTCATTTAACATAATTCAATGTTTGTGGAAGGTTATTTTGGTGTTTCATAAATTATAGGGGTTCAAACACGCATCATAGATCAAGAAAATATTAGAGTCAAGGAAGCCAAACTAATGTAACCACAACCAAAAAAAGTGTAATTATGCCTCCTTCTCTACATGTCCAACGTAACTACATTAACTTTAGGCATGATCACACTGTATGTGGTATGGCTATGCCAAAAGCAGTCATGTTCACACCTCCTTTTTGACTGATAAATACCTAATAACTGAATTTAACTTAGATAAGCAATAACTTGAACTCCACCTGAGCTGAAACTTGAGCTAACCATAATTTAACCTAAAATTAAAATTCAACTGAAAAAACTGAAATTAACTAAAAAAATAAAAATAAACATAACCAACTTCAGTCAAACCCTAAAATGAAATAAAAAATCAGCATAAACCAACACTCACAAAAAAAAAAAAGCATGGCACAATTATCATTTTCTCCAGGGATCATCGTAGAGCTTGAAACTTCATTCTATAAATTGAATGAGACCATGCAAACAAGTTTGATAATTATTTAACACAATTTTTATGCTAAATATTTCACTTGAACTTTTCATGCATGAATAGTTTTCCTACCATCTCAAAATTATTGTTTTCTTCACAAACCAATCTAGTGATAATAATTTTATTTTGTAAGTAGCATGATGTTCGTTATCATATATGAGAAAAATGCAGGCCAGTTTGATAATGATGAGACACCCTTTTTACGTTTTTTTTTTATTTACAAGCATGAAAAATGGTTGTATATATGTTTTTTCAAATAATTATTATTTTTTAAAACAGGATGCATGAATGTATTTGGAACACGGAAACCTTACAAAAGGACCCTTATGTGCCCAAATTGGACTTCACGGGGGTAAATGTCAAACCTATGACAATTTGAATGAAAATTTCAATAATAAAAGGCTAATCCTAATAGTTCAATCAAAATGGACTCAACTCAAAATTATACTTCAACTTAAGTAAATGTGAGCTAAAAATATTAAATTTAATCAATCAAACTTAGACTCAATTCAACTCAACTAGTCAAGTCCACCTTACCTAACTTGGGTACCCAATTCAATTAAATCACCTGGTTAACCCGACCTAACTCGGGTTAACCGACTTCAATAAAATCTCCAGGTCAACCCCACCTAACTCGGGTTAACCCAAATCAACTAAAATTGTTTCACCGGGTCAACCCGATATAACTCGAGTTAACCCAATTCAACTGAATCACCAGGTCAATTTGTCCGCCTGACCTAATTTATGTTAACCCAATTCGACTCAATACATTAGGTCAATTTGTCCTTACTCGGGTTAAACCATTTCAACTGAATCACCAGGTCAACTCGACCTAACTCGGGTTAACTCACTTCAATTAAATCATCGGGTCAACCCGACTTAACATAGGTTAACCCAAATCAACAAAAACAAATTCATTGGGTCCACTCAACCTAACTAGGGTTAACCCAATTCAACTGAATCACGAGGTTAACCCAACCAAACTTAGGTTAACCCAATTCAACTGATTCACCGAGTCAACCCAACCTAACTTGGGTTAACACAGTTCAACTGATTCACCAGGTTAACCCGACCTAACTCGGGTTAACCTAATATGACTAATTCACTGGGTGGGTTAGAGTATATATGTGGGATAAAGTAACAAATAATATTAAACAAGTGGCAAATTATGTACTTGGAGAATCAAACGATAAAGCTTCTATGAAAAAAATAGTTTGTGGAGGAATAATAATGTGCAAGAAATCATAAAATATAAGAAGTTATGTTTTAAAAAATATTAAATATAAAAGTTTTCAGAACTAGGAAAAATATCATGAGGCTCGTAGAGAGGCTAAGAGAACAATTTGTGATGCTAAAAATTCTGCCTTTAGTGATCTTTATAATAGATCAGATACTAAAGAAGTGAAAAATATATGTATGAACTAGCCAAACAAAAAGAAGGAAAAATTAAAGATTTAACTCAAGTAAAGTGTATTAAAGATAAAAACCAAAACGTATTTTTTTTAGAAAAAGATATTTAGCATATGTGGTTGAGTTATTTTGATAAAATTATTAATGAAGTTTCTTGAAAATACAATAGACCTTAGTGAACTTAATATCGTTAGTGACAATAAAATGTTTAATTTTTATCGTCACATTAGTTTAAAAGAAGTTGAGGATGCTATAAAGAAAACCAAGGGTGGAAAGTCTGTAGGACCGAATGATATCCCAATTAATGTGTTGAAATATTTAAGATATTTTGGAGTTTCTTGGTTTACTATACTCTTTAATATAATTTTAAAAACTAAAAAGATGCCTGAGGAGTGGAGGAAGAGTATTTTGGTCCCCATTTTTAAGAATAAAGGGGATGCACAAGAGTGTGCAAATTATAAAGGAATTAAGTTGATCTGTCATACATTAAAATTATGGGAGAGGGTAATTGAACATAGTTTAAGACGTATTACAAAGATTTCTCATAATCAGTTTGGATTTATGTTGGACAGGTCTACAATGGAAGCTATACATTTATTAAGAGGTTTGAAGGAGAAGTTCAAAGTTAATAAGGAGGATTTAAATATGATTTTTATTGATTTAGAAAAAACTTACGATAAGGTTTCAAGAGATATTCTTTAGAGAGTTCTTGAGAAGAAAGGTCTTGATATGACCTATATTTGTCGTTAAAGATATGTATACTAGAGCTATTATTTGTATTCGATCAGAAAGAGGAATGACCAATAATTTTCCTATTTCTGTTGGATTACATTAGGGATCGACTTTAAGCCCATATCTTTTTGCCTTTGTTATGGATGGTCTTATTGGACATTTAGAGGAGGTTGTACCTTGGTGTTTGCTTTTTGTTGATGATATCCTTCTTGTGGATAAGACGAGAGAATAAGTTCAGGAAAAACATGAGTTATAGGATCTACATTGGAGTCTAAAGATCTTCATTTAAGTAGAACTAAAACTGAATACATGAAATGTAATTTTATTAGTTATTGCTCTAGTGACAGAAATGTAACTATGGGTGATCAAATTATTAAAAGGTGTGAACGATTTAGGTATCATGGGTCTATTGTTCAAAGTGATGGTGATATTGATAGGGATGTTATTATTAGAATTCAAGTTGGTTGATTGAAGTAGAATAATGCTTCGGGCCTATTGTTTAATAGAAAAGTTTCACTTAGACTGAAAGGGAAATTCTATAAGATGGTGGTGAGATCTGCAATGCTCTATGGTGCTGAATGTTGTCCTTTAAAAGAGAACCATAAAACAAAGTTAAGTGTTGCCCAGATGAGAATGGTTAGATTGATAAGTAGCTTTACACATATAGACAAAATGTGAAATGAATATATCCGTAATAGGGTTGGTGTAGCTCCAATGACAGACAAAAGTAGTCATTTTTTATGGTTTGGTCACATTAAACATTGATCATCCGATGATCCGATTCAGAAAGTATATGTTTTAGATTCGACTAAACCTAACAAGACTCGAGCATATTACATAAAAAATGATCTTAATTTATTATAATTAAATGAAAATATGATATTAAATAGGACGCAACGAAAAAATAAAGTTTCATGTAATCGACCCCATTTAGTGGGATAAAGGTTGTGTTGTTGTTCCATTAAAAAATATCCAATAATTTTCAATTTCATCTTAACTAAAAACTACATCAAAATATATGGAACAATTTTTTTTCCAAAATAGGTACATGACCATACTTTAATTTGGGTTAAAAATAAGTTTTTTATTTAATTTAGAAATTATCAACTAAATATTATTACATTAGATTGTAAATTCCCAATCTAACTGAAAGGAATCATTCATTATTTTCAAAACATAGCGGCCTTAACAAAATCATGTGACTCGACCGTTGTTGAAGGGACAGCCGACAGTTAACAATTGAGTCCAGATCAAGCGAAAAATTATTTTAAAATTTTAAAACTCTTTATTAAGAAAAAAGAGCGGAAAATGCGTGCTATGGGCCATTGGGAACGTCTGGACCGTCAGATTCTGATGCAGTGCATCACAAATCGTGCAAAGCTTCATCTGACTGTAAAAGTCGCGTAGGACAAAAGTGACCAACCAACATTGCTCAAAAAAAAAAAAAAAAAAAAAAAAAAAAAAAAACTCGAATGAGTCAGGATAAGATCGGCCAGATTCCTTGGTGGGGAACATGATAATAATTGGCCACCAAGTGGCGAATTATCACACTCAATTTTATATAAATTTAATTTATAAGCATTTAATTATACTCTAAGAAATTAAGAAATTTTTACTATTTGAATGAAAAAAATTTAAATAT